>JAGPOW010003685.1:40201159-40246281 GCA_030014935.1 Caiman crocodilus
AAAACTTTTTTTTCTTTCAAACTTCCAACTGGCATTCATATATTGGCTCATGCATGCCGGGCAACGAATTCAGACTTGGGCTGAAGCATAACAATGCCACAAATAAAATGAGTCCTTGAACACCATTTAGTTTAGCAGAATTAGTATCTTAATGTCTGTGAACAAAGCTGAGTCTACACCAAGATCTGAACTGGCCTTTGTGTGGGTCATGCTTCTTCTACCAAAAGAAAAAAAAAAGTTGCCATAGTTTTAAATTCAGCAATTTTCCAATCAATAAATTTATCTTTAAAACCCCCAGCCAGTGTGGTCAGAGGCTGCATGCACCACACAGCAGGGAGCTGAGAGGGCTGAGCCATCTCCTCACCTCACCCTGCTGAGGGCCCCATCTTCTCAGGATTGTTTTTGTCTCTTTCCCCGATCAACTGAAAAGCACGTGACTAGGTATGGAAGAGGTCAAACTAAAATAAAATGTAAAAATCCTGTTTCTATTCTGGTGTCTTGCCTAACCGTGTATTTTATACCCTGTTTCTTTAAAGAATAAAAACCAACCCCTGTATGCGCCGTAACCGCCTGTGCCTGGGTTTAGTAGGATTACGTGGCAACACGAGTCTTTCAAGGCAGCGCTGCGCGGAAAGGCCGGTCCGAGCGAGGCCGCCGGGGAGCTCGGCCCACGTGACTGCACGGGGCTGGTGTCCCGCCCGCTGCAGCCTGGGCTCGATGGGGCTCGGACCGAGACCTGAGGGTGGCCCTGTATTCACGTGCCTCTAGGAGGTTGGAGCGCGGAGCTCCGGCTCGGCACTGGGGCCGCGACTCGGCACGACGCCGGCGGGCTGAGCGCGCTGACCGCCGGGCGCTGCAGTTCCGGGGCCGAGGCGGCGACTGTGGACTTTCTGCTCGGGGAACTACTGTACCCAGGGCGCCGCGCGGCGGCGGGCGGCTCCGTGTGAGGCGGACGAGTCGGAGCGGCCTGCGGTGCGGCAGCGCGGGCTCGCCCCGCGCCGGCCATGGGGCCTGGAGCCACCGCCACCCGCTGGCGTGGGGCGCGAGACCCCCACAACGTCTGCCGTCTCCTGAGCGGGCGGGTGCGCGGGTTTTACGCTCAGGACGCTGGGGTCGCCCTCAGGAAAAACCTAGGGATCCTCAGGAGGCTGCTGTGCCAGGTAACGCTCCCCGCTGCCTGGCAGCCAGGCAAGGAGCTGGGATTCTGGAGCCGGAGTTTGGGCTGATGAGGAGTCCTTCATCCCTGCAAGATACCGCATAGGGAGCTCTCCCACCCCCAATGCTCCCTGCTCATCAAGCTTTTGACTAACTAATAATAACACTGCCTTTTGGAAAACCTTTTCCCTGCAATGTCCTAATCCGGGTGTCTGATCCTGTCTGGTGTTGACGCGGATGGCAGTGTTTTAAGGGGATGGCTGTTCTCTTCATTGAGTCTCCCATGCTAAACTCCGTCAAGTACTTTACCCAGTGAAGGAAGGCAATGTTGTTTTTTTTTAATAAACACAAACGTGTCCTGTGGGTGGGAGCTGAACACTACCCTGGTAGGAAACTGAAATGATCATCCATGCCCTGACTGGGATGAACACAGGCATTTAATAAAACCCTTTACTTTTAGCAAGCTAGAAGGGGCTAGGCCCCATTCATACAGCCAAGATCTCTATGGAGGTGTTTGCATACTTGCACCCACAGAGAGGGATGTTGAAGTGAACAGGATGCAGTCTGTTTGTTATCTGCCTGGGCCCTGCTTTTTCATCCAGGGTACCATGGCACTGGGGTGCCTTGACTTCCTTTTAAGGGTGTTGTACAATATTAGATATGCCAACACGTACCCAAAATTCACAACATAAACCTTGATGTTTCAAATAGGAACACAGGGTCAAAAAGATTTTTTGTAAGAAAAGAACTGCTCTGTTGGGGTTTTTTTTGTAGTCAAAAAATGAGGGAAAGCTAAAAGCTGGAATTTTTTGAGGGGTTTCTTCAGTTGAATAAGATGTGCCTTGAGTGTTAAGTGGTTGAGAACCACTGGCCTGCACACTTCTTACTGTAAGATCCAAGCCTTTGTTAATGCTACAGGTAAAGATCCTGCACATGCCTAATTTTATACATGTGATTAGTCACTAAACTCATTAACATTTTGGGATCCTTTTGTAAACAAGTTTACAAACTCCCTTTGCCTTCCCCAGCTCATGGGGAGGAGGATGTTGAGAAACCTCATGGAATTACATACATAAGGATATTCTTGCACAGTGGTAAGATCTGGGCCTATCATTTTCCAGTGTGAAAGGTTAAACTTTTGTAGCCAATTTTAAGTTAGTGATTAAAAATGTATTTTAAGTGCTGTCCATAAACTGGAAAAGGATCTCCTTTCATTCAGTTTTATCCCTAGTTTACTTGCAAAGGTCCATTCATCAGTTTTACTGCCTTTTCCTCCAACACCAATTTTTTCAATTATTTTTCAATTTTTATTATTTAAAAAATATGCTTGCCTTTTTTTAATGTTTCTTCTACCCACAATTGGATATACCTAGTATATGGTTATAGAATTATTAAAAACAATTCTTCAGACCTTTTTATTTGAATAAAAATCCTTTATGTGTTCACAACCATGAATCCTGCAAAACTCGGTCATTAATTTGCAGAAGCAAATGAAATATTTCCCAGAACCTCAGCTTTTTATAACAACCTTCTATTTATTTTCTGTTTCAGGAAAGTACTAAATTCAGGAAAGTTTGGACAAGTCATTCCACATCTCCTATTACTTATGAAAGTGGAAGAATCTATTTTGACAATTATCGGTGCTGTGTCAGTAGGTAATATGATGGAAAATTTCCATTACTTTACATTTTATCACTAAAGCTCTGATCTTTCAAGCATTTAGACATGTACATAACGTTGCTCATGCAAGTACTCCCATTGGATTACTCATCTAAGCAAAGGTAAAATACATCAGTGTTTGCATGATTAGATGCTCATTTTTTTTTATCTCCTAATGCTCTGGCTATTCTGTGATGACTTATGGACCTTGTTCTTTGGCAAGGGAAACACTGGTCCTGTGAGCAGTAATCTGCTCTCAATCTTACAAAATTTTGAGCACCCTTCAGACTTTGTAGCATCTAATGAAGTAGGCTGTTACCTACGAAATCTTATATGCTTCTTAGTTAGCCTCTAAGGTAGGGGTGTCAAACATAATGGCCTGAAGACTGGATCTGGCTCATAGTATCATTTAATGCAGTGTGCAGGTTGCTGGACCAACCCTGTGCATTGGCCCTAGCCCTGCACACTGCATGTGGTGTGTGGGTTGGACCCAAGCAACTTGTGCCCCGGAGCCCCTGTGCTGTGTGCAGTGATGGGTTCAGTCCATGTGGTGCCTGCAACATGAACCCCCTGCTGACCCTAGAGGTTGCACTACAGTGAACCCCATGGCTGGCATGTGTGTGCAGGACTGAGCTGCCTGCATGCACAGCATGTGGCACAAGGGGCTGGCACAGGGCATACACTCCATGCAGTGCCCTGCTGGCCCTGGAACCAGTGCACAAGAGCAGCATTAGCCCTGTTCAGGCCCCAGGGATTGATGCATGTGATATGCAAGCTAGACCCAATGCTGTGGCCACTCTACAAAGAGCTAGTCCCAGTCTGGCCTGCAGACTGGCTCAAGGATGTTAACCCAGCCTGTGAGGTTGGATGAGTTGGACAACTCTGCTCCAAGATGTCCTTGCCCTGCCTTATTTCATAATTTAAAGGGGATTGAGGATATTCATTACTTTGTTGGATTCAGTCCCTTTTTAATATGGTTTCCATTGTGTAAATGGCAACACAGTGCTATAATTTCACTGAAAAGTACCCCATGCAAATTGATCAATCGGATCAGTTTATAACAAAAAGCTGAATTATTATTGAGCAACCATATAAATGAATATGATACAAATGCTTTGCAAATACAAATACAGCCCAAAGAAGAGGACAAAAATGGAAACACATTTAAGAGACTTATACTGCTAAACTGTATAGCTCTTAAACTATAAAGGACTTCTCAGCACTGTCATAAGTAGCACAGGTGAGAAGACTTTGATTCTAAATGGTTTCCTGCACCAATAGGATGTATAATGCAATGCTGTGATGCAGGACACGACAGTATTTTGTGGGCCTAATGATTTTGTCAGCTACACAATATAATTAAGAAGTTACTTTAGGTTTACACAAATACATCTGACAGACTTTGGTCCAGTAACTTGCTACAAACCAGTGTTCTAGTATCTGTAGTTTCTTCTTCAGCTAGTGGGAGGCCCTGGTTCTTATGGGGACTTCAGTGACACTGAGAAGTCTGAGGTAGGGATTTAAAGCAGCCTTCAACAACAAAGATGATGGAGCTAGTGTGTTCTCAGTGGCGGCAGGTAACAGGAGCAATGGTTTCAAGATGCAGCAAGGGAAGTTTAGGTTAGATAGGAAAAACTTTCTCACTAGGAGTGTGGTAAAGCATTGGAACACGTTACCCAGAGAGGTTGTGGCATTTTCATCCATGGATGTTTTTAAGTCTGGGCTGGACCTTGGCTGGGATGATATAGTTTGGGATGGTCCTGCTTTGAGCAGGGGTTGGACTAGATGGACTTCCTGAGGTCCCTTCTAGCCCTAATTTTCTATGATTCTACTGCTTATCACTGCAGCATCTGACCATCCACCAGTACTGCATTAAACAACATGAAGAATATGGATCATGTGTGGTCCATTATTTATCTCAGGGCTGTCCAACTTCTAAGTACCCAGGTCCACACCAACAGGAGCTGGACACTGCATGGGTCACATCAGGCAAGCCACAGGCCACTGGGCTTCATGGATGCTTTCCCTGTACTGCACTGGCACCTCTCTAGTATTGTGCTGCTGCACCCCTTCACCGCTGTATTGGGCATCCCTATCATCCCCACCCCTTGCTGCTGCTAGACAAGGGCATGATTTCCCCCACCCTGCACAACCTGGACTCACCCTCAGTTTCCCACATTGCACCACACTGCCTTGTCCCTGGGGGGCAAAGGCAGGAAGCAGCAGCCAGAGCAGCGCAGGGAGTGATGGCTAGGTGAGAGCCTAAGGTTTAACTCCTCACGAGCCACAAGTAGGGCATCCCTACTTTAACTCCTGTCCTCTGTATAGAGAAGTTTGTACATTGCAAAGTGTTTCCATTTTTTAAAACATATGTATAGGCAGCTGTGCATTTACTTTAAAGTAGGCTGAGCTGAAAAAGTGTACAGTAGTAAGTGAGGTGGGTTTGTGATTTTCCTTAGCTTCTGAGTAAATTTTAATATACTTAAAAAAATGCATAATACAGTTTACTAAAGAGCATTATTGTTAAATCTTTTTAAATGTTTCTCCCAAGGAAAGGTGAGCTTTTTAACAGCATCTTACAGTAATCTTGCGCAGTAGTCTAAGGGTAATATAAAGTGACTCTTAGCAAAATAAGAATAGTCCGGCAAGCTGGACAGTTGAGATTGCTCCCTGCCTGAGGAAGAGGTATAATGATTTGTAACAATCCACAAAATGACCTGTTGACAGAAGGTAATTTATAAAATAGACTGATCATTTGTAATCTTTTTTTTCAGCATTGCAGGAGAGCCAAGAATACTTTATCAAATGCCACCATGTTCTAAATCAGAAAAAATAGAGGATGCTTTATTATTGGAATGTCCTCTGGTAAGGTTACTTTGAAAGGAATTTTGAAAAGCAAAGATGTAACTGATCTAGCTGTGAAAGAACTGTATACTAATGACAAGGGCAAAACTGAAATTGTTTGCAGTAATTTAAGGGTCAGTTTTAACTTCAGAAGTCTGTAAATGGCCCCCAGTGAAAATGATGGAAGGTTTGCTATGATTTCAGCGGAAGCAGCCAAATATTCAGAGACTGTATAATCTGCTTTATTCTAACCTTTTCCATTAAGAGGAGTAACTTTTCAAGGTAGTGCATGTTAATATATTATGTTAGTCTTTGCTTGGAGCAGTTATTTAATATGTAACTTGCTTTGTTTGTAACAATGTTTTTATTAAGGACTATCACATTTCTTGTCAGGATTGACAATCATTGCATAGCACATAAATGGCTGGTATTTTTCAATGAAACAGCCTTACTAATAGACAACTTCCTCCCCTGTGAATGAAGGAATCATTTTCTAAAACAATTCCATGCAAAGTATAAGGTTTATTTAAAATTTTCAATATGTTCTTTATTTTTGGCAGAATCTTTAGGGGCATACCATCTTGTTGATGTGTGTGTAACTTCAATTTACACAGTAATAGGGTTATAGACCTCAGAAGAATTCTAATGCTATTCTATTAAAGCTTTTAAACTGGTGCATAATATATATGCACTCTACATCTCAGTGATTACTACCACATTGTAATTTTAACATTCTTTTTCATTTGTTCACAAATGTCTTAAAATGTCATTTTTAGACTGAAATTTGCCATGTTGTCTCTTAGAACAAAGGTGAACTTTTAGAAGTTTAAGCAGAATTTATTCATCTGATAGCATTTGAATTGAGCTTGGGCTCATGAAAATTTAGCCTATAAATCTCTGATTTAGTTAGTGTATAAAGTGCAAATCTCCCTTGCCTCCTGCCAAAATTTACTCATTTTTGGCCATATTGAAGGAAGAAAAAGAAGGGAAGAACATTTTCTAACTTTTAAGATTGTGCATGTGTACTGTTAACTCAAAAAGGGCTCTACATTTGTACTATTCACTTTATTATCTGTTCCATAGCAGTGTAGACATTTAAGTTACTAATGCTATATAGGACCATTGTACATGCCATGCTAGATCAGACTGAAGGATCATCTAGTCCAGCATCTTGTCTCCAGCACCAGAAGTTTCAGAAGAAAATCCACAACCTTCTAATCCTTAGTAGGTAGACATGGATTTAAGACAAAAAAACTGTAAGGATTAATCTCTCCTCCAAAATTTGTGAAAATAGCCATTATATCTCATGTATTAGGGTTTAAGCCTGTTTTAAGCTATGTTTAAAAAGCAGCTAGGGATTATCGGAAGAAGGTGCTCCACAAGTGGAATATCTAAAAAGAATATTACAAATTCACCAAAAAATTAAAATAATAGCTTTGATCACTCTGTGTTAAGTGTCATAATCTTGTTTTGTTTCTATTGTAGAATATTTTACTTCCACTTTTTTTTCAAGATTTGTAAATTCTATCCATTGCTAATATAAATTGATTTTCAATTTGACTTCAACCTTGATATTTTTTCCATCTGTTGTTTTGTGGGTATAGTTGGTGTGAGATCCAGCTATTTGATATCAGGCAGTTAGACCTTAAAAGCTTTGTCTACACGGGCAAAATTGATGGGCATAGCTTTTTCCAAAATAATTAGCTATTTTAGTACAATTACCTATTCTATAATTACTACCCCTCTTGGACTGTTTCAAGATAAATTGACTATCCCAGGCTAATTATGCTGTTTTTTGAGTAGAATCATTATTCTGGACTGAAGTCACTTTTATCCCAGAACTGCAAAGTATCCTGTTACTATGGAATAGTTTATTACACAATAGCAATGATTATTCAATTACCTCATGATTAAGTGCTATCAAATTACATGATCAACTGCACAATCATATTGGCAAACTGTGGCTTAAAAAAGGAAGACTGGGATTTAAAAAGTTGATCTTTAATCTTCATGTAGGCCATACACTTAGGGTTTTTTTTGAACTGCAGAATGCATAAAAGCAAGTGTTTTTTGCAGTAAGCAATTGTCATTGATTTATGTGATTTATGTGATAAGGCCTGATGTTGTAGGAGCCTGCTTATTACCCTCAACCACTGTTTTGTTTTGTGGTCACTTCAGGGCTCCAGGCCTTGTGACTTGCCTTGGTTGCATGTTCCGACTTCTTTTATTGATCTCTTTTATGTAGGAGGAAACATTGCCCAGTCTATCAGACTATAAAACTTCGCTTGCAGTTTTGACAGCTCAGAACTGGCTCCTTCGCCTCTCTGCTAATACTGGGGAAATACTGGAAAAAATATACCTTGCAGGATCCTACTGCAAATTCAGGTACTAAATATTGATTGAGCTTTACATAAGCAATGTTTTCATAGCATTATTGTAGTACTGGGGGAAATATTTTTTATTTTTCTGTACGTTAAGCTATTAAGTATTCTAAGAAAACGTTCAGAAAACGTTGCTTTATACCATATTTCCTACAACCATAGAACTGTAAAAATGCATTTTTTGTTGGATGGAATTTATATCAGAGCAGGAAAAGAGTACAGCCCAAAATTCTTCAGTGACTCCCATTCTTTGCAGACTGCAGAGGTGCCAGTGATTGGAGGTGAATTATAGTCAAGGAGTTCCCTCCCAATCATGATGAAGGCACATTGTTGGTACAGGAAGGGGAAGCTTACATTGCTGGTCCTAAGCTTAACTTATTTTATGGATGAGAGGGATTCTCAGTCTAGCACCTTTCTTGGACACAATCCCCACATGCCATATTCTTTAAGGACAGTTTTAAACTTCAGCAGTCTAAGTTTATGGTCTCAGATTTGTCCCTAAATTCCAGTAACCCGTCCAGAAGAGCATGTGCTACAAAAAAACCACAAGTTCATGCTAATACTAGCTTTCCTCTGCCAATTTTACAACTTTTAATATTGCAATAACAACATACTAGAATGTCTCTTTAAGCTCTGCAAAGCAAACTTCATAAAACACAGGGAAAATATTATTAGCAATTTAGAAACAGACAATTTTTAACCGTGTGCATATGCTTTTGCACAATGTATCCATTTTAGTCTTTAGCAGGACACAAGGCTTCCCATCCCCCTTCCACTCCACTTCAAGGAGGAAGTGATCTCTCTCTTGCTTCAGAATCATCATAGTAGTTTATGAAAAGCAGAGGAAAATGTACAGCAGCCAACCTTACTATCCACAAGTTTGTATAGTATTTTTTTCCAGTGTCTAATAGGGAGAGTGATTCAGATCATGGGAAACAGCTCCATTAATGCTCAGAGCCTAAAAACTCAGTTCATGGAGCTTGCAGAGTTGGCTGAGACCTTGGGATCTGGCCTGGGACTCTCATAATCTAACCTAGATTATGAGAAACGGGCCATTTATTTTAAGAAGGTTTTAGACACTGACTAAACTAATACTAACATCAAGGCTTTTTTCCTATCACCAACAGGTACCTGAACTGGGATTCTCCTCAAGAGATTATGGTTGTAAAGTCTGTTCAGCAGAAGCTCTCAGCAGCAGCACGACAGGTAGGTTTACTCATTCTGTCAGGTGAGGTATATGTAGCCAAATATTTAAAGGGTTTGAATAGAAGTTCAAAGAGAAATATTTTTAGTTGCCCCATCTGGCAGGTATCATAGTAGCTAGGGTCATAAGGGACCTAAACAGATCATCAAATCCAACACCCTGCCTTGGGCAGGAACGGATGCTGGATTCATATGGCCCCAGTCAGATGTCTACCCAGCCTCCTCTTAAAGACCCCCTCAAGGTAGGAGCGAGCACCACTGCCCTTGGAAGTTGGATCCAGGTCCTAGCCGCCCTAACTGTAAAGTAATGCTTTCTGATGTCTAGCCTGAACCTGCTCTCTATCAACTTGTGGTCATTATTCCTAGTTACCTGCGTGGTGCCCGGAGAAACAGGGCATCTTCTATTCCCTGCTGATCTCGCCCCCGGTGAATTTCTAGACAGCCACCAGATTCCCTTTCAGCCTTCTCTTGTGGAGGCTGAATAGGTTCAGACCCTCTAGTCTCTCCTCATATGACCTGCTCTGCTGCCCCCTGATCATGCAAGTGGCCCTCCTCTGGACCCTCTCAGTGCTAGCCACATCCTTCTTGAAGTTCAGTGCCCAAAACTGGATGGAGCCTGACCAATGCCACATATAGGGGAAGGATCACTTCCCTGGACCTGCTTGTGATGCATCTATGCATGCATGACAAGATGCGGTTAGCCTTACTGACAGTTTCCTCGCATTGGTGGCTCATGTTCAACCTGGAGCCAGCAATGACTCCAAGTTCCCTTTTTGCCTCTCTAGTGATAAGAAGGATGTTCCCCAGCTTATAGGTATGCTGCTGATTTCTTCTCCCCAGAGATACTCCACTCTCTGTTTTAGCTTGAGATAAAAAGTAACTTGTTTTGCAATAAAAACACAGCAGCAGGAGTGTAGAGATATCCCAGGCCTCTGTTATGACTTTCAGCATGATGCAATTTCCCAATGTTTGAGTTTCCATGTCTGTAAAATGGTGAGAACTTCCCTTATTCAGAGAGGGCACAAGATACTGTTAACAATTTTTATTAAGGTTTCATATGGTTAGATGTATGCCATACCATGTAAGAATTGCCTGGAGTATAACAATTCTGCTCATTATTGCTGTTCCTCCTTAGGCAGGCATCCAACAATCTGTGCTGTTTTTTCTTGCTGTATTCAGAGTTCTACCTCTTTCCTTTATTGGAATGCTGGAGATAAACAAAAAAGTGAGTTACTTTCTATATTAACTATAGTCTCAGGCCTAGTTATTTAAAAGGCATTGAGTTGGGTCACTGTACATTGCAGCAATGCAGGACTAATTCTTACAACTTGTGGAAATAATGTATGGCCCATTGAATTAATGTGTAGTGACAGTCCACTTTCCACATATCAGTAGTCACAGACTGCATCCAAATGAAGGGGCCAGTACCGGGTCCTGGGGTGATCCTAGACCAAGACTATTCAGCTAGTGGCCCACAAGGCACATGCAACCTCCGTTAAGGTTAACATGGGCCCTCAGGCGCCCACTTATCCTCCCATTCCTCTCTTGCTCTGGCTGCAGCAGCAGCCAGGACCTCAGGGCTCTCTCTCCCTCTCCTGTCTTCTGCTGCATGCTCCTACCCGAGTGGCAACAGCAGTCCAGAGTACCCATACAACACAGTGCCAAAAGGGAGCCTGCAGGGAACTGAAGGTGCAGCAGACTGTCACACTGTGTGGGGGAGCACTGTTGCATGCACATGCATGGTGCAGTGCTATGGGGGTACCTGCCTGTTTACATAGTGCAAAAGGGAGGAAACACCTACCTGCACTGTTGTGCAGCCTGGGTGGCCCATGACCGCTGATAGTGCTGCTCTCATGTTATATGGTTCCTGCTACTGCAGTGCATGGGACGTATGGCCTCTGAGGTCTTTGAAGCTGGACAGCCAGCCTTGTCCTAGACCATTTAGGTAGATTATTATGTAGGCACATTCTTTTGATGAGCATTGAGATGGAAAGATACCAGAAAAATAATTAAAAAATGAGTCTGGTAATGCCAGTGAAGAGGAAACATGTCCTATTTGAAGTCCAACTTCTAATTAATACCATATTTACTTATGCCATGTGTACCTTTTCTCCTCAAAATCAGCCCTCCAAAATTGGAATGGTGTTTTAAGGAGGGAGGCTGATTTTCTTCACTGGAATTGAAACGTAATGGCTGCTGTATAATGGCTCCCTGTAATGGCTGCCAATGGCTCCCTATAATGGCTGTGCTTCTCCCACAGGTCAGGAGACAGCAAGTGCCTCCTTTATGCTCATGGTTAGTTTTAACCCTATCATGGGTGCTGAGCAGTAGAACTGTAGTTCTAAAGCTGCAGTTAGACATTGAGTGATGCTGACGAGTGGGCTCTGCCCCTCCTCCCTAACACCATGTTGAGCCCATACTATAGCAGTTAAGATCCTGGAAAAAGCTTTTTTTATACTCATACTTCCTTCCCAAAAGAAGGTGCGAGTATTATATGGGAACGTGCGATATACAGATAAATGCAGTGCTGTGTTTTGGGGCTTTTTGACGCGAGAACTACCAGTGAAGTTTTATGGTACTTGTCAAGAAGCATCTTTGTTGAGTTCAGAAGTTCATGAATCATTGGAATTACTGGAGTTATTGGGAAAAGTGTAAGAATGGGGTGATGAATGATGAGAGGGCACAAAATGGCAACACAGTGCTATAATTTCACTGAAAAGTGCCACATATAAATCGATCAATCAGATCAGTAATTAACAAAAAGCTGAATTATTACTAAGCAACCTGAATATGGCACAAACCAGAAATTTTAAATAAAAGCATACTAGCATCTAAGATTATGAAAAGAATAATTTAACTCCACATTTCTAGACAATACATCTGATTATCAGAGTGAAAACCCTTCATTAAATGCTTTACATATAAAAAAGAAGTATGTAATGTTCGGTCAGTCATAGTCCAAAATTAATTTGGATGAATTTAATCTGTTTATTTCCAAGAAAAGTTTCTTTATTTTTCTTCTTAGTGGAGATACGTTAAACACTTCTGACAAAATTAATATTACAGCATCATTAGGAGTTATTTTATAGATTGTCAGGGCTAGAAGCGACTTTGCAAGATCATGGGTCCAGCCCCCATAAACAGCTCTCCAGGCACACACATGACTGGGATTCAGGTTCACGGTTTAAGCATCTGATATTGTACTGTTAGTGACATCTTAATAACCTAGCTAATTTCGTAGTTATGTGATGTCCCAGAATTATAACCTGACTAAATACTTGCCTCTGGTAAAGGAGAAACAGAAGACGAGTTAGAAACAAGATTTCTAAATTGTATTCCCAGCTCTGATACTGACCAGCTGTGGGACTTCTGAGTTTCATTCCTCTGTGCATCTGTAAAAACACACAAAAAAATATTTGTCTTGGGGACATTGAAAGTTAATATTTGTGAAGCATATGACATCAGGTGATATTGAAGGGTGAAATATTATGTTGCAGTTTGAGCTTGAGGATAGTGATTACTAAAACATTTCAAAATTAAAACAGTTACCAATTTGGATAGTTTTGGTATGTAAAGCTAATTAAGCTAACAATCAGGTAGCCTTGTTGTTCTGCATTTCTTCTGAATCTTTTTTCCCTCACATACTTTTTTTTCTTGAGCCAGATATTTGGAAGCAGCGTCATGGATGTTGCCATTTCTAATGGAATACTGATTGTGATGTATAGTGTGGGCCTGGTCAAACTTTATAGCTTCCAGGCTATCTCTGAGCAGGTAATGGAGCATGAAATGTAACACCAATTTATCTCAAAACCGATTATTATTAGTGTAGTACAATATGTAAAAACTGGACTTTATAATGGTGGAAATGTGTCAAACAGGATAAAATCATTTCCATAACACCATTATAGTATAAAGTAAGAGAGAGATCTTAACAAGGTACCACATAGGTAGTACATACTAGAACAAGTGGTAGCTGAACTCTGCATATCAGTCCTATTGTAGCAGAAGTGTTTCATTAGAAACTTAGATGGAAGATGCCTTGGTATGAAACAGAATTTATTTTGGAAAATCAACTGTTGAACAGGAATTTAATTTAAATTCTTCCAGTTAAAAAAAATTAAATCTGTTTGTAATTAAGACAGGATTTTAAGCTGAAATGAACTGTTTTAGTAATGCACTAAATAACAAAAGCAGTAAAACTGAGCAGATAATAAACGTGTTGATAAAGCTAATTTGTTTTTCATTATTTTAGTTCATGGAGCAGCACTTTGATTTGGGCAGTGAATTCAGCTGGAATAATAGAGTTGGAATTGTAGGAAAGTATCCATTTGGTCTTCCTTGCAACATAAAAATAACAGGTATTTATCATCTTTCCATTATTTGATGGCTGTTTCACTACTTGCAAAAAAAATCAGAAACACTCCACATTCATTTGTGTTTGCCATTATGTTACAATAAAAATATGCCTCTATTTACTCTAAAACTCAAGATTTTACTAATATTCTATTCCTCTTTTCTTCTAAGTTAAAACCATGTTTTAACTTTTAACTGTTAGGTATTAAAGTATTTGAGAAACTTTATAAGGTATGAGTAATCAGGAACCCCTTCACCCACCATTGAAATACAGGCGACCCTCACCATTCGGGGGGGATACGTTCTCGTATCCCCCGCGAATGGTGAAATCTGCAAATAAGGCATTGCAGCAGGGGGGGCACAGCTCCAGCAGCAATCCAACAGCAGCAAGCGCAGAGCTCCTGAGGAGCTCCTCTCCTGTAAGTGTATAAAGTGTATTTAAAATGCAGGTTCAGCATTTGCGAATATTTGAAACCACAAATGCCAAACCCACAAATAGCGAGGGTTTCCTGTACAGCCCCTTCTGGCAGGGGGAGGGGAAAAACCTGACAAATTAAATAACAGAGAGAAACATTACATAATGACTTAGCTGTGAAATAAATTGTTTTCTAGTGTTAAACTAGTGTATCTAATCTAACCTGCAGAGAAGACTCAAGGAAACAGACTGTAACTTATTCAAATCTTAACTTGGATTAGTCTTGCTATGTATAGTATGTCAGATGCTTTGAACATAATTTAACAGGAAAAATGTTGGTTGTTTTGTTTAGACACACTGTTATATTTTCAGATAAAAACCTCTTTTAACCGGTGCATCCGAGATTAGAATTTGGCCCTATGTTTCTTAAGGTTTGTCCCAAGTCAAGGACTTCCACATTTCAGCATGTGCATTGTTTTCCTTATTAAAAACACCCAGGAGCTTCTTCAGTCCATATTTAGGCACCTAGATGAGTAGTCTGACTTTCAGAAGGGCTCAGGTCTTGTCAGCTTTCACTGCCATTAATATGCGTGCATGTTCCCAATGTTAAGCATCCACTTTTTAAATCTGGGATGTTTTTGTATTAAATGATTTTCTGTATAAAAATGTTTTCATTACAGACAGAAAGACAGATCATTTACAGACAAATCAAGCCAGGTCTTTTGTATAAAAAAACCCAGCTAAATAAATTAAGGCTTTAAATAATCATGTAATGCCTTATAAAAATAAAAGCTGCAATTACATTTGGCTCAAGTTTTGCACAAGAGTTTAGGAAATTTCTCTTAAGTTTTCTCTCTTTCAAATTCTTACATTATGATTTAGTGCTGGAGGCTGTGTGGAAAACAGGCCTATAAGAGCTTTGAAACAGTTTATACTGGATATATTTTCATGGCCTATGGAGCATTATAGTTTTAGGTCACAAGCTTTAAAGTCAAAAGAAAAGGTTGATTTTATTTTTTTCATTTTGTTTTTATCTTGAGACTTATTCAAGAGTTTGTGGTTAGAAACTATTCAACTTCTGATGTATACTTTCTATAGCCGCTGTTCAGCGATACTTGCATTCCTGTGGTTTTTGAGCTGTTCTCTTTTACAAGTGAGATGGCTGACAGTCCGTGCAATGAAATGTAGTGTTTCAGTGAAGGAGCAACTGATCTCTTTGAAGGTGGCAGAGTTTAAACTTGTGCTTCATGTAAGTTAACTGTTGATGCTTTGTGGATGGTTTCAAAGCTGTGGAAACTTGAAATCTTGTATTTTTCCACAGAACAACCACATCCTGGACAGAAGCAGTGCAAGGTTTCTCACACTGCTATGTCAATGCACCTCAACCTGGTCTTGGAGAGACCACTTCTACAGATAAGAGTAGGGTAATCTCCATGCTTGTTTAGTCTTTGCCCTCTCTGCTGAGATTGCCAGTAAGGGTGTCAGTCATGGTGTTTTTTTTGTGAAGAGGATATGTTGCACAGAGATCAATAGCTCAGTTCACATGGGTCACCAAACAGGTGTTGACTATTCGTGATTATCAGGTACTAGTGACCTTGGACAAATTTGAAATAAGTGAAAGGGCACTTGCAATTCAATCTTCATGAAGCCACTTTCTAACTAGCCCAGGACTTTAAATTGCTTTTTGAAAAATAAGGATTTATTATGTAACTATTGAATTGTTTCATAAAATGGAGAGGAAAGTGTCTTGTTCATAAATTTACCACATCTAGAACAAATATGCTAATACCACCAGGAGCAAGCTGGCTTTTCATTTAGATAAGACAAGTATTTTGTGGAAGTGAACAAAAGAAGCCCAAATGGTGATTGAAGACTGACTTTTCTACGGGGAGAGTTTAAGAACAAAGACAGTATTGTAATAACCAGTAGACTGCTGGGCAATGAGAGCAAGCAACATATAACAAGAAAGAATGAAGATTGGAGGCAAACTCATCACAGCAGTTGCTGTGGCTTTTGGGGTTGGTAATAGTTAAAGTCTTTGGCAAAAGACAACATAAACATAAGAAGGAAGCCTTGAGAGTTCTGTAGGGCTATTGTGATTTGAGATTAACTTAGCCTTCTCAGGGTTCTTAGTTTATCTTGTTTTTTAAATTAAATGACTAGGCTGTCAGAAATAAATTGATGAAATTAACATTTCAGCACAAAGTTAACAAGTTTTCATGACTTTTTCCCTCATTTTTTAATCAACTCAAGATGTCTCAGACACCTCTCCCACCCCTCTAGTCATATGCTGCATTTTTTCTCCAAGGTGGTAATTTACTATAGGCCATACTTTATTAAACCTTGATTAGAAACTTTCTGAAAGGTAGATCAGAAATCTTTCTCTTGTGGAGGTAGTCATCTTCACTTCAGTAACCCTAACTTGTGTGGTGTTAACCAGCTGCCACTTCCTGGCTCCAATGTGGCTTTATTACTGTGGCAGATGATTTATCTCACAATAGCTGACTGAGTGCTTTGAATCTTGATATGGGCATGAGAGTGGCACAATATAAATGTAAGATCTCATACTTTATGCAGCTGTCCCATCTCAAGTGGTGATTGTTAAATTTCATAAACTAAGTAGGGTAAGATCAAGTCAGAATTTGAATGTAATCCCAAGATAAAAAACAAGGTACGGCACAAAGTGGTATTGGTAATTCAGTAGATGGCATGCTTTCCTCAGGCAACACTGAATCAATGTCCCAGCAGAGTACAAAGAAAAAAATTAATACTGCAAGTTGAGTCTTCCGGAGGTATAAAATTGAAGTCATACCCAGTTCTGGTAATTAAAAAATAAAAAAACAAACATTTTTCCCATCTTACTTGATAAAATCTGTTTTAGGTTCTACATGTTCAAATTTCCCCTTGAAATTAATTTTCTGTCAGTCTTTTAGTGTTGTTCTGTGCTGTTTAAACAAGGCTGTTTATCATCCTAAAAGGTGGCTTTACTTTTAGTTTCTAAGAAAGGAATTTCTAGGTATCCAGTTAGTAGAGGTTTATAAATCTCTCTTGGTATCCATTTGAATTAAATTTAGGTAATTATCTTTTTTCATTGATGCACAGAAGATTTATAAGTCTAGCACATTAATGCTGAAGAGTTTTCTGATTAATTTGTCTTATATGAGCTGAAAGGAGAACTAGAATCCTTTTTATATTCATTATAAAAACCTTACAATGTATTGTTTATTTTTTATAAATTCAGTTGCAAATTGCACTCTATTTTGTTACATTACACATGTGGACACCTTTCTGCCCTTAATTTGATTCACTGGGTGCATATGATTAGTCTTCAGAAGTTCTCAAGAAGGAATACTGTTCTGAGATTTTAGACTTTTAAGGACCAGGAAAATTGTGAGACTGCTAATAACCTTCTCAACATTACCAATGTTCACAGATACCCCACCTTTGCTATTTGAAGTGTCTTCCTTAGAGAATGCATTTCAAATTGGAGGATACCCTTGGCATTACATCATCACACCTAATAATAAAAAACACAAAGGAGTCTTCCATATTTGTTCTCTGAAAGACAATACTTTGGTAATGTATTCAAATGGCTTTTCGGGAATTAATATACATCTGTTTTATTCACAGGGTGAATTGAGAAAAGCCCTGAAGCAAAACCAGTTTTCCCATTTTTCTGCTACTGTGCCCTCTTATTCTTCTGATTAACCACTTGCTAGGGAGTACTATACATTATTACCCCTATCAACTAGTAATACCAGTTCTGAATTTGCCAGGAGAAAGAATGCTGAGTAATGGAAATACTCTCTTTCCACTGGGTTTGTTTCTGGTGTTTCCTCCCTTCTCATATACCCATACCATCGCATTCTCTGTGTTCACAGTGGTGACAGGTTATTGTGCTTCCTGCTGATCAGCCAGCCAAAAATAATCTTTGAGGAAGCACTCAGAGTCTTAACAAATTGCAAAATAAGTGGGCTTAGTATTTGTGTTCTGTTCCTTTTTTTTGGTAATTTCTCTGTAGACATGAGCTTTTTAAAAAAATGTAGGGTGGCTTTGGTTTAAATCAAGTTGATTTAAATCACTGATCAGGAAGCCTTGATTTAATTGCTGTTTTCTACAAAAAAAGCATTTGTGTTGTTTGATATCATTTATTCATTTAACTTCTTGAAACTGCACATGTAGAGACAGGTAAAGGCTTAACTGTGTGTACACAACTTGCAGAGAGACAATAGGGCTGATGGATGGGTAATCAGGTCTGTTATGTCTCATCTCCATATCCTGCTGTTAACAAGGATGTTATCTGTGGAGACAACAAACTCTCCCTATGCCTGAAGAGAATGGTGTTTGTGTTCAAAAGCTTGTGAAGAACATTTTTTCCAACTATTTGATTGGTGTAATAAAAGATATTGTATCTACCTAAAAAAACCTTATCTGCCTATGATCGCTGGAGACACAAATCCACAGTTTGAGAACTGAAACTAAGCATCACAGAGATGCTTAATGGGATCTTCTAGACTAAGCACTGAGTCCCGTTGGGTAGAATGATTTTCTTTAATCTTTACTAATCTATAGAAGATCCTCTGGGAACCCCATAAGATTGGGCCCTAATACAGTCTATTCCTGTTGTGACCTATTCATAAAACTTCTAAAAAAGTTACGAGTATATTGTCTCAGATAGTATACAATTAGAAGTTATCTTAGAAGATATGATCTTCTTTTCCGTTATGATATCTTTGAATTTTAGCGTATCTTAAATTAAAACTATCTTTATATAAGTTTATTTTTTGTACAAAAAGCATCTTAAGAAAAGAAATAAAAATATGATTAAAATAAAAAAATTAATTTAAATAAAAATCTGATTTTTTTACTTAAAAAAATCACTGATTTTTATCTACCCTGAAGTGTTGTATTATATGGCATGCATCAGCTCTCCACCTTAGTCTTCACTTTAGTGTGATAACCATATTCAGGCTAGATTCACTTCTGATATATGGTCAAGCACTTGACCTGCTAACTCATGATTCTTCATCCAGGATCTTTTTCATCAGTGTATATACCCATTTCTTTAGACTTTTTAGCATCTTTAAACTAGTATTTCTGTCTTTATTTTCTTCACAACATGTAGGTCTCTGTCTCATGGTGAAGTACAGCTATATAGAAGGGCTTGGTGGTTTTGGTGGCCAGGACATTTCCCCCCACATTTTTGGGAGGTGGCTTAACACCATTGAAAAATTAAATTATTGGATTCAAATTATTTTAATTTGTCACATGGCTTATCCAAAACTTTGTAGGATTGCCTGATTTGGTGCTGAAATTATGAATTATCCCAGGCTAGCAGACCTAAATAAGCTTTTCGGCAGACATGTATAGATCTCATTTGTAATAAAACTTAGAACTAATGCAAAAGACAGGTCTGATCTCAAATCACACCATATCTGTTTTGAATTGCTGAAGTATTTGCAGTGGTTAAGCTAGATCTTTCATTTTTAATGTGTAGGCTTACAAAGGTGCCAGGTCTAACCATGTTCTGGGACCCCGCTGTTCCCTTGACACCAAATAGTGTTACAGCCCAGTTCAGTGGGATTACTTTAAGCCTTGGAGTTCTCTAAGGGTTTGCTTCTTCCCTTTATTTATTCCCGTTTCAAGGCTGCTATTCTCTTTGTACTGACAGGGTCTAGCTAGTGTTTGTAGCCACTCAGATGAAGTTGGGCAGGAGGCTTTCCAGTTTAGTTCTTTGAGTATATATAAATATTAAAGTTCTAAGCTTTCCCTTTTTGCTTCAGGCAAAAAATGGCATACAAGATATGAAATGCTGTTCACTAGAACCAGATTGGATCTATTTCCATCCGGATACTTCAGGTAGAATAGTCCATGTGGGACCAAATTTGATTAAGTAAGTACACATAATACTTTTTTCCCAAAACTTATTTTTATTAACAAGAATATAAGGTAACCTTTAACTAGTAGTTTGTTGGGAGGTGCCTAAGAGTTAGGGATAATTATTGGGTCACAGTGTAATGTCACTTTTTAAACTAGGTATAATCAGAAAATGTCTCTATGCCTTAACTAAAAGAAAGTAATGATTTTCATATAATGTCTCTTCTGACATCCATCTTATGTGTCATAATAAATCTAGAGGTGCACTGATACATTGGTCCAATATTGGATGAGCACCGATATAAAGAAAATTGACTATATTGGAAATTGGCCTGATGTGGTCAATAATTTGGCTGATAAATGGCCACACCTGTGCACAGCCTCAGCATATCACATAGGCACCAAGGAGCAGAGCCCAACAGCTTGGAGAGCTGCATGCAGTTGGTAAATCGGTTGCACTAAAAGGGGAGGGAGGAGGGAAGTGGCACGGGGTGCACAGTTCAATGCCCCCCGTGGTGAGGGAGGAGTGGGGTTGGGGTTGGGGTACGTGCTGCCCAGCTGGGGTGGGGCAGGCACAGGACAGAGCTGTGGTTCATTTGTGGGGGGGACTCCCACTGCTGCATGTGTGCCTCTGAATCTGCGTGGAGCAGGCTGCAGCTGGGGCCAGGGACCATGCTCCCAGCACTGCTGGTGCCCGCACCAAGTACAGCACAGCACAGCCTCAGCCCACAGCTACAGCCTGCCTGGCCCAGCCCACCCTGTGCAGATCCAGGGGCACCCCCCAGTCCCAGATGAACGGCAGGAGCAATGGTAAGAGCTGCTGGACAAGCTGCTCCTAGACCAGTAGTGTGTGATGGCAGGGGCTGCTGCCCCCCTCCCCATGTGCCTCAAATGAGCCATAGCTCCATTCTTCACCTGCCTTGCCCCAGCTGGGCAGTGTCTGTCCCAGCCCCCTTCCTCCCTCATTGCAGGGGCCGTTGAGCTGCTCCCTCCATGCCTCTTCCTTCCCCCCTCCCCTTGCACCACAACAGATTTACCAGCTACACACAGCTGTTTGAAAATCGGATTGGTATTGGCTGATACGCCTGCTTAAAAAACACCTTTCATTATTGGCTCCCAAAATCTCTATCAGTGCACCCCTAAATAAATCAGTTTCAAAAGTTGACACTCTCAAGTTCATCATAAACTTTTGAGACCCTCACCCTTTTTTTGGATGTATAAGCTTTGATCAGCTAATGTTGCACATTTTTAAATTCTTACAGGCAGATTTAATCTGTTAAAATAAAATCCCATTTGATCTGGTCTTCATAACATTGGTTTTCATAATTCGAGTCCTAGCCGGCCATTAATTCAGTGATTTCCCCTCTTTCCCTCCATTTGAAAATCAGTTTATTCGAATTTTATTCCAAATTTTGCATGTTCTTTGGAATTCTGCCAAGAGTATACCTTTAAGACTAAGGAGAAAGTAAACACAGAGGGAGTAAAGAAGCCAGTTAGGCCAGGCATACATTTCATTTTGAAAAAAAATGAAAGGGGGCTGACTTTTTAAATTCTGGCTTATCTTTAAGATGGTACAGGAAGGAGCCCAGTACATCTACTTATCTTTTTAATTTACCTTCCTAAGCCATCTGTTAAATCTTAGACAACCTGAGATTTCAGCTATGGAATATGCCAAATTTCATTTCTATATTAAACGAGTACATGGTCAGATGACTTGGCAGTGAAAACACCATGATAACTTTCTTCTTACTGATTGCTAATCCCATGACAAAACCTCATTCTAGCCAGCCTAGGTTGGTTTTATGATCTGAGTGTCAAAGGCTAGAGTTATAAAATAATGGGTTTTGAAAACAGAAGGCAGGAGACAGGCCAACGTAATACTTTTCTTTTAACAATTAAAAGTGTTGTTACATAACCAAACATACCAACAACAATAATTTAATATATATATTAAGGCCTGTGCAAAATGTCTAGTATTCGCTTTGGATTCAACCAATTCAGGGGACAGTGATTCAATTAAATGAGTTGGCTGAATCTGATTCAGAGATTTGAATCCTACCAAGTGAGGGGGCGATCCCCACTGCCACAAGCCTCCAGAAGCCCCAGTGGCTGCTGCAGCAGCCAGTGAATACAGGGCTTTTTTTTTTTTTTTTTTTTTTTTTTTTTTTAAGACCTGGGATGCTAGGGCCAGACAGGGCAGCTATTGATGGGTGGGGACTGGGGGGTGCTCAGAGGGGCTGGGGGAGTGGGCAGAGGTTGGGGCCTGGTGAGGGTCGCCTCCTCCAGTCCCCCACTCCTTACTCCCTACTTACTGACAGAGTCCAGGTCCAGCTCCCTGTAGCGGCGAGCAGGGACTGCTCAAATTGCCAAATCTCCTCTGAATTGTTTTCCAAATTGATCTGGACCTTTTTATTGGTCTCCCAGTTTGATTCAGATTCAGAGATTTGGCTGCCGAATTAAGCCGAATCTCCTCCAAATTGAATCAGCACCTGAAGCTTTACACAGCTCTTATATATTTTTTTTTAACAGCATTTATAATTGGGAGATATATATGAACGAAACTGACTTAAACTAGATACTGAAACTCTAGCTGATAATGTAAAGAGCTGCAGTAGTAAGATCTTAAGTAATAAAACATTGTTTTTAGTGCTAAAGGAATATTAGCACAATTGGTGCAAATAGAGATTTCATTTCCATTGCTTGAATTTATTTTAAAGACGTGTACAAAATGATTTGGTCAAGCCTTCCTCAAATATATTTCAGTTCTTCCAAATTTGCGGTTTTTCATATCCTAGGAGACATTTCACCTCATGTTAATCTATACTTGAATCTAAAAATATTTAGGAAATACTATATGAATACATTCAGGGAAAAGAAAATCTATCTGTCTCTGTTACAGTTTTGAAACTTTCTTCAGGAAATGCCTGTATAATAAGAGCATATTTCATCTTGTTTCCTTCATTATTGTCTGCAGTGGGTAAAAACTAAATGCTTCTTCTGTGCTTTTTTCTTTCTTTTTTTTTTTTTTTGCCCCCAAATACTACTTTAAAAAATCATTTACAAATGAAGTTGGGCATATATTTCTAGGGAAATTATTCTTCCAAGAAGCTGGCTGAACTCATTTTCTGTTTTGGATCAATATTGCATTTGTTGCAAAGTAGCTAGGACCTAAAACAGCTAGACCTAGTCAGCAACCTACAGCCTACAGGCTGGATCCAGCCCATGGGCTTGGGGCTCTAGCAGCGTTGGGGGGCAAGGGAGCTTTGCCAGCAGTTGATTCCCATTACCTTTGCAGGGAAAATGATCCCTCCTTAGTCTGAGTATCCTTATGCAAAAGTATTGTCATCACTTCATAGCAACTGTAGATGGAAACAACATGCAGGTAACACCACTATGTAATGAACATGCTATAGATTCTAGAAGAGGTGTGCTAAAATGTCACAAATCGGTGCAAGTTATAGTAACAGCTTCTTTCATATGTGGTATGTATTTATTTTAGGATTTGAAAGAAGTTTTCTATTGTAACTTTCACTTATCTGTGATTCTTTAATAATATTATTTTTAGAGCATAAATTTGAAAATATTACAGCAAGTAGATTTCAGAATGACTTTTGTATTTTTTGCTTTTTTTTTTTAAGAGTCTTGAAAATGAAGGAAATTGAAAATAATACCAACCAACAAGAAATTGTAGAAGATTTTATCATTGTGGCCAACAGGGAGAATATTGTAAGACTATAACAATAAACGCTTCATTGAAAGACTATCTTTTACTTTTGTAAGACTATATGTGGTATGCATGTATTATGTGGATAGGTATATTAGTGTACCTTATGAATCTGATCCAAAGTCTGTTGACTCATTGAATTCAGCAGACTTTGTATCATCAGGCCTATATAAGAGAGATTTATTTCACAGATAAATTGTATTATATGGCTATTTTACTGAAACCTCCCTTGACCTTTTAGACCTCAGCAATTGTAATGGTGAACAATTGTAAATGGGCACCATAGATATAAGGCACCATACAATGATAAATTTATCTCACAAGGTCTCTCTAAATCATAATCACAAGCAGGTTTTATACTGTAAAAACCCATGAAGTTGATGGTTCAAATAGCCAAAACATTTCAAACCTAATATTAACATTTTTGACTTATGGGAATGCTGAAATAGTTAAATGACTCATTAGGGAATATTGATGAAAAACATTTTCATATTATTTAGAACTGCAGTTTGGCTTCAGTAGGTACACCTGTACATAGAATAGGTTCTTCAGCAGGTTTTGAATACTGTCCCATGAAATCAGTGGCATTAATTTTTTTAGAAAAATGTGTAAAGTTGGTAGCAAAGCTTTCTTTAAATTTAGAAGGAGCAGAGTTAGCCACAGATGTGTTGCTCATTCTTCCCCTGCCTTCTCCTGAGATTTCATAAGAACGATGATTTTGTGCTGGGAATGAGTGACAGAAGTCTTGAATTCTAATCTTATCTCTCTCAGACATTTTCCGTCTGACCTTGACAACAGGGGCCTGATTTTGGAGATGTTGAGCCTTTCTCCACTACTTATGATGTCCTTTGGGACCAGGCCTTAATCCAGTATGTACCTCTCAAGAAGGGTTTCAAGACTATCTTTATTAATGTTTGCAAATAACTTTGAGATGCTCTGAAAAAAGGCGAATGGAATTTATAATAGTACTATTGTTGTGATTAATAGTACTGTAGTTTCTTTATTGGAAGGTATTCCCTACTTTACTGACACACAGGATTATAGGGTTGAAAGGTATCCCATGGGTCATCTAATCCAACCCACTGCATAAATGCAAGATGTGTCCTTCATGTACTATTCCTGACAAATCCTTTTTCAGCCTCTTCTGGAAAACCTTCAGTGAAGGATATTTCCACTTCTCTGGGCACTTTGTTTCACTGTCCTACTGTTCTGACTCTAAGGAAGTGTTTTTTTAATGAGATGTAATCTAAATCTGCCTGTTTCATTCTGAAACCATTACTTCATGTCCTGCCTTACCTGACAAAGAAAAACAGTTGTTCTGTTAGAAAAATTATATTGTGTATCACCCTTAATCTCCTTTTCTCCAAACTAAATATACCTGATTCTCTCAACCTTTCCTCATATAGCTTGTATTCCAACCCTTTTATCACCTTCATTGTTCACCTTTATATCCTCCCCAGTTTCTCCACATCATTCTTAAATTGTAGAGTGCAACAGTGCATAAAGTACTCCAGCTGAGGCATAAGTAGGACTTAGTGTGGTAATATCATCCCCTTTGTCTTATATATAACATTCCTATTAATGCAGTCTAAATTTGCATATTTGTATTTTTTGCAGCTGCAGCATGTTGCTGACTTGTGCCAAGCTGTGATCCACTAAAACCCCCAGTTCTGCCTTAGCAATGCTATTATCTGCTTTAGCATAGCTAATTATCCTTCCTTCTGTTTGAGCACATTTGGTTTTTTTCCCTAGATGTAGCACCTTTGTTGAATTTTGTTCTGTTGTCTAGTGCCCAGTTCTCCAATCTAAGAAGATCCTTATGAATTCTACTTGTATTTCCTAAATGTTTTCAACCCCCTTCTAGTTCTGCGTCATCTGCCAGCTGGATCAGGAAGCACTCTATTCTGGCATCCAAGCAATTAACAAAAATATTGAACACCAGACCCAGGACACTCCCCTGTGGAATCCCACTTGAAACCTGCCATTCAGACACTGAGCCATTTATAGTTAGTCTCTGCTTGCAGTTATTTAGCCAGTTATATATCTAACAGTAATTCTGTTTAGCCCACATTTCTCTAGTTTACTTAAGAGAATATCATGTGGCGCTGTATCAACAGCTTTATTAAAGTCCAAATGCATTCTGTCCACCACATCCCTTCATCCACCAAAGTCGTAACTACGCCAAAGTTGTTTTTAAATATTCTTAAATAAAGCTAGGTGAGTTGTTAGTGATCATCTATCTCTTCCTCCTCCAAGTATTTACAAATTGACTTTTATAATAACCTTTATAATTTGCCTCAGTATCTACTCATATTAAAGTTGAGATGACTGGTTTCTACTTCCCTACATCCTCCCCTTATACTCTTTTAAAGATATGTACTATGTTAGCCCTTTTCCACTCTTCTGAGATCTCACCTGTCATCCACAACTTTGTAAATATTGTTGCCAGTGGCTCTGAGATTTCTTCAGCCAGTTCCTTCATCCTGGAATTAATTTAATCAGACTCTGCCAACAAAAATGAATCCAAATTTGTAAAGAAGTCTCTGGCATGCTCTTTATTTATTCTTCTAATAATACATTTTGTTATGTATGTGGTCACATTTATTTTTGCTATGAAGACTGAGATGAAGTAGTCATTGAGCAGCCCTGTCTTCTTTGTGTCTTCTGTAAATAAAGCACCTTCACTGTAGAGCAGTGGACTCACAGTTTCTTAGTTCTGCTTTTCTGTCTGAAGTATCTGTAGAATACTTTTTCACTGTCTTTGTCATCCCTTGCTAGTCATATCTCATGTTTTGCCTTTGCTTTCATAAGTTTATCCCAGCAAGTTCTTGCTATTCTTTGGTATGCTTCTTTAGTATATATTTCCCTTATTTTCATTGACTGTTTGTGTTTCTCTGTTTGCTACGTTAATGGGTTTCCGTTTCTGCAGTGCTTCTCTGCTTTTTCCTAATTTTTTTTCTTTTTGGCTTAACACCTAATTGTTACATTACAGATTTAGCCCAATAAGCATAACTCCATGCCTACATAGAACCTAATTTACTTCAAAATGGCTGTGCCCATGCAGTTG
Organism: Caiman crocodilus; assembly: GCA_030014935.1. Classification (NCBI taxonomy): domain Eukaryota; kingdom Metazoa; phylum Chordata; order Crocodylia; family Alligatoridae; genus Caiman; species Caiman crocodilus. The sequence continues at coordinate 40,227,838 of JAGPOW010003685.1, forward strand.
TAGGACTGGTGTCCAGCTGTCTGCACCACGGCATTTTTCAGCAACCCAGTTTCTCTATAGTAATTATATGTTATGTTTATAGTTTAAGTCATTAAAATATTGCAATTAAAATGAATCAGTAGTATCACACAATATATTACACATTCGGTGTGCTGTTATTTCTACAGTGAAATTAGGGTTGCACTGTGAAATTTGAATGGCTAGAATAGAAGTAAAAAAGGGTGTTGGAGAGAATCCTATAAATCCTTTAAAGTTGCAGAAAATGGCCTGCTTTCTTTGTAGAAAGCATGGTACGAAGTACTATTAAAGGATGAAAAAGTTTAGTGCTTGTCCCTTCCATTTTGTGTATTTTACTTATCTTTAGCTTTTTCATTTCAAAGGATCCTAAAATGCTTCAGAAAGCATATACAAACAGTATATCTTATGCAAACACATCTGTAATATTGGTGACAGCTAGGCTGTGTTATAGCTCAATAGTGAAGCAAGGTAAGAAGTACATTTGGGAAAAGACTTGAGTGACTTTAGTGACATCTTTAATATTCTGTCAAATTGGATAGGACCTCTTTTTAAGAGGGCTTGTAAAGCCTTACGGTTGGATCAAAGAATGGTTCTTAATACAGTAATTTCTGTGCTTCTGTACAGGTTAGAGTTTCTTCTTTTTTGTTTAATAAAGACTGTGCTGCCTTTTGGCATTTTAAAAGTTTTACCTAATTTCAAATAAAATGAATGTGCAGCTAAGACACAACCTATGTTACTTTGAGTCTGAGCTACCTTTTCTTTTCTCCTCAGGTGAACAACTCTGTAACTGTAACAGCTTCTGGCCGAGTGGTGAAAAAACGTTTTAACCTACTGGATGATGACCCAGAACAAGAGGTAATTGTGATACAATGAGCAAAAATATACCAATTATTGTGCAAGTTCAGCCAAATATGCCTAACTGAACAGAGGGAGTAACCAGAACTATTAGCCTCATTCATCTTGGTACTGCCTTTGTCCCCCTAATCTTCCATCCTAACTATTCCTTTTCTTTCTTTTCCCATTTTCTATTTTCCTCCAAAGTGTCATTTATGCCTGAAATAGTCTTTGTCCTTCAAGAACCAATCCAACTGCTCTTGAAGTCAGTAAGGAAACTCCCTGTGATTTAGATCGTGCAGCACCAGACCCATAGTGTGACAAACTACCCTACCTCTTCCCTCCATTCTGATCATTTAGATTATTTGTCCTATAGAGTCTGTCAGCAGTGATCCAAATAAATATTTTAAAATTGTGTTTCTCTCTGCTTTGAGTTACTTGTCACTCATAAACTCTTTTTTTTGTTTTCAGTAAAATTGGTAAGTACTAAAAGAAATTTGGTGATGATAGGAACAGGTGTAACCTTGCCATGTAGGTTGTATGTGACTACATAATAAGGCGTTAAAAAATTCTGCAGAGCAGACCTGGTCCAGATAATCAGGTTAAACATTATCTAACATTCTTTACTACTGGTCTGTTTTCAGTTTGTTTTCTTCTGTTTCATTCATTGCCTTTTGCTTTTTGTTTCTTTTCATACTGCTTCAACTTGGAAATTTGCTAATTCACAAATCAAGCCAGAGCTCTCTTTCTCTTTGTATTCTTCCAGTTGTGTAGAAAAATAGGTCAAAATCTTCAAGAATGCTACTTTCCTTTTATTTTACCTTTGGCATAAATACATTATTACCTTGAACGGAGGGTGTTCCAGCCTGTTTTGACAAAGCTAGTGTTAAGTTAATGCAGCCACAGGAAATAGGACCCCTTTCCTCCCCATCTCCCCCCAACCATGCATTCTCAAATGACACTGAGCCTGGTTTAATCCTTTTTTGTTAACCAGTGGGAAGATAGCACTATAGCTAAACAACTTTTGCTAGATCATTTTAGCAAAGTATGTCATTTAAATCTTTCTTCTCTCCAGCCTCCTTTTCCCACACTCATAAACCTAACAGGAGAAAGCAGCCAGCAGGCTTCCCCCAATTATGAGACTATAATTATTTTAAACTGGTTCTATTATGCTTACAGCTAAAGATAGGAGACTCATATTAAACAGGGTTAGAGTGCTATAGCTGTGATGATCCAGAAAATAAATGAGAGGCAAGGATTTATTTGGTGATATCTTTTTTTTATTGGACCAACTTTATAGGTAGGAGGGATGTTAGATGTGCTTTTGAGCACAAAGTGCCTTTCCTCGGGTCACTGATAACATGGATTATATAATAATTTTTTGTTATATCTCTTTTAATATAGGCTGTCAAATTAATGAGATTTTGGTAGCTGAGGATCCGCTGTCATGTATGTTTATATAAGAGGTATGAGGCACCTAATCAGCTGATGAAAGTTCTAAATCTTTGAGTTCCCAGTGTAATTGCACAGTCCCTCTTTTATTGGTCATTTTATCCCACCTCAAATTTAGAAAAAGGCTTGAGTGCTGGGGAAAATATTTAAGATTTTGTGGGGGGGGTTAAGTATTTTTTCAAAATAAAAATATGACAGACTTAAGGACTTCTGCAACTGTTATCAGATAATTTTTGGGAAACAATTTTCACCTCTCAAGACGGACTCAGCTGAAATGTACACATGTATATGAATTTTAATTCCTCAGTTTCTAGCAAACCTTTTTACTGTTGTGTCCATGGGAAGCTCAGTGAAAATAGGGTAAGTTCCTACATAGCCTATCAAGTTTGTAGCTCATTTATATTGAGCTATAAAAAGTTACAATTATAACACAACAGAAGTGAGAACTCTATGGACTTTTTTTCCCCTGTTACTGAAGCTTTATTCTCCGAACTCTTTAATAGATACCTTTCCTCAGTAGAGGAAAACACTCTATTGGATTTAAAGAGGGAAAAAAACAAAGAGCCATTTAATGGGCAAAATAAATGTACTCTCAGGCACACAGGCATGTAGATTATGACAACCAAATGTGATCTCCCTGCTGCTGATTCTTGGTTTTCTAAAACAGCTCTTCCTAGAATAATTTAGAGCTACTGTCTGCTCAGGTTGTTTGCAGGTTGGTAGTTCTGAGTAGAGGTTAAAAGATTTTTTGTGATTTATCCTAGTAATTTTCTCAAATCTCATGAACTAGTTTTGACAGCAGTTTTAAGTCATACTGCCAGTAACAATTTCAAAGTGACTAATTTATTTTCCTTCTCAGCACTTACAATGTTATTCCACTGCAATTCTTCACCCTCCACCTTGAAAAATTCTATGTAAAACCCTTGTACTCATACACAGGAGCCATACAGCAATTGAATTCCTTCCTTCTTCTCTCATGGGTGCTTGCTTGAAATGCAATGAGCAGTCTGTGATTAGAAAGTTACCTCCTGGGTACCTCAAAATGCAGGGATTTTCCTTATGAAAGACAATAAATCTGCTTGTAGTCCTTACTTTCTCCAAAAAAATACAAAATTCTTGGAAAAAATAAATAAGGGCTAATTTCACTGATCAGCTCGAGGTTTTGTTTTTCATGAGACTTTCAAAATTGTGAACCATGAAGATGAGTTGGATTTGTTATCCGTTGTGGCAGTCACTCAGATAGGACCTGATGGTAGAGCTCACCTTGACCTTCACTGTAATGAACATGGGATTCTCCTTAAGACTGTTCCATTCTTGGAGTCTTGGGATGTGGTGAGTAGAATGCATAGTCTTCGGTTTATGTTAATGTCCCTCTACACTCCGCTTAATATACCATTACATATACAGTGTTCTGTATGAATCTGAGTTAGGTACCTAGTACAAATTTCTCTGCCATTTCCTATATATAAGAAGCATAAAATTTGGAGCAAATTTAACAATTGTGATTTGAATTTGCAAGTATTCTATTAGACAATAGTTAATTTATCTGAAAATTCCCATTCTCTGAGATGAAGACATTCCTCAGTACAGCATTTGCTTAGAAAAATCTATCATGAGATTTTCTTCTAAATTAGTTATCAATTTATGCCCCAGGCCCAAGACCATTTACATACAGATTTGTCTTTATAGCATGTGAGTAGTTTCTTTGACTGGTGGAGATATTAATGTGCATAAAGTTAAGTGTGGGCTTAGCAGTCAAAATAATGTGGAGTGGTTTCTAAATGTTATGTTTTCATTATCTGAAAAGACCAATTAGTTACATAAACTTCCTGTTGCAGGAAGATCACAAGTGTTCTGCTATACTATTTTATCTATTCTGTGAGAATTATATACTACTGCGTATAACAGACTTCTGAAATGAGACTGTGATTTAATTTTTTTTATTGCAGACTTACAGTCACCAAGTTTACTTTGACAGAGATGTAGTGTTACACCTTGAACAAAAACCTAATCGCATCTTCAGCTGCTATGTTTACCAAATGGTCTGTGATAGTGAAAATGAAGATGACCATACAAGCTATAAAAAAAAGAAGAGATTGTGTTGTAAAAAAGGGGGAAGAATTTTTGAATATTTTTAAGAGACAGTCTCCAGCTACAAAGACTTCACTTGGAGTAATAGCCAAGGACATTTATTGCTGTGGAGTAGTCAATTGCTATCTTTTGACCACTGTGTGTGAAAATTCATATTTTGATCTTAAGTTTTTATATAATCACATTTTAAATCTTCTCTTTTTGTACATCTTCTAGACCATAACTGTTTTTCATGTATTTACCTGTTTGTTATTGCTACCAGGTACAGACTATAATATAGTAACATAAATAATAAAAATGATACTCATAACAATTGTTTGGCAGTTAGTCTAAATGAAACACGGTGTCAGTCAGAAAGATTTGAACCTACTGGCATGCTGTATTGCATCATTTTTTTAAAATAACCTCAGCTATGCAACTTTAAGATAAAGTTACTTAAAGCAAAGTAAATAATTTGTATAGGATGAAGATTTGTTTCAGATGAATAGATAAGAGTTGTCATCAAACTGTATAGACATGAACTAAATACATTCTGTTGTTTCTATGTGACTGTATAAAATAGAGGGTTTTTTAAATGGAAGGTGCTAATAATTTAGATAAATATCATCCTTAGAAAACAAATAAATACAGTTAATGTGTTTGTAAAAACCCATTAGTCCTCTGGCCTCTGTCACAATCCAAACACTGTTAATTCTGAGCTGGAGATATCAGGCAACCACTTTAAAACTTCATTTAGCCTGCCAGATGCATTTATATCCTTTGTACACATCTTAATTCTGTAGAATGTAAGCTTTCATTTTCAAACAAGCAAGTGTCTAGGTTCCAGGACTGCAAAAAATGTTCAAAGGTGATCCACAATAGTCTAGGTCGGGGTGGGTAAAATATGACCCCTGCATGTGAGACCATTCTATCCAGCCTGTGGGGCTCCTAAAAAATTAAGAAAATTAATATTTATATGCCTGGCAGTAGGACCCAGGGGAAGCCCATCAGGCTCCCACAACAGCAGGGCCTTCCCAGCCCTGCCCCCCCAGCCGAAATCCCCAGCAGGGGCTTCTGGCCTGAGACCGTATGGCTGCCCTACACCAGAATCGCAGGTAAGGGGGAAGGGTGGGGAGCGGGGACCCCAGGGAAAAGCTGAGTGGTGGTGGGGTGGAAGTGGCCCTTCCCCTAACCTGTGGCCGGCACACTGCTGCAGCCATTCGCAGCCCGCCTGTGCCTGCTCTGGACAGCCCCATGTGGGCTGCAAGCAGCTGCAGCAGGGAGTACTGGCCACGGGGTGGGGGAGGGGCCACTCCCCCCCATAAGCTTTTCCCCAGGCTCCTTCTCGGCACATCTGACCCTGTGGACCAAATAAGTGGCTGATCCACAGGCTGGATTAGGCCCATGGACACCGCCCTGCTTCTTGCACACCCCACCCCAGGCCAGACCCAGCATATGCAGTGCCTGCTCTGGTACCCACATCACACACCATGACCACTCCAGCTGATCTGGGGTTCACTTGCAGCTTGGATTCTGGAGTAACTGGAATGGGTGCTGTGTACAGCATGGGTCTCCAGATGTATGCTGCAGGTGGCACCCACTCCAGCTGGTCTGGGATCTCCTTCCTCCCACTCTCTGGTCTGGGATGTGAACTATACATAGTGCAGTCCTGCACTGGGCAGGGAGGTGTGGTGTAGTCCCGGACCAGTCAGAGTGGGCGCTGTGTGTAGCGGAGATCCTGAACAGGCTGCCACCTGCGGCATGTTGCAGGCCTTATGCACAGGGCTAATTCAAGGGCGTGTAGAAACTGGATAAAGTGACTCTGCAGACTGGAGCTGGCCTGCAGGCGGCATCTTTTGAGACCCTTGATTTAAGACTTAAGTAATACATTCCGTCTTCATTTTTCTGTAAGCCTCCCAGCGATATCAGTGGGAGTTAAAATGTAGCTGTACATTTATGCCTTATACTGCATATCATCATTAAAAATGGAATTCTGTTTTACAACATGAAGTCAGTTGACACCCTTAATCTAAATGGCTTATAAAAGTATTCTATGATTTTAATCACCCAGGTAAGAATTTGACCCTCAAACTGTCTAGTAAGGATCCATAACCAAATTATGGAAAAAGATTGAGCAATAAGGAGCTGCCCTACAATCTCAGGAAATGGTTAACCGCATCCTCTTGATTCCAAGCTCCTTTTGTAGCAAGTACTCAGCCTCAAAGTTCTCCCTTTCCAGGGCTTGTTCTGCGTCCTTGCCTGAATGCTTCTCTTTTGCCTTTTTGCCTCTTTCCCAGATATACAAGCCTTCACAAAACAAGTAAGCAGAACTCTTGGACACACATCTTTGTTTTGTGTAATGATCTACCTGTGTTTGTGGTTGGTTGTTTTTATTTTAGCTATCTGATTCCATAAAGTGCTTTACTACTTCCAACTATCTGAAGTGGAGGGTAGCAGTTTTAATGAAGTTTAGCCTAACTCAGAACAACAGTATCTTTCTCAGTCAGTAGATAGCGTCTGGAACTATACAGGAAAATGGGGGTATAACAGGATGAGAATGAAGTGTAATGGGTTTAAAAGCCAATCTTTAATGAGGCATCTCTATTCTGGCCCAATTAAATAAGCCTGTTACTTATGTAAGCCACTCTTCAGTTTGCTAAGATTCTGCCATCTCAGCTGGAGACAACTTCAGTCCATGTATCATTATCATTCCCTGTTTATATAAAGGGAAAAACAAAACCCAAACTTTCCTGAGGCACTAAAAAGATTTCAAATACTAGAAAACAAAACTGGCATCAGCTCTTATAATGGAGAAAACCACTGTCAAGCAGAGGCAACACAGGGTCATTCAAATCTCAAAAAATGCTTCATTGCTATAGAATACAGAGATTCTAAGAATATAGAGAATTAGAACATCTTGAGCTATAGAATGTTTTCCTGGTAGACTTCTCACTTTCTTCTATCTCTCAACATTTTCTGTTTGACTTCCTTTAGAACATAATTGCAAAACAACCTTTCCTACAAACTGTTTTAATTTTGTCTAGTCTCTTGTCCCAAACGTTCATGCCTAGCAGGTAAATATCCAGAATCTGGGTATTTTTGTTTCCAGGAAAAATGCTGCAATTTTTGATTGCGTAATATTCTTTTCTGCATCATTTGGATGCATGCAAAAAAAAATTTGTTTAATTGTGGACTCTCTATGTCTGTTAGAAGATTTAAATTAGATTTTTTTTTTTCAAATCAGTAAGATCAGACTTCATTACTAAGACTTCTGGTGAGACCAGACTCATGGAGTGCAGGAAAGAAAACATAAGAAATAAATCTCTAGGGAGTAATCCAATTCCCAAATATATCTACACGCTTATGCATCGCCTGAGCAGAGAGTGTAAACTGAAAATACTCTGAGCTGCAGTCCCTTCCCCAAAGTTGATTTTAGAGTTGATTATCAGTAGGCCTTTTGATGATAAAAAGATAATGCCAGACATTCCATTACTAATTAGAAGTCCTGTACAATCCCCAAAACCTAGATTTAGTGGGAAGGAATGAAGCAAGATAACACTGCAGGCACTTCTCCAGGGGCACTTCTGCAGGCAATTTGGCAAAGGTAACAGTGAGTCTTTTCATGAGAGAGAGGCTTCTGCTAAATGCCAGGTTTAGCTGCAACTATTAAGACACCATCACACAGATGCCCCCCAATGCACAGGCATTCCACGGGGACAAGCACTAGTGGCACAAAGTGCGCTGCCGCTAATTGTCCCAGGGAAACAAATATCCATGCTTGTCTGGACATGGCCTATGGTTGCAAAAATAACCCAACACGTGGACCAAATGTAAATACTGAAATCCTGGCAGCACTGAATCAAACGCTCTCGGGTGTGTGAGCTGCCTATTTTAAGTTAGATTTTGAAACACAAGACACAGACACCAGAAAAATGTAGCAGTTTACTTAGCCAGTGTTAGAGTAAGCCCAGTTTGGGTCAGTTTTTGTTTCCAGCAGACTCAACAGACAAAGCACTAAAATAACTTTTACGGTTGCTGCTGGTAACAAAGCCAAATTGCTGTGCAGTCTCAAACTAAAATGAAAACTGGATGAATGTATAAACTGACCCCAGTCTGGCCTGTGGACTAAGATTCTAATACCCACATGCTAGTGTGTGATGATTCTAGAGCATTTACCTTTCTGTCATAATCAATGTAAATTAGATACTTGGAAATCACTTATACAATCTGAATAATTCAATATGCTAAATAGTGAGCAATATGAATGACGTGCAGAAATTCTGAAGATTACCATATGGTTCCCGTTGTAGATAAAAAAAAAATCTCTTTGCAATGTTCAGCATAATTGTCCTTTACAACATCAAAGAGTTGGACTGGCACAAGAAAGAAGGAAGGAAATTGCTTTGAAAAAAATGCATGGAACTTATTCAAATACATTCAAAATAAAGGAGGATTTTATTTTATTTTTTTCAGGTTTGCTCTTTTGAAACAATTCTTCATTTTCTTCACTCTGCCTAAGTAGCAGCTCATTACTTTATGATCAGGAAAGCTGTGGTTTTAGCCCAACATCAAGAATATCCTCGGTTTACACAAAGTGGGACTAGGATCCTAATTCTGGGAAATTTTGAGCACCCTTTTTTCTCCTAAGGATTTCAACGGGGTATAGACAGCTAGCTTTAGTTTCTGAGATTCTGTCATTTTCTGGTAAAATTCAAACGTCCAAGAATCAGACTAAGAATATGTATGTAAGGACTGAGGCAGAGACATCTGCCCCACCACTATTTCTGCAGCTTAAGTTAATATATGATGTTTACAAGCATTACATTAAGTGCAAATATTTGTTTCGGAAGTTAAATATTAAAATACTAGATTATTAAAAATGATATCACAATAAAATCAAAGAGCTCCGAGTCAGTCTCACCATCATGCCATACAGCTTCCCAATCATAAAATTGGGAATCATATTGCTCTGGTGTATCAAAGCTTCAAAAAACTATATATAAATGCATTTATTCTATTTTTTCTATTTCTTGTTCCATTAACAGTGCTCTTCTCCCCCATCTTATATCACACTTTCTGCCCTGTCCTTTCTCCTCCCCCCTGCCCCCACGCATACATCTTTTTAATAAGCCAAATACTACCTGTAACACTTTTTTTATTTCTAATTGAACATCAAATAAATACATTAGACCTTCTTTCTTAGCACTGTGATGAGTTTTATAAATCCTGACATGAGAGGAGCCCAGAAAGGATTGCTACTAACCCTTAAAGGGATGAGCTATTAACCTTTACAGTTGTGACTAAGGACCCATTTAGAAACAGGTGGTATACAAGAGGCCAGGGCCAGAAGCTAGGGAGTTGTTCTGAAGAACTGGTGTACACAGAGTTATGGTGAAAAATGTTGTTCAGCAAGGAAGGTAGGAAGCAGTCCAGGTAGATCAGGGGTAGGGAATTATTTTGGCTGGAGGGCTGCTTAATGAGTTTTGGTGAGCTGTTGAGGGCCACAAGTGTAGCCCTGACTCTTGACAGGTGCACCACCTCCTGTTGCCATTTTGGGACTAGAAGTCCCATCCCCTCATCCCTGAGCTTTGCCACTAGAAGTACTCCTTTTGTGATGGATTTGCCATCCTGGAACCAGAAAAAAACAAAATCATATACTAAAAGTCAAACATCTACTATAATATTTTGATTTTATTTCAAAAAATATTTTGTCCTGCTTTATGTGCATTCGCATAGTGTATATAGAGATGATTACATAATATCTCAAGATAAAGTCTTACTCTTGTGTATTGGGGGGAGGAAATGTGTGGGGTCTGATTGAGTGGTTGTGTGTGCATGTATGGTAGGGTGTGAGGTATGTGTGTGTGGGAGGGTTTGTTTGGGGGATTTATGAGGGGGCTGTGTGTGTAGGGTATGTTGGGGTGTGGCTGTGTATATGTATGCAGGGTTATGGCGGGGTTTGGGCAAGGTATGGTTGTGGGTGTGTAGGGTTTGTGGGGTGTGAGGGCAGGTGAGGGGATGGTGACCCTTCCCCCCATGTCCCTTATCCCCTCATGGTGCAAAGCCCCTGCTGCCAGTGACAGCAGCAACAAGTGGTAGGCTCTCAGGGTAACATGGTCTGTGAAGGCACAGCTGCCCAGCAGCACATGGGTCTAGCCAGTTCTGGGAGCTGCACGTGGCAGCAAGGGGAGGAGCCTGGCCAACCTGCCTCTATCACGCAGGGCTCCCTGCAGCTCTCATGCAGCTCCTGCGACTCATGTGCCACTGGGGGAAGCCCCACACAATGGAACCAGCAGCTTGGCCCCACTCCCTGCTGCCACATGCAGCCCCCCGGACTCTACCAGGAAGCAGGCAGCAGGGCTTCCCACTTCCAATAGAGTGCTGGGAGCAGCACGTGGTAGCAGGGAGCAGGGAAGGCATCTGGCTCCATTGTGCAGGGCTTGCCCCCCAGTTGTTCGAGTCCGGTAGCTGCACATGAGGCACAGGGAGGCCCGCACAATGAAACTGAGCCAACCCAAGCTTCATGTTCTCGCTGCCCTGCTGGGTCCAGGCCCTGAGCTCTGCACTCCCAACAGCTCCATGCTCTGCACTCTCGCCCAGCTGTCAGTGTCTCGCAGCTTCCCTCCACCTATCAGTGTTTCCCTAGTTCCTGCCCAGATAGTGTTGCAGCAGGGGCACAGAGGAGCCACTGGAGGCCGGGGAAGGTGAGCAGGTCCCCTGGTGGCTTCAGCAGTGCTGCTGCCCAGAAGCTGCATGCTGGCTGGGGCCCTCCCATGCTGGGACTGTCCCACAAGGGTGGAAGCAAAGTGCATGAGCTGAGCATTAATTGGTTGGAACCTGTGGGCTGGACGAAATTGCCCGATGGGCCTGATGTGGCTCATGGACCATATTTTGCCTGCCCCAGTGTAAATGGTGAGGGATCATAAGAAACAGAGTTGCCTTGTTTAACACAAGTTCTCTGGGAAGGAACCTAGATGAGATGATAGGCAGGAGACCCTATCCCTGCAAAAGGGTCAAGGACTAGCAAACCTTAGGGGAATATTCATATGCTATGTGTACAGCCCTCTAGACTACAAGGTATTTATCATTTTTCTTATCCCCAAAAGGCTATATCTACACTGACTCCCTGGGACTATTTCTTTCCTAGCAACCCCTGCCTGCTTACTCCCGCTCTGGTGTATCAAAGCCTGGCAGGAAAGTATGTAGTGCAGATGCCTTGGGAGAAGTCTGAAGTGATTCTGAATATATGCTTCAGTGCTGTGCTTGGGCTCCCTGACCAGAATTGTCTGAGAGTACTTCTTGGTACTGCTCCTAGCTAGATAGGCAACTGTTTGTTAGTGAATATTTTCACATATTAATTCATCTAATAAATGGGGGAGAGGAACTCAAATGCCTATTCTAATACATTTTAGATTAACTTCTTAACTGAGAGAAAATAAGAAAGTAGGGAATAAGGATAAATCCCCCTGCAGCTGTTTTAGAACCTTAGCTTACTTAAGGTTTTCCATGGGCGAGAGAACAGTGCTCCTCACATGCCCCCAAATGCCCTGAATGATTGCAGACTTATGAACTGGGGGCTTCCTCTTCTCTTAATCAGGACCCAGATGAAGGGGCAAAAGGAAAGTGATTATAGATGTCTATAATGAATGTAGACCTGTTCCCAGATGCAGCTTTTGCTAATACTATCTGTTATTCACTGCCAGAGGTACTCAAGGAACCAAGAAAAGTCTGAAAAGCCAGTCCCACCAAAACTAAATACAGTACTTACAAACATAAATGTAAATACAATTTAAAAGTAAAGATAATAATGAAATACCACTAAGATAAAATTTTTCAAACAGTACAGATACAGCATATCAAGCAAATGACAATTTCTAAAATGCCTATTCTTGAAAATAAATTACAATCTTATTAACATTTGAAAGAAATTAGTATTACATTGTCTATGTTCTGAAGTCTTAAAAAGCTGCTAGCAGGTGTCCAGAGTACTAGGGAAAAAAAGACTTCTTACCTAGGTTTAAAACCCCCAATGTGTGATGTAGCAGGAGCAATAATGTTGGCACCAGTCCTGGATGTCAACTTAGGGTGTCAGTGTGGGCCCCTCCCTCCAGGAGTTATTACTATGGCAGGGGCAGCCCTACACTGCCTGGCCATAGGAGCCAGGCAGGCACAGCCCCATGCACAGTAGTGTAAATAGGGGGCAAGGGTGGACTGGTGCCACCCCTCCAAAAGGCTTTGCCATGCAAAGCAGTTCCATGCAAAGGGAGAAGGAGCAAGCAGGCAACCAGGAGCAGTCTCTGGGGAGCACACACTACTGTCTCAGCTACAGCAGCCCTAGTCCTGGCTGCTACAGTAGCAGCTGCTGCCTCAGTGAACACAGCCCTGCCTGGCAGGTAAGACCCTGGTCACCCTTTGCTTCTCCTCCTTTCCAGTCTCCAGTGGTCAGCATAATATCCCCAACTGGCTCTGCCCTGGGAACTGAAAGACTTTACACCTCTGAGTTGGAGCAGAACTTCTTGCTACTTGTCCTCTGTCAGCAAGCCTACTTTTCCTGTGTCTTGCAGCTCTTCAGGCAGAAGGCAGGGAAGATCTGCATCCTATAGACTATGGCAAATAAATCAGAGATGTATAAGGTAAAGCCTACTATTTACGAAAGCTTATCAGATATTTATGACAGCTTATCCCATACATCTCTGATTTAGTTAGTCTGTAAAGTCAAATCTACCCTGCCTTCTGCCTGACTTCAGACTAAAATGGCAAATTACTTCCTTCAGCTCTTCCACATACCTTGCCTTTCCCCATGTCCTCCCAATGACCAAAAACTGGCCACAAGAGAAAGCACCACAATAAGCAATAGAGGCCCTTGATCAAGGAAAGGAGGTTGAAACATACTCTTACATTTATGTGGTGGATCTAGTCCCAGCAAACCCATGTTTTATTTTAAATGTTATCAACAGACAGCTAGGCAAGGAAATGACTATTGTAATCTTGCTCCGAAATTCAGATATAATGGCTGCTAATGTGCATGAGGCATTTTTTCCTTATCTTTAGAGTTGTTTATGGTGGCTAAGTAAAGTGATGCTTTGTCTGGTTAATTATGCATAAACATAATTGTCTTTCTGTGCTAATGGGAGTCAGTCTTGTGGGTTGCTTCCTCTGTCATGCATGTTTGCAAAGCCATGGCCTTCTCTTTCAGACAGCTGTAACAGCTGCCTGCCCAATGGGACTGAAAGAAATTGGACAGAAAAAAATAATAAAGGTAGCCACACAACCAAATGCAAGCAATAATTGTTTCTTAAAATAGTACAACACTACATGAACCAAATCAAACCAAACCAAACCGAGGAACCTTAAAATAACACAAAATAAATAAAGCTAGAGTACTATGTCAACCAAACCAGAACAAAGTGCAAAGCAGATAAACTTAGTTAAAGAAACTGGAGTGCACTTTACAGGACACTTGGAAATAAAGGAAGGAAATGTAGGTGGCATCAAAAATAATGTTTGCTGCCTGTATTCCTCCCCCACTTTTTTTTTCCCCTCATCCACCTCTTCTTCCCTGGGCACAATGGCACAGTACAGTTCATTTGGAAAGGACTGCTTGTTCTCAGGGTACAAGGGTTAGCTCCAACTTATGCAATTCTTTGAGGCCTTGAAGCAGTGAGCTTTGAGTCTACATAGTAATCTCTACAAGGGTATGCATTAGTAGCAGCACTAAGAACAACTGGCCCTATGTAGCGGTCATAGGTCAACTGGCACTTGCTTGTGTTCAGCACTACAAGGATCCAATCTCCAGGCAAAGAAACCCATGGATTTCTCCCTGGACATCCAAAAGAAGAATATGCTGAGCAGACTGCTCTAGGATCCTGGCAATTCCAGGTGTTTTAGCAGTAGTTACATTGTGGGACCACTCAAGAGCAAAGATTTAAGATCAGAAAGAGGTAGTTAGCCATGCTAATATGAAGTTAGCCAGAAGGCATCACCATTCTGAAGAAGGATGTTGTGCAAGGTGGTGACTTGGTGCTGAGGGTGCTTCATACAGCTCCTGGTGGGGGGGTGGGGAAAGGAGGTTTGAGGCTTCCTCAGCTCCATTCAAGTGCTGCCCCCTGCTCCCATAGTCAGCTCCAAAGGCTTGTGCCGCACTTGCCTACCCCTCCTTATGTTACTGGGTTAGGACAGCAATGGCAGCTTATAAAATGGCAACCATATCTGTTATGAATGCCTCCACGCTTGTTTTATCTAACTGCTCACACTACCTGCAGTCTTGGTGATTATTCAAAAGCTCTTCAGTATCTCTCTGCCATACAACATGAACAGCTGGGCTAAAACTGTGATGAGCTCCTCGTCTGGATCCACGGTTATTTCACACTACAGTTAAAGTACTAGGCAGCTGCATTGACTCCAGTCCATCAATGCCACATGCTGTTAGGGCCAACATGGTAAACAAGGGCTCAGCTTTGCATGACGCAAGGCAATCTGGGAGACATAACATCACACAACTTCCAAGAAGTTGGGTGGAGTTGCAGATATTCTGGAGTGTAGGGCTAGGTTCCAGAATGACCTGGACAGACTGGAAAAACGGTCCACAAGAAATCAGATGATGAGATTCATCGAGGATAAGTGCCAAGTTCTGCACTCAGAAGGGAATAACTGCATGCACAGATCCAGGCTGAGGAATAAGTGGTTAGGCTGAAGTATTGCAGGGAAGGACTTGGAAGTTACAGTAGATTATACAGTATAGACAAAAAAGCCAACAGTGTGTTCCTGTTGCAAAAAAAGCCAACAGTGCACTGAATTGTATTAATAGGAATGTCACTTGCAAATCAAAGGAAGTGCTTCTTCCACTCTATTCAGCACTAGTGAGGTCTCACTTGGAGTACTGTGTCCAGTTTTGGGCCTACACTTCAAGAAAGCTGTGGACACCATAGAAAGAATCCAGCCCAGATCAACAAAAATTATTAGGGGAGCGAGAGGCAAGACTTATTGAGGAAAGACTGAAAGAACTAGGGTTACTAGGCTGAAGAAGAGAAGACTAAGGTAGAATTTGACAACAGTCTTCAAATAACTGAAGTGGAACTGCAAATAAAATGAAGATGGGCTTTTCTCTGTGACAGTAGTATATAAGACCAGGAGCAATGGCCTCAAGCTTCAGCAGTGGAAATTTAGGTTGGAGATTAGAAGCAACTTTCTGACCATGAGGGTGGTCAAGCATTAGAACAAGCTACTAAGATAAATTATCCTTTCTGTATTTCGCTATTAACTTTGGTTTAAAAATGAGATATTCTTATTCTGTATTTCATTTTTGTCAGACTGGCTAATTGGACCTTTCTTCATTCTTAGAATCCACTGAGGTTCAAAAGCCTGCATTCATTCCTTTTTGAACTGGAGCTTTTTAGAAAAATATTTAATTTGTATTTAAAAATGTCCAGCAATGGTGAAACCATAATACTAATAGTCCCAATGATTATGCCCATGGTTAAAAATCTGTATTTTATATCTGAATTTGTCTAGCTTCACCTTCCAGCTATTACTGTATTTACCTGAATCCAAGATAACCCTGAATTTAAAACAACCCCCCCAGTGAGATTCTATACATGGAAAGTTGATAAAATTGTTATAATTCTTAGAAATCATAGAAAATTAGGGTTGGAAGGGATCTCCGGAGGTCATCTAGTCCAACCCCCTGCTCAAAGCAGGACTATTCCCAACTAGATCATCTCAGCCAAAGCTTTGTCTAGCAAGTCTTGAAAACCTCCAAGGATGGAGCTTTCACAACCTCCCTGGGTAACCTGTTCCAATGTTTTACTACCCTCCTAGTGAGAAAATTCTTCCTAATATCTAACCTAAACTTCCCTTGCTGCAGTTTGAGACCATGCTCCTTGTCCTGTCATTCGTCACCATGTATAGAATTGTAATTATTGGAGGGTCATCTTGAATTCATCTCTGCCCCACTGCTGCCTGCCCCCATGCCTTTACCCCTGGCCTCCTGCCCCTTCTGCAGCCTCAGGCCCCCACCTCCACTTCCCCCGCATCTACTGATGCCACTGCTTCCTGGCTAGGCTGGGGCTAGAGTACGTGCTTCATACCCCAAGCTGGAGTGGGGATGTACCCTGCTGGCACTAGAGCAAGGGTAAGTGGTGGGGGGTATGGGGAGAAATGAGGGAAAAGACAACAGGGAGAAAGATGGAGAGAAAAGATGGCAGGGGAGGGACAGGCAGGGTGAAGGAGCTGGTGGCGGAGGCAGGCAGCAGCTGTGGCACTGTCCCCAACCCTGGGCCAGGGCTGCAGCAGCTGCCTGTTGCTCATACTTGATTTCAAGATGAGAGGATTCCCCCCACTCCCCAATGTTACATGGGGAAAAAAACCTTGTCTTGGAATCAAGTAAATATAGTAGATCTTTGCCTCTATACGTGTCCTCCTTAGAGCGAAAAGCCCTCTATTATCAAATTTCTGTTCCTCAGTACTTGTAGATTGTGACCATCTAATCATTTGAGAGAAGACAGTGAACCTTAAACTGCCATTGCACTGAGACTGACTATGGCAATGATTTGCAAACCTTGTGTTTATTTGATTGAAGTGAGGAAGAAAAAAGATGGGGAAGGAAAAAAAAGGTTTGTTTTATAACAAAATGGACGCTCTGTAAACTACATGGCACGACTGGAATATTAGTTGCAGCTGTGGCTGAGTCAGATTAGTGGGTGGAGTGTAAATGTGAATATCAGAGGCACAAAATAAATGCAGTTTCTCTCATGGTTACTATGACAACATATAAGTTATAAACATGGAAAACAAGATGGTGTGGTGTAATAGAAAGGATCTCTGAACATGTTTTTAGGATAATAACAATGCTATCGGTGTCAAAGCTATAAATGCCATGCTTTTAAATAAGTTCCGCAAAAGTCTGTAAACCAAACCATACCAGACTCTGTTATGCCACATGGAAAACATCACCACCACTATTTTAGAAATCTTCCAAGGATTTTTTAAAACAATATGGGGGGGTGTTCTTGTAAAGACAGACACATTAGCTATGTTGGATTTAAATGTGCATAGCCCAAGAGAAAAGAAAAAATAACAACAAATATTTCCCACGAACAAAAACGTCTCAACATCAAACCTAATATCTCAGAACCTCTCAGTACTAGAATGTCTCTCTAAAAATCTTGGAAATACCTCTCTTTAGTGATTCACCGCTCCAATTTCTAGTTTTGAAGGGCCACAAGATACAGACTCATACCTCAACTTTATTATTGATATACGACTGAATGCTGCGTCTTCTGCTGTGACAGAATTTGAAGGAACCACAATTAAAGGAAAACAAGAATCGCTTCACCTGCAGACAGATTTTTGCAATAAGTGGATGCTATTTGAAGCTGCTCTGAACTGTGGCTTATGCAGTTCTGAGGGACAGTAACTTTTTACTGGTTGTAAGAAGAAAACTAAATGATACTTGCAATCTGTCACATGGAGCTCACTTTAATAGTCTGTCACCCACAGTTCCCAGCTTGAATACCATGGACACATCATTAATGACCTTCAGCCCCTCCTGGAAAATGACATACCATCTCGAGGTAACTGTAGGGGACTGGCTTACAGACAGCCCTGCCAACCTCCAATAGTGTCTGTCCAGCAACAGCCCACCTAATTTATCTTTTCATGGGCAGATCCAGGATACTGTAAAGAAAGGTATGAGATCAATAACTGGAGCTACAGATGTGGCAACAGCCCCACTCTCAGCTTCCCCACTCCAAAATAGGCAAAGCACACTGCAGGAACAACAAACAGGAACTGTTTAAAATCCCAGGTAAGAATCTTGTCCTCCCACCTCAATTCAAAGTATCATAGTATCTAGGGTCAGAAGGGGCTTAAAGCAGGCCATCTAGTCTGACCCCCTGCCAACGGCAGGAACAAGTGCCAGGGTCACAGGACCACAGCCAAGTACCTATCTAATCTACTCTTGAAGGTGCCCATGGTAGGAGCAAGAACAACTTCCCTTGGAAGCTGGTTCCACATCCTAGCCACCCTAACTGTGAAGTAGTGTTTCCTAATGTCCAACCTAAACCTGCTCTC
>JAGPOW010003685.1:40255839-40280809 GCA_030014935.1 Caiman crocodilus
CATCTGTCCAAACTTCCTTGGACACTTTCTTTAAGAAAGCAGACAAGACTCCAGAAAAACCTGCAGCCAAGACTCCTAAGAAGACTCCAGCCAAGAACCCTTCAAAAAGTCCAGCCAAGAGCCCTTCAAAAAGTCCAGCAAAGTCTCCTCAAAGAAGTCCTTCCAAATCAATATGATTGCTATTTACAATATAAATATATTAAAGTAGCTCTATTACTCATCTATAATTGATTGAGTACAAAATTCTGGGTTATTTTTGGTGAAAATAGGGTATTGGGCCTTGGTTCAGGAACCAATCCTTCATTTATAACATTGTGCCTATGGGAAAATCAGTTCTGAGTTATGACGTTTTGACTTAAGATGCGGTTTTCAGGAACCAATTGTGTTGTTAAGTCCAAGGACTGCCTGTAATGATGATGATGATGCCACGAACTTCAGCTTCAGTCTTGAATACATTGAAGCACGTATGGAAACAGTTTTATTGGCTTCCGCTGAAGTACTCTTGGAAATAAAGTTATGTGTATTTGAATCCATTTTGGTAGACTATTGAACTATAACATAAAGGATTTAGCCAGTGTATATTTATAAACTTCAAGAGCCTCTGAATTTAAAAAAAATCTAGATAATGCACTGCTTGGTATCACAAGGTCTTATGGGTTTACAAATCTTTATATCAGGGATTATACTATGAACTTTTGTTGCCATATCTGAATTTGCTAAGGGCAGAATGAGGTGCGATTTCTGACTGACATGGGCTTTTGGTGACAGCTATGTTACAAATCCATTAATACATTTCCCAGTATAGCTTATTTTGCTTAGGCTGAGGGGGATGAAGGCTGGAATAAGCAATACCAACAAAAGCTCAGTTTTGTTGGCATAACCTGTGTCCACACTAAGAATGCTTTGCTAGTATCATATATCAGTGCACTGTAGACCTGGCCTAAGTTCCTTAGCCAAGTCTGCTTCTTCCAAAAGTGACTTCAAGAGCACATCACACATCTTCATTAAAGCCCAATAGCAGATGTACAGCTAACAGTGAAAAAAAGGTTCCCAAATTACAAGCTATACTGTATCAATCAGTTATCGCACAGGGCTGGTACCGGTTTTACCTAGACTTTCATGAGGGTGCTGTTTTACTGTGTTTCCAAACAACGCAGTAAAAATCTATGCATTTTCCTGACTTAGAAAAGCTTGAGATGAGGAAACTTTGTGCTAAGGGTAGAGGTTTTCCAGAGTGCAGGATTCTTCCCCTCCTTATGTGGCTTTATCTATACAACCCAAACCCAAACCCAAACTTGTATACAGCTCACACACCGGAACACCCCTGCAGCCAGTTTCTGGTCTCTCTGAAATGACTCAGTCACTTGAAAATAAACAATGATCTGTCACCCCTTATGTTGAGCCTAACTCCCTATGAAATTACTAAATACTTCTTCATACAATCTGCCTGGGAGCCTCTGCCCAGACACTGGCTAACATCTGCTTACTGATTTTGTGAACAGTGGCCTGACTTCTGGAAGTGCCCGGCTCCTACTCCTTCCTACGCAAAAACGAATGGACGTGGCAGGGGATCCAGAGCTCCGAAAGCCAGGCCCGGCAGGCGGGCCTCTCCGCGCACACTGCCCCGTGCTGGCACAGCTCCCAAGCGCGGGGATTGTTTCCAAGCCCGCCCCCGCGTCGTGTCTCCATCGGACACGCTCGTCTCCGCTCCCCCGCAGCTTGTGCCCAGACCCCCCTCCCTCCTGGAGCTTGGAGGCGCCTCTGCTGCGCTCCTGCCTCCCTCTCGGCTCCCCCGGGCCAGGGCCAGGGCCAGGGCCAGGAGCAGAGCAGAGCAGAGCCCGACGGCCGCAGGCTGCGCAGCGCCACAGCTCCGCCCGTAGGGGCAGACTGTCCGGCGATGGCGGGCTCCTTCCCCTCAAAGCCCTTCAGGACTCGCGTGCGTGAGCGGGCCCGAGCAGAGCTGGGCAGTGCGGAGGCAGCCCCCGGCTGGGCCGCGCCCCGCCCCCCAGCCAGAGCAGCGGAAGCGGGCAGCGCTCATGCCTCCCGCCCCGCGGCCGGCCGGAGCATGGGGCGCTGAACATGGAGGGCTACCGGCTCTTCCTGGCGCTGCTGGCGTCGGCGCTGCTGCTAGGCTTCCTCTCCGTGATCTTTGCCCTCGTCTGGGTCTTCCAGTACCGCGAGGGACTCAGCTGGGACGGCGCCGAGGCCGAGTTCAACTGGCACCCGGTCCTCATCATCACCGGCTTCGTCTTCATCCAGGGGATCGGTGCGTACCGGCGCCTCCGCGGGTCCCGTCCCTGGCGCTCCGCTCCGCTCCCCGCCCGTGGCAGACCCGAGGCCCGGGGGCTGAGAGCGCCGTCCTTGGCCGGAGCCCGCGGGGCTGAGGGGAGCCGCCCCAGGCCCCGCGGTGGAGCAGCCCTGGTGGCGAGGGGTTTCCCCGGGTCCCGGTTGCGTCGCTGTCGGACTCGGGCCGCCTTCCCTGAGCTTCCTCGAAGTGCGTCCCTGGCCGCGCTGACCGCTGCTCCGCGCGAGTCCGAAGGGCAAGGCTCGCTGACCGGCTTTCTGGGCTGAATGTTATTGCCTCCAATGCTGGCGGCGGGGTGGACGCAGCGAAGGAAGACTCGGCCTTCTGCTCGGTGGTATTTTGATGCCGTTTGGGAGCAGAGACGCCTCGCTGCTTCTATAAAGTTTTAATCAACAGAGAAAGTGGTGGGGAAGCAACGGGTGAGGCGTCATCGTGGAGAAGTAGGGCTGGAAGGCACCTGCCGACCCCCTCCCTACCCAAGCCATCGTATACAATCCATAATCTAAAGTCAGCCACCCCTAGCCCAACTCAAGACATAGCACCCTAACCCGCCTTAGGTAAAGCAGGAGAATTGTGGCAGCCAGTGCCAGGCAAAAGGTTGTTAATATAGACTCGAGATCCTGGAGAGAGGTCCAAGCCCCTGCTACAGAGGAAGGCAACCTCTTTCCCCCACCCATTCTGACTAGGGTAAAATTCCTTCCTGACCCCAGATGTAGCAATTGAGCTGACCCTAAGCAGAGGGGCAAGACCCTTTAATTGGGAGCCTCGGCTTTGGCCCCAGCAGGAGCATTGGCAGGCCCCAGTCAGAATCCCCAGATTAAGACGGATGTCCCTGTAATTGCATCTCAATTATGACAGCAAGGTACAAAAAATAAGGGCCCCTGACCTACCAGAAAATTGCTGATATTTTGGGTGAAAATTGTGATAAAATGAATGGGAGAAATGGACAAAAAGAACAAGGGAATACTTCCAAGGTGTGTTCCTAGTGAAGTCAGTGGCAAAGGTCTTCTTTGGTTCAATAGGAGCTGATTCCAACTTCTTCATTAACAGTGCCTTAATAGTACAATAATGTAGAAGAAAGAAACACAAACTGAAACCCAGTTTTTTTTTTACCATTGACCTTGCTTTTTGTTCAGTGTTTAATACATATTAGAGACTGAAGGAAGAATCAGTCTTTTCTTTGCAAGAATCTTGCAGTGTTTAAGTACACAAGTATATTTTTGTGGTAGAATTCATAATACCATTTTTGGCCATTTCTAAATGCCAAAGCTTTTGTTTGGTTTGCTGTTGAATGGCATTCCAGTTTCACCCAGCAAGCTCACCTGCTCAAAGTATGCACATTCCTACACTAGTAAAGGCAGTTAGATTAGACTTAGAGTAAAACTGATGGGGTAGATGGCTATCTAATAATAATAATAGGGACTTTTATGGTTTAAAAAATGCACAAAATTAATTCTTTTGGTGGGGAAAGAATTGATATAAGTGATTTAAGTAAAATGATGTTTTTAAGTGATGTTTTCTAAGGTATTTTTAATGTAAATTGTATGAAGTGCAATATTAGGGGCAATTAAACCCTCACAGAAGAATCTGTAAAAGTCCTATTAACTTCAAAAGGAACCGGACCTTTCTATACCATTAAACTATTAACTTTCATTTACAAAGAGAAAGTAGATGCATTTCCATAGAAAGTAGGGAAGGTTTTCTTTAGATCTTTCTCTTTTTTTTATCTCTCCCCTAATGGTTTGGTTTGCCCTTTAGCTGATAATCAGTGGTGTTATTTCAAGAAATATATATGCAAAGGATATTTTAAAAGTAAATAGAAGATCTCCACAGCTCAAAAGAAGGAAGCAGTTGTAAGAGAGGATTATCTGTAAAATATAGTATAGATAATATATATTTTGTAGAGTTAATATTATCAAACAACAGGTTCTGGCTATTTGTTATTTTAATAATTAATATATATTAAAAGTTCAGAAGACCAATCCAGCACTGCTTAACTAGTTTAAGTCTATAATTGGCCAGACAAAGTGTATGTTCCCAGTTTATTGGTCTTTTCAATCCTGCCACAACTCAAATGTGGCAAACTTATCTCACTTGACACAATCCTTTTTGCTAACTAATTTCTCTGTAGAGTAATAGCCTATAGAATTAGCTCATGCGCATGCACTTACCATAGAAGTAGTATATCAAGAATAACAGAATACTGCACATATAAATCATTCTTACTAGTAAATATCTCACATTATTAAAAGTGGAATATAAGGAGTGTAAGACATGTATCGGATTCAAAACAGAGCAAAGTTCTTTAAGACATTCTTAAAAATAGTTATCTAGGCCTTGACATAACTGATGAAAAATCATGGGAAGTTTGTTAACTATTTAACATAGCGCAATAAAGGCCCCATTCTAATAAGCATGCAAGTTGAAATGAATCTCTAAATAACAACATATGCCAACACAGAAAAATAAAAGTGAAAAATAAAAAGAAGATAATGGAAGAGAGTAAACTAAATGAAAGTTTAAATATGTAAGAAATAATCAAAATCCATTAAAATCACTCAAAAGATCCCATTGTCGCAGCGAGCTTTGGGTCCTGTGATAGGACATATAGCACCTTTTTGTATATATAATTTAAAAGTAAGTTCAATCTTAAAGTAACTAATATCCTATTAGAAAGGAATCTCCAGTTACAATTCTTGTTAAAATTAACTGTATGAGGCTGGAATGGGTATCTTAACAATCACAAACTCAGAATGAGCACGTGTGGTTGGTTACTCACAAGCAGCACAGAGAAAAGGAGAAGTGTTGTTATTGTTGATCTGCAGAAAGTGGGGGAAACAGAAGACAACAGCAATATGGATTAAGAAAGTCAGATAGTGAGTTTGTGTACAGTATGTTAGCCAAGTATTTGTGTATTAAGTAACCATTATAAAGGGGATTATACAGAGGTATGGTATTTTGCAAAATATTTGCACAAATGACAAATGCTTTCCTCAACAAAAATAGGGGAAAAACATGGGACAAAATCACTGTGCATGAAGGCACAGGGACATTTTTAATTAGACTAGGCTTTATTACCAAAGCCTTCCTTTTATTTAGGAAGGCTTTGATAATAAAGTGGATTTTAAGCAGAGATTGAAGGAATAGAGATGTACTACTGTAGAGTGTCATGGAATTTACTGAAGGACTATTTAGAAATACTGTCATAGTTGCAGTTTCTCTGTTCAGAATGGATGGACTGGCTTGGAGGCCTTTTGTGGGACTGGAGGAAGAATGTATTCTTATTCTTTCTTATGTCCTTTCAACTTATTATGTAGATATCACAATGCTGGGGATTAGTACCACTATCTAAGCATAACAGAAAATAATTTAGGGCCTTTCACCTCATGAAAGTCAAAGGGATGACAGGCCCATGATGATCTGAATATTATGGGCAAAATCTCAGTTGGGCTTCCTTAATTTCACAAAATGGAGTACATCCATGTTTCATCATTCATAGTCTCATTTGCCTTTGCAATATGGATAATAGTAAGGACACTTAAGGAGGTCTCAAAGCTGGGCTTTTAAATTAAGTCCAAGATTGGCCCTTCGGAGAAGAAACATAAATAATAAACTATTTCTGAACCCAAATGGTTTTACTTAATTTGCATCTATAGAAAGATTATTGCAGTTAGTTAGGATAATACAGATGGGGAGACTAAGGAATCTTAGCACTTTTGAATAGCTACTAAACTCTTTGAATGCAAAGTATATATTCCACAACCGGTCTACAACCAAATGGAAATTTTGCACTTGCAATTTGGAAAGTCTTGTAAGGAGATGACTAAAGGTAAGTCACACCTTCCTTAGTCTGTTTTTGTTAGCTTAATTTCTAAGCATTTTTAAATGTAACTTTCTAATTTGTGAAGGGAACTCTGTCAGATCCAGATAAATAGGAAAGCTTTATTTAATCAATAGGGAAGGTGAAATAAATCTTTCTATACAACTTAAATTGTCAGCTCTTAAGGGGAGACAGCATCTTTTCATTTAGATACAGTAAATTTGAGCTCAGTGAAGGTCTGATGTCTCGCTAAAAGGATCTGCCATTGCAATAAAAGTCACTAATATAAAAAGCAATTCCTTCTATAACAACATGGTGAAATTAAATTAATCCCATATTACTAAAACATGATGATACCTTTTATAACATTTGAACATCAGCATGGAAAATGGGTTGAACCAAAGCAACATCTTTTTCATTTCTTTTCCTTTTCTTTTCTTTTTTGGTGGCAAACTTTTGGAATTTGACATTTTTAATTCTAGTAAAATGTTGAGGTATTATTACATCTGATGCAGTATTACTGTTGTTAATATTCTGTTTTCTTATGATCTAAACACATGACTGACATTCCAGAAACAAGTTTCCTTTGACTTTTCATAATTGGTCCCCTGTCCTATAAGTCTAGTCAAGCTTAGCTGTCAAACCAGATGTTGAACTAACAAATCTGCTTACAGCTACAGACAAGACTTTCAATTACTAATACTGTATATTCACATGCAAGAACCTGATAATATTATTAAGAGTTGGTATAGTCCCTGGATAGCCCATTTTATTGGCTATCAGCAGGAATGCTTCCAGTATTACATACTGATGTAAAAAAACTTAACATGCTGTCCAAGTGACTTCACTCATGTATACTCCACTGTGACTGCATACAAACATTACAGCCAGAAGTATAGCGGGTTAGATTGGGTTAAAAATGCCCGCCACCCCATCTAACTTAGCAGTTAGGTGCCGGGAGCCTGAGCTAAGGCAAATTGAGGGAGGGAAAGGGGCAGGAAAAATGAGGGGCATAGGGGGATCGGGAGGCTGGTGATATCTGTGGAGAGAGCTTGGATCAAGGGACTAGAAGGGTTCGCATGAAGGCTTGGGTGGATTGGAAGGACTAGCAGAATCTGCAGGGGAGCTAGGGGATTTGGGGGCGGGGGGGCGGGGAGCAGCAGGGGATTGGGAGGGGAATAGTTGGATCAGATTGGCTCTCCAGTCCAGCAAAACTCCTTTGGTTCCCCCCACATTTCCTCCAATGCTGCCAAACTGCCTCTGACCCTGCAAATTGATCCTGGGGGTGGTTTTACCAGTATCTATTGGTCCTAGGAGCCTGATTGAAGTAAATTGGGGTGGGAAAAGGGGGGGCAGTTCTGTGTGGGGAGGCTGGTGGATTCATGGATGTGTTTGGCAAGATCAGGGGGGTTCTCTCCCCCGCATCAGAGGTTATTTTAGCCCCCCAACCCCTCCTCATCTCCAGACGAACAACCCCATCCCCCGCAATTCCACCTAACCCTCCCTCCCACCTGACTTACTTCAGTTGGCTCCCAGCACTGGCAAATACCAGTAAAACTAGACTAGCAGTGGAAGTAGCTTGCAGGATCATGGGGTTTGGCAGGCTCTGTCGGGGTTAGCTGGTCAGCAGGGAGAGGGAGGTTCTGTCTGGGGGTGGAGGGAGGGACTAAAAATAGCCTGGTACCAGTTGGGGTAGGGAAAGTGCAGCCCCAGGTCTGGGGCAAGTAGCTGGGCTTTCCCAGCTCCGGGGCTGTGCTTGGAATGTGTATAGAAGTTGGGTTACATCAGTCTATCTGTACCTGATCTGACTTAGTGCACCTCTGAGGTATGGTTACATTAGACTGGATTGGCCATTTTTGGACACATCTAACCTTCCTAGAACTTCTGTACAGTTCACATTTAAGTTGACCTAACTAGGGATCTAAGTGTGAGATCGTGAGTGGATCTAACTAAATCCGGTGATCATTTTTACTTTTGTCTAACCTCCCCCTGACATCCCTGAATGTCTGTATATACCCTGTTTTGCATAGCCACAGCAGGTCTAGGTTTGAATGCATCTTACAGTGCATCTTACTTCTATATCTCTTTTTTACGTCTTTTGTGTATCTCTACACAAATGTAAAGAAAAGAGGGGGTGATCTACTTGTTATGGGATTTTATTGTTCATTTCAGTTTAAAGTCAAAGTGACCTTGACAGTCTCATGGCTTAAAGGATACCAACTTAAATAAATAAATAAATAAATTTGAAAACTTTGTTGTCAAGTAAATGTTATGCAGAGCATAACAAAGTAGATTGTCTGTAACACACTTGCACAGTAGCTTTTGCCTCATAGCATCTCCACACAGAAATATCCAAAGAAAAGTGCAGGGCATTGGGACCACATGCTATCTGGAAGTAATTGGAAACAAACACAACTCTTTGATCATCCACAACTGGTCAACTTAAATAAATGTATAGGCAATTTCTTAATAATAAAATACTTAATACAGATAGATCCATGGTGAGATACAGTATCTGACATCTTTAAGAAGGTTTGAAATTGGATTAAAATACTGTCTCTCTTACCCATATTAAATTTTAAATAAAAATATTTACAATTTGGAGAATATTTACATTTCTCCTAACCTTTTTAATGAATCAGTCTGGGGTTTGTAAATTGGAGTCCAAAACTGTGGCCCCAGACAGACATATATATATAATAGCTGAATCTGTGCATCTCAGAGTAGAATTACCCACACAATTTTTCCAGAAAACTTTGGGAATGATTACATTAAACTGTTAAAAAGTATGTAATTTATTTTGTCTTGTTGGATCGTATTTGTAAGATTGATATTCTGAGTCATAGCTACATAATGTGGTTTGGCTCCTATCAAACAGTTTCAAAAGTAAGGCTGCCATCTTCGTCTATACTTTTTTTTGTACACCTCTTTTTTTTTTTTAACAAAAAGCTGCAAAATACCTCACTGTGCATATGGCATTTACTTTAAAAGGGCTTTTCATTCCCATGTTGCATTTCCCATCATATGTAGAAATGTCCCTTGATCTAAAACTTGCTTGTGTTCCAGGACATTCCATTTGTGAACAGAGTTTTCTTTGTCAAGGCTAGAGAGTAATAGTGGAGAAAGAGCATAAATGGTAAAAATAAAATTCTTTTACCAAGCATAAGTTTTACCCTTGCATTACTTGAGAAGTATACATTTTTTTTTTGCTTTGATATATACATAGTAATATATTCATACTTGTTCTAAGTAGGAACATTACTTAGAACTAGGAATCCTGTAATTCTCTTGCTTTAATATGCTTCGTGTATTGCTAGTTACTTTTATCTAACCATATCTGGATGCCAGTTTGTATCCAGAAATATGTAATAAGGGCTTTATCATTATTTAGGAAACTGTTGCTTTGTGTGAAGGAACTATCTCTACCACTGAATATTTTGTCGATGTATTTTGTGTTAAAACAATACATTTTAGATGATCTTGTCTTCTGTCTCTCTCTATTTCCTGGAGAGGAAATATCCCATAATCAGAATATTTATTTTTCTTGGTGACCATTTAAGATAAAGCTATTGCATTTGATGGATGCAGCCTGTCCTTTTTTATATTTACTATGAGTTGAGAGCTGACAGCTGTATGTAAAAGGGGTCAGTGCCAGAAGACATGACTAGTACTCAAAATACATCATATCTACACTCTTGCATTGTAATTGGAGTGATTATTCATTCCATCCAACCAATTTTGTTGGGAGGGGCGTGGCAATTAAAAATTAATATCTGATGGGAGAGGAATGCTTTTACATTTAGACAACTATATAATTTGTTAGCATTTTACAGCATTATGTATATGCAAAAAGTTGATCTAAGATTAAGTATGTACAGTTCAAAACAATGAACCCTTTAGTTTCTGAAAGCCAGATTTTTATTCCCTTACACTCAGTGGGCACATCTACATATGCTATTAATGCAATTTGGCTTACTGGGCAGTAAAATAATGCACAGTAAGTCTTCCCCAAGACCATGTCTATATGTGCACCCTGTTGGGAGCAAATCTGCTACCAACAGAGCTGTCCCATACAGGGCTGCTCCTGCCCTTCTCTGCCTCCCTGCAGCCCAGGGGAGCTCCAGGCTCCCTTGGGGTGCTAACCCAGTGGCTGGCAGGGGGCATGGGGGCCAGTCCTGATGCACACAGGGCTAGGAGAACTCTGCTGGCTGCAGCAGCAGCTGTTTCCCACCCCTATACACATTAGGACCCCTCCTGATGTGCATGGGGCCAGGAGATGGCTACCACTTGAGACAGCAGAGCTCTCCCAGCCCCATGTTCATTGGGACACACAGATGCCAGAAAGCCCCATCCCCATTAGTGTTTCACCACCTAGCAGGGCACTCATCAGGAGCTGTTCCGCTCCTGGGGCAGCTACCGGCAAGCCTTCTGCTGGGAAGGGGACTGGCTAGCATCTATCCCACTCCTAGGGCTGGTGTTGGTGAACCCTGTGCCCAGCGGGGCTTCCCTGCCCAGCAGGGGGCTGGCCAGGACTTGTTCCCAGGACTGGGCTTGTTCACTGCCTAGCAGGGGGTGTCCCAGACTTGCAGCCAGTCAGGCCCCTGCTGGGCAGAGATTCCCCACTAGGCATCGGTCTCACTGGCCACTGCTCCAGGAGTAGGACAGGTCCTGGCCAGCCCCACCCTGCTGGCTGGGGAATTCCTACCTAGTAGGGGGCTCACTAGCAGCTGTCCATGAGCAGGACAGTTGCCAGCAAGCCCCCAACTGAGTGGGGGAGCAAACTGCTCCTCAGTCCCAGCACTGCTCAGCTCCCAGCTCCTGTCCTGGGCCTGATCAGCTTTCAGCTCCTGAGGGGGACTAGGAGCTGAGCACCACCAGGACTGGGGACTGAGCTCTTCCCTGTCTCCTGTGGCCCCCTGCTGGTGTGGCTGACTAGAGCAAATTTACTTGCGGTCAGTGTCTACACAAGTGCTACTGCACAGTTAATCTAATACCTGTATTTACAGGTACTAGCTAACTGCACAGTAGACAAATTTACTGTGCAATAAATGCCATGCATGAGTAGACAATGATGCTTTACTTCACAGTAGATTAGTATGCTGCGTAGTAAAGTGTCTCATGTAGATTCACTCAGTAACTGGCATTTTACTCAGATATCAACAGGTCTGTTTATGCAAATAATTGTGAAGTACATGCTATTCAGAGTAGGAATATCAAAATCAACCACTTAAATTTTCCAAAAGATTATTAATTAATAAACTAATTAGGCTTTACTCCTGCCATCTAATCTGCAAAGGAGGACCCTTATGCTCAGTAGAACCCTACACAGATCAGGTTATTAATGTAAGGCCTTAATTTGTATATGCAAATATTAAACTACTTGGAAAAAGAAGAGTTTCTCTCCACAGCTTATACTTTGGCCTGAATCATGTTTTGGGAGGTAGTAAGATTATATATATTGTGATGAAATGAAAACTTTTTTTCTAGTTGACTTTTTCACAGTTTTGCTTGTCATTTATTCTGGAATAATGTGTATCATGCATGATTATTAACATCAGCTAGAACAGTAAAATATTTTATTAAACTATGCTTTTTATTCCTTCCTCAGCCATTATTGTATACAGATTGCCCTGGACCTGGAAATGCAGCAAACTCCTGATGAAATTTATCCATGCTGGGTTAAATACCATAGCTATGATTCTTGCAATTGTGTCTCTTGTAGCTGTTTTTGATTTCCACAATGCCAAGAACATTCCCAACATGTATAGTCTGCACAGCTGGATTGGGTTGACTGCTGTTATACTTTACTCTCTCCAGGTCAGACTCTAATTTTATTTATAAACAGAGTATAAAAATTAAAGAATGTGGTTTATAATCCATGCACAGTAGAATCCACTAATTTGCTTTAATTGCTGAGAGGCTCATTGTGAAATAAGGATTTTTGCGAACTAACAACTAAACATGCACTGACAACTTTTTCTAAAAATTAATGTTGTAAATCCAAAAGTATTTTGTTCATTTGCTTTGATATATGTAGTATATTTATTATACTTCATAATATACAAGTAAGTATACTTTAATGTATATATAAAAGTATCTTGAGAACTGACTGCAGGCCCCTGATATGAAAACTGACAGGTAAAGGTCAAGAAGGTGATGATACCGCTAATGCCTTGCCACTGCAATAATAGGGAATTAAATGTATGCTCAGAAGATCCTAGTAAAAGGACCATTACCTAAACTACAGAAGGCAAAAACTACCCAAGTCATGCCAATCTGACCTACTATTCCTTCCTGACCCCAGACTTGGCAGTCAGTATGACCACAAACAAATGAGCAACACCATATAGCTAGGAACTGCAGCAGCAGCATCCCACCTCAGACAAAAAAACCCACTAGCCTTAGCTGTAGCCACTATTTCCAGGACCTCAGAAAAAAAGTGGGGGTCCTCCCCCCCAGAAACCAGTAGCATTCATGAGTGGAGGTAAGAAGGAAAGATATTAATCCTGGCCCTAACCAGTGACCAACAAAACCCTGAAAAATGTGGGATCTTCCACAATGCCCATGGCCACTGCAGAGGGAATCAGTGTACATAGGTCTCTCCTATTCTTTGCTTTTGGTGTACAGGCAGTCCTCAGACTTGCAACACAATTGGTTCCTGAAAACAGCATCTTAAATTGAAACGTTGTAACTCGGAACCAATTTTTTCATAAGAAATTATGTTACACATGGGGGATTGGTTCCTGAATCAAGGCCTGATACCCTATTTTCACCAAAAATAACCCAGAATTTTGTACTCGGTCAATTATAGATGAGTAATATAGCTATGTTAATATATTTATATTGTAACTAGCAATCATATTGATTTGGAAGGACTTCTTTGAGGAGACTTTGCTGGACTTTTTGAAGGGTTCTTGTCTGGAGTCTTCTCAGGAGTCTTGGCTGCAGGTTTTTCTGGAGTCTTGTCTGCTTTTTTAAAGAAAGTGTCCAAGGAAGTTTGGACAGATGTTCTCCAGGGAGGTGAGTAACACAGCAAACTTGTTCACTAGTGTGGCGTCGCATCGGATCAAGCATTGTAAAGTCGAAACTGATGTCATAAAGTCGAAACGGTGTCAATTTATAAACATTGTAAGTGTCAAATGTAACTCAAAACGTTGCAAGTCAAGGACTGCCTGTACAAGTCTCTTGAGGGCTGAAATTATTAATTCTAGGTGAGATATCTAGGTGAAATGTAATGGCATGTGATGTGATCCTATTGGTCTTAACCTGTACATTTAAACTGGTCTTACCTTCTTATGCATAAGCTGAGGTATGAAGATCGAAGTAATTTGGCAATGCAGCAAGTAGAGATAATGAAAGAAATAAAAATTTAGGATTTCTAAACTCCTATTCTTATCACTGGATTAGAGTATTAATCAGCAATGGACATGGGAAACCAACTTGTTGCAGAAATTTAGCTAATGCTTATTGCAGCATAGGTTCCCAATTGTTTCATTACAATACCGGGACAGCAGTGACTTCCAGTTGCTGCTGTACCATTGGCATAATTGCAATTATGTGGCTGCCAGCAGCAGCCATTTTTTCACACTTTCCCTCAAATTGGCCCGTGGGATCATTGCCTTGGTTGCCTCACCCTAGTCACACCACTGAAGGCTCATGGCTAGGAACAGACATTAGGCTTATCGTACATTAAGCATACAGAAAGTACTTTAGAGCTGTAATGGAGCAGACACTTCAAAGCATTTTAAAAATGGCAGATCCTACTCTGTAAGTTTACATTTGATGGATATAGTATTGGACTAACGCACTTTAAGTTAGAGTCTATACCACATCCATTGTCATTCAAGTTAGGTTGCATTCCCCCAGCATCCCAGGATCCCCACAGCTCGTGTTCATCTGCTTCAGGCAAGCACTGGCCCAGCCCTGACCCTGGGCTGTCATAAAGGAGACAGAAAAGGCTCGGTCTCCTCCCTGTGTAGCTGGGCAGAGGGGTGGGTGGGTGAATGGAGCCTCGGTTGCACGAATGTGGCCCTGCCCCCATCAAGACCTGTGCCCCCAAGCTTAGGAGGATCTGCATGGCAGAGTGGCTCTGTTCCTCCAGGAGCTGAAGTTCTGCAATGCTGGTTGCTGGAACTGTGGTGGGGAGGTGGGAGATCAGAGCCCCCTTGCTGTGTGGATATCCACCCCCAAGCTTGTGGGCTTATGTCTTCATGGAGGCCAGGCCAGGTCCATGCAGCAGCGGCTCTGTTCCCCCCCGCTGCAGCTAGGAGCCCCTGACTACACCACTTTTCACCCCATTGGTAACTATGGCTGGGAGGGGTGCAAAAGGAATCTCTCTGCTGTATAAACCCACCCCGGCTCTCACCAAGACCCAAGCCTACAAGCTTGGGAGAGGGATCTGCACAGAAGAAGCTCTGTTTAACTCCCTCCCCATCACAGTCCTTGGTGTGATGAAAAGCCAAGCCAGGCAACCTTGGGCTGCAGGTCCTGGCTGCTGTTTTCAGGACGCTCAGGCAAGCCCCCCTCCCCCCCGCCCCATACCTTGCTGACTGGAGTCTTGGGGAGGGCTGGGAAGAGGGGCAGGTCTGGCAGCCTTGTGGGAGTTGTATGGGAGCTGTCCCCACCTGCTGGCCTCAGCTAGTGCAGTCTGCCACAAAGCGCTCCCCCACCAAACTGTGAATGTCTGTTTGGTTCACTCTTTCTGACTTAATAGCACTTTAAGTAAAGTGTGACAGTTAGCACTTCTGCCAGGGGCTTTTTGAATGTCCATACTTAACCTATATTATGCAAGAACCACATCAGTAGCCCTTATTACAGCAGAATCATGTTTCTTATTTATAGATTATGATTTCTTATAGTTTGTGATTTGCTTTTTTATGCTTTTGCTTTTAACCTCTACATTGAAACATAATACTAGGATGACTCTGTTAACTCCTAGTTTATTGTTTTCAACTAAATGTTTAGTTTTAATAACTGAACTGTATTTGATATTGATTGAAACTTTGACATTAAATGTTTTGGATCAGAAGTAAATATGCTATTGCAGCTTTTAACATAGAATTTCCCTGTCTTGTACTCTTTAACAGTTATTTGTGCCACTTAATTAGGAATTACTCCAGCCAAACTGGTGGTTATCAAACCAATGATATAAGGAAATGGTCTGATTTTTCCTCTTGATTATTTTTGTTGTTGTTCTGAGTGAATTTTGTATAACTGAAGACTTGTTTCATCAGTCCCTTCAGCTCTTTTAAAAATTGTTTTAATCTTGGTAAATATTTCTGGCAGTACTTTTTCATTCTATCCATCACTTAATTACTAGAATTATCTGCAGAAATATTCTTTTTCAGTAATTTTTTAATCATTATCCATTATGTCTAATAAACATTTCAATCTTCATCTGCCTTTATCTAGATTTTACAGCTTATTATTTTTAAAGTTCTAGCCATTTTCTTATTTAAGACACTCTGTTAAAATGGCAAAATGGCAGCCCATTTATCTCCTGACACTATCCTTATCTTTAAGAATTTCTGCTTTATATCCCTGCTGTTCTAGAGAAACCAAATAAAAAAAGACAAGGAGGAAAGAACAACAGAAGGAGATGAGAAACATGAGAATGGGAAGTGAGAAAGATGGCATAATTCCCAGATATTAAAAAAGGAAGTTAGAACTGCAGGGACTTGGAGTCGGTTTAAAAACTGAGACAGAACTAGAAATTGCACAATGTAAAAAATTAGTTAAATTTATCTCAACTCTTTTAATCACCCTTGGTCCAAAGCCATGTTTTTTTATTTAAGTGAACTCTTGCACTTCTGTTAACTCCTACTTATTTTAGTGGGGCTCTGCACAGGGTTAGGGAGTTACATTAAATTTGATCAAAATACAGAAACAAGGCCCAGCTATAAAATAAATCAAAAGTAGTTCTGTACCTCAACAAAACCAGATTTAAAATGTGTGTGGCTTGTGCCATCTACACTAGCTGGAATGGTACTGTCACTTCATGTGTCTTGCATAGAATGCATCTATTAATGCAACTCAAAATAGCACATATTATTTATTAACATTACATTGCTGGTGTATGTTGAGTTTATGGTCTGTCATTAAACCCTGTTCTTTTTTGTCTGCGTTACTGACAAACCTATTCTGCATTTGTACATTTGCTTTTTTTTCCTTCCCTCTGTGCGGCACTTTGTTTATCTGTGTTGAATTTCATTTTGCTGTTGATAGCCCAGTTCTCCAGTTTATCTGAGTCTCTGCATTTCAGTGCTATCCTTCAAAGTGTTGTATTCCCTCCCCTAATTATCCTTTTGGTCTTCAAATACATACATTTACACTGGAGCCCTGAAAGGAGAGACACCTTTAGTTTTAGAACGCTAATGATGTCTTTGTTTACAAAGTACTCTGATTCATGCAAACAGAAAATAAAATAAACAGTGTTCCTAATTGCAACACATACTGAAATAGAAACCATGGAAACTAAAGGGTGATGGTCGAGGAAATATGAGAGAGACAGGTCCTGAAGAAGGACATTTTTGTGCCTAAAAGCTTGTCTAACATGCCTCCCAATTATATAGTTAATCCTATAAAAGATATCGTCCCTCCCCCCCACCAAAATTGTGCCTCTTGTAATAACTAAAGGTTATAGAAGCACTGGTGAAAAATAAAGCACATCAGTTAACAGGACAACAATAAAAAAATCTCTTATCTTAATTTTAAATACACAGAGTTCATTCAGAAGCGTGCCACAAACTAAGACATTAAAAGTAGCGGCACCTCATACCAGTCCTCTTTGGTCTAGGATTATTATTATTATGCCTTTGAAAAATCTAACTTGTTCCTTTATGAAAGACATTTTTGAGATTTTTTTTTCTTCAGATAAATTGTATTAATCCTTTGACCCTAGTTATTTTAGAGGTCCTGTGCTGACACTTTATTAAGAGCCATCATTCCTTGCTTCAGAATCTTAACTGCTAGTTCTGAGTTATCTGAAGTCTAATACCAATATGAAGTATCTTGAGGTTTTTTAGGAAAGCCTGTAGTATGTTAAAAATATCCACATCTCACGGGCTGATCTATGTAAAAACTGGCATAAAAAATTCTCAGATTTTGTCTTTCTCAGAAGATACTTCTGATTCCCAGTGCCAGAATACTTGAATATGTATTTAGGAAAAAGATATAGATTTATTCTTACCATGCCCTATGACCAAAAGTAATATTATTAATATTATTTTAAAGATGGAATGCAGACAGAAAGAAAAGGGTAACTTTTTTTTTTTAATTCCAAAATAGGTGCTTTTAAAAATGTTACCCTAAATGACATGCCTGAGGTCACACACGCAATCAAACACTGAACCCATATCTTTTGCGTTTCAGTTCATTCCCTTTACCATGTGATTGTCTTCCTCTGCCCAAAGTCACACAGAGAATCATTAGAACAAGGCAGGAGATGCGACTTTCTCCTTTGGAAACTATTCAGAGCAGGCCCTGGATTGGGAGTAGAGTTGTTTAAGTAAAGCACAAAATTGGGAGTCAGGTTTTGCCAGTGTGAACATAAATAAGTACTTAACATCTCAGTGACTTGCTTCCCTCTATAAAACTGGGATAATATTACTTTCCTAAAAAGGTTATTGGAAGTCTTAAGTCACCTAATGTTTGTAAAGCAATTTGAAACCCTCGTATAGAAAAGGCTTTCAAATTATAAAGTATTATTGTTCTTAATAGGCAAGACATTCAGCCACTGCCAGCAGTTTGGCATTTCTTTAAGCGTTAATTCTAAAGAAGAAAGTTTACTTTATTATAACATTGTTTGCTAATATTAATCTTTAAAAGAATGTCTGAATAGCTTGTATTTTTAAAATAAAATTGTTAAGGAATGCTGATACAATAGTGCACCTGTGAGATGCTCTTGTTCGTACAGTTTTGGTACTGTAAGTTGGGCCCATTCAAACAAAATGTGTATTAAGAGGAAGCTGCAGAGTCATGCACATAGGAAGGAACAAGGGGTACATGCCATACCTGTAAAATAGGGGAATATCTTCGAAAACTTTCAAAAGGACTCGGGGACTACAGCAAACAAGTAGTTTAATAGGGCCTCCCCCATGTGCTACTACAGACTAATATAATCCTTGAACATATAAATGGGAGAGTGAGAGAAAGGAGGCAATTTTGCCTCTATGCAGCTTTGGTGAGATTGATACAGGAATATTGCATCCAGTTTGTCTACATTTTTAAAAGAATGTTAAATAATTGGAGAGGGTGTAGAGAAGGGCCAGAGAAATTGTTTCAGAGATGGAAAAATACCTTGCAGTGAGACACTTAAGAGGTCAATCTGTTGAATTGATTAAAAAGGGGATGAAGAGGTGACTTGATTATGGTATGTAAGTGTCTTCATAGGGAGAAAATACCAGGCTCTTTAATCTAGCAAGGAAAGGCATGACAAGAACCAACTGCTGGAAGTTAAAGTGGGAGAAACTTAAAAATATCTGCCTTATTTCTAATTTAACAGTAGGAGTGATTAATCACTGGAATAAACCACCCAGCAAAGTGGATTCTCTGTTTATTAATGCATTCAATCAAGACTAGCATCCTTGGAAGGCATGCTTTAATAGAATACATGGTATTGAGCTCACTACTGGTTAGCTAGATAGAGTTCTAGAGGCTGTTTTATAAAGGAGGCTAAACTAGGTGATCTAATATTCCCTTCTGATCTATAATTAAATTACAAATTTATGACTGGAAGAGAGAGGAAAATCAAAATTAAAGGGGCTGCTGTTAAATTAATAATCATTATTTTACTCCTTGATTGTATTAATCGTACTACAGAATATTCAGAATGTGCTGTTGTACTGTGTGGTTGAGTTACTTTTCACCATTTCTACTCAATTTGGGCAATAATGCTAGACTGGTATATTTTTAATCCATTTCATGGTCTTTTTCCCAGGTATTAGCAAAAAGTAATATATTTGGGGCATCAAAGGTAAATATATTTCTAGTCCCAGTATGTTTGGGCCTAAGAAACTTAAAAAATGAATATTTTGTATATGGCTTTCTCATTGAAAAGTGTAATTTTCTTTCGTAACTTTAGGAGTGACTTTGTTTTCTTTATCTAGCTTGTTTTAGGTTTTGCTGTCTTTCTGCTGCCCTTTGCTCCAGTTTCTCTTCGAGCACCTCTCATGCCAATACATATTTATTCTGGTCTCCTCATCTTTGTAACAGTGATTGCAACTGCCTTCATGGGATTTACTGAGAAGCTTTTATTTGCTCTGTACGTATCCTCATTTCATTTTTCTACTTGTTCATTAATTCATTAACTGAAAAAATATCCTAAATTTGTTTAGAACAATGCAATTTGGAATTAATTAATTCATTTTATTTAATAACATGCATAATAATTTCTTTTGGGACAATTTTATGGTCAGTATTGTACCTGAAACAATTCTTTTCTTTCTTCTCTCCTCACAAAGGAAAAATTACAAAGCATCTCCACCAGAGGGAATTTTTGTCAACACTCTTGGGCTTTTGATTCTAATCTTTGGTGCTCTTGTTTTGTGGATGGCAACTAGACCCCAGTGGAAGCGCCCACCAGAACAGAATTCTAAACTTCAGCAGCCCAATGGAGGCACAGAAGATTCAGCTATGACCGATTGCAGTAAGGCAGAGAAAGCAGATGTGGAGTTCAGCAGTGAAGCAGCAGCAAGAAAGCGCAACCTCAAACTTGATGAGACAGGGCAGCGGTCAACCATGTAAAGAAAGTTTATAAAAGAACTGTAATCTTACATTGATTTTGAAAAGCTGATCTTATCTAGCTTTTAATTACATAAGGATATAAAGTGGTTATTTAAAAAAAAATCTTTCTCAGTGCTGTTCTGCTTTTCTGAACACTATGAGATAAAAAGGTCTTCAAATTCCAGTAAGACTTGTGTTTGTTAGGCTGTTCCTTGTTATATAAATAACCTTGTTACAAAAATGAGGACAGGAATTTAAAAAAAAAATGTTGAGTTCTGTGCTTTGAAAAGAAAAGATTTAGAGTGCTTGGAATAGGGACTGAGTTTTTAAAAAAAGAATATGAAGGAAAAATAATCACTTTTATTCCAATCTTAATTTACTTTATGTACATACAGTTCATTAGTTTCTTAGAAAAGTTGTGATTGAGCCCAAGTTCTGTGCTGACCTATATATACTCTGAATGGTGAAGAATGAGAGTTGTACCTGCATTCCAAAGGACAGAATTTGGCTGTTAGCATGTAATGACGATAAAGACAGTGAGTGTTTCACCTGCTTTAAGGGCCTGATGATAGAGTACCCTTGAGTAGCACTGAAATGCATGGGAGTAGAGGTCACTGAGCATTTTGCAGAATTATAAAAACTTCTGTCCCAAAAGGCTGAATTTAGATAAAATACGTTAAGCAGATATTTTACTTCTGGATTAATGAAACTAGCTTGCTTTAGATCAGCTTTCCGTTTAGGCCAGGGGCAGCCAACCTTTTGTAAACTGTAGGTCAGAACAGTCTGGCTCTGGTCCTCAGCAGTGACAGGGGTTTCCCTGGACCCATGTCAGGGGCAGACAGATGGGAACTGTGCCCATGCTGCCACTGCTTCTCCTAACCCCCCACTTCCTGGCTGTGACATGGGCAGTCGGAAGCTATGTCAAGAATAGGCATCTGCAAAATATGTCTGTGCTGCTGCTGCTTCTCCTCCTCCTGTCCCTGCCCTGGCTGCAGCACCAGCACAACTGGAAGCAGCCCAGCCACAGAGCAGCTTCCCACGGGCTGGAAACTGCCCAAGCTGTAGCTGGGCCTGGGGGAGAAACGGCAGCAGCAGGACTAGGTGCAGTTGGCAAGTGCCCAGTCTCCATGCAGCTCCCCCTCAGCTAGAAGCTGTACCTGTGCTACAGTCAGGAAGCAAGAGGATGGGAGAAGCAGCAGTGGCATGGATGCAGCTGCCTGCTACCTGGCCCCAGCACAGCAGCAGACAAAATCTCTCACAACTGATGTACCACCAAAACCACCTGACCAATACTGGACCAAAGCCAGGAGGACAGGGAAAAGCAACAGCATCACAGCCACAGCTGGAAGCTTCCCAGCCTGGCACAGCTCCTTGCTACCCAGGCCCTGTGCAGGCACAGGCTTGGGCACAAGCTAACCCTCCAGCTCCCTGGGCTGGATCAAGTCTGTGGACTGTATGTTACTGGACCCCTAATTTAGGCTATTCATCAACATTTAAACCATTGACCAAAAATTCAGGAACAGTGTCTGTCTATCCTTGAATATACCTGCTTCTTACTGAAGACTAGGGCAATTACAAGTAGATATCCAGGATAAGACTGGAT
This sequence comes from Caiman crocodilus, assembly GCA_030014935.1. Taxonomy (NCBI): domain Eukaryota; kingdom Metazoa; phylum Chordata; order Crocodylia; family Alligatoridae; genus Caiman; species Caiman crocodilus. The sequence continues at coordinate 40,277,290 of JAGPOW010003685.1, forward strand.
CTGTTGTGAAGGTTATATATATGCATTTTTTTCACTGCATAGGATTATAGAAATGATTTATCGGGTAATCTAATTTTATCCTTCCTTCATCAGAGGAGCTAAACACTCCTTACGGATTGTAGGTAATAACATAATCTTTTAAAGCCTTTCTTTGCTTGGAAGAGGTAGATAAGGAGAGCAGTACAACATCCAGTCATTCAAACACCACACTAGAAGTCAGATGATGGGCTTCTATTTCCAGCTCTGTCACAAACTCCATTTATTCTAGAGTGCACTCATATAATGTAGCATAGTGCAGAGATACTGAGGTAGCTTTAAACAGCAAGTTTACCTTGGACTTTCTCTGCCAAGGAGCAAAGTAAACGAGTCTGTATTGAACTTCTCGTTGATGTGGTTAGGCTAACCGAGATAGCTACTTTAAAGTGTGTTCAAGTACTTGTATAATACTTTCCAGCCATTTATGTGCCTTCAGTATAGACATACAGTTAGTCTTTAAGACAAACCTGGCTCAGAAACTGAAGATGTAAATATTGCTTATCTTAGGTAATTCATTTATTTGTAAAGGCACTTTGCACTTCTGTGTAGCTCCTTCTAGTAATCAGAACATTAACACATATTATTCTTACCTAGATTTTCTTGTGAATACAAAAATAAATACAGCTAGAAGAATGGAAGATATTATACATAATATAATTATAGTGGATGCCTTTAATTGATTGCAAGTGTCTAAAGTGATTAGCCTTTTTAACCATTACAAAAGGGTCATGATAAAAAGCAGAATGTTGTATTAGTATGCCATAATTACTCCATATTTACCACTATTCATGTTGCAAAGGGTTTTAGACACTATACCACTTTGTTTCTCTGAAGACCATTTTTCATTTTGATTTATTTTTCAGCATCTTGCAAACATTCAAACACATTAGGATCCTTCAAATATTTAATCTTCTTAACTCAAAGTATTAGATTAGTATAAACCATTTTGGCTAGTTATTATTTTGGGCCTCTGCCGAGACAAATTATGGCAGGTCCTGATCTTGAGGTTGTAACAACATTTAATCATTTGGTAACTACAGTACAAGAAAGCTATTATATTAATTCTTATTAAAACTTCTTTGCAGTTCCATCTGGCAATTAAAGGCTACATCTTTCAATAATCTATGTGTTTGAAATAGGTTAAACTTTTCATGTGTGGATAACTGGTTACCATATATTGCATATATTCTTTTACAGAATACGTATGTTTAGGAGCTGAGCATCTCCTACACCAGAGGTGTCAAAGATATGGCCAAAAGACCAGATCTGGTCCATGGAACCTTGTCCACTGGCTTAAAGGGCATCCCACAGGGCTTGAAATTTAATGGGAGGAACAGTGGCAGTTGCAACTCTAGGAGCCAAAGCAATTGATGGCACCGCCACCAAATTTCTGGCCCTGTAGGCAGCGCTGCAGAAGAGATAGCATGGCTCCATGTTCCAGGCTTGGCCCACAGACTAGCCCCATGTGACCCACCTAGTTTGCAAACTGGGACCAGAATAGTTTAAACACTCCTGTTGTACATGTTTGAATGTAGAACTCCACTGTAAGAAGGGGAAATACTTTCCCATTCTGTATTAGACCTCCAGTGCTGCTCTTTAGAATGGATGTTTTTAAAGTGTATGCTAGACATGTTAAAGACTTCCAAAAAATTATCTGGATTCATTAAGAAAGAGACCTTGAAAAACTTTACTTTAAGATGAAAAGGGACATTACAGTATGGCAGTGTTTGCTAAGATGAGGAAAAAATACTTGGTGTCAAAGTTAACTGTGACCAGTTTGTGTCTCTACTAGAACTGTGCAAGTTACACATTAAAAAGGCAGGATTACTACATGTTGCACAAAGTAATTAACTGCACAATCTTTCCTTGTGATCTTTTTCATAATCTGCTCAAACTACTGTGTGTATATTTTGAACTGTTGTATCAGTGAGTACCTGATAACCTGGTTAAGACTCTTTAAAAGTTTGGTTGGAACGGGGTTGTGCTTGCTGTGGTGCAATATTAATGGCTCTGAGGTGGTATTGTTCAGCTCATCCATAGAACAAATACAACCCAAGAAGCAGCGGTTAAAATGTTCATATATTGCCTTGCCATTGTCTCAACCACCTGTAGAAATAAGTATGTTTCATTTTTTATGCCCATTTGCTCTGTGGCATACTGCTGAGGCCCTCAGTAACTGTGTGTGTGACAGTCACCTGTCCAGGAATGGGATGGGAATAACTCTTATCAAATGGTATATAACACAGTAACTTACTTTTTATGACAGTTCTGATTTGACCTGAACAGAACAAGCAGCACATTGGTAAAAAATGTTATATTCTGTTAACAGTGCCTTAAGTCATATTAATCATTATGCCCTTTATTTTTCTATTGTTAACTGTGTATTAATGATATGACTTTTCCCTCCCCTTTCTATGAAACATTCTTGAAACTGATAGGAGAAAATGTCTTCAAATACAGCTGCTTCAAAGTTTTTCCCTCAGTCCTTGAATTTAAGGGATATAACTCCTAAAAGGCAATGAAAAAATCCCCCATCCTAATTATGAGTTATAGGCTATGTTATACTGTATATTGAGCAGGTTAGCTTAGCGCTTATTGAGTAACTTACTTAGAAACAAGTAACTCCAATTTTAAAAACACAGTCTCACCTTATTATTCAAGGACCAAATGATACTAGGATATTTCTAAGAACAGTTTAAGACACTCTAAGATGTGAAAAATCTTAACTCACATACATTAATTTCACATATTCTTGCTCTGGAGGAAAAATGTGTCAAATAAAGAAGCTGAGTTACCTTAGTACAATGTTATATGCAAAAGTAAGATTAAAATCTATAGCAACATGGAATTTAAAAGAAACAGTTGCAATGGGAATTAATACTCCAACTTCTTTCTTTGGGAGCTGGATGTTTAAAGACTTTTTTAAAAGGATGCGTCACATAGCTTAGGCCCCAACTTTGGGTTCATATAACAAAAACACAAAAAGTTACAAAATCTACTAGAAAAAGAAGAATTTAATTTAACTTCAATGAAAACAGGATGATTACTGACAGATCTGTTCTACAGTTCTAGAAAGAGGACAGTATTTTATACCTGGATAAATTAAACTGAACAAAAGTAACAGACCATTAATTTCACTGCTCTGAGTGGAAAGCTGATAGAAGCATAAGCAGTGCAAGATTAGATTTTTAAAGATCATTTCAATTTCGAATAACTGAATAGATAGCAAATTTTATACCAAAATGGTCACTTGAGCCAAACCAAATTGAATATATAATAACTATGTATAATTTTCTGACTACATACAACTAAGATAATTGAATTCAAAATTCAAGGTATTGGTGTTGACCTATCTGACAGGGGTGGGTCACCTGGAGCACATAACTCCTGTTGACGTAGTCTTTTTAGACTTCAGGAAGGCGTTTGACACGGTCTCTCACCCCATCCTCATTAAAAAGATGGGGAGCTGTGGCATTGACCCCTA
>JAGPOW010003685.1:40282805-40355706 GCA_030014935.1 Caiman crocodilus
TATATATAAAACAAAATCTGTCTTTTCCCCTGGATCTGGGAACCTTATTTCCAAAACTTGCTCAAACAAGTGATGGCTGGTTGCTTTCTGTGAAGACTGTTTGACATAGAGGTAATATCAAAAGAAAACATTTAGTCTTGCATGTTGATTTTAATTCTAGGACTTTATGCAGGTATGCTTTCCTCATGTTGAAATTCTGGACCAACATGTTTAGACTCAAGGCACCCCTTGGAAAATGTTTTCACTCATTCATGATTTCAGAAACATAACAGAGCAATTCATCTGCTGCAAAGAACTCAGGAAGGCCACAACAGGTCAGAATGATCTTAACATTGTGTATTCCTATTTGAAATCTCTAGTTTTATTTTGCAAATCATGTTTGTCTACCTAACAGTGTTATCAATATTGATGTGGTACTCTGAGGCACCATGGCACCCTGGTTGACAATCACTGATCTAGTTTACCACTTTTCAATCTATGGGCCTTTGTACATGCAACAAAACTGGCCTTTAAAGCAGCTTAATTGCCCTTTTGCACCGCTTTACTGGTGTTGCTATTTACACTCTCAGCAGCATGTTCTGCTTTAATGATATTGCTATTTACACACTCAGCAGTGTATTCCACTTTAAATGACTTTGTTACATAGCAAGGTAAAAACTCATCCAGGGTGTTTTAGTTCACTATATAACAAAGTGCAAGGGTGCTGACCTCGGGGAAGCTTGGGGTTGGCAGGCTTCCAGCATCCCATGCACTGTTCCATGACTTCCTTCCAACCACCTTCTCCCACCACTTGCACACCCAGTCACCCTTCTGTCACCTTGTTGCTCTGCCCCAAGGGCGAGCCAATAATAATGGTTTCCAGGAATTCCAACATTATGTTTAATACAAAGGCTCTCCCAATATAATAAAACCATTCTTAATTTTATGTTTGAAAACTTTTTTTTTGCCATTATGTGTTGTCAAACTTCACTGTGACTGAATGTAATGGTGAATTAGCAACATGTCATCATGTAGCAACAAGTAAGATGGAGCAGAACAATAAACTGCAATAGTATAACAACTTTTCCAGGTCTGAAAAACTGTATTATTGAAAAACTGTTGCGCATGATCCAGTCCAGAAGTGCATGTTGAGTGGGATTTCCCTTACAATTGGTGCTCAGATCTGCTATAGACCATTGTGGTACTGGTGACTGGAACTAAGAGAAGGGAAACATCTCCTGCATTCACCATGCTGAACCCAGGAAGTATTTAGAAGAAGGCACCTGACTCAAATGCAGAGGGGACAAGAATCGTCTCTGAGGGATGGTAGAAAAGGGAGTGGATTGGGACAAGAAGTTTATAGAGAGAGAGGCACTAGAAGATGACAGAGAGAGTGAGTAAATGATACAGGGTGCATTTACACATCTGCATTTACTGCTCAGTAACTGAAATTACTACGCAGCCTGGGCGTGCATGCCTACATACGCATGCCTTTACTGCACAGTAAATATGGCGAATTACGCTGACTTGAGTGTAAATTTGATACCTGCATCATGCAGGTATCAAATTACGCCTGATTTGTTACTGCACAGTAACGCACGTATAGATGCTTAACTTTAGTCCCAAGTCAATCAACACATAGCATTCATATGCTTTAACACCTGCACATGTAGATGCCAGTCCATTCCCACTTACTGTACTGTAACTTACTGTGCAGTAAGTTCAAACTAGCATAAATGCACATGTAGACACACTCACAGAGAGCTAAGGGATGGAAACTGGAATTGGAAAACAGGGAGAGGATAGGATCTGAGTCTGGAAGACAAATTGGATGGGGAACAATGAACAGTGGACTGGCTGGGAAAGACACTGAGAGAAGGAATATATAAGCGGAGTCCAAAACTTGGAAACAGGTTAGAACTCAAGTGAGGAAGCCCACAAGAGAAGACTATGCTATTTGGGCAAAAAAAAATAGAACAAAGAACTTGTGTGAAGGAGGAGACAGCACTTTGACAAGGAGTCTGGACAGGATGAGGCTTGGGGAACATGACAGAAGTATCTTTGAACATCAGAGAATATTCCCTGTCAGAGCCTGAAATGTAACCCAAGGTTCCTAAGCTCCTCCATAGTTCTGCTATCAGAAATCTACTGAAAACATGTTTCATCCCTCTCCTGCTGGTCCATGCAGAGAATGAGAACCTAATCTTGATATAATTACTGTATTGGCTCAACAGCCAATGCTCTATGCAGTAGATTTAAAAGTCCCAGTCCTGTGGATGAACATGTCAACATGATGGAACATAATAAAATGAATGCCTACTTGCTTTTCTAAAAATATTAGAAAATTATGCACAAAACACTATGTTAAAAGATCATTCAGGTTAAACAGCCAAGCACTGAGAAGTTAGAACATGCCATAATTAAAATTTCTTGGGGAAACTTATTCTCCACTCTTATTCATCATTTTAATAAGATCATCATCAAAATAAGAGGAATGTCTGCCATCTGAGAGGATGACAGAACATTCCGTTCCAAATTTTGGTAACATCACATAATGCACCAGCAAGAATTCAGATATTACAATGATAAGTATAATGTAAGAACTATGTAGAATAAGTTTTGCATTTCTTCATTTCTGTATGTAACTTGCTTAATCATTCACGCCCTCTTTTTCCTCAGAACTCTGCATAATATAACTCTCACTGTTTTCTATTCATCTCTGCTTTTAGACTTCTTATTCCAAAATTATTCTTAATTGTTAGTTCATAGAACTTGTACTTCATTTCAATATTGAAAAAGTTTGAGAAAATTTCCAGTTTGGAAACTGGAAAGATTTTTTTCCAGCAAATTTCAAGAATTTCCATCAAATTTCAAAATAAGCATCTTTTTTCTTTCTCTACTGTAGAATAATGACTTGGTAGGACAATTTTTCCATTATTAAAGCTTAACTCTGCATTTCTTACCTCCTACCATTTGCTTTTTGTCTGATCAACCATTGGAACAGAGTCAGTATAACAAGAAATACACGTACATCTTTTAATATATAATAAACTTCTAATGTTAGTGCCTAAGATTTCTTTGACGTACAGAGCCTTACATTAAAAATATAATCCCTGGAGACTGGAAGACAGACTAGATAAATACTTTTACTAGACAAGTTGATTACTCAAATAATGTAATTCAGAAGTTTATTTCTGCCTAGTCAAATGTTTTCTTAATACTGGTGTTATATCAATGAAAATGTGATGCAACTGTAGACTGACTTAAGTCATTTATGCATTACGTTTCTGCATTGGGCTGTATTGAGATCTACTCTATTTTTTTCATCCTGATGGGAAGTAATAAAAAGTATCACATTTACTGTATGGCAGAAAAACGTAGTCCATGTCAAGCAAATAGATCAGAGGTAGGAGCAGGAAAAACAGCTAGCAGGACAAGGAGGTCTAATTACTGTTTTAAACATATTATTATAAAACAAGCCCTGACATAAATAGCAGGAACCACTGGCACAGATTTTAATGAGTTCACTTGCTGCAGGGTGAGTTTGAGCTTGATAAAATTCTACATCAATGCTAATTGTATTTTGCTATGTACACCTAATGTGTAACTTTTGCTACAGTTTGTATCACTGATGAACTTGACTCTTTTCTCCATGATGTAAGGCCAAACCCTTCTTCCATTGAAGTCCACAGGAATTATGTTACTGACCCCAGTGGTGCCATTTATTTACCCAGCATGGGTCTGATACCATCTTCCTTATGTGTATTGAACAGAATCTTAACAATAAAGCAGGCCCATTGAAATCAAGATGCTAAAACAGGCAGAACTGGGCTTTGTAAGAATAAGAAAATGAGGCACAGCAAAAGATGTTACATACAAAACTAATGTTATGATCATCTGTGTGTGTTAAAGAACAGCTCTACTTCAGTAAGAACAAGGATGTTTAGCCCAAAGTAATGGTCAGTTTCTAATATGGGGAATTTTCATTTTGAATGCATTTCCCACTGCAGCTGCATTTTCATATTACATAGTTCTTATAATCTCCAAAAATATTTTGTAAAAGTTGGTGTGTTCAGTTAAAACATACTATAAACCATCTTACAAGTGGGTGAAGTAATTTCCTCTAGGAAGTCAGGAATTATGTAATAAGGTAACACAAATAGATAATGAAAACTGTGATATAAGGAAATACTTTATCTCTTCAGTTTGTGCTCAGTTAGAAAGGAATGTAAGGTTACATTATTCAAAGTACAGGCTAAGCTTATTTTAAAGTATAAAGTAAAAGAAAACAGTAATTTAAAAAATAAGGCAACAGAACAGAGCGTAGGTACTATATATTTGATTTCATTTTCATTATTCTCAAGCTAATAAATTTTTTCCAGGTTTCCACATTTTTTATTATGCCAAGAATTAGACTATCATAAACAATCCTTGCAGATAAAAACATGGTCCATCTTTTATCTATTACAAATTAAGTATAGCTAGGCAGAAAATGAAAAGAGTATGCCATTTCCTTCCTATTCTTGTTTCATTTCAACCATAATTTTCTATCCAATTGTACTGCAACTTCTACAAATATTTAAGTAATTAATGTGGTTTTTTATATATATTTACAAATATATTTATGAAGGATGTCACACATCATATGTACACATATTGTATGTGTGTATAAGCAGTATCCACTAGGTGGCAAGCACTACCAGAGCTGCTACTGTCAAATGTTATCACTCCTGTAAATCTTATCTGACTGAGCTGCCTGTCAGTCAGAGACAGATCTTTCTGAATTTAAATAAAATTAAATGTTGTTCCCCTTGAACATAAGTTTTGAAAAGTACACTTTATTTAATAAGAGTTCACACAATTAGGTTTATGTTCCTTAAAAACACTTCCTGTATTTAAGTCACTTTGGGCCCCCTATACATGCAGATGAAGGTACAATGGGATCCAATGCATGATCTACACAATTATGCCTCCTTCCATGCCACACATGCATGGCAGAAGGCGCAATTTTGGGATCACACATTAGATTCCATCGGACCTTATTGCCAGTACAGAGGGATCTCAATCCCGGGCTGCCCCTGCATCTCCAGGAAACAAGCTCCCATGGCCTGGAGCTCCCTCAGTTGTGGGGGTGCATGAAACCTCAGCAGCTGGAAGACCACAATCTCCCAGTTGTGGGGGTTTCATGTACCCCTGAGGTAGCAGCAATTTCCCAGCTATCAGGGTTTCATGCACCCCCAGGGCTGGGAGATCACAGCCATACCCTGCAGCTGCCAGGACCCACCTGGGTCCTGGCACCAGGAGGTATGCTGCAGGACTGTAACTGTGGGGCTGGGTTATGACAGCTGTGGGGTGCTGCTAGGATCCAGAGTTGACAGCTGCTGAAGCTGAAAGTCCCTTCAGTTTCAGGACTCCCAGCCCCAGCTGGGCATGGTACACTCCTGCAGCTGAAAGCCCTGCCAGCTGATACATATGTAAATTAAAGCTTAGTGACAACCAGCTATAAAGTCCGTACATATTTTTGAGGTCCAACTTAATAGCTGGTTGGAGCTTTTTATGGCATGAAAGCTATTTTGCATGTATAGTTGGTCGCAAGGTAATTGTGCAATTAACCAGTTAAGTGTGCAATACCTGTAACATGTAGAGGAGGCCTTACGTATATAACATTTTTAAATCTTTCTAAGTTTGGAAACAGTTCTTGACTCTGCTTTGACCACTGATTTTTCAAAAAAGTCTTCTTATGTGCCTATATATGAGCACAGATGCTGCTGCGACATGCTGTACTTACAGCAGATCGGAGCAGACTCAACCTTAGTAATTACTGTTTTCCTGCTGGCCCCTACATCTCCTGTATCAGTGTCCTCATGCTTCAAAATGGCAGTGGGAGCACTATATCTAAAGTTTATTCAATGAGCTTTAGATAAAGCGTCCCTGCTGCCATTTTGAAGTGTGGGGACGTTGATACATGAGATGCTCCAGACGCTTTAGTCAGAGCTGCTCTAATTAAAGCGCTCACTCTCCCTGATTCCAGGAGCATGTGTAGAGATGCCCCTTGGTTTTTGGATAATTAATAGCTAAGCTGTATTAGCACAAGGTTATTTAAATTTATTGAGGGCAAAACAAGAGCTCCAAGTGCAGAGCATAAAAGCATACAAATAGCTGGTGCACAAAATATGACAATGATAGAAACTGGAAAGATTCCTCAGTTATCTGACTCTTTTTCCCTTCTTTGTCCCATATAGATTCAGCAATTGTATGCATTAGCATCTAGTTGTCAAGAGGCTAAAAATTACCTTTCTAATCTGTGCTGTTGCTTTCTGTAGCATATTCTGCTGTACACACAGCTCCCAATATCATCATTCACACAACAGAATTTTCCCCACATATTTGTTTCCTGGCATACTGCACTGAATATGTTACTTTCAACCACAATAAATAATTCTGAACATGATTCATGTTGCATTTTGATATGACTTGCTGATATAGAAGTTGGGTATATATGTATCTAGAAATTGTATTCAGGGGTGCCAGCTATCTGTAAATATATGCACAGGCAATAGAAATTCAGGCTAAAAACACATGTCTGTAAAGTCTGTAAAAAAATTGAGCCATCTGTAAGAACTCTAAGCAGTTGTATTTAAGACATCACAGGGAGGCTGTGTAGACAGAAGACAACTTTCTGTTCTAGTAAGTTTGAGAGATGACAAGGGAATTGTTTTTCACAGATCTTGTTTTAACTAATAAGGATGAATTAGACACAAAGGTGATAGGAAACCTAGAAGGAAATAATCATAATGTGACAGAATTCATGATTCTAAGAAAGGGAAAGCAGAAGGTTAACAGAACAAAAGCCCCTGGACTTCAAAAGGGCAGATTTCCACTGTCTCAGAAAAGTAATAGATAAGGTCCCTTGGAACGACAGAGTGAAGGATAAAGGAGTCCAGGAAAACTGGCAGTTCCTAGAGGGCATAGTATTGGGAGCTTAACAAGAAACTATGTATACCAAATGTACCCAAATAAAACATACACCTTGTTTTTTAGAAGGCAAAACATAGAAAAAAGATTGTTTTCAGAATCATGGCGAACTGTGTGTGACAGAGTAAATTCTTCTGGAAACAAAGAATGTCCAGGAAATGTGGCATCCCAGGATAAAGTGCGTGTGAGGCAGCAGGTATGGCAGTACAGCACAAGGCTAAGGCCCCAGACCCTTGCAAAAGCAGTGGCCAGACTATTGCTTCTTTACTGTTAAAAGCTCTTTATATCAGTTCCTGTAAATAACAGAATATTGTTTTCATGTCATGTGTCATTCATGTTGCATGAAGCAGTTCACTTGCCTTGAGCCAGCTCAATTGCTGCTTCAAGTATAAGTGACAGTGCTCACCAAATACCTACGACTGTGAGAGCATTAACACAGGACTGAGGACACAAGACTCACTCCACCTCTTTTGCTTGCTGGGTCAGAGACAAGCAGCATCAAGAGCAGTGTCTGCCTACTTCTATTTCAGCAAAGAAAAATCAGCTTCCCTATTAAGACATGCACCCCAATTTTGAAGGGCTGATTCTGTGTGGAGGTACATGTGGTATACCAGTAAGCACAGTATTCTGACACAATGGAACAATAAAAAGACTGATAGGAGACTGATATGGTTACACAAAGAGTTTTTTGGATGTCTCAAAATCGAAAGGAAAACATGCAGGCAATGGAAGGGAGAGCAAGTCACTAAGGAAGCATACCAAAAAAAAAAAAATAGCAAGAACTTGCAGGGGAAAAAAATCAGGAAATCAAAGATAAAAATGAATTACAAAAGGTGAGGGAAGTTAAGGGCAACAAGAAGGGGTTCAGTAAATAGGCTGGTCAAAAAAGAAAGATCAAGAAAGTTATGTGTCTACTGTTAAATAGCTTGTGAGAGCCATTTACAGAAGATGCAAAGAAGGTGGAGGTGCTCAGCAGCTACTTTGCCTTACAATATTCACAAAAAATAGGTTTCAACCAGATACCTAACAAAAATAATATAGACAAAGAATGGAAAATGTTGACAGTCATAATAACTAAAGAGGTCATCAGAGATTTTGATTAATTTGAATAAATTAAGTCAGCAGAGTCTGATGAAATTCACAACAAGGTCCCTGGCAAAGCAACATTGGAGCCATTGGCAATAATATTTACAAAATCATGGGAGATGGGCAAGGTGCCAGAGGACTATAGAAAATTTAACAGAGTACCCATCCTTAAACAAGGGGAAAAGTAGGACCCAGGGAATTACAAACCAGTTAGCCTGAGTTCAGTACCCAGGAAGTTACTGGAGCATATGATAAAAAAATAATTTGTGTTCACTTGGAGGAAGAAAAGCTGATCAGCAGCCAGCATGGATTTGTCAAGAACAAATTATGCCCAGCTAACTTGGTCTCCTTTAACAAAGTAATTAATTTAATGGAAAAAGGGAATCCAGTAATACTTGTTTCTGATAAGTCTCACACACCATTCACATAAATAAACTGGAGACACATGGGCTACATAACATTAATCTAAGGTAGTTGTCATAACCAAATCAGTTGAGTGTTCATGTCACAATAAACCGCATGGAGCCATTACCCCAAATTTGGTCGCGTTCTGCCTCATTAGTTATTCCTACCTAGCAATCTGTTATTGGCCACTCCGGACAGATAAAAGTTCATGCAGCTTCCGCCCAAGACGGAGACCTCCGAGCATGCAGCAGAGTAACTACGGCGAACTCTGTAGCGCAACTGAGGAAACTTGGCGGACTGATCAACCACCAATATCTCCCTGTCACCGGGTCTTCTTGATATATCCCCGTTATCCTGCATGTTCCTTTTCGTTTATAAACTCGTTAACCCGTAACTCGTTTTGCTATCTGTGACAACACAAGCAAGCTACCTCGAGGCCAGCGCTGCCATTCCACGTGGCGTAAGTAAAATAATCTTTTAAAACCAACAAGCTGTCTCGCCTCTCCATCACTGGCCTGCCTGATGTCCGATTAAATTAGCGATCCTCTGGTCGGCTCCGGCCACCCAAGACAGTAATGTCATGAATTGCCCTAGAGAACTGTGTGCGACCCCTGATCTTGTCTAGAGTCTTTGAAAATCCCCTTGAAGCCAGCCCAGGCATGGCCTCTAGATTGGGGTGAGCCTCTGGTTCCTTTCAACTCCAAGGTCTGGCCTTTTGATTCCTGACCCTCCCTGTTAAGCTCCTGGGAGAGAGAGACAACCTCCTCACAGGGAAGAGGAGTGTACACCAAGCAAAGTTCCAAGCAGCAAAGCAGACAGCTGCTCTTCAATTAATGCAACAATCTGCAAACAAAAGGTGCCCCGATGCCTCAAAATTTGGCAGTGGATTTCAAATACCACAAAACTTACTGTGGTTCAGATCTGTGGCTTTGCTTTGGACCCACTTTTACTGTAAATGGAAGCTCCTGACATGGAATGAAATACAGTTCTCCCTTTGAGTTTGGCTTCCTCTTTCAGGAGTCCTCTGTAGACCCCATAGAACCTTGTGACCTCCTCTATTTTAACCTTCTTAACATTTCCCATTCCTGCTCAGGTTCCAAGCTCGGAAAGGAATGTAAGAGATAGGAATTCCCATACTAGATCAGTTCAATGCAGATATCACTGAGCTGTCTACAGTGACCCCCATATGTGTTTCCTGAGTTAATATGGTTAATTCACAACCCTGTATGATGTAAGAGTACTGATTTTTTTCCCTTCAACATACAGTATTTCACATTTGCCAACATTTAACTTCATCATCCATTGTATGGCAATGTTGTCTCTTTATCCATGTTAGTTAAGTCCCTCTAAAATTTATCATCGTCTGCTTTGATTTTGGCTCACCACAATAACTTTGTATCCTCTGCAAATTCTACATCTACCTTTCATGATCATGAATACATTTATTAAACTACATAAGAACTAGCATGGAACCTTGATATACAATTTTCTTAACCTTATGTCAGGAGCTAAGAGATCTTTTTGTTTGCACCAGGCCCTTTAGTATGTCACCTGTCCATAAGACAAACAGCTGTATACGCTGAGCTGTATGCAGTCAACTAGGTAACAGCTAGCCTGGTTAGCACTTGACTGATCTTCTACCTCCACAGTCAGAGTGGATTTAAACTGAATATAGATGAAGTGAGTTTTTCATGTGGTCTATTTAAACACATGAACAAAACCTACTAATTACTTAGTTTAATAATCTATCAACAATTCCGTTTAGAAGCATATTCCCCCTCTGTATTGAACTCATGCTTAGCCCAAATTCCTCTCTGCTCACTCTGTCACCTTCTAGATGAGTCTGAAGCCATACCTTACCCAAGAAGAACCTCTCACTGTAAACATATTACTGTATCTCAAAAAAATTCTTTATATTTTCCATAGGTACTGTAAGAAAAGCTACAAACAATACTCTGAAGGCTGTTTGCATATGATTAAACATCATGTAGGTCTGCAAGCAGACGTGTTTTTTCTACTGCTTTATCATTCAGAGCATGTCATCCAAAATCGAAGAACACACAAAAGACTGTATAGACAACGGATTGCTAAAATGACTATAATGATACACAGCTCTACAACGACTCTTTTCTCTGTATGGAAGATTTCAGCATACAAGCCAAAGCTCCATCTGGCAAATTCTAATGACAAGCTCTCTTATTTACACATATATTACAAACTGCAGCATGCTTGGCTTTAAATAAAAAACACTATACCACTTCCATTATGGATTGGCAACTTTTACAAATGGATTTATTCTAAAACACAAATAATTTCTTTGCTAATCTCAGACCCTGGCTTCAGGCCAACAGCTTTCCGGCCTTTTATTAGTTGCAAGAGAATCCAAAATAGAGGCTGAATAAAATAATTGAATTGGAATACAGCTCCAGATAATATTGTCTATGTGCTTTACTCTTTCTTTCCCTTTCTGTCTCTCCCTAGGGGAAAAGCACATTTTCTTCTTCATGCTAAATCCAGTTGCTCCCCATGGCAATCATGTAAATCTTGGCATCAGTCTCACAGCAGAATAAAAAGTCAAATCAGCAGGAAACTTGCACATGAGAGCAACAGGCAGCCATAGGGAAAAAAATATCCTCTCAAATGGTTCCATTTATTTTCTCTTAAAAATAGAAGAGTTCTATTCATTAAAAACTTTCAACTATTATTGTAATTTTTAGAAAAAGTGAATTCAAAAAATAACAGCTCATGTTTCAGAAAACTTGCCATCCTTTCAGTTCAAAGCATCTCTTTGCATAAACAAATCTGTAAAAAGAATAAATTGAAGTTTCTGCCTTTCACTGCATACAAGCCATATGGACATGGTCTGTCAAAATGGGTTTGACTTCAAATTATTGATCTAAATAACTAAAAATTGTTGGCATTAGGTTTGTGGGACATATTCTATATATAGAGGTCTACCTAAATCACAGGGGGGCTTTCCAATTTTCACGGGTTCATAGCACCCAAAGCTCTAATTTTGAAGTCATTTTATGGTGGCCCCACCCTTTGGCACTGCCCCCTTGCCCCTCCTCCCCCCCCCCCGGGGCCTCTCTCTCCCTGGGGAGAAGGAGGAAGAAGGGGGCAGCCACCATCTTTCTTGCTGTTCTTTGTACTACCCTGCCAGCTGGTACATTCAGGGGTGTGTGAAGTGGGCTGTATTCAATTTGTCCTGAATTGGGGACAGTGATTTGATTTGTTTATTCGGATTACTGTCCCTGATTCAATTTGGCCGAATCTAAAGATTTGACGCTGATTCGGAGAATCAGTGATTCAGCCATAGACACAACTTTAAATGTTTTTTCTACATATCTTGAGGTACCAGGCACAGCTTCTGAATGCTGCAATGCTGGGGTGGATGGAGCGTCCCACAGAAGCACAGGGGACACCCTGCATGCTCAATGGCAAACCCAGAAGTGGACCAAAACTACTTCCAGTCCACTTCTGGGGCTGCCAGGAAGCGTGTAGGGGCTCCCTCCTCCCTCCCCAGCTCAGTGATTGGCTGTGGGGGGACCCTAGGTATCCCCCCTCAGACCCAGGAGGCACCAGTTGCCAAGCCGTGGGGCTCCCTGCGTGCTCCCTGGTGGACCCAGAAGTGGATCAGAAGTGCTTCTGGTCCACTTCTGGGTCTGCTGCCAAACATGCTGGGGAGCCCCCTGCACTCCTGTGGGACACTCCATCCGCCCCAGCACTGCAGCAATGATGAGCTGCCTGGTATGTAAAGGTATGTAGAAAAAACTTTTAAAGCTGTATCTATGTCTGAATCTCCAAACCTCTCCAAATTGATTTGGAAGGTTCCAATTCGATTTGGAGAGATTAAAGGGTTTCCTGATTCACTTCGGATATAGAGATTTAGCCACTGAATATTTGGTATCTTGAACTCTTTTCAAGGGTTGCATTGTGACAGACAGCGTGGGGCCCTCTGTCATTTTAAGAGAGAAAGAGCCTAGGGGGAGACCTGCAGGACAGGCAAGGCACAGCTGCAACTGGGTGACCATGGAGGCCAGCTGATGATATTCATTAGCAGGCACCTACAAGTAGCCCAGAGAAATTAGGCAGCCCCAGAGCCAGGACAAGCAGTCTGCCGAGGAGGTTGAGTAGGGAAGGGCTCTGTGCAGGTGCCTGTGACTTAGAAGCAGACTGAGTGTTGTGCTAGGCCCTAAGACAGCTAGGGAAGCTGAGGGCTAGCAGCTGATTAAGACCCTGGATTGGGTAGTAGTTTTGTTATACCCAGAAGGTCCTGTGTTTGATGTTTGGGGGACTATAAGGAGCGGCTTGGAGGTCCCATAGGGCCTGCAGTGGGGCTCACTTCCATCTTGTGGCCACTTTCACTGATATATATATATATATATATACCATTAAAACACTGATAATAAGCTACCCTGGTGAAAGACAGAAGCCTAACAATTGACAGCTCTTCCCTTTCCTGATTCAGTTCTTAGATCTAATCTGTAACAGAGTTCAGAGTGGTTAAAATATCATTTCCTACTCTGTAGTAAACTACAATGATTACATAAAGTCAGATTGTTGTGCATTTCTTAAAAACAACCAGCTACCTGAGAATTCACTTAGCAATGTAAAGAGCAGGGCCTTTATTCTAAAAAAGAGAGGGAGGGAAGAAAGCATTGTACCAGGGACAAGTGAGAAAATATAATTGTGTAACACACCTGAGGAAATTAGTTATCAATATGGTGAGACATTTTTCCAGAAGTGACATACAAAATATTTTCAAACTCCTAAATACATGTGCAAGATGGATTTCAAGTGGATAAACATAATTTTTACTGGCAGCTTCCAAGTATTCCAGACTGCTAACACATTCATTAACTTAGCTGAGGAATTCCCTGTCAGAATCCATTTGCAAAGTGAGAAGCCTGTTGTTGGTATACTTGACAGCAAAATATAAACAGATATGTACTGTTAAGATTCCTCTGCGGCACAACTGAGTGTTGTTTCTTCTGTGGTGTGCTTAAGGGAACTGTAAGGTAAATCTGAGTTAATTGCAATATCTGCTGTCCCCCTCTGCTTTTTTCTCCTCACCTCTTCTTAGCTAAGCACAGATGTTCAAGAAGCCAGCAGCAAAAGTGCTTTGACTTTTGAGTTCTACTCTAAGCGCCCCTGTTTAGGGCAGAAGGCAGCAGGACACATTAGCCCTTGCAGGGAAGAGCTCTGAGCCTGCCTGCATGGCCTGAATGCAGCAGGTAGGGGGCTCTTGCACAGCTCCCAGCATGCCCTGCAAGATCCCCAGGCTGCTGAAGATTCCCAAGAAGGGTCAAAAGGCCAAGCTGCCCTGGATTAGCTGGTGGGGACATCATGGCAGCCTAGATTTCATAGACATTTGGGCTGGAAGGGACCCGGGAGGATCATCGAGTCCCCAGGGGCAGGAAGTCAGCAGGGATCATAGGATCCCAGCAAGATAAGCATCCAAATGTGTCATGAAGGTGTTCGAAGTTGGTGCTTGAATCACTTCTGGCGGCAGTCTATTCCAAACCTTGGGGACTCGGACAACAAATAAGTTCTTTCTTATGTTCAGCCTGAATTGGTCACAGTGGAGTTTGTGACCGTTCGATCTTGTCATCCCTTGGGGGGCTCTAGTGAACAGATGTTCCCCCAGATCCTAATGAGCACCACTGATAAACTTATAAGTGGCCACCAGATCACCCCTGAGCCTGCGCTTTTCCAGGCTGAATAGCCCCATGGCTCTCAGCATCTCACCATAAGGCCTGCTTTCCTGACCTTGGCCTACTTGGACCTGATGCAGAAGCAGCTTGGCATGGCCACGAGCCATCAGTTGGCCCT
Source organism: Caiman crocodilus (assembly GCA_030014935.1). Classification (NCBI taxonomy): domain Eukaryota; kingdom Metazoa; phylum Chordata; order Crocodylia; family Alligatoridae; genus Caiman; species Caiman crocodilus. The sequence continues at coordinate 40,297,086 of JAGPOW010003685.1, forward strand.
CCCACGCATGCTGCCTGCCCAGCATACCCTGGGCCCTGCACTCACCATGTGTGAGTGTGTGTGACACGCCTTGGTTGGCAAGGGGGGAGGGTGCTGGACACCTGGATTGTGTGTGCACACATGCATGTGCACATGTGTGTGCACACATGTTCCAAATGCCTGTATTCTTCCCCCCACTGATATTGGTAGCCCCCTGCCCCACACCATGGAAGACTGTCCAGATCTGCAAAACCCTGGCCAAATAGTTCCTCACCCATGTGAACCAGGAGCTCCCCCAGATGAGTAGGGCTGGAGAGCTTTGAGTACCCATTCTCTGGCAACAAGCCTGGGGTCTTCAGCCTTGGGCTCCTTTGGCCCAGTCCCCTGGGCAGTGCTGTCCACAACCCGCACCATACCCCTTCCCTTCTCCCTCCCCAATCCCCTACAGGGACACACACCAAGGTGCCAGGGAATGTGGTGCAAGGAAGAGATATGTCTTGTTTTAATCAAATGTTGAAGCTGCCAAATTTTTAGTGTGATTATTAAACAAAAACTGTGCAATGTTGCCTGCTCCAAAACTTGAAAGCCTTCTTCTCAGTTAGCTTTGAGAGAGTGGGGAAAAACCCTGGCTACACCAGGTGGATTTGATTTTGAAGTGGGGAGGCGGGTGGGCAGCTGCTGGGGCTCAGCTTAACAAATGCAAAACCTTGGGGTGGCAGGGGAACTGCCGCACATGAAACTGCCACCTCTCAGTTTAATTAAAGGTTGCAGCTGCCAAACTTTTCACATGCATAATAAAGAAAAACTGTGAAACACTGTTTGCTCCAGATCTTGGACCAGAGCCCAGAGTGCCTCCTATCCTTGCAGAGGCTGCACTACTCCTGCACAGTGGGACCTAGCCCCACAGTGGACTGGCTCAATGGCCTGGTAGGCCACCCTCCCCCTATTCTGCGAGCTCCCGTCCCTTTCCAGGACTGCCCTGGAATCTCTTTGGGGCCCTGTGCCTATGCCAGTGACTGCCAGTGGCCAAGGAAAGCAAGCTGGCCCTGGAAGGCAGGTGGAGTCAATGCCAGCCCTCTCATTGGGTTTTGTGCAGCTTAGTGCTCCTCCCTTCCCCCAGTGCTGTTCCCCAGAGAGGGTCCCACTGCATGCCTTCCTGGCTCCTTTGACCAAGAGTCAGCAGCTCTCATGTGTTGTACCTTCTGTTTTGGGGCTCCCCTGCACCCCGGCATCTCCCAATCAATATGCAATGTGGAACATTCCCCCACAGCCACCATCTAGGCCCTCCCTCCCATAGGACTCTCAGGCATGTGCCAGGTTGGAGTCCCTGAACTGAGGCTCTCCATGCTGAGGGGATGGTAGGTGACAGCCTGCCTGGGAGGCAACGATACCCAGAAGACCAGGTACTGTGGCCTTCTGCGTTGTGCTAAATTTAGGTAAAGGGTATGATGAATGGAAATTAAATGATTCAGAGTAACCTGATCTGAAAACTATTCCTACAGTGTTTTATACCAATACCAAACGATTCCCCCACTGGGCATGACCCTGACAGAGAAGCATGGGTCAAGCTGAACAGACTGAGGTCAGGACATGGATGCTTCAAAACAATATTGTACAAGAAGAGCACTTGGGACATCCCTCTCTGTGACTGTGGTGTCCAGCAAGCAGCACAGCACTTAATCAGAAGCTGTAAGCTTTACAAATGTCCAGATGGAGTAGGTGGAATCCACACACTGAACCATAATACCAGACAGTGGCTCATAGCTGGCTAGAAGGAACAAGGTCGGGAAGGGAGAGAAGAGGGGAGAGGCTGAAAACAAGGATTTCACTGTCTCCGGTCCTGAGAGCTTGGGGGAAGGGCAAGCCTGCCATTTGGGCAGAGGGAAGAGCTCTGGACTTGGCTAGACCACCTCCATGCATGGAGAAGAGGGTTAGTGGGGTGCTGCAATGCTCAACAGCAGCATTTCTCAACCTATGGGTCACAACCCAAAAATGGGTCACAAGAAGACTTCAGAGAGTTGCAAGCCACAGCTTGAGAAATGCTGATCCTGGGAAAGAGCCGAGACTGTGGAAGGGCAGAGACTGTGGAATGGCAGAGGGGTGACGGGAAGGTGTCTGCCCCTTCCAACGAAGGAAGGTGGTGGCAGAGAGCTGTGAGGCTGGGCTGGGTGCTCACACAAGCTGGGTGGCCAGGAGACTCTGTTCTTGCAGTGGGAGAGGCTGTGACTTGGCTACATGGCATGGTATGGCAGTCCCAGCCTAGGGCGGGGGCTACCACAAGCTTCCCCTCCTCTGCCTTTTAGCTTGTGCCAGGGCTGGACTCACTCTGCTACCGCCTGCATGAGTTGGAGCCACTGCAGCCACTGCGCTCTGGCCCAAGAGGAAGGGGGTTAGCTGGGGGTCTCTCTGACAGGGCTGGGGGAGGGGCAGATCGAGGCTTCAGTAGTGGGGGAGAGAGAAAGGCTGGATCAGCATCAGGGGCTAGGGGCACATGCCCCTTCATGCCCTTCCAGGGTGCGTGCAGTGATGGGATCTGTTCCCCGCATGGCTCAGTCTCGCTCCCTGCCCATGCCCCAGCCCCAGTCCCAGCCCCACTGCTGAGCCAGCCCATCTGCACACAGATCTGGTGGCACAAGCCCCCCATGCCCTCCTGGGGCACATGCACCAGCAGGAGCTGCCCCTCTCCCCACGCCCCCTGGATGAACCGCTCACAACTCTGTCCTGTGCTCTGCCCCAGCTGTGTAGCCCCAGCCCCACTCCCTCCCTCATCACAGGGGCCTCGATCTGCCCCCTCCTTTCCACCCTGCCCCTTAAAACAAGAAAAAAATACAAAGGGGTACATGAGCTGAAACTTTGAGAGAGAAGGGGTACACTTGTTAAAAAAGGTTGAAACCCCCTGAACTAGCTGTTTAAACAGTGAGTGAATGCACCAATTTAAGGACACCAGCAAGTTACTTTTGCATTACCTACGTATTCTGCCTCTGGCAAAATCAGGTTATCTTCTGGGATATCGGTTTCCATTTAGGCAAATGGACCCAACAAAAGGGGTTAATCTCATTCTCCTCGGTTTCTGACTGGTTGTCTCCTTTGTTCTGGCACAGGTCTCACCTAAGACTTCTGGCACTCAAGTTGGTTGGCTGAATCCTTGATGATTAAATGCAATTTCCATTTGAATGGAAATGTATATTATTATGACCATGTTTTTTGTGCACATTTGTCTTGGATCTTTTTTCTTTGCTTTGGGCTGCATAGGCAGCTGGTGAGTCAAACACTTATATACATAGATATTTCTTCAGATTGTGGGCAGCTGCACCTTGATATGCTCTTCCACTCAATGTCAAAAGTATGGATATCCTCTGAGGATCAGCAAGCTGTAATTGTGACATTTTGATATCTTTTAGTTGAAGAGCTTTGCTATGAAAATTACTTACATTTGAGGTGCTAGACAATATAGACCATGGTTTGTACAACTAAGTGGCTTCTGGGTAAGTTTTCTCAGAGCAGTAGAGTGATCATACAGGCCACTTCTGCACTGAATTTTGGTCTATAGGATAAATATAACATTGGAGCATCCTAATAAGGTAAAAATCCCACATGAAACTGGGGAGCCGCAAGTGTAGGAAAGACAGTAAGTTGACATTGGAAAAAAAAATTAGAGCAGGGGGTCAGCAATGTTTTTGAGCAGAATGCTCAAAACACCCACAACCTTGAGATTGTGACCATGCCAGGGGTAGATGGTGGGGGAGTCACAAGGAGCCCAATCTTTGTTGTGGCAATGCAGTTCCAGCCCCCTCTCTGCCATCCACCCTGAGGCAAGCATGCAAAGCAAAATGCCCTCCCATGCACCCCTTCCCAGGTCTTCCCAGATCTGCAGCCAGGGGGAGGAGGACCCACAGGGCCCATGTGCACCCCACACAGGGCCCACATGCCCTCCCACACAGCAGTATAAAAACTTGTTTTGCACTGGCCTCAGCAATATAAAAACCTGCCCTGGAAAGCAGCTCAGGGCTACTTACCCTCAGGAGCTTCTGAGACCCAGCCACCTGGTAGCTGGGGACACCACCCCTTGTGCCAACTGGACTGCTGAAGCAGCCCTAACCTGGAATGGCCCCTGCACCCTCTACCCACTGCAGCAGTTTGGCAGTGAGGGCTGCTGCCTGTCTGTGACCTGATGCAACCTGCAACAGCATCTGTCCACTTGAAACCGCGGCCCTGCCAGACCCAGATGGGGTGCCTCCGCTCTGCCATGTGGGCAGCTACTGCCCAGCAGATGTGCTCCTTGCGCTGGCCTGCTTTGAACTGTCAAAACATGTCCTCTTGGCCCCAAATGGCCAAAAGGTCAGCCACCTTGTCTGCCCTCCAGCTGGGTCCCCAGTGCCCTGGACAGGCTCTTCCCCATGGGTCTTGCCACTTGTCTCACCAGCAGAGATCCTGGTGTTCCCTGTTTAAGAACTACAAATACTCTGACAAGAAACCAAAATTTTCTCATCAAAATACCCCAAATAGTGTTCTTCCGCTATTAAAATGAAACACCACTATAACCAGAGAGATCAGCTGGGCAATGTTTTATTGATATATTTACAAGTGTAAAGCAATCTGGAAGGGGGTTTGGGGTAGTTTGCAGATGGGTGTACGGTTTGTGGAGGTGAGATTGGTGGGGGTATGGGGCTTGAACGGGGATTTGTGGCTGGGTATGTGGGTGAGGGGTTTGTGGGAATGGCCTGGGGATGTGGGTGTTGTGGGTGGATTGTGGGTGTCGGGGGGCTGTTCAGGAGGGGCTGGTCCCCTGCCCCCCACAAGATGCAGCCCCCCATATAGCACACAGACTGCCCCCTCTTCCCCACAGGGCCCACAGCTCCCTCCACAGAGCCACAGCCCTCCCCACAGGGCCCATATGCCCCCTACAGGGCCCACAAGCCTCCCCACAGGGCACACGGCTTCCTGTGCATGGCCCACAGCCCCTCACGCAGCAGCAGTGGTCATTGGGGCACTCGTGGCCCTTCTGGTCCAGCCCCCCTGAACACATGGTGCCACATAATATGGGTCCAACCCGGCTTGGCACAGGGCCACGAGCATTCAAGAAGCTCTGGGCCACTCAAGCGCACCACTCAGAGCTGCTCACAGGGACCATGTGTTACACCAAGCCAGATCCTGCCTCCGTGGAACTGGCCTGGCCCAATGGAAGCTGGGGCCCATGCATGCAGGACCTGACCTGGTGCAACACACAGTCCCTGCAAGTGGTGCTAGGCCCTAGATGACAGCCCAAGTGGCTCAGAGCTGCCCGAAGATGTACGGTTCCATGCCAAACCAGGCCAGACCCACACAATGGGGCATAGGCAGCGCCAGGTGTCAGGCAGCTGGGGCTGAGCCATGCTTCCCTGCACCACGGGGGCGCTGTGACAGGAGGGCCCAAGCTCCCTGATGGCTAAAGTAACTGCAGTGAAATCAATTACTCCAGACTTACACTGGTGTAATGGAGAGCAAAATCCACTTCTATATTTCCTTGACTTTTCTCCTTCTGCACATCGCATTAGGCTGTAGGCCTTGTTGAAGAATAAAACTAGCTTTCCTTGCACCTCTGGAAAATATTTCCATTGGTCCACATCACTCCTTCTGGACCTAGATATTTTCCATCTTTTTGGTAATTTAGGGATACTGCAATAACACAATTCTTGAAAGTGAAAATCATGACTGTTTTGTATTTGGTGAAATGTTTGCATTCCTGAGGTTTTTCTTTGGAACTGGTTCAGCTCCCATGTGTATCTTGGAGAATATAAAGTCATTACATACAAGATGAAATTTTCCACATTTTTTTCCTTCTTAAATGGTATAAACATGTGAAAGACAATATATTACTTAACTTAGTATTTATTCTCTTTCTGTATTTTGTAATGTTAGCCTGATTCCTACTTAAGCACAGACATGTTTAAATGTGTATCATTAAAAAAATAATTTTAGGTATCCATTGTATAGAATTCAAAAGATGTTTTATGCTTACAAAAGGCCAGTCAAAACATATCAGCCATGGAACTCTGAATATCTGCACTGAGTTCATACATGTTTTAGAGCAAAAGAAATCACACACACACACACACACACTCAAAGTCCAGCTGGTGCTGGTTATTTTGATCATGGAGATTAGCATATATTCTAAGGATCTGCTTCTTAAGAAAAGCTTCTGATTGTGCACTTCTTTGCTTGCAAATGCAAATGATGATATCTAGATGAATAACAACACGACAATACTCACAATTCAGGTAGTCAGATACTAACATTAAATATTTCTGTTACTAGACCACCTAGAAGTTTTTGGATTGAGACCACAATTTGCTAAACATCATTGTAGCAAGTTCGTGTTCCAGGGGCAGCTGCAATGCCCTCTGGTGGCTCACAATCCTGGTTTGGCTTCAACTCTAGGGTGCCCTCCCCTCCTTACTTTCCCACCACACCTTTGATATAATTGTTTTGTTGGGAGGGAGGCTGCCTAAAGCTCCAAAAGTGAACCCCAGATCTTCTAACTACACACAGCACCTTTCCAGGCCCTGGTCTAGTCTCAAGTCTGCCCCTCTCTGGCACAGTGAGTCCTCCTCACCACCTGTGCCACCCTAGGACACTTACAGCCTTAATGGTTGTTATGTCAATCATTCCCATGTTGGGGCCTTGGCCTTGTTGGTATCCGCCCCTTTTGTCTTCCTGAGCCCTCTATGTCCAGTCCATTGTACTGGACTGAGCTTTTGGGTCCCAGCTTCTCTCTCTCCTCCTTGGATCCTGAGCCACTTGTCTCCGGTCTCAGTCCTTCTCAGCCCCCTGACTCTGCCTCCGCCCTGCTCTGGGCTCTAAGCCTACTTTGGCTCAGTCTTTCTTCTCTCTTGGTTACTGCCTGCTTTCAGGCCACAGCTCACTTTGTGCTCTTGGCTCCTAACCTCTGGTGGGCTCAGGACACTGGTGTGCCCTCAAGCACCACTGGGACCTCCTCCAACCCCTAGCAGTCCCAAACCCAAACCACTAGAACAAACTGTAACCAAAGGCCTCTGGCTATAACTAAACCTCTAGCCTCCTGGTTATATACCAGAACTCCTACCCAACCATAGGCCTTTGCTGGTTGAGAGCCATTGGCTGCTAGCCTTCGGCCCTTTGCTTCTCTCTCCAGGCATAGCATGCTCAGTCTGCCTCTCAGCAACAGGCACCTCATGGCTGAGTTCTTCCCTCTTCAGTCTCCCAGGCCAGTGTGCCTGCTCTGGCTCTGGCCCTGGCTTACATCTCTCCCAGTCCCTGCTCCTTTCCAGAGGTTTGGCTGCAGGTGCTGTCAGATTAGGTTCATTAACTAGACTCCTTGGCCACCCAGTTGCTGCTGTGCCCTGTTTCCCCTGCAGGGCTCTCCTTAGGCTCTTTCTGTCTTCAAAGCCAGGGACAGACATTACACAAACATCAGTTTAAGTTATCAGAAACTGATTTAAACCTGTAAAAGAACAGAAATTCAATGCACATTAACCAGTTTGAAAATGGCTTATCAGACTTAACTGATTTAGCTCAAACTGGTGTATGCAATATCTGTCCCAGGCCTTCTGCTGGCTTAAGATAAATCAGACTCCCCCAGCATCCTGGCATGCTCTCTGGAGTGGGTAGGGCTTTCTGCTCCACAGCAGAGCTGGCCCTGCCCACCTGCTCCCTGGCCAGAGCTCTGGCAGAGAATGCAGGTACAGCAGGGTCTGCCTGGCTTCCTCTTGCCCTAGCCCCCCACTCGCTTCTCAAGCAGGGATCCCCTTCCCAATCTCCCACATCACGGACCCCAGTCCCAGGAACCCCAGGTATGTGAGCTAATGCTGAGGAGTCTGTATGTGTGTCTCCAGTTTAATGGGGATAGACAGACAGGGGATAGACAGGACAATGTCTGCTTGGGGCTTTTTGGAGTTAATCAACAGGTCATCTGGTAAGGTCCCGCCTTCCTTCCCTGGAAAAAGCTGTTTAAGAACTACTGAGAGGCTACTGTTTTGCTGGAGGGGTGATAAACACTGTCATCAGCCCCCTGCTGGCTTGCTCACCTGTCAGTTTGCTGCAGACAGTATAAAGTAGCAGGGAGGAAGATTGAAAAGCTCTGCATCATCAACAGATGAATGCACTACATCCCACACCCCTGCTTGCCTCAGAGTGCTAGCCCAGGGCTGTAGTCTGGCAACACTCTTGTCCTTTTAGCAGTGAGTGGGGAAAAGCCTGGGATACTGCCAGAAGACCTCTCTAATGACAGCATCCATGTGTCTGCATGTCTGGGATGTCTGTGCAGCTACAAACAGATTTAGCCTAACCAGATTAGACTAACCTGCAAAGATTGAATCAATTCAGGCTCAGGCTTTTTGGACGTCTGTCCCTAGCCAAAGCAACAGAGAGTCCCAAGCTCTCTATTATAGTCATGCACATACAACATGAAAATACAGGCCTTGTTCCAAAGAGTCTGCAACATAAGATGCTAGTTCTGATTCCTACAACTTTTCGTAAGTGCAAACTTTTTGGCTGCACTTAAGCATCTCTAAAAAACACAGTACTGCATGTAGCCTGTGCAGCATATAGCATGTGAGTGATGAGCCTATTGTCCCTGGCCACTTAAAGCTGGATAACCCTGAATTAGGAAATTAGTCTCTTAAGATTTCTTGAAAAATAATGCTCAAAGAAAGAACTGTGTTCAGAATTTAGTACTTTGTTACTGGGTACACCAGAATATTCTCCAGGGAAATTGGGACCTAGCAAAGACTTTAGCATAATTTCATAGCATTCTCTGCCCAGCTGTGTTCTTCCTCTTCTCTACTTTCACTCTTCATAGAGGCAAATATATCTTGTGACTCAGTCCAACATTTCAACCACATCCAGGCTTATTGCTGCCAGTGGGTGTTTTAGGTCTGCAAGCAATGGAGCAACACACATTTGAACTTTACTTATTAAGTTACAGTACATGTTACAGCCATAAACAACACCCACAATAGGTACAAAAGTCTGACAACTACAATCACATGCCAGTTATTACACAAATTAAGGAGAACCACAATAAAGACACAACCAGTTTTTCATATCACTTCAAAAAGAGGATATTTTAAGATCACAGTCAAAAGTGTGCAAAATTATAAGGCACGTAACCAAATCTAAATTTCAGTATGTTTTAATTCTCAATTACTTTTTGTTACATTAAAGTGTAAGTATATTCTGTCTCTAAAAATAACAACCTAGAAATTGAGCTATTTCTTTCCCATGCCTTATCACCTGTAATGAAGGTTGACAAGGTGAATTAGGCCATCACTGACACCTGTGCAACCCTAATGTCTTCAAGTCAGTTATACTTTTACAAACCTGCTGCTATCAACAGGCTTCTTGCACAGATGGAATGAGTTGTTTCTGTATTTGGAAAGTTGTAAATAATTATTTCCTATAACAGAAGAAATCCAACTAATGTTCTTTTAGGGTTCTCTTTTTACAGTGTACTGTCAGTGGTTGTCAACCAGTGTTATGCATACCCCTAGGGGTACTTAAAAAGGTTGTAAGGGGAGCGTACAACTGATATGGCTGATAATGTGGCCGATAAATGCTGCGTGTGTGTGCGAAGCGGCAGCACAGCACGTGGGCAGCATGGAGAGCAACCGGGTCCAGCTGGTAAGTCTGTCATGAAGAAAGGGGCATTGGGGGGGTCAGATTGAGGCCCTAGCGGTGGGGGAAGGAGTGGGGCTAGGGCAGGGGCTGTCCAGCTGGGGCAGGGCATGGTACTGAGCCATGTGCAGGGGATGGGGTGGCTCCCATCACTATGCGCATCCCAGGAAGGCATGGGGGAGTATGCCCCCAGATCTGTGCACAGGGCAAGGGCAGAATGCTGCTGCAGGCTGGGGCTGGGCCAGTGGCAGGCTGTTCCTGGTGGTGGTGTTGGGCCAGGCTGCATTTGGGGTGGGTGGAAGCAGTGCTGGGAGGAGGTTTGGGGGAGCTACAGTGAATTCTGGAGTCACTGCAGCTCCTCCTATAGCCCCCTGCCAGCACTGCCACTGTTTGCCCCAAGTGCAGGCTGGTCCACCCAGCCCCCTGCCAGGAAGAGTCTGGCGAAGCCCCGCCTGCAAAGGCATCCTGCCTTGCCCCGCCCACAGATTTGGCAGCACATGCCCCCCCCCCCCCCCGTGTCCTCCTGAGATGCTTACAGCGGCAGGAGCTGCCCTCCACTGCACCCCCCAGGCGAGCCGCTCACAGCTCTGTCCTGCACTCCATCCTGGCTGTGCAGCATCTGCCCCAGCCCCAGCCCCACTCCCTCTCTCACCGTGGTGGCCTCCAAATGCCCCTGCACTGCCCCCTCCCTCCTCCAATAGGCTTAGCAGCTGGAGGCTGCATATATTAATAATGCATTTAATGTTAACTAGTGTAGCCTGCCTTATATCACATAATTGGTAACATTAAAAACAAGAAAAAAAATGGGTACAACATGAGCTGAAACTTTGAGACAGAAGGGGTACACTTGTTAAAAAAGGTTGAAAACCCCTGTACTATCTGGTGAAATAAGTGTGCCCATTCTGTCCACTCTAGATGTCAGCATAGAGTTGCTTATTTTTCAATAACTTCCTTACATGGACCAACTCTCGGAAACTATTTGCTGGATCTTAGTTCTGATACAATATTCTGATCTTTTGTCTGAAGATTGACACTTAAGCCCGTTCTTTCAGAAACTGAGCAGATTATTCTTGTAATGCACAGAAGGAAGAAAACTATTGCTTTGCCCCATCTTATACAAGAGGTAAGTGATTGAACTGCTCACTCATAATATGGAAGACCCAGATCCTCTTTCTGAGGGGGTTCAAACCTGCACCTCTAACCTCTCTAAGGTAGACCCTAACCATCAGGCTATCAATTCCCCTTAGATTGGAGCCCTCCTAGATTCTCCACCTCTCCTTTTGAAATTGTTCTGCTGTTCAGGAAAACATTTACTATCTGTGGGGCCAAAAAGAGGGACAATTAAAGAGAACAACTCTCTAGCCAAGTAGTTAAGGTCCTATCCTAGAATGTGAGAGATCTGGGTCCCAGTCCCTGCCCCAGTGACTATTTCTGTATTTTATTCAGTGCCTGTTCCATAATGGAGAGATTTCCTCAGCCATGAAATAGCAGATAGGCTAATGATTAGATCTCTAGAAAGATGTGGGCTTGAATCACTGGTTAAAGAAGGAATTGCACAATGTCAGTGCTTCAACTCCTGAACTACTAGATAAAAGGAGGGGAACAAACCTCTTTGGCTACATTTATTAAAAAATGTTGGTTGCCTCTGCAATGGTACAAGGTTCTTCAGTTTCTTGAAGTATACATTTGAACTAACAGCAAAATCAAACTCAGAACTGGATCCTGTGAGGTTCTGAACATTGTCAACTGCATTTTAAAACAAGGGGTGCTGAGGATACTTGCTATTTCACAGAGGCAAACCTTTAGACAATAAATAAGATTCTGTGAACTTTACTTCTCTCCAGTGTAACTTGATGTAAATCTACGGATGAGATTGGTATAAAAACAATGTAAATAGAATTATAGTCTTCATGTTTGAGCAACACACAGGAACAAATGCAATGATTTGGCAGTGTACAGCCTGCCATGTTCTGTGCACGTAATGGTACATACCACGAACCTAGGGAATGAATAATACTAATAATGCTTTTCTCTCATTTTGGTTGGAATTGAATCAGTCCTACTGTATGGGGTTCCTATTGCCTTTAAATGAAGGGCTTCCAGCAGTGGGCTTTTTGACAGTAAAAGTAAAAATGTCTGCATATAATACCTCAGGCAGAATTATAAATATCTCTACCTCGCTGGGTATAAAAACCCTATCTCACCTGTAATCTTTCATTCACATTTTATTACTCAACTGATCTCTTAATATCTATTAAAATATTATCATACATAATCAACTATTAGTTATTAAAATAAAATAAAATTAAATGAAACCCTTACATGTTTCACTGAGTCAGAAAGCACTGAAAATGATGTGCTGTGATTCATTACTATGTTACTGGAAGTGCATGTAGTCTAAACATGCAGTTTCCTTTCTTGATTATATAATCAAATCACATAAGATTTGATTCCAAAAGGCTTAGCTAATTAGTTTTCATCATCTTGAGCGTATGTTTACATTTCTTAGCTGCTGTTGTGAGTTTCATGTCAGTATTTTTAGTAAAGGTTGTTAAAAGTAATTAACCCTTTCTTTGCTGGATGCTTCTGCTTAATTTTGTGTTCCTTCTTCATATAGGTGTTCCACCAAGAGGCCTGGCTCTTAGGGAACCCCACATTTTACTCGTGAGTCCCAGTTTACTGAACTTAAGTTAGTGACAAGCACTGAACTAATTCAAGTACCTTAGAGTAAGGGTTTGGTCCACTTCAGCTACATCACCTATACATTTAATTAAGCCAGTAAACCTTTCTTGCACAACCAGGGCTATAAATAAAAGACATGACCCAAAAGTAGAGAGTCAGATAAGAGCTTACTTTGTAGGAGGCAAAGTCTCTGTTAGTGAGTTTTTCTTAAGAAGAAACCACAGGGCTACATTTTAAGATAAAAAACATATTGTTTTTCTGTTGTTTTTTCTGTTGTTATGGTATGTATTACATACTGTGAGTGAGTTTGCCATCTAAAACCAGTTCACAGAAGAAACACATAATACACCAAAAAAAAAGAGAGGAAAAAAATCCAGTCAAATATACAAAATATGTTTACATTTCTGCCACTTCTACATACTTTGCAAAGTAGGGTAAAAACAGACTATTGTTTTCCCTTATAAGCTCAAATGGACTGTTGTTGCAGGGAATTGATAAACAACTATAACATATATCCTGTAGATTCCAGAGAGCTGGAACCAGATCCTGCAGTCCTCACTGGAACAAAACTGGCAGTCAAGTTAATTGAAGCATTTCAGGAAGTATTCAGCACCTACAATTACAACTGAAGCTGTGGATTCCGTGGATTTTTTTTTATTGGAAAATCAAACTCAGGGTATTTTATGATAGTCATGCAAATACATAGGTGCCCCAGTCAGTGTCACATTAAGAAAAGTAGTCTTTAAATGACTATATTGGACACATGAACTTTACTTAATTTATATCAATTTTTAATAGCAATAATCAATATACATACATGAAAATCAGAGTTCTGTGACTGCTGTAACTTAGATTCCCATATACATTTTCTTACATTTGGCATCTTTATGATGAGCTTTAAAAGTTATTCATTATTTACAAGTGCAGTTTTACATAAATATGTATGCAAAGTTTTGTGCAAGGCAAGTTTATAGACACATTTTCTATTGAGTTTGTCAAAGAAGGAATTTATACATTTTTTGGCTGTTTTCCTGTACTTTTAGCTCCAAACCCCAAAGCAAATACTGAATATATTGTGAGGTTTGCTAATAACCTGGAAATCACATGTTTCTCATTATAATAAACATTCAGCCAGTTTAAATATAATTAATAGCATGAAAGATTTCCTGAAATCTATCAAAATATATAAGCTATCTCTCTGCCTCTGTACTAGATAAAATCCTCCTTAACTAGATGCAAACTGAAACAATGATCACCAGTCAAACAAAAATGACAGAGCTAGACATCATTAACTTGCTGAAAACTATGTAGGTAATACCTGGAGCTCAATAGGTGTATTATAATTATTTACATATTATACACTGAACTAACTTTGAGGTAGCAAAATTAAATCTTAAAATGTTAGGAAATACCAAAATTAAGATTGACTGAGCAAATGTAATTCATCTATGTCTGTATCTGGTTCATATTATTCTTTCCCCCATTCACTGTACAAACTGGAAAGTGCTCACAGAAGTAGTAATTCAGTATTTGTTTTTATCCAGTTTATGCTCCCTGATGCCATCTCCTACTTCCCATACTTTATCAAAACTTCTCTCTGGCACTGTCATTCATAGTACCTAAACAAACTTTAGCAAACTTTAATTTTTTATAACAGTATCCCATGACACTCCCATAAAAAAACAGGAATTGTGGGCTAGCAGAACCCATGATGAGGCAGGTTAGGAACTGGCTAAGGGGCTGAACCCAGAGAACGTTAGTGGATGGGTCTGTATCACCTTGGTGGGAGATGGCCAGTGGTGTACCAGAGAGTTTGGTTCTTGGCACTGTGCTGTTCAATATCTTATCAACTGTTTAGTTGGGGATGTGGAAAGCATGCTGACCAAGCTTCTGGACGATACTAAGTTATGGGGAAAAATGGTCACGCTAGGGAATAGGATGTGGCTCCAAGTGAACCTGGACAAGCTGGAAAGGTGGGTGGAACAGAACAGGATTCAGTTCAGTAAGGATAAATGCAGAGTGCTTTATCTAGGGAAAAGTAACCAGCAACATGAATATAGGTTAGAAGGAGATGTCCCGGCCAGCACAATGGCTAAATAGGGATTTGAGGATTATGGTTGATCACAGGATGAACATGAGCTGCCAGTGCATGCTACAGTCAACAGAGCTAACAACATACTGGGATGCATCATAAGCAGGGGTAAGGAAGTAATACTTCCTCTCTACCCAGCGCTGGTGAGACCCCACCTGGAGTACTGTGTCCAGTTCTGGGCACTGCACTTCAAACAAGATATGGAGAATCTTGAAAGGGTCCAAAGAAGGGCCACAAGAATCATTAAGGGCCTGGACGACAAACCTTATGAGAAGACAGAGGGGGGACTTGGTGGTCATCTATAAGCATATAAGGGGTGAATATCAGGAGCTAGGTGGAAAACTGTTCACTTGGGTGCCCCAGGGGAGTTCAAGGAGCAATGGCCATAAATTGTTAGAGGATGGTTTCAGGTTGGCTGTAATGAAGAACTTCTTTACAGTAAAGGTGAGCAGAATCTGGAATAGAGTTCCCAAAGAAATGGTGCAGTCTCCAACCCTGGAAGTCTTCATGTCTCCCTCTCCCCATTCACCGCTGCTGTCCAGGGGTAGGGAAGCTACAGAGCCCAGTCGCTATGTAGCCCAGTTGGAGTCTTTCCAGGTCCCAGCAGGGAAAGCAGCAAATACCAGGCAGGGAAAAGGGTAAAAAAGAAGGGGAGAGGATGTGCTTCTGAGCACAGAGAAGGAGGGGAGGGCAAGGATTCTCTACTTTGTGGACTTTTTTTTTTTTTTTTTTTAAAGATTCCTGAGGTGTGTCCCTGTCTGAAAGAGAAGTGCAGCCATGCTAGTGAGGAGAAGCAACAGTGGAGCAAAGGGAAATCTTGGGCAAGTAGCTACACTGCATACCAAGTTCACCCTGTGTGGGATTAAGATAGAAGTTTCAACTGTGATAAACTGTTAAGAGCTGGTTGGGATAAGCTACTGATTTCTAAGATTGCTCTTGTCTCATTTACCTTCCCCTTCAATAAGAACTGGGAAGTTTGTTCACATTGGAACACTTTCGGTAACTTTTATTTTTTCAGGTTTCTGTGTGGGAGCTTGAGCCAAGAGAGAAAATACATATAAAATTCCCAAATTGAACTGGCCCTTGTTACTGCCATCCTGGGCAGAAGAGAACACTTCAGGATAAAGACCACAACTTGTACAAAGGTAGATTGCAGATTTTCAAATCTAAATTGGGACAACGTACATCAATGCTTCCCAAATTCTTCTCAAAATGACCCCTCACCCCCACAGGTGCCCCACACTCCCCACACACAGCCCCTGGCCCTGCCAGTGCCCTTCACTTCTCAGTCACAGCCCCCCACCCTCCCAGCCCTGCTGCTGCCCTTCACTCACAACCTGCAACCCCCTCAGCCCTCCCAGCAGCGACCCCCAGCTGCCAGAGCTACAGGACCACAGTCAGGGCTCTCCGCCTCACTTCCCCAGCAGTGCCCGAGCCCCAGCTGCTCATGCAGAAGGTGGCAGCTGCTGCAGCCAGAGCAGAGCATGGAGCCTAGGTCCTCCCTCCCCCTGTGCATGCAGCACGGCTAGAGCAGAGCCTGAGGGCAGGGAAGGATGTGGGCTGCCCACTGCAGGCTTGGGGCTCCGTGCCCTGCTGCCGTTCTCCCAGGGCTTGCACAGACCAGCAAATGGGACCTAGTGCAGAAGGGTGGGGAGGCTTGGTACTGCTGCCAGGAGCCCCACACCAGCCATGCAACCATGGCAAGGTGCCCCCTGCCCACCCAGCATCAGCAGCAGTATGGAGCCATGCTCCCTGCTCTGTCAAGCATGCAAGGGGCACTTCACCATGGTGGCATGGCTGGTGTAGTGGTCCTAGCAGTGGCACTGAACCTCCCCATCCCACTCTGCTACAGAGGCCTGAGAGAGGGCAGCAGGGTGGGAAACCCTGAGCCCACAGCGGGCAGCCCACAACTGCCACCACTCCATGCACAAATCTGGGAGGCATGTGCCCCACCCCTGTCTCCCTCCCTAGGAGTGCATGACCTCATTTTTTAACCATTAGCATACAGGGTTGGTCTGCTGCTGGACCCAGAACACCAGGTCCAACCCAGCATGTGGCCCCCAGGGTTGGAGACCACAGGCCTCGAGGATTTAGCCATACTCCAAGTTAAGATTTCTACCCTCCCTCCCTTCTTAGGGCCTTCCAAAAATAAGGTGGGTGTTATATTTGGGAATATGTTATATGCAATGGTATTATTGCTTGATTACTTATACTGGAAAAATCAGTGTGTAGCATGTAATTTAGCCAACTCAGATTGGAAATCACTGCGCATATGCCACATTAGCACAGAAACATACTAGCACCAAAATACGTCCCTCTCGCAAAATAAGGGAGATGAAATTCACAGCCTTGCCTGAAAACTGACTGTAGAGCTATAACAAAGTTGCATCTTTTGCATCTTCTACTTTAATATACATGCTGGAGACTGTTGCTGCCATTCCATTTCAGTGTTAGAGAAAATGAATCTGTGATCATCACTGATTCCATTTCCCCTCTGCTACTCATCTCCAAACCTTTAGTCACACACTAGATTTTTTTAGATCAATACAGAGCCTTCTTCCACATAAGCAGTGCAGACACCCTGCCTATAACCAGGATTTAAAATCTGCAGCAGACTTTGCAGTGGTGAATTTTATTTTTATGGATAAACTAGGACTGTCTCAGGGTGACAAAGGAGGACTGCTGTGATAATGATGGGAACTACACTGGAGACTGTGGAGATGTCAGACTCTTGGGTTAGGTACAGATATTACACATAAACCAGTTTAAGTGATCACAAACTGGTTTAAAACTGTAAGAGAACAGATGTTCAGTGCACGTAAACCAGTTTGAAAATGGCAGAACCTGGTTTGAGAGAAACCTGGTTGAATGTAGTACCAGACTTAACTGATTTAGGTCAAACTGATTTATGCAATGTTTGTCCAAGTCCCCTTCCTGGTCTAAGTTAAACCAGACTCCCCCAGCATTTCAGCATGCTCTCTGGGCTAGGCTTGCTGCTCCACAGCAGAGCTGGCCCCTCCCCTCTGCTTCCTGGCTGGAGCTCTAAAAGAGACTGCAGGCGTCTGCTTGGTTACCCCCTGTTCCCCACCCTCCTTCCCTCACCACTCCCTGCTAAGCAGGGATTCCCTCCTTCCCTCTGCATTACACAGACTCCACCCAGCATTAGCTAGCATACCACATGCTGGCTATAGTCCATGTTGTGGCAGACAGGACAAAGGCAGCAGAACTCTGCCACTTAGGGCTCTTTGGAATTAATCAACAGGTAGCTAGTAATGTCCCTCCATTCTTTCTTTGGAACAAGTTGTTTAAGAAGAGCTTGAACTAATGAGAGATCCTTTTGTTTTGCTGATGGGGTGATAAATGCTCCTTGCTGTGTAAATAGATGCTATGTAATTCCTGGCTGGCTCCCTCTCTGACCAGTGAGGGAGGAGGGACCCCTCCCTAATCAGAGCATCCTACTGGGGCCTGGCTCCCCTCAGCTCAGCTCTGTGGAAGGGAAGGGAGGGCTACTCTAGTGCCTCCCAGCTTCTATCCTGAGCCACTGCAGGCACATGCCTGCATTTTTCAGTCCTGAGGGGACAGGTGTGTGGTTACAAACTGATTCAGCCTAGGCAGGTTAGACTAACCTGCAAAGATTGAAGTAATTTAGGCTCAGGCTTTTTAAATGTCTTTCCCTAGCCTTGAGGCATTCAAAATTAGGACAGCTGAATTTGGTAGGTAGGCTAACCCACAGCACACTTGAAACCAGAAAGAAGCTGATGTGACTACTCCAGGGTTGTCCTAGCAGCTGCTCTCAGGCACTCTGTAGCCTGGGGTCTTGAACAAGTGCACAGTATACCCTTCAGTGGTTTTGCTAGCATATATCCAGGGTGGTTGGTGGGAAAAGTGTGCATGGAGCTATTTCAACTGCAGTGTGCTGTCAGCATGATGTAGACATGCCTTTTATGAAACATTTGGCAGGAACAGAACTATTTACAAACAGAGAAAAAGAATTATTTCCTATAGATCTTTTAGAGTAAGTGAAGAAGGTAATGTCACAATTGGGGAAAACTTCTGAACTTGAGAGTGTAGTAGGCAAATTAAGTTGTGCTAAGGCTCTTAGTCATAGTCCACACCTTCCCAGAACTAAGTGATAAAATTGGGTGGAATACTTTCTGTGACACTGGGAAATGTGAGTGCTGTGATTGGGGCACTAGGTGAGCAAGACACAATAGTTTCCTTATAAGGAATGTGCCTAGCACAGTGCCAAGGGATTGGTGCACTATATAAGGAATGCTTGGCATAGTGCCAGGAGATTGGACAATTTGGTATGAAAAAGTTACAAAAATAGTTAACACAAAGGAAAGTGTGCAAGCATGTGGTAAACCAGGAAAAAAAACTATACAGCTACTGCATCTCCAGTGACAGTGAAAGCAAATCAACTAAGGGCTTACAGCTCATAACAAGTACTAGAACCAAAGGGACAGACAGGGTAAACTCAACAAGGAAAGGAATACTGACAGGTACACAGGAGCATGGGTGCACAGATGTGAGATTTTTGGGACAAATACAAAATTTTGAAAGTGGGTTAAGGTTTGTGAAAAACAGTATGCTAGCCGGTTGCTAGTTGGGCAAAAATTCAACAGACGTTTTGTTTAGACGTTGTTTCAACTCATTTTAAGGTCAAAACAGCCAAACAGAAATTAAACAAAGGCTGTCAAAATAGCCTCGAAACAAAACAAGGCTAGTTTAAATGTTTCAAAAGTCGAAACATTTTGAACATAGTACTGGGGATGGCAGTTAGTCCAGCTGGGCTGACTTCCTATCTCTGGCGCAAGATCTGGCAGGGGACAGGAAGGCAGCCCAACTGGGCTGCCTCGTCATCCCCTGTGCCAGATCGCACCAGGAATGGGGAGGCAGCCCAGCACGATCTAGAGCAGGAGATGGTGAGGCAGCCCAGCTGGGCAGCTTCTCTGACCCCAGTGTGATCTAGTGCAGGGGGTGGCATGGCACCCCAGCCCCCCTACCCCTGGCGCTATCTAGCATGGGGGAAGGCAAGGCACCCCAGCTGGGCTGCCTCCCCACCCCCAGCCCCCAGCCGGGGTTGGGAACTCACTTAGCTGGGCTGAGTTCCTTTCCCCAGCCGCATGGTCAGGCAAAATGGTTGAACCAGAATCAAAATGGCCTCACTGTTTCAACAAAGCAAAATAGTGAGGCTGTTTCAACTCGAAATTATATTAGATACAAAACAGTGTTCCATCCTGACCTCAAAATTAAAGTTGGAACAGAACAGTGCCATTTCACACAGCCCTAATATATACATCTATCTATTCATATATATATAGACATATATTTCTACAAAAAAAAATCTCTGCTGGATAACAGCTGCATCTCTGCTGGACAACAGAGAAGCCATAGGTATCACATACCCAGTGGAAAGCCCAAGGCACGGTACTCCCAAAGGTCAGTGCTGAAACTTCTAAGGAGCCTCTTGCCATGTCATATTATGGGGAGGAACCTGTAATATTGCATAAGAGTTACTATTAAAGTTCACTCGATACCAAATCAGATGAGTTGCCATGTCAGTCCTTTAGGGATCTGGCAAAAAGAAATCCTATTGGTATCAGAGAGAAATAAAGCTTAACCATGCTATTTTACATGTATATGACACTGGAATCTTATTTAACTTTGCCTTCACATTGGGAAAAGGGAATTAAATTAATTGTGAAAAAGTATAATGACCAATGAATGAATTAATCCATCCTTCCCACACCAATGATGGCATACGGGATGGAAACAAATCTCTTCCACTTCTCTCAGTCATTTGTTGCTTCTTCCCTAGTGTTACAGTTGAACGTTCTGCTCTTTCTGTTAAAGGTTCTTCTTAGGGTTTCTCATGAATGCCCTCATTTTCTTACAACAATTTTCCACTTGATAGTTTCTTGTGGGAGCTGGTTTTTAGAATCCACATCCCCCAAAATGTGGTCAGCATTTCTTTCTGATTCTAATAGACATAAGCTTCTAATTGGTAATTTGCAGGATCTCTTTATTAGTGGAAGTCTTCCCACTGAATACCTAGAATCTTTCCTTGGCATTTGATTTTGAGAGCCTCTAGTTTCCTTCCAAATGTTTTTATAGACCTGTAGCTGTATGTTAGCCCTAAGCAGGGGAGTAACAAAGTAGACAGGCATCTGGGGCAGCTGGGATACACAGGAGCAGCAGTGACTTATAGCTGTTTGTATACCTAAACATTTCTTTATTATCCAGTCCATCACAATGCAGGCAGCAATTTAAAGAGAATGCATCCCCATTTCATGCCAATAATCTATGTAGACAAGGTTCTTTGGGTAAATTTGATATCTTTTATTAGACCACCTTAAATAGTTGGAAAATTTTTTTGGCAAGCTTTCAGATTTAAAAACCCTTTGTCAGGCTGAGGAAGTCTCTTTCTCAACCCAAAAGCTTGCCATTTTTTTTCCAGCTATTTAAGTTGGTCTAATAAAAGATATCAGATTCACTCACAGAACATTGTTTGCCTATGTCCTTAGACCAACATGGCTACAACCTACGCCCTTGCAATAATCTATGTTGAACTGCATTGCTTTCTTATTGTTCACCAGAGGCACTAGAGTAGCCCTCCCTTCCCTTCCAGAGTGTGTAGCATCTCAGACATGGCTTTCATAATGATGATAACAACTTTAGCTGGGATTCTGTGGCACTGAAGGAAGTTTCACAATGAAGGTCTGTGCAGCCTGTCAAATGCCTTTTCAACTGATTAAGCTAAAGAAGAGAGGAGCCTGCCATCCTATGATATCTTCTGCACTGCTCTCCAGTATAAGTATCTGGTTTTCACAGGATCTCTTAGACCTAAATCCAGCCTGTTTTCTTCTAAACGTTGCATCCATTACATCTTTCATCCTGTGCAATACCACGCTGCAGAAGACTTTATACTACTCTTGCTTCTACGGGACTCCTCTCCAGCAGCCAGTAAGATCACTTTTTTGGGGTATTCTGGCAATGATTCCCTGTTTCCACTGTTGAGGAGACTTTTCACAGATTCAACTCAGTTAATATGGTTAAGGTAGTGATTCCCAATGTTTCTAGCACTTTTGCTACGATTTGATGAACTCCTGTCACTTCATTGTTTTTTGATTGCTGCCTGTGACTGTTACATCTTGACTGGGTTAGCATTAATGTCACAATGTTCAGTTTCACATATGTCATCAAAATCTAGTGCTGGGGAGGAGGGGGGTGCTTAGTCATTCAAGGACATATTTTAAATACTCTGAACATCTGTTTTTCTGTTCTACTTCAGTTATGAACATTTTTTCCGTTTTTGCTTTTGATTTGGTTCATTTCTTGTTCTGAAATTCCATACAGGATTTTAGTCACTTGGTAACTGACCATGTGGTTTCCTACCATGGCAACAGGTTCAGCACCAGCTCTACCTACGAAGCCTTCAACTTTCTCCATTCTTTAATTTACACCAATAGTGATACAAAGAGAATGGAAATAGGTGTTGCCTTTCCTTTTCTTTGTGACACCATAACATTTTTTAGAGGCACAAATGTCAAGAAAACAGGCATCCATACTTTTTGTCATGCCACAAATCCCACAAATTTATGGTGGCCACAAAGGTAGTAACAGAATGTACTGCACTGGACATCTATCTACTTGGTGAAAGAGTGCAGGTGGCCAGAGCTGCTCAGGCTCTCCAGCTGCCCTGGGCAGGTACTCTGGAGTTTTGAGGGGACCCATCCTGCACACCCCAAAGAATTCCTTCTCCTGATTGAGTCCCTTAAGTCCCTGAAGCACCTGCCCAGCTTCTCCCACTTTTAGATAACCCAGGGAATCTTGGGGCACATCTCAGTAAGCAAATAAAGCCAAAGTTTCCCCACTTATAGGAATACACCCAGGATATTGTGGACACATCTTCTTAAGCTAGGAAAGCCTGGGGTTTTCTGCTTATGGAGACTGGGGCCAAGGATCTCTCAGGTATGTCTCCATTGGTGTGGAAATCCTAAGATTCACTGTTTAAGGGAGACATACCTGGGAGATCCTAGGGGTTTATCTCTGTAAGTGGGGAACCCCAGGGTGTGTGCGATGATGCAGGAGCCATGGAGTCCCCAGCATCGTATACCTCCGTGCTGGGACCTGCACTGGGTCCCGTGGCGGTACAGATCAGTGCAAGTCCCAACATAGAGGCTGAGGTGGTATGGGAGACGTGGATTCCCTGGCTCCTGTGCCACCCCAGCCTCTGTGTCACCCTATGCAGATCCAGTGTGGGTCCCAACATGGAGGCATGGGGTGCCAAGAGTTCTCTACCTTCTGTGATGCCCTGTACCTCCTTGCCAGGATTCATGCTGACCCATGCTTCACCCAAAGGGATACGTCAAAGCAGGCCCCTGCATGGATTCACAGGACAGTGAGGGAAGCAGGGAATGAATACCCTGGCAAAGGGAACATGTTGCTCCTTGTCCCAGATCAGGCCCCTGCCTGATGTGGGGCAAGGGATGATATGCACTAAAACAGATTAGCTTTGGCGAGACACATGCCATCACAACAGATTCACTTCAGTATGTCAACATCTGTTTGTACCCAATTACAAACATAGTAATGCAACTGTGAAAAAAATGTAATTGGAAACACCTTAAACATTCTGCTCATTATTTATTTATTTTACTAATTTCTGTTGCGTCTTTTGCAAAGATTAGGTAGGTAGTTAGCAAGCAGAAAATTAAAACACATAACACGGAAAAATAAAAATGGTTAAGGAAAAGCTTAATGAAAGAGGCATCTTTGCATTATGCCTGAGGCTTGCCACATTTGGGTTTTGAAAGGACAATTTGCAGAGGACCTTAACTAAGAAATCCCTGCCAGTGGACAAAGAGACAGAATGTATGGTCCGGTTGGGTCACATAAAACTGCATGAACTGTCAAGTAAAGAATTCCACATGCACAAGGGAAAAATCAGCTGTCAGAAGGTTAACAAGGCTTCCTTCTCACTACCAGCAGTGGGCTGAAATAAAGAGAATTCTGGGATTGAGTTTAGGTAAAGTAGAGCATTGACATGTCTGATCCAGTTTATTATAGGCCAACCAGTATTGGAAGTCAGTTTAGATCCTATGTTACTCTAAACTCACAGGGACTGGCTGGCCAAAGATCAGGGAGCCGAAACAGCTACATGCATACTCTACAATAAAGCAGGGAATGACAGCTAGAACATTCAACATATATTCCAGTATTATGAGAGAACACTCATTAACTGGGAATAAGATCTTCTGGCTTTAAAGATCATAGTAAATCTGAACTGGATCCATAAGTGCACAGAGAATCTGTGCTAAGTCCTGAACTTACGTGATTGTCCCTGCTTGTATCAATTAGAAAGCAGGAAACTATGTTCTAGATGAGTCATTTTTACAAGTACAATTTTCCAAACAATTTGGTGGTTTGCGGGGAGGAAGGGATGAATTCAGGAACTGTTCTAAATATGTACTGGCACCACATAGCCAAGGATAAAGGTGGTAGATGTGCTGACAACAGTTAGACAGTCTGCATTAGAGTGGATGCTCTACAGTATCCCTGCCAATAGAAAATGGAGACGGTATTTGTGATCCCTAACATCCATTTGGGAATAAAAGAACAAAAGTGAATCTACAAGAACCACAAGTCCATAAAACATTTCAGCA
The DNA here is from genome assembly GCA_030014935.1 of Caiman crocodilus. Taxonomy (NCBI): domain Eukaryota; kingdom Metazoa; phylum Chordata; order Crocodylia; family Alligatoridae; genus Caiman; species Caiman crocodilus. The sequence goes on from JAGPOW010003685.1 coordinate 40,321,137, forward strand.
AAAACTAATTTGACAATGCTAAGAAGGCAGTGCACACAAAACAACCACCAGGCCCTCAAATGTTTCTTCCTACCAATTAGTATGATTCCTGTGGTTAATATACTTTTCAGTGTAGTATTGCTCTACCAGAAGAGATTTTATATGGAGAAATAATTTGAAAAAAAATATGCAGCAGCAAGTTTGTACCAATGCATTCACCTTATCTACAGTCTATGCACTAATAACCTATCTTACCCAACTTTGCCCATCAGGTTCCAGGGCAAGCAAGAAGCATTCTAAGACCTCAAAACCCACAAGGATGATGATCAAAGTTTAGAATGATATAGACACACTGATTAAAGTACTGACTACCTCAGAGTTCCCAGCTCCACGGATTTACCCGAGAACCTCATACAATAAAGATCAGCAACCTTTAAGGAACAGCAGGCTAAAATAAAGCAGCTGGCTCCAAATGCAGACTACAGTACACCCCCGATTTACACGATTCCGACTTACGCGTGTCTTGGGTTTATGCGATTTTTTATTAGAATCTGGACTGGAAAATGCCCCTCGAGATGCGCGTCATTTGTGTATCTGCATGAACACTTGTGAGATTTGCATATATACATGAATGCCTCACAAGATTTGCAGGCAGAATCAAGTGGAGTTGTGCCGCCATTGTGGTAGTGGCATCTCAAGATGCATAGGTGAGACACTAGATACGCCTCCTAAAGGCAGTTCCACTGAGAAAAGGGGAAAAAAAGCTATAACTAAGGTATGTCTGGGGTACACAACCCCTCACTATTCTATTATTTCCTATGGGGAAAGCCATCTTGACTTATGCAAATTTGACTTACACAAAATTCCCCTGCAACGCAATACTCACGTAAAATGGGGGTCTACTGTACTGCTTACAACCCAGCTGCCACTGCCACCACTCCTAGCCATCTGCTGCCTCCCTAGCCTTTCCTCCTCTGTGCTCAGACTGCTCTCACTCCCATGTCCTCATACTGCAGAGGCTGATGATACTGCCCATTACCTTTGGTCAGCAATTTCAATTACCACCAACTGCTGAAAACAATTAATTTGGCCGAGAAGCAGCCATTACAGTAAGAAGAGAGCAGGGATGTTTAGGGTGGCAGGTGAGGGCCTCCCTCTGTCACTGCTAGTACCCTGCTTCCCTACTTATGTTACTGCACTGCTCCCTCTTGCTATCAAACTCCCAGTTCCATGAGCCTGATGTGTAGGCTCTGCCAGTGCATCAGAAGAGAATATGGTTCAGGTAGCATTTATTTGCCATATATTTTCTGTTGTTTTTATCTTTCCAAAACATGATGCACTAAACCAAAACTCGTAGTTCTTGGTTATGGCCAAAGATTAATATATTTTGGAAAGACTGAAAAAAATCTGCTAAACTGTTCTTTAAATATTAGCATATGAAAATGTTTAGGCATTAAGAAAAATTTACAGTCAGTAAACTCTATAGTTACAATTTCTGAAACATGAATTTTGGCACATGCAGTATGTAATCCAAAAAAGAAATATGTAATTTATATGGTCTGAAAATACCTAGTTTTGAGAGAAAATTTCCAAAGCATGTACAGAAAGAACATTACTGTATTAACTGATATAAATTTACACCAAAGCATAATATTCCCAGGTATATATTTGCCATAGATAACTGTCAGAATTGCTGTACCACTATGTAAGTTAGCCTCACAATGGAATAAGCAGTGGTTTGGTCTTAGCTGTCTTCCAGAAAAAAAAAACAAAACTTTGTGGGCCATTCCCTTATATGACAGCTGAAATAATGTTTGTGTAATAAAAGTGCTTGCTGAAGGCCCTATGAAGATTAGACCAAGTGTTTTTCTGTATTTGTTTAGATATTAAGCTATATGTTGTTGCTAAAAGCCTAATTTAAGTTTAAGATGTAGTGAGGCCTTGTATAAAGTAAGGAAGGCCTAGTAAATTTAGCAAAGCCTTAAAGTAGTAAGGCCCTGTGGCGTAGTTAAAATGACCTTATCGAAGGAATGCAAGGTTTGTACTGCTATTTGGTCAGTCTAAGGACAGTTGAAGTAAAAGGAATCTGAGTGGTAGTACATTATCAGTATCATTCAGAAGCTATAAGTGAGCTGAAATATTTGGAAACCATTCAGAAGGAAGAGACAGCCCTGTAAAAAAGATTAGTAGCTGTTGCCTAGATCAGTGGGCTCATGGACGTTGAGGAGCCCAAGAACTGCATCCCAGGGTCCTTTCCGGTACCCCTTTGGACAGTGTCATTCGGGGACGCCTGACTTCGCTGAACTTTGAGGAAAATAAGCTTGCTGTGTATCAAGCATCAGAGGGGACTGCCGATAAGTTGCCGATGCTAATTGCTTTTCTCTGTCGTTGTTTGTTTTGTTACTATACGTAATTGTGTTTTTGTTAAGTCAATAAATCTTTCTTACCTTTCTACCCCCGACCATACTCTCAATCCCAAACCCTCCACCGGCGGCTGGGACATAAATTGGCAATACAAACAGAATTGAGAGGCTCTGGTCCAGAGAGAAAGGTTGGAATGGAGGGAGTTGCGTGGGCCCTGTTAGTAGCTTTGCTTAAGGAGGTGATGGGGATAGAGAATCCCAGGTGGGATAAGGATAGGTTGAGACCTGCCTGGAGTGACCCAGGAACTGTACCCGATCATTGGGCTAGGTTTGCTACTGCTGCCCAGGGTAAGCCCGAGAAAGGGTGCCTGTCATGGCTGCTGGCAACATGCCTGCTGTTAGGGGCCAAAGAGAATGCCCAGCTCTGGGAGGAGGTCATCCGGCTGAGTAAGGAGTTAAAAGATGTGAGAAATTCCAACAGCGTGGCGTGTAAGGCCATGAGAGCTACACAGAACTGTTTGGAAACATTAAAACATGAAAGGAAAAATTATGGTCCCGCGCGTAGCTGCTCCCCTCCAAAAGAAAGTGCAGTTAGCGCAGGCTATGAATCGATCCTCCCACAAGTGGCTGTATAGAGATAAACCAAAAGTTAAGCTCTGGGAAAATCAAAGGGAAGAAATTTATGGAGAGGAGGTGATTTATGACGAGCCTGGTACTGAAACACCCCGGTAGGTTCCTGTCCAGAAGGAGGAACCTAGCCAGGCCTTCCCCACCCTGAGGGAGAAACTCAGCCAAGTTTTTCCCAGGGCGATAACTCATTCAAGGCCACAAGGAGAGAATCCCCAAACAGAGCTGCATTCCTTTATCTATGCAAAGAGTAAAAATATTCAAAAGGAGCATGAATGCAAGCCAGGAAAACCAGTAATAGACTGGCTACTTCAAATGTATAGTGAAGGGGCATTTGCAATTTCAGTAAATAGAGCCAAAGCAGCCCAAATGGTTCTGTGCCCTGAGCTCCAGTTAAATCAGTTTGCAAGAAGTTATGAAAATGTTACTTTGTTTTCTGCTGCACTTCAAGCCACTGCAGCCAGCTATGGTAATATAGAAGAGCTTAACCCTGCCTCTTGGGCATGTGCCAATTTAAAAGAGGCTCTCCGCTACTTGTATCTATTATCACTAACTGAAATCATTCCTACAGCAGTTTGGACTCACATGCCAGATGCAGAAGTCGTGACAGCACTGCAGTGGAGGAGGTTTTGCTGGCAACCACCAACAAAGTGCACCTCAGCCTTGTTGGCCTTGGAGCCAGATGTGGTGAATCACCCAGTAAGAGATGCGATCCAGCAATTAGTGCAACTTCTACCCATTTTGCAGAAGCCAAGGCTTACCAAGCTGATGAAAACTGCCAAGGCCATGGCAGTGACCTGAGTAAAGATAAACCCCCTAATCCCCCCAAATTGTTGAGAAAATCTGGGAAAGGCTGGCCCAAGACTCAGCAAGCAAAAATGTAGAAAGACTTGTTAGCTGCCTGTTACAATGAAGTGCAAATCAATAGACTGCCCATCAATGCCTTGCAAGGCCTAAGAGCTAAACACTGTAACAAAAGGACAAGATCAAAAGCACAGCCCTTTGTGCCACCAATAGTGTCACCAGAGAGATTCTGTGCCCTGAGGGCAAAACTGTCAACATTTTCCCATGCAGAGCCACCAGCCTTTACCTTGCCTGATCACATGGCCTAAGGAGTCTGGCCAGCCCAACCCCCAAAGAAAAGAGCCACAATGGGGGTAGTAGCAGGCCAAGAACTAGTATCTAAAGTTAATATTGGGCCTTTAATTTGGATACCTGTACAGATTCAATTAAGTAAAAGTGAAAAGTCGATTGATATACTATTAAACACGGGTGCCCAGATTTGCATTTTAGATTCCACAGAGTGGAAGGGGAAGAAAGGAACCCCTTATCAAGTAGAGTCAGAGGCACCGGATGATCAGGACAAGTAGTCCGAGCAAACTTCGTATTACCTAATGGCTCTAAGGTAACAGCGGCCGCAGTAATGCTTAAAGGGGGACGAAGCTTACTGAGACTTAAGGTACTAAGAAGACAGCAGTTTGCCCTTAAACAAAAGAATCAGCAGTTTGGGTGCGCAGTGCCTCACCAAGAACCAGAAGAAATGGCTATAACAGCTGTAACTAGATGATGCATGATCCCACTAACCCTGCCTCCCCTGAAAGGAGTACACACATCTCAGTATCGAACTCCCCCCTGTGGCAGTCGGCTAACTTACCGGGCTATGGCCAGTAGCCCGGAGCATCAGGTGGGTACTTTGGTGAATGGAGCGGAATTAGGCACCGAAGCGTATTGGTTGGAAATAGATTGTTTACTTATGCCGCTAATGTGTGCAGCGCAGGAAGAAAACTGGCTTAAGTTGCAGTTACAAATATAACGAGGGCCCCTTGGAACGAGATGAGACCTTTTATAGACGGCTTATCGAGCATGCAGGGGAGGGGGTATGTCAGGAAGATCGGTGACAGAGAGTCATTGGTGGGTGATCAGTCTACCAAGTTTACTCCGGGATGAGTGTGGAGTTCTCCAACAAATGCAGAAGCTGCACGAACTTTTATACGTTTAGAGTAGCCAATGACGGGCTGCTAAGCAGAGCGCGGAATGGCTGATGTCACAGAGTGCTTCCATGACCAAATTTGGGAGTGGAGGTCAGTCCATACGGTCTGTTGCGACATGGGCACTTGCTCGACTTGGATATGACACCCCCGAGGCACCCAACCTATCCAGTGTATCATAAGTCAGCAGTTAGAAGATGGGACTGTTATCCGAACCCACTTTCCATATAACAATTCAGTGTGGCCAGTGCACAAGTCAAATGGAGGGTGGCAATTGACTACTGACTTTTGAGTTTTGAATGCTAATAATGACCCCTTAACAGCTACCAGCCTTGACAGAAAGCATTTGATGTTATGGACCCGCGTGGATGGGATCCGTTGATATCAAAGACATGTTTTTTGCTATTCCCATCCAGGAGAACCACTGACCAGTATTTGCTTTTATGTGGATAGGGCAGCATGTTGCCCCAGGGATGAATACACAGCCTCACCCCAGCTCATGGAGTTTTAGCTACAATAGTTCATGAAGTTCAAGAAAAGTACCCTGACGTATGCATGTGGGAGTACATTGATGACATCATGGTAGGCAGTCAAGACAGAGAGGCTGCCATCAAGGCCTTTGAATCATTGAAAAAAAAAGTGCTTACCTTTGGATTCACACTGTCCAAACAAAAAAACTAAGAGGTCAGGCCCCAGTGTGAATTTCTAGGAACAGAATGGCAGAATGGGGGGCCCACAATACCAGCTGAGGAGCTGCGAAATATAGTAGAGACCTGACTCCCACTAATGTGAAAGAACTGCAAGCCCAATTGGGAGCACTAAATTTTTGGCATATGCATGTTCCCGAGTTTATCGTATTGGCTTGTCCTTTGTATAATCTATGTAAAAAGAGAACTAAATGAGAATGGGATCCTGAGCATAAATATGCCTTACAAGCACTTAAAGAAGCAGTAAGTGTTCATGCTTCTCTAGCAGCACGACGTCCCGAAGGAGAGCTTTGGCTCCATATAGGTGTCTCGGAAGGAGGACCACACTGGAGCCTGTGGCAGAAGGAGTCCTCGGGAGCAGCAACAAAATGCCGTGGATTCTGGAGCTGAGGCTGGAGAGGGGCAGAAGCAAGGTATACCCTTAGAACAGATGTTGTGTGCAGCAACAGCAGTCCTGGAAGCCACAGAAGCACTGAGAAGAGAGTTACCCACGGTTATCACTACTCCGATACCTATCCTCGGAATGGCTCTGTCAAATCGCCAGCTACCACCTCGGGGGAGAGCCCAAGATGCCATGGTCCAAAAGTGGATTTATTACATTTTGAGCCAAGTCCAATGAGGAACCCCTAAGGGACGCCCTGGATTAGTTGAAAGAGTTACTGAAAGTACAATTAATGTTTATCCTGATCAAACAAGCTGCAGTGAACCTTCACCCATCAAAGAAGCACCTCCTAGCTCACCTGAAATGGAGACCTCAGCCAATGTTGAAGTCTGGTTCACAGATGGGTCTGCTTGAGGTCATGCCTGGAGAGCAGCTGCCTTGAGGATTCAAGATGGAAAGCAATTAGTATCACATGGCCTTGGAAAAAGTATGCAGTATGCCAAGCTCCAAGCAGTGCTTGGTGTGGCTATGTGGGAGTTAACAGAAGGTCCGCAACCTAGAAGGCCCATCTATATTTATAGCGACTTCCAGATGGTAGTAGAAGGATGTACTAAATGGCTACCCCTACGGAATAAAGAGGACTTCAAAAGACGAGAACAAAACATTTGGAGCCACGAAGAGTGGAAAGCTTTATGGGAGTTAGCACAAAATAAACTTCCTCTACACATCTGACATGTGAGTGCAGCACATGGAAATAAGGCAGGAGAAGGCCCAGAAGCAAAGTGGAATAGACGAGTTGATCAGCTAACAAGAGAACAGAGTGCTGAAACCTTGTATGCTGAAGAAAAAGATAAAGTGGCTAACCCATCATTACCCAATTCCTCCTCCCACTGTATACCTGGGAAATGAGCCGCAGAATGGCTACATCAACAACATGGACACCCCAGGCGTGATGGAACTGCCCACCTGGCCGCATCTTGGGGCATTCATGTAACCAAAAGAGAAGCCCAAGAAATAGTTGTCGCATGCATCACTTCCCATGAGGTAAAAATGCGATTAAAACCCTGCCCGACTGTCCCATTGTCATTACATGAAGGAAAGATATCGTGGCAGGTATGACAATGTGATTTCATAGGCCCCCTCCCTTGGACTTCCCGAAAGCGACAATATGTGTTTGTGGTTTTGGAAGTTGTTACAGGAATGACGTTTGCCCATGCCTCAGCAAGAGCTACAGCCCAGGATGCTTGTGTAGCACTAGAAACTCTGTTAGCTGTGTATCCAACGCCTATAGAACTACAGAGCAATAATGACCCTCACTTCTGCAATCATTTTGTGTATGACTGGACTGCGAAACATAGCATGTTATGGACATATCACAGCCCACACCATCCGCAGTCTAACAGATTAGTAGAGCACGCCAATGGCATCCTCAAGTGCAATTTGCAGTTGGCCGCTGACCCGGCTCTTAAAGACTGGGACTTGCACCTGGATTGAGCTATCAATTGGGCCAATAACCGACCCCGTCCGGAAGGTAGCCCTATGCAGCAGGCCTTTGGATTGGGTGGTCCCCATGAACCGGCAGTAGTGACCTAGGGGTGGTGACCCAGGAAAGTTCCAGGCAGGAGATCGAGTAGTGGTAAAACATCGTCAAGGAGATATATGGGGGGGATGCTATTAGCAAAAGGTATGTATAATACATGGTGGGTATTTAAGTCAGATTTATCTAACGGGAGCCGAGTTCCTTGCTGTCTTGTTCCTACAGATTGGATCTGTCCACAAGTGCAGCCATAACCATTTCCAATCGAGTCTGCCACTGAAGACGAGTTCTGCTCTGTCATCGGTCTGAATCAACTGGCACCATGAAGTGCTGGACTGTTATGAATATACTCTTTTCATTAATGCCTTGTTGTGTTTCCTGGGTAGGGTGTGTCTACTATCCTTCTTATTACCCAGATATTAGTGAACTTGCTCCTGGAGACCTCAGAGAGTGGCCTGACCCTAAAGAGCATCCCCCAGAAATGCATTCAGATGGCCTTCATGTGGTATCCATACTAGAAGAAACCTGCCACCCCGCAGCAAGTGAAGACCTGGTCTCTGAGTAGAAAAAACAGGATAGTTGACTAGCAAGGTGGTAACTGTCAGTGCACCTGTGGCACCAGTTATTATCTTGGGTTCACTCCCTACCTGAAGGCTGGAATGGCTAACTGTGGGAGGGGAGGTGATTGTTGTAGCTCTGCTTGTTTGGGAATCTGTTGTTACATACTTCCTGAGGGGAACCCCGTTGAACTCAACGCCCCCGAGTTTGTATCCCTAGTAGTGCATTCTGTATCTGTTCAGCCTCTTGAGCTGCTGCAATTATGGGAAGATCTGCCCCCTCCCATCCCTATGGCTGACAACACTCTCCAGCGATGGTGTGAGGCCCACCAGACGGGAAACCGCATTACAGGTTAAAACAAAGTTATTACATTGGTTGTGAATCATACCTACACAGAGGCATGGTGGAATGGTACCCACTTCAATACAACCAGAAAGGGGATGTATTTTTAAGTCTCCACCACTTATCCTCATCCTTTTATAGCAGTAAAGTTTCTAAAGCAAATTAGTACTATGATTCTGCCAGAGCAGTACCATTTCATTAACCCGATACAGCATTGTCCCCATGAGTGACAGTTTGGCTCTCCTTGCTCGAGAGGGTAGGCAAATCATCAATCTGACTGTCAACGTGCCCAAGCCTTGTAAATGGTATGATGTAATCTGTACTATCCGTGTGTCACTAAGTGTCACCTCAACTACGTGGCTAACCATCTTGAGTATCATTAGTATTCTGCATTGCCTTAGTGGCAACAGCTAAATGGTGTTTTAATCGTTGTTGTAAATCTGCTCATGCTATGCAAGTTAAATTTATAGATCCCTCCCCATTTCCTGATGTAGCGCATGTGGCTTTAACTTCTCAATTATAGCCATCATAGTGCTTTAGCAAGCAAGGGGTGGAGTGTGACAGCTGAAATAATGTTTGTGTAATAAAGGTGCTTGCTGAAGGCCCTATAAAGATCAGACTAAGTGTTTTTCTGTATTTGTTTAGATATTAAGCTATATGTTGTTGCTAAAAGCCTAATTTAAGTTTAAGAAGTAGTGAGGCCTCGTATAAAGTAAGGCCTAGTAAATTTAGCAAAGCCTTAAAGTCGTAAGGCCCTGTGGCGTACTTAAAATTACCTTATCAAAGGAATACAAGGTTTGTACTGCTATTTGGTCAGTCTAAGGACAGTTGAAGTAAAAGGAATCTGAGTGGTAGTAAGTACATTATCAGTATCATTCAGAAGCTATAAATGAGCTGAAATATTTGGAAACCATTCAGAAGAGACAGCCCTGTAAAAAAGATTAGTAGCTGTTGCCTAGATCAGTGGGCCCATGGATGTTGAGGAGCCCAAGAACTGCATCCCAGGGTCCTTTCCAGTACTCCTTTGGACAGTGTCATTCAGGTACACCTGACTTCGCTGAACTTTGAGGAAAAGAAGCTTGTTGTGTATCAGGCAGAGTGGGCTGCCGATAAGTTGCCGATGCTAATTGCTTTCGTCTGTCATTGTTTGTTTTGTTACTATACGTAGTTGTGTTTTTGTTAAGTCAATAAATCTTTCTTACCTTTCTACCCCCGACCGTACTCTCAATCCTGAACCCTCTGCAGGTGGCTGGGACACTCTTGACTTTCAAATCCTTGTCCTTTCTTGGTTACTTCCCATGACCATCTTTGTTATAAGTATTGTTGATGCCGATATTAATATCCTTGTCATCTTTTGCTTACTTCCTGTGCCTATCTTTGTTATAATTATTGTTGATGCTGATATTATGACATGGTGTTTAGAGGCTCCAAATCAGGGATAAAAGACAATTGTGTCAGGCATGTGTGTGGGGGTGTGCCTAAAATTATAAAAGGTCCCGGACTGAAAAGAAGGTCTCCGACTGAAAAAGCTTACCACCTCTATAAAAGCATCCCATTCTTTTCACTGTTCTCAATCGTAGTTTCACATCTTCCCTTTATCATGACCATGAATATGTACCGAATGTCATTTCTCTTCTGTCCTTTATTCCTGCCTAACCTCATTCAGATTTTTTAAAGTAACACTTCTATGCTGAAGCCTCATAATTTTTTCTCTCCAAGTCTTCTCTTGACTCTCAGAGTCACATATTTCTCTCCATCATTTGTTTTGGAAGGCCTAGTTTCAGCTCAAGCCAACTATGGACAAAACTGGGATACTTCTTATTCTTCCTTAACCTTTCCACTTCCTATTGCAATTACTACCCCTGCAAGCCTGCTAATTTTATGAAAATTTAGACTTTGTTAACTGTCTTCCCCTCTAGGTCTTTCAGACTTTTACTTATTTTGCTTCTTTCTCTTCCACAACATTTAGAAAATTAAATCCTTCTGCCTTGAAGCAGCAGCTCGTAGAAACTGGCCTATAGTTTTAAAAAACTTAGAAAAGGCACAGTCTAATTAGTTGTTTGATAAAAGACCTCCACAGAAAAAAATAAATTTGGAGATCATGTGAATCTTTTGTGCATTACAGTATAGTTGACAGATTTTAGCTAGGACTACTGCGGAAAAAATCCACATATTATCTTTTACCTCGATAGGGTGCCATACTGATTTCAGATGCAGAAGTCCCTGGTTCAATTTCTTGCTGGAATGGATTCCTCACAAATAAGGATAATCTTTCATTTGATGTTTACTCACTTGGATACCTTTCAGTATTCTGCCTGGTCCACATCAGGCTTTGCAATTTTTATTTATTCTTGCCAGAATGCACTTATGCATTAGTTGATTTTATTACAGTTGAAATGGTGCTTTCATTCATAGGCCTCATTTTCAGTGGCTTAAAATAACTTTCCAAAACATTTACCTCTGGGCTGATATTTTTCAGCTGAAAGGTCAATTTTTATTTTAGAGCTGGAAGAGAATATGTTCAACAGCTTCTGAGGACTAGACAATCAAATGATATGCTTTATCAAGCACTTATTAAAATATAGAACACTCATATAGAATATAGTCTCAGTTTTGTGATTCCTTCTTGGGGTTTTTTTGCTTAATCATAAGTAAATCAACAACAATAATAATGAACAATCAAACACCATTTAAATAATAATTACTGTATCTCTTTCCTTATGCATCCTGTTTATTCTGTGTTTGTCTTGTTTAAATAGTAATCCATCTGGACCTAAATGACCTACTTGCATTTTGTTTTTCCTGCAGGCCTGTGATGATTATGTAAGAATAATAATAAATGTTATTTTGAGTTATTTTTAGTAAAAATTAATTTAAAAAAAAATCTAACAATTAAATTATAATACTGTAGTTTTAGTTAGACAAAAGTCAAGATACAACAAGCTAAAATATCAAAAACAGGCAGTGTTCTCCATCACAATATATTGCAGTATATCATTCTCATTCTATGAGCACATACATTGGGATATTAACATTACATGATTGCAAGGTTAATGTGATACAATGCTCAGAAAATAATGCAATTTGTGAGCCAAATTATCAGTTGTCTCAAAAGAAATTGGTGAGTGAGTCAAAGACATGCCATCCCTACTGTCAGTGTCATTGGAGCAACATAGGACTTTCTACTTTGCTAGCCCCAGCTATAATCTTGGCACAATGGTTTGCACAACTTCTGCTATGAGACTGAACTGACATTTGTGCTTTTGATTATGCCTTTCTAAATAAATAAGGGTCAGATTCATTAAAAACAATGTCAGATATGCAAATGATGATTATAATGATTACTAAATGCAAGTGTAAAATTATACCATCATATATTACAATAGAAAACATTATGATCATTGGCCATTCCTGCTCTGATTTATATAAATATAAAAATTATCTATTCACAACTATTATAATAATACTATATTGAATAATGTTGAGATTTTGCAAAGGAACTTAAAGAGACTAGATGGCCAAGCTCCATTGACGTGCAAGGAAAGTTGAGCACCTAATTACTTTAGGAAACACAGAAAATCTAGTTTAAATGTAAAAAACATTTTGCATTTTACACAGACAATCTATAAATCTATTTTTGTGAAAAGGATGCCCCAAAGGTCATGATCAAGGATCCTAGTTTTATGTTTTTATGTTCACCACCGAAAATCATAGAAAAATACAAAATCCAAGTTTTTCCATGACCCACTGAAAGCATGGTGGCATCCCGTGGCAAATTGTACCATTTCTGCTCTTTTATTTTTACCATAGTTTTTATCTCTCAGTCAATCAGCAGCAGGAGTAGGGACAGGGACAAGGGGTGCTAATTAGTTGAGGCAAAAACGGTGACAAAAATAAAAACTGGTAAAAATGGCACCACTCACTGGGGGATGCCACTGCACTTTCAAGAGGTTGTGGAAAAATGCAAATGTTTGTGTTTTTTAAATGGAGATTTTGTTTTGCTTTTTTACCACAGAAAATTAGGATCCCTGATCATAACAGAAGATGACAAACTTTGGTTTTATTTTGCGTTTATATAGCATATGTAAGTTTATATATATGAATACAGAAAGTATCATATAATATCACTATGCTATATTAGTACTATATAAATAATATATTATAACACTATTTACTATAGTAAAACATATATAATATTGACTATACAATGCTATTATATATTCAATAACATTTATCTGACATAAAAAAATATGCAATATTTGCAGATAAGTGCACTGGTAATTATAATAATATACAGATGTAGTTTACATATTGTGGGCTACAACCAAGTCCTCAATAGGATAAGAATTGATAAGATGAGAGTAAGATGATCAGGATGCTGAGTATGAATTGCTTTAAAATACTGAATATTTGAGTAACCATTTCTAGAGTTATTTCTTTATTGATGCAAAACTAATGAGACTGTTATCAAATACATAATGTTATTAACAAAACCATGATTTTTTTTCTGTTGGAGAAGTGCAATTGAGTATTTAAAATACATGACTATCCAGGGAATAATTGGCTTTTGAGGGAATTGTCATACTGAAAGTGATAGTTATTTTGAAGTTAAATCCACAGATCAAACAAGGAGGGTAGCACCATTATTCAAATAGTATAGATGAAACAATTATAATTATGTCTAAAAATTCAGTCTTGTGTTCAGTACAGTAAAGGATCCATTTCACCTAAAGGTGAGTATATACCACATCACCTGATTCAAAGCAGTGACCTTCTTGATTCAAATGCAAAATCTCTATTCCTGTTGCAGATGAAATTCACCAGGACAAAATGTTCAATAGAAAGATTAAATTTCCAGTGGGGCAGAAAGATATTTGCCAGTATCTCATTACAGCTTTGATACAAATGTCCTGGATTTCAATCAGTGCTGAGATAGAATGGCAATAATCCAGTAGTAAGACTAGCCAAAGCTTTGTTTCCTGCAATATTATGCAGTTTTTTCATCTAAAATAAAATCTTGTAAGATTTCCAAGAGGAAAGAAATAGAAGGAAATAACCTTCTAGTCATTTTAATGTCAGATATATGATGCATTTAGTGATGTCTGCCTGATAACTTTGCACCAGGAGGCGAAGGTGACATCATTTACATTTTTCCAGCATAAATGAAAAGCATTGAATTCCTTGAACTGTAAGTGTCCCATCAATTCTTCCATCCTCACTGCCCCACCTCCCATCATTAACACAGCATACCCACTCTATCTGATGCATTTGATCCTTTACAATGAGAAGTAATTTGCCTTCTTAATGGAAATGTATGAAATTTGCTTTAACAGATTTTATGAGTTTAAATGACAGGTCCATGGAACATTTCCATCTTCAGAGAGGTCATCTTTTACCCATCAGATGCACGAACATTTTAAAATAATTTAAAAGGTTTTCTGCTAAACATTATTTGATCATTAAGAGAGAGAGCAGTTTTGTAGGTAAACCACAAAACCAGGACTTGAAAGTCTCACATTCTACATCTCTCACACTTGAATGGCTATTTGACCTTAGAAAAAGTCATATAACTGTTCCCATCTGTAAATTTGGGGCATAATTATCTCAGAAGAATGTTGTGAGGATCACTTAGTTTATGAGGTGCTATGGTGTGGCCGCCATGGCAAAATATAGAAGTGTAATTAATGTACTTTCTTTTCCTATTACAAAAAGCACATTGTATATGGCATGGATCTGATTTAAACAGCAATCATATAGATTGCCTTCTCATTAGATGTGAATTAATTTATCCCCTCCTCCCTGACACACACACACTGAGATAAGTATAAATTCTGAAATAAGTATAATTATTTCTACATTTACAAACAAAGGTCTACAGGGAATAAAGATTTTGCTTCTGTACCAAGGGCATGGCAAAACTCCTCAACTTCAGCAGGAGGAAGATCTGGACCTAAATCATTTGCTTGGGGCCTGAATTGGAAAAATAATCCAGTTTTTCAGATTTTATGTTCTGTAATGCATACACAGGCATTCCAAACTATTAACCATGTGAAACCATCTTATCTCCCATGCAAGTCAGTTTCATAGTAGGTAAGGCTGGAAGGGACCTGAGCAGATCATCAAGTCTGACCCCCTGCCATGGCAGGAAAGAATGCTGGGGTCAAATGACCCCAGCAAGGTGTTCATCCAGCCTCCTCTTAAAGACCCCCAGGGTACGAGCCAGCACCATTTCTCTCAGAAGTTCTTACAAACCAGTCAATATACTAATAAACACAGAATGCTATAACTTAATAATAATTGCTGAATTTTATACCTCCATCTTTGTTAAACCTTACTTGGATTTAAAGCCATGCACAATTGTTAAAATACATTACAATAATTGACCATAATCTGCCTCTGGACATGTATACAAAGGTCAACAGAAACCAATACATTTTTATACACAGGGATCTATTTCTATCTTTTATCCACCTATTATCTACAAGGAATGTCCTCTCTATCGAAATGCAGCTACCTCTAGGGTAAAGAAAAGCAACAGTATACAATTATTTTATTTGGAGTGTAAATGGAGAATTATTTATCCAAATAAAACTAAAGGGAGAGTTTTTAAATACGATGTGCCTCCACAGGCCTTACAATAAATTACACTTTGCTAGGTTTTGATCCCACAAACATGCTTTGAAATCTGTACTAAATTTTGATGGTTCTAACTAGCACTGTTATAAAAAACGGATAAACCAAATTTTGACGTAATATTCAGGGATCCTCTTCTGAATGGATTTTGCACAATAAAAATGAAAAACACATTTAAAGAGATATTCCAGGGAATCTTCAGTAAAGACCTTTTTTTCTTGGAGTTTACAGATTTTCCACATCCACTAATATCTATTGTCCTATATATTTTATGAACTGAAACAAACAGAACACTTCCATTCACATTCAGTATGAAGCAACTGAAACAGTGACAAGTTAACTTGTTTGTTTTGTTTTTTGTTTTGTTTTTGTTTTTTTACCAAAAGAGGGCTGCTTAACTACACTATTCACTCAAAACCACAATGACTATTGCTGAGGAGAAAAAATGAACAAATAATATATTTATATAAAGCATACCAAGCTTTAATTATGCTGCACAATTAGATTGCACTGCAAAGAGAAAGGCTGAACTAAAGTCTCACTAACACACAGAGCTTTCTTGATTAAAATAAATGTTTATAAGGGTTACTTCTCACATCCTACAAAAACAGTCAGGCTGCAGCACAAGCAATTAAAACACTATATAATAAGCCAGTATCATTATGTAAAACATGGGCGGTCAGCCTGTAGCTCAAGTGCTACAAGTGGCAAAGGCAGCCTTTGTGCATGGCACACAGCAGATATGGGAGTGGACAGGCAGTGCAACAACAAATAGGGTGGGAAGTAGAAAGACGAGTCTCCTGATCTCCTGATTAGGCAGGGAGTGCACAAAAGAGGGCAAAAAGTAGAAAACAGATTGGGCAGATTTTATCTTAATTTACAGTGAAAAAGTGAACTTGGACCAAAGATAAACCATACCTGATAAGGAGTAAAGTTCATCAGTACAGAAGGTTTAAAATAAACTAACTGTTTTTTTATTAATTTAATACATTTTTCTAACACATTAGAAAATGTTCACCTGAATTCACCCCAAGCACATGCAGGCATAACTCTTATTGGAGCCAATGGGACTTGAGCCCATTTATGCCACCACTGAATTTGGTCCATTCTTTATGAGACAATACTATTTGCAACCAAAGCCTTGTATTTGTGTTTTACTACTGAGACTCCCCGTGAAAATCCACAGATTTAATGCTCTACCACTTAGCATCAAGGTGTGTATTCATGTTCAGTGTTAATGATTGACCTGATAGCTCAAAGCTGCTTAGCAGTTCTCTTATTTTCCTAATACAAGGAATGTTATGCAATAGCTCAACAATGAAAGGTTAGTGGGTTTGTCCATCTCTTGTAATGATTCTCTTCTGTTACAGTGAGTCTGAAGAGGATTGCCATAGAAAAATATACTAGGGCTATCAAACAATTAAAAAATTAGATCGCAATTAGTTGCATGATTTAAAAAACTAGCTGCAATTAATCGCAATTTTACTCATATAGCTAAAAACTCAAAATTATGCATAGAAAATTTTAAATTATGCATAATTATACAGGTACTTTGTATGGTTGAGGAGTGCATGTGGAAATTTGTGGGGTAGGTGTCGGGGGCTGCAGGTATGTGTGTGTGAGGTTTGGACCCTGAAAAGGGGAGTTCCCGCATGCCCTGGCAGGATGCAGGGTACTGTGGCTCAGGAGTGAGAGGCAGCAGCAGGGCTGAGGGAGGCTGTGACTTGGAAGTGCAGGGGAGACACAGACATACACAGACACTACCCAGCAGGTAATTTTGTGCAGGGGAAGAAGTATGGGGGAGGGAAGGGGTGAAGGGGCAGACTGAGGCCCACAGGGTGAAGGAGGGAGTGGGGCAGGGCAGAGGTGAGTGGGGCTTTGGGGGCCAGGCATGGGAGGGGGGAACGTGGCTCATGCCACTGCATGCACCCGCAGGGGTGGCACGGGGGGGAAAAAGGGGGGCATGTGCCTCCTGGATTTGTGTGTAGGGTGGAGGTGGGCTGTGGGCTTGGGGCTCTGCGCCCCACTGCCATTGCCCTGGGAGCCACATGACACCATGCTGTGTCTCCCACCACCAGGTAGGCAGGGGACACATGGCGCAGCCAGCACGTGGCTCCCAGGGCAAAGGCAGCACGGCACAGATTGTTGCTGGAGACCCCAGACACTGGCCTGTGCTGAGTAATGTTCATCATAAGATCTTGTGTGCGGACATGACTAGAGGGCCTGAAGTTTCCAGAATGCCTGAACTTCTACCCTCAATGATGCCATGACCCAGATGCATACATTAAAATGCTTGGTGCATGCTCAGTTTACTGCAGTGATGTAATCAGTGGCGGGAAAAGTATGATGAGAACGTATATGTTGTGGACAGCTATGAGAAGTCCAGCTGAGATGGTCTGTTGATTGACAGAATGAGGTGACTAATGACTGGATGATAAAATGACTGACAGGTGGCGTGATGAGTACAGTATAAAACTTGAATGAGTCGTCACCACCGTGTGAGACTGCACCACGCATATGTGGGAATACAAGTCTGTGTGATTGCAGCGTGATTGTTGTGTGCGTGGGGTGGTGCATGAGAAGAGTGTGCGAATCTGACAGTGGGGGCACTTGACTGAGGAGTGGATTGTGAGAGGGATGGTGGTGGATGCATCTCTGAGAGAGAGTAAGCAGTGTTTGTGTTGAGGCTAAGGTTGCCTGTGTGAGTGAGGGCCCAAATTCCCAGGATATCACTGAGCTATGGAGTGACCCTGCTATCCATGAACATACCTGTCTGACTTACCTGCCATCCTTCACGAGGGTAAAATATTATCCACCCCTGAATCTGAGGTGCTCAGTACATATTTGGGGAAAGGCAGAGAGAGCCTCAGTGACAGTGGCTACGGTCACAGTAGCTGTCTCATGCTCCACCCTAGGCCCTAAGTGCCCTTGACCACCCTTCTGTGGTAATCCAATAGTGTTGTTTGGTTGTTACTTGTAAATATTGTACATTAGCCAATTGCTCATGAAGAATGACGGGGGAGAGGGGGCTGGGATGGAGTGCCACCACCTAACACCCCACGCTGCTGCTGTTCTGACTCTTGCAGAGAATGGGGTGGGGCACTGGCTTCAGCTCCCCCACCCTCTGTCCGGTCTTCAGTGTGGCTTTGGTATCATGGCAGTGTTCCCCCATGCTTGAAGCACTCTCATTGGCTGTTTCCATCAGCCAATCAGAGTGTGAATAAAGTATTACGGATGGACAGACAGACAGACTTAGGTTTTTATAATATTAGAATCCTGTTTACCTTGAGATTCCTATTTGTTTTCATTGGTGGTACTGTTAGTGACAGGATTTGTTATAATATATTTTCATTGAACTTATATCTGATTGTCTTCGAGTCATTGGTATATTTGCTATCTGGGTGGGGCCAGGCTGCAGGCCAATACCTGGGGAAGAGTTCCTTTTCAGCCTGCTATCAGCAGGCTCACAGGGCAAACAAGGAATAACAACCTTCTGTATTTATATTTCTGAGACCCTGTGAATCCATTCCCTCACTGCCCACCTCCCCTCTCCCCCCCCACAAATGCCCCTCTGTCCCACAACCTGCCCCAGCCCTAGGGCTCCATTCACTGCAGCCCTTACTCCCTCCCAGACTGGGGGGGCCTCAGTCTGCCCCCTTGCCCCTTCCATCCCCCATTCCTCTTCTCCCCCACAGACTAATCAGCTGGGTGGTGCTCTACATGCCTCCAGGCTGCGTTCCTAGTCACCTGCAGGCTGTGGCTGCTCGTCTGTGTGTGTATGCGTTCCCCACCCTCCCGCTGCAGCAGCCCAGAGCCCACACCCAGGCTGCCCTGTTGAACTCTGTGCTGCCACTTCTGCCCTGCTGGGTAGCCTGGAGGCAGCAGTGATGGCAGTGGAGTGGAGCCCAGGTGTGGGATACAAAACCACATGTACAATTAATGTATTAAAAAAATTAATGCAAACACCTATTAACACATTAATCATAGACGTTAACCACAACTACAGCCCTAAAATATACCATAATTAATATTATCAATTCAGCTGGTTATGCTAACCATAATTCTAAAAAGTATAAAGAATTCCAAAATCTCTGCATTCATTGCTTTCTCAGGATGATTCATCCTACTTGGGAATTAACCTAATAATGATCTCTGCTGAGGATTTTTAAATACTAAGAATATTCCTTTATAATTTTTCTCCTTTTCTTCTTTTATTCATAAAAAACCCTGTGGCCAGGCACTGTGAGAGCCCACAACTGGAGGAGATTGCGGCAGCGGGGCACCGAGCCCGCCGGCCGCTGGTGAGGAGTGAGCGGCAGGGCATTGAGCCCGCTTGCTGCTGGAGGAGATTGCGGCAGCGGGGCGCTGAGCCCGCCAGCCACGGGCGAGAGTGGCAGAGTGTTGAGCCTGCTTGCCGCTGGCGGAGATCGCGGTGGGGCCTTGAGCCCGCCTGCCGTGGGAGAGAGTGCGATGGGGCATTGAGCCTGCAGCCGCTGGTGAGAGTGCAGCAGGGTGTTGAGCCTGCTTGCCGCTGGTGAGGAGGGTGAGTGGCAGGGTGCCGAGCACTGCCCTTGTGGTGAAGAGCGCAGCAGGGCACTAAGTCTACCTGCCGCTAGGGGAGAATGCGGCGGGGCGCTAAGTGCGCCACTGCTGGTAAAGATCATGGCAAGCCACCAGGGGTGCCTGCCCCTTTAAGGCCCTGGAGCTGGCAGCCTCCAGGTGCCTGATGAGGGCAGCCATTTTGGGATGTGGACTGCCCATATAAACACAGGTAGTTCAGCTGCAGGAGGCCAGTCAGCAATATGTAAGGGGGAGCTGCAAGGGGATGGTTTGGAGGCTCCTGGTCCTGGGCATGACCTGAAACTGCACCCTGCCAGGAGTGGGTGGCCTGGTGGGGCTCTCAGTGGTGCGGGAGCCACCAGGAAATGCCAGGCCAGTTACCACCCCAGTGAAAGGTGAGTTGGGGTGTCATGACCCCTTTGCCCCCACTGCCGGGTGGGTAACCCTGTTGGTTTGTTTGGAGGGCCCAGAGGGTGGATCCAGTATGAGAGAGAGTGAGGGACTAGAGACCAGCCTGAGCCAGAGAGTACCCTTGACTGGCCCATGCTGGGGCCAGGGCTAAGAGAGCCAAAAGGGCCAGGGGCCCACTGCAAGGGACGCCCAAAAGCCGGGGGCCTGGGGTCCCGACTGGCCTGGAGGTGGGCTAGGGCTAGGTGCTGGAGGTCTTGGGGGACCACACCCGAGAGGGGAAGGAGGCGCTGCAGTTGTCCCCAGGAGGCAGGGATAGCAGCACGGTTATGGTTTCGGGGGGCTAGGTAGCCTGGATGATGGCGGCAAGGCCGCCTGACTGGAGGGATTGCAGGAGGGTCCTGTACGGAAGGTTCTGGGGCCCAGCATGGGGCCCGCGAGTAGTGTAAGATTGAGATGCCATCAGTGAGGCTTGGGCAGCGGTATGGGGATGGAAGGAGCCACAGATATCGCCCCCTGGCATCGGGGCATGAGTGGGCAGCCTCCCATTTATTAAAAAAGTGAACCTTAAGATCAAGTCATGGCGGACGAGAACAGGCGGGCAGTTGGCCCACTGAGACAGGCGGGCGGGCTGTAGAGTGCAGAGAACGGCCCCGGGGATACCCACCTGTCACAAACCCACAAAACATATTCAGAATATTACTCCACAATATATTCTCCCAGATTCATACATGGATGAGACCCTCTAAATACATATCACCCCCATTCTGGATAGCAAAGGACTCAGCCATTTATTCATCAAGAATTGGCTGCATCCTCACCCAGTTATTCTGCTTTCCTGCCCATTTTCCACTGTTGTTTAAACTCCCAGAGAGCTTTTCCAGGCTCTCTGTAACAAAACAATCACCATATGTATACTAAAACAGTTGTTTGGTTTTTTTTAGAAATTCTATATATAACTTCCTTGTATGAGGAGAAAGTGTACAGTTTTCCAAATATTTCCCCAAAATATTTAATAAAAAAGTACAGCAAATGTATCCTTTTCATGAAATACATATGGGATGTTATCATATAATTAAATGAATCATAACAGTCATATAAGTGCAGGACTAAAAGGGACCTCAACAGATTATTTAATTCAATATCTTGCACAGAGGCAGGATCAAGTAAACCTAGACTGCCTCTAATATCCATAAATAGTTTTATTCCAGCATTTCATCAAAATAACACTTAGAAAACTTGTTCCTAAAATGTAACCTAGATCTTCTTTGTTGCAAACTAAACTGATTTTTTTTTTTTTTTTTTATGGTCCTTCCCTTGTATTCTCACCAGAGAATAACTGATCACTCTCCTCTTTATGACTATATTTTACTAATTGAAAGATCATTGTCAAGTCTCCTCTTAGTCCTTGCTGCTCTTCTTAAACCCATTTGCTTTAATTCTTCATTCAAAGATCATGTTTTCCAAACTTCTTGTTATTATTGTTGGTGGGGGGGGTTCCTGGATTCTCTACAGCTTGCTTACATCGTTCTACAGTGGGTGGTCCAAACAAAATACAACGTTCCAGCTGAGGCCTTCCCTCATGCCAAGTACAATACAGCAGTTGCCTTCCAGTCTTACATAACCTTCCCTGTTAATACTTTCCAGAATAAGATTTGCCGTTTGTGTATCAGCATAACGTTATAGAGCCTCCACTCCTCCAAAAAATTCCTGACCAGGCATATGCACTGAAGGTCTGGTGCGGCCCCTCAGCACACACCATGATCCAGGAAGGTCGAGGATTGCCACCAATAACATTATGGACTTATAGGGCGTGTCCAGACAAGCCCGCACTTGCCTCTTGAAGCATCTCAAACCCCTTTAAGATGCTGCAAGAGGCATGTGCAGGATCAAAAAAAACATTTCCCCAACTGCAAATTGGCAGCGTGGGAGCAAAATTAGACCCCTGGATATCCAAGGGCCAAAGGAATATCCTGGGGGGAAAAACTGGGTCAAATCATGCCCTGAGGCAACCAGAGGCTCAGACCTTCCCCAACTCCCTGTTTGTTCCCCCCCCACCCTTGTTCCTCCTCCTCATTCCCCAACACTCACTGGCAGTAGCAGAGAAGGAGCAGGAGGCTGGAGAGAGAAGAGGAATGTCTCCAGCTCATTTCCAGGGCCTTGTCTCCAGCTCCCTGCTTGTTCCCCTTCCGAGGCTAGAGATGAGCAAAGGAAGAGCAGGGTGCTGGAGACAGCAAGGGAATGTCTCCAGGGGCTGTCTCCAGCCTCCTGCTTGTTCCCCTGCTGTCTCCAGCCTCCTGAGGCTGCAAACAAGCAAGAGAAGGAGCAAGGGGCTGGAGAGAGCAGGAGGCTGAAGACAAACCCCTGGAGACAAGCTGGAGACTTCCCCTGCTCTCTCCAGCCTCCTGCTCATTCTCTGCTACTGCCAGTGAGTGTGGGGGGGGGTGGCTCGGAGAGCAAGCCAGGAACTGGGGGAATGAATGGAGGATGAGGGGAATGAAGGGGTGATAGCGGAAATGAATGGGGAGCAGGAGAATGAATGGGGAGCTGGGGGAATGAACAGGGGATGGAGGGGGAACCAACAGGGAACTGGGAGGAACAAGCCTCCTGCTCATTCTCCTATTCTCTCCAGCCTCCTACTTGTTCTCCTGCTCATCACCAGGCTGTGGAGGGGGGAGAAGAGCAGGGGGCTAGAGACCAGTGCAGGGGCTGGCAGGGAGCTGTAGCCCCTAGGGGGCCTGGGACCCTGCAGGAAGGGTAGTGTGTGTGCTGGGGGGGGCTCTATCCTAGGGGGGGGAGAAGACCATTGGCAAGGTGTAGGGGGTGCACATGCACCCCAAGTGTGGTGGTGTACCCCCTCACAGACACTGCTGGATGTGCCTGTGGGTGGTCACTGCTTGCCACCACCCCTCGCTGCCGCCAGTAGCATCTGCAGGCAGTCAGCAATCACCACTGGCCACCACTATTGATGTCTGCAAGTGGTTGCTGACCCCTGGTTGGCGCTCGCCATCTCTCCCCACACTGCTGACAGTGCTAGCGGTGTTTGCAGGAGCTCGCCGCTTACCATTGACACCATGCTCCCACCACTGTCAGTGCTGCCATGCCCTGCCAGCCACCAGGGGCACATGACATTCATGCAAAGGACCTACACCTCCTAATCAGCCCCCACACCCAGAGTCTTCCCACACCTTCCCACACCCACCCACATCCCCCCATCCCACCCCCTCCTGCAAACCCCACATCCTCCCATCACACACCCATCATGTGATAAGGAAACCAAAAGCAAACATTAAAACACATAGATATTTAGGATTTATTTCATCATGATGCTAGAGACACTGGTAGGCTTCCAAATTCCTTTAACATTGTAAATATAGCAATAAAACACTGCCCATCTGATCAATCCCCCTTTCTCTCTCTCTTTTGTTCTAACTGTGGAAGAATGTGGATTTTGGGGTGTTTTTAAAAAGTGAATTTGGGATGCTTCTTCAGCAGTCTAGCTGACACAAGGGGCTAGTGTCCCCAGATACCAAGAGGCTGGGCCTCAGAAGCTCCTGAGAGCTAGTAGCCCTGAGCTGCTGGCCAGGGCAGGTTTTCATACTGCTGGGGCCAGCACAGGTGGCTGCAGATCCAGGAGGAGCCAAACAGAGTTATTTTGCTCCAAGTGGCACAATTTGCTCCACAACAAAGTGCATGTCCAAGCACAAGCACTGAGGCAAAAAGCCCTGGCTCAAATTTGCACCACTTCCATTTGAGCTGCTGCAAACGCACGTTTGCATATGTGGATGCACGCATAATGTTTACAGTATACCCCCCCCAATCATTTTCTAACACACAGCAGTCTACCTAATTATAACCCATTTTGTACGTGTGCAATGGATTTCTTTTTCCTAAGTGTAGTACTTTGTACTTGTCTTTACTGAATTTGATTTTGTTGATTTTTAGACCCTCTCTCCAATATCATTTAGAATGCTGATTGATAACTTGAAAATGGTATTTAAAAAGGTTTGCCTTTATGGGAATTGGCTTCTATCTATCTACAGTAAAAGCTTTGTTATCCTGCATCCCCTGGGAATGGGGGATGCCAAATAACAAAATATGCCAGTTAATCGAGCAGCCCCGGCCACCACCTCTCACACCGCATCTGCAGTTTCCCTCTGCCCCTCCTGCGGCATTGCTACACCTCCCGTGGGGCTGACAGGGCTCCGCAGGACAGAGAGGCAGATCCTGCACAACCCTGCACAGCCTGTTACGACCCGGGGCCGTGGGGGCTTGGCAGTGCAGGCTGCTTTGCCCTGAGCAATGGGGGCTCAGAGAAACCAGAAGTGCCATGGTGGACACTTCCGGTTTCACTTTATCTTACAAGCCAGAATGCTGGTTAGCGGAGCATGAAGGCTTGTAGGATGCTGGATAACAGAACTTTTACCGTATCTATCTATATATCTACATTAGAATGGTTTGGGATGGGCAGCAGGGGTTAACTGATTTCTAAAAGCCTGGATCTCGCACAAAGTTTTCTCATACTTCAGAAACAGAGTGTCTAACTCAGCAAGGCCAGCAGATATATATACAGTCTGAGTAACTGGGGGCATGTACCATAACATGAGAGAGAGCAGCACCAGTTCACAAGGCCAAAGAGTGGGGCCTGAAATTCCTGTTTTGGGAAGGGTGTACATGTAATAAGCTTGGAATGTACTGACAAAACAGAACGTAGACACTATGACAGCCACAGAGTGTAATCAGCAATAGCCACGGAAGAACAGTCATCAGGACAGAAGGAGAATACAAAAGAAGGACTTTGGAGCAGCAAAGATTCCCTGCCCCCATCCCAGGTCCTTCTCCCCATCCTTCTCCTCCTTGCCCTCCTCCCTAAAAGGGTCTCTGAGAGGGGTCCCCAAGGCCACCTTGAACAGAGAACACACCACCAGCTCATCCACCCCACTGGGTGGGGGATGGGACCTTAGTATCCCACCTCCAGGCTACTGACATCTGACACCTAAGAGAGAGCCTTCAGAGTGAAGCCTGAGTCCTGGCCAGACATTTCTTAACTCTGATGACAGCCCTAGGATTGGTAGAACTGTTTGATTGTTTGTATTATTTCTTTTCTGTGATCACCGTGTATCAATAAATTTGCCTATTATTGAATGGAAAGGTAGTGGGTCTGTCTGAGGGCTGGGTCCCCATCCACCCCTGGAACAAGGCATATGGGTCCTAAATCCAGAGTCAACACTGATCCTTAAACACAAAGCATCTGCAAGCCTAGCAGCTTGATGACTTCTGTATATATTATCAGTGTACTCTTTACTCCATCATCCAAGTAATGAATGAAAACACTGAATAGGAGAAGGACAGATCCTTCCAGATCCTACTTGCAATGCCCCCCTCAATGTACACACTTCAACAATGAACAGCTAACTATTTTTTTACAGCAATTTTCTAACTTTTGTGCACCTAGATTCTGGAGATTACATTTAGACCTTATTTCCTTAGTTTTTTTGAGTAGGGATCTACCTAAGTTGTGGTGAGCAAAAGGGATTTTTGCAGGTCACTTGCAGCATGCCAAGCTGATTTTGCAGCCTTTTTGTGGCAAGCCTGCCCTTTGCCACTGATTGGCAGGGCCACATGATGGGCAGCCCTCTCAGCCAATCAGTGAGGAGTAGGTGGGGGGGCACCACCACCTTTGTAGCTCTCCCTCATGCTGGTGGCTCCCCCCACACCATTGAACTGCAAAGCTGGGCTGTGGTGGCCATGAGGACTGTTGACTCCCACTGGGGAGCCAGTATTCTATTTTTGGGATTTTTTATTTTATTGTACAGACATCATCTGCAAAACTGTTAATGAAATGGGTCCCTATTTATGAAACTATCACGTGCATTTATTTTTAGGGTTTTTTTCCTTTTGTATATTTTGTAGACAATGTCTGATTTTGTGGTTTCTGCAAAATCTGCAAAATTTCAAATTAAGTAGGTCCCTATGTATGACACTATCATGTAGGACAATGTTAAAAGCCTGAGCATTTCTGTATGGAGCAGAATATAAATCATCATCATCATCATCACATCTTCTGCCTCCTCCCTATCCATTATGACAGTTACCATATCAAAGAAGTTTTAGATTTTTTAAATCAAATTACCCATAAAATGTGTTTCTTTTAAAAGAAACACTTCATTTCAACTTCAACATTTTAAAATTCAAATACATTTAAATATGAAACAAAATAAAGACACTGAAAAAAATACTCCAAACTTTTCATTCTGAAAAGGATGAAACAGAACATTCCAACATTATCAAAATACTCTGTTTAAGAATTTTTTTCTAAATTAACTCATCTTGAAATCAGTGTTTCCCCAGCAAATTCTTCAAGTTTAACTGCAAGTTTCAGCTTAAACTAAACAGATTTGTTAATGTATATATTCAGTGATTGAGGGTTAACTGTTTTGCCCAGTTTTGTATAGTGGATCTGATTTGGATTTTCCTTAAGGCAATATGCACCTCTCCTGTAGTGTAAAAATTGGGGTAAATATTTAAAACTGTAATTTTAAGAATGAGATTCAGCCTACTACTTGAACAAAAGGGAGGAAAGGAAAGGAGGGATGCAAAGGTCCGTGTGTGCATGCTTGCACATACAATTTCAGGTTTGCAGTTTTAAAAATAAGAATCGGGCCCATAATCTTGATTAATTCATTCAGATTAATGCATGATCTGTTAAGCTGATTCTAGATATACTTTATCTGACATTTAGAAGTAATACATTATACGTTTATTTGGCAAAAAGCTAGATGGCAACCCCATATTGCTCATGGCCTAAATGTAACATTTATTTAAAACAAGCACTTCTTTTCAAATAGCAACTGAAGAAAACAAAAATGCAAAACTGTTCTCTCATGAGACAACAAGGCTACCTATTCCATAACACATACTGAGAGAAAAGACAGTTTTGACACCACATGAAATTGAGCACTGAGAAACACTGAGACCTGTGGAGATGACGCCTATGGTTAAAAGCATTTACTGGATAAAAAATTGCCAGCAGTAAAGCATCCACTTCTGCACATTCATAGCAGCAAAATATACCTTACTTGTACGTAATTGCACACTTCTCTCACCCTTTAAAAAACTAAAAGCAGTATTTGTTTAAATTTCTGACATTATGTGATGTGTACTTTTCATTGTCTTATGGTTTCCTTGAGTCTGAAAATCTCATATCATGGGATGGATGTAATCTCATCTAACACTACAGGCTGTCTAGAAATGTACTGGTTCACATTCTAATTAGAATGTGTCAAAGCAGACTCAAATAATTGAGTCTGCTCTGTGTTCTAATTAAAACACTCCAACATGGCCTCATAGTCACATGTATTAAACCCCACAGGTTTAAAAATGGACACTGGGGACCCTGTCAAATGAGGTTTAGATAAAGCATCCCATGAACATTTTATTTCTGCAGAGGCTTAATACACATGACAGTGAGGTTCTTTAATTAGAGTGGCTCTCTGGAAACCACTGTAATTAAAATGAGCTCACAATTGCCTAGAACATGTATAAGCACCTATACACAATAACATATAATTATATAAAAAAACTGAATGGAAACTTTTTTCAGTTTTCTGATCTTTGAATTTATTGTTTTTTATATCCAAATACAAATCCTGTAATACAGACCTGGTAAACCTAGAGCACAAGTGACACAGGCAGCCTTTGTCTGTGGCGCATGGCAGATCAGGGACAGGACAGGCAGTAAAATAACAGGTAGAGGAGGCAGGAAGCAGAGCAAGAGATCAGGCAGGGAGCAGAGTGGGGAGCAGAAAGCAGAGCATCAGATTGGAGAGAGGAGGTGATCAGAGTGGTAATCAGAGAGGGTACAGAGCTAATTTGTGTCATGCCTGTCAAAAAGATTGGCCCCTACTGCTCTAATACAATTAAGACTATCAAATGAAATCAAATCAGATATAACTCAGAAGTGTGTGTCATGATAAAAATTAGTTCTTTTTTTCCTAAGCTATTTCACTTGCACAGAACAGAATATTTTATGACAAAAAGTATACTACAACACTTGTCAAATAAGTTAGATTACAAATTAGATTTGGGATGTTTCACAATTTTATAACTAGGAGTATAGGGCTGTAGTCAAGAAAAGTCAAATATATGTCATCCTTGAAAAATATCATGATATTTAGATAGCACAGCCTGTGAAATAGTATCCCAAAGTAAGTGATGGATGCCCTATGGCCTAAAACATTTAATAACTACACTGAACAATAAACATGCAGCAATAAGGAGACTGATTTTCTGTCTGATACGTTTTCTCATATGTAACATATTCTTCTTCAAGGCCCACATTCATATTATGAAATGTTTGGCTCTTTAACTAGAAATCTTTTTTCTGAAAATGTACATTGGATTTGCAAGTAACTGTCAACGGCTGAAGTCCAAATTAGAGACATGCTATAGGAAGCAGCTGTTTTTGTAACAAACTCAAACACAGTTGTCTACTCTTTACTGACTTCACACAAATTTTGTATACAAGAACTTTGTTTCTGATGAAGACCTACAGTTGGCTGTAGGACTCCTGCTACGTGTGATTTCCTGCTATATGCCCCAAGTGATATAGGGTTTAAGTGCCACTGTGGGTAAATTGCATATCTCTATACACAGGGAGGGAACTACGTCAGTTAAAAAGGATTCTCTATATTGCTCCTGTTCTTCTGCAGGCCTTCCACCAAAGTAGGACTTTAAATTTTGGCCAAGGCTGCCAGATCTTGCCAAGTAGATGCAATGATTTAATATGTTAACCTTTCCCTGCCATTTGCAGCTGATACCACCCACTTTTGAATCTGCACCAATGAATGAGTTAGCAGATCCAATGTTGTTTGAATAAATGCTGTAGGCAGCAAATGCATGCATCTCCCCCCTCTCAACAGATTTTCTGTAGGCAAAGCTCAAGTGCCTGAGGTTTTTTGTTAACAATGTGTTTTCATTTACATCCTACCTTGCTACCTATTTTAAATGCAGGGGATTCATTTCAATTAACTTAAGCACAAAAGCTTTTTTCTCCTAAATATTTGTGATGTAATGCAATACTTCTATTGGCATAGATTTCATAGACATTAAGACTGAAAGGGACCTCAGGAGCACATTGTGTCCAGCCCCCTGCCTAAGGGGCATATTTGCTTCATAGTTCAATTGAATGTAAGTTTTTAAACATCTCTACATCTGTTAGAGAAGATCCAACTGAAACTGTAATTCTGCTCTCATTCATCTTGTTAGCTCTAATATGGTTCTTGAACTGACCTGAATGCTATTGTTTTCTAAGTGACTCAGTTAATTAAAAACAATTATAATAGAAAAATATATATATTGTAAAACTTAATTTTTTAACAGCTAGTATAGAAAAGGGAATATTAAATAGTGGTTATAAACAAATGACTGAGAACCAGGAATCTGGATTCTAATCCCTACTATTTTGCTCTTTGGCTTTTCTAACCTCTCCCATCCCAGCTGTAAAGAAGAATAACAACCATCCATCCTATTTGGATAATTATTTAATATGTGTGCAGTAAAGCATTTTAAGATTCTTGGAGAAAAAACAGTTTATATATTATTTTTAGATCCTTTAGGATTTTTATTAATGTTTATTACTGGCTTTTCTCTGCAACTAGGGAGACACTGTATCTACCCAGGATCATATATGTACTCTTCCTTCAAAAAAGGAGGAAAAACGTAAATATACTTTCATTGTTTTCTGGCCTAAAGATTAATAATTTCATTTGATGTATTGTACTCTCTGTTTTTGACATGTTAGAAACTGACAACTCCTCTAGTATGGTAAATAGATTTATGAATAACATTACTAATATTTAGCATTATAATAAAATTAATTATTTAATCTTCACCAACGCCCAATAAAATACACACATATTTAATTCTACCTCTTGAAATAATTTAAGATATGAACAAATGACTACAATTGATCTGAGCCTTCAAGAGGCCGAGAAGCGATTACTAAATTATTCCTATTTCCAAAATTACTCTAGTATTCTTTTTGATCAACAAATTTAATATAATAAATTTTAAGAGAACTCCTGTAGCATCTTCCTAACAAATATTCTGGCATATGCTACCTTCAATGCACACATTTAACTTAATTAATGAAAGTCAGGCACACAAATTGAGAGCAACATGTATCACAGTCTATAGTATGTCTGAAAATAGTTCCTTTTGTGCTGATATTTTGGCTGTTTTCAGTCTATCTTTTAAAAATCTTATAACTAGTACAGGTATGGGTGCATTATAGGGACCTTTAAGTAGCCTTCATTTTTTTCCTATCTTCTTAACCACATAATAGAAAAAATAAGAGTACAGTGCACAGACCACACGGAGGAAAAGGAACTTGCCCTGATTTTTTTCAACTGGTAAACCTATTTTCTATAATGCTCAATGGTGAATCATTCTTAAGTGCTGGACCATTCACTAGGGTATGCATTCAGTGCCAAAGGTTACCAGATTGCAAAAGTGTTCTTCAGAAAGGCCTCATAATTCACCATCATCTTATTTTGACATTCAGGGAAAAATTTGTGCATCAAGCAGAAGAAATAATCAGGGGTAGGGTAGGAATTATATTAGCAATGCAGCAAACATTCCAAAGGGAAAAACACAGTCTAAAATAATAATAAGAATTAAAGTAATACTTTTTACATTATATGGAAAAACTTACCTGTCAGTCCAAGTATCTTACTGAGTGCATAAACTGTACTTCAAGTGCTCCTGAAATATAAGGAGAACAAGAAAATTAAATAGTGACTAAAGTTCTCAGAGCTTGAACAGATATACTATAGTTTATAAACATAGAGAAGCAACAGGATTTACCACTGCCCAAAAGTACAATAGAAAGTTTACTAAAAGAAACACATCCCCTCAAGGAGATTGAAGAATATAGTTGTAGAAACATCATCACAGATCACTGGCTCTCAACCGTGTTGGACTCAATACACCCCTCAAAATGCCATCTCTTGGCTTTTACTCATTTTTTACAATAGAAAAATAATAGAGTAATTCTGCTGCAGAGAATTCAGAAAGACCGTGACAAATCAGAATGTTTTTGACACTATGGGCTCCTATATGAAATCTCTAGGTTTAACTTGTGATTCATGTGAAGGTGTTTGCTCACCTAAGAGCAATAATGTTGTGTGGCTCCCTGTGGTACCCTTAAAAAGATCTTGTGGCAGCCTGGTTGAGAATCACTGACAGGTTCTCAGATCTTATCCAGCTGCACTTTACACAGGAATGGAGGTATAAGGTTGACAAAGAAAGCTAAAAGCTACTTATTTTATTCTCTAGTCCTGGGGATAGACAGTGGCCAACTGTATTCCCATTATAAATTAAAGCAGTTCCAATCTAACTTACACACTCAAAGACAGGGATTATTACACAGCTGGGGATCACTGTGATACACAAGATGCCGCAACCACGCAGCAGAGATTTAGAAATAGCACTGCTGGCTCTTTGCCAGGTGTTGTTTCGCCTACGCAAAAGGAATTCTGAGATGCTCAGTTAAGCAGTTGTACTTTGCATCTGTCTTGCTTGAACAATATTAGGAGCAAAGTGAGGAAAGTGCTAAATTCAGTCTGATGACTGTACCTGAATTAGCATTCTATCACTGTTTGTACGCCAAGGCCAGTTTGTCCCATATAAACCCATTTTTGTCAGCAGAACCAATTGTTAAGAAAGAAAGGGTATGAACATCCCTGGACTGTGAAAATTAGCTATTGTACCCAATATGTGGTTTGTTTTTTTTTAAATATAAAACTTAAATCAAATTAAAGAAATGGTTTCCAGCAGCTACAGTTACCTAAGCTCAGGATCAAGAAAGATGTTCCACTATTAAAGAAGTACTAGTGATTAATTACCCTAGATCAATTAATCAAATTCTTCATTTTTTTTTTTAAATTTGCCCTTATGATTAGTTCTTCTATGGACTGTAAGATTCTGAAGTTAGTGAGGATTAATGCATTTTCCTTTGTATAGAATCTTGCATGTGGAGTATTTTAACTTCTATGACTTGACTGTTGTTAAAATATGTAAATATCTTAAAATCTGAATTAAAATGTTTCAAAACGGTTATTTAAAATGAATATCAAAATAAGAAGAGAAAGAAACAAAATTCCCAACATTAAAGAAATATAGTTTCTATATACACTTAGTCATCATTGTTGGTGGTGCCAATTCCTAACAGTCAAGGATGATCACTCCTAGGGGTCAAGTAAAGGCTTGTAGATGAGTCCATTGATGGCTAAGAAGGCCAATTCTAGACACCACAGGTATTAGTTACAGACCACAGATTTCTCAGCCTTGTTTCCTTTCCTTCTGTTTCTGTCATTTTTCTGTCTCCAAGGTGAGACAGTTTTCTTTAAAGTGGGTGCATCTACACATATGCTTTACCGTAGTTGACTAATTAGCTCCGCAGTAAAGCATCAACATCTACACACGCCGATACTAGGGCACAGTAAATTAACTCCAGCATAAGAAAGTATTGTTGGGGACAGTACTATTTTATGGTGAAGTACTTAACGCCACCAAAACGCAGGTGTAGATGGTTTCCAATGCTGACACCTGGAGCCTGAGGCTGAGCCCCCCCCTGACCCTGTCAGCCTGGGGCTGCTCTGCTCTGGCTCAAAGTGCTGCAGTTCTGGGCACACATGTAAAGGCTGCACTCAGGAAGGACCACCTGACTCCAACATAAACTGGACCAGAGTTTATCACTTCACCCTAACAGCACATGTAGATGCACTCAGTAAGATGTACCTTCTTACATGCATAGCCATGCAGTCCTGTCCCAGGCTCGTTTTTTTCAATTTGTGACGTCAATGCCATACTCAATGTTGATGCCATGTTGCAGCTAGTCATGGATGAACATCTTGATTGCTGTAAACAAGATGCAAAACAAAATTTGTGTGATCACACAGCCCTGCTTGATGCCAGTTTAGATGCCAAAGGGCTCCGGAGCAGAGCCACTACATAGGATGGAGGCAGTCATCTGGTCATGAAGGAGTCTTAGGATGGTGATAAATTTCCCTGGACAGCCAAACTTCAATGAGATCTTCCAAATAACCTCACAGTTAACAGAGTCAAAGGCTTTGGTCAGATCAATAAAGAATACATACAGTTCCTGGTGCTGTTCTCAGCATTATTCCTGAATCTACTGGGCTACAAAAATCATATCCATAGTGCCTCAATAATCTAAAGCCACACTGAGACTCAGGAAGTACCTCACCAAGAGGGAGCAGTCAGTTCAGCAGAATTTGAGCAAGGAGCTTCCCAGTGATGGGGAGGAGGGCAATACCTCAATAGTTTCCACAGTCAATGGAATAAATATATTGCCTTCAGAAAACCATAGCAAAGAAATTTTTCCCAAATGTTCCTGACAAATATTTCCCAAAATTCAATATTATTAACTTTACATTTTCATTTCAAGGCAAATATAACTCCTTTATGTTCATATTATATACTATCCTACAAGTTTCACCCAGAAGCACTTACAGTCTCCTTTTATGGCATTATTTTTCAAACCTGGAAGCCATAGCACCTTGGGATGCCTTGATATACTTTCAAGGGTGTTGCAAGGTGACACACAATGTTAGCCCTGTTAGGTTTACAAACATGATTCACAAGTTAAACTCAGAGATTTCAAATAGAAACCCATTGTTGTAGTCTCTCTGAGTTCTTTGCAATAGAAAAACTGCTCTAAAGTTCAATACTCTGTAATAGAAACCTAGGAGGAATGCAAGCACAAAAATGATTGTGCCAGCTTCCAACAGATCAAGATGATTAAAATAAATTATAAAAAACTAATAGAAGAAACAATATCAAATGATGATGTGGGAGGAACTGGTAGCTGCAAGGCAAAATAAATGTAGTTGAGTTTTTTGGCAGATCATAGCCAAAGGGACCAAAAAGTTTAGCTTAATCCCTGAAGAAACATGAGTTACGTTTAAAAACATAAATTTAACAACCCATTTACAGCTGATGAAGGAAGTAATGGCTGCTCACTGAAGGAATTTTATTTGTTAAGTCACAAACAGATCATTACTGCACCTCTGACTCCTATATATCCCTACTGAGCAATTAAAAGGCTTTTCTCTTTGATTTTCTTCCCCCAAGAGATCTTCAAGGAATCCTCTGATTGAGGGCATCCCATTTTGACATTTTTTTCCATTATTATTTCAGAAGCCACTTATCCTAGCCATTGGAATAAAAATAGGATAGTCCTAATCTTTAAAAATGGTGAGAAGAGATATCTTGCAGCATACCTTCATCTCAGTTTTATGCGTATTCCAGCCAAAATATTTGTGGGCGGGGGGGGGGGGGGGCTCTATCAACAAAAAAAAAGGATTTCTTAAAATAAAATTAAAGGTGAGGAACACATCCATTTTATAGAATGCCATTCTTTAATGGATAACTGCTTATTGAAAACAATTTATTATTTTGCA
>JAGPOW010003685.1:40355806-40376931 GCA_030014935.1 Caiman crocodilus
ACATGGATTTCTGAAAATAACATTCTAGGAGAGGAACAGATCACTTTTAGAGAAGGCCATTCTTTCATGGATCACTGCTTAGTGATCACTATGGATTATTTGGCATCCAAATATGTAAAAAGAAAAAATATTTTATACATAGCTTTAAATTGCTCAAGAGAGATTTTTACTTCATAGATCAATTACAATTATGAAACAAATGAGCAGTGACATCAATGGATAAAACTCTCCTACAAACAGTCATTGTTTACTATGCAAAGACAGCATCATAATACATGATGGGATCAGTAGTGCCTTGTTCATCAGTTTTACAACTAACACAGGGATACAACAAGGATGTCTGTTTACGCAGCTATATTTGAATCTATTCCTAAAGGATCAATTCTAAAACATGGGGCTAATAGGGAATCAATTCCATGCACCCATGATAAAGAAATTCTGTCTTGCTTTATGCAGATGACATGCTATTAATGTTAAAATTCCAGACATGCCTCCAAAGGTTATTAGATGGTTTTCAGCAGTATTGTGACTCAAATAGTGTGAAAATCAAAACTGCTAAATTGAAGGTCCTGGTTTTAGAAATTAAAGGAGGTAGAAATTGGGGGAGGGGGGTGTTTAGAGAAAAATAAACTAGAGGTGGTGTCCTCAATTAAATACTTTAGAATCTATTTCAATAAACATGTGAGCTGGAATAAACACTTAGAAAACGTAAGTATTAAAATAAGCTTTGAGGGAATTTTATAATTGTACAATAAGATGGGCAGAAGGGCAGTATTGGCAGTACTAAAGGTCTACAGATCTAAGATTAAGTCCATTTTATTGTATGGAATGGAACTATGAAGTGCTAATTCCATGGTTCATTCAAAAATAAAAACAATTTCTTACTACTTTTTTTCAGGTGGCTTTTATCACTATCATATTCTACAACAAGGGATAGAAGGGTTCACGTAATCTGAAATGGGGCTCCTTGATGTGAATACTTTAGCTCAATTAAGAACTCCAAATTACCAGACACAAATCAGAGCTTGTACCCCCTATCAGATACTCTAAGAAGCGTATTTTAGAAGCCTTTCCTCTTCCAAATAAACCTTTATTTGACTGATTAAATAACAGTTATATTATCCTACAGATAAACATCCTAGGAAATGGGCTGATAAGTTACTAATGTAATATTACCCCTATATGTAAAACAAGATATACATTTAAATATTAACACCAGCTTGCAGAAAGATTTTTTCCAACTTCCCTTTTTTGGACTGAAGAAAGTACTCTTTTAGCCTACAAACCTACCTACCTATCTACCAACCTACCTATCTGGTGAACAAAACTACAAACAGTGAGATGGAATTACTAGACTACGGCCATACACATTACAGGTATTGCACAATTAACTGGATAACTACATAATTATTTTAAGACCAGCTACACATGATAAGAAGCTCCTACCAGTTTTAAAGTTAGAGCTTGAAAACATGTACTAACTTTAGAGCTGGTTACTTACAAGCTTTAACTTTCATATATAGCCGTTTCCCCTGCACCTGGGAGCCCTATCCGCTGATGGCTCCTAGCCAAAAGGATGCATCTTGCTCGGCATGAAACCTGAGCCCTGGGGATCACAGGGAGTGTGAAGCCCCCTGCCCACATGGGGTTCTTGGCCCCAGCTGCACCTCACATGCAGCCAGGGCTGGAAGACTTGTCAACTGTGGGACTCAGTCCCATCTGCACCCTATGGCTGGAAGCCGCCTAGCAATGGACACCTCCAACTGTGGGAGCTTGCTTCTTGTTCAAGGGGAGCCTAGGATCAGGTTCTCCCTCCAGTGGCAATAAGGCATGATTGGATCTAATGTGCAATCCCAGAATCATACCTGCTGTCATACATATGTGAACTGTTCCAGCATCTAGCCTGGCTTCTAATCTTGCATGTGGGCGTAGCTGCATTGATCTGAAGTCCAGTAGAAGGAAGGGTAGTAATTATTTCTCTCTCCGCTCAGCACTGGTAAAGCCACATGGAGTACTGTGTTCAGTTCAACCCACTTTCCCCACTCCAAAAAGGATGTGAACAAATTGGAGAGTCCAGCAGAGGGCAGCAAAAATAGCGACGGGAGGGGGGCAGACTTCTGACAAAAGACTGGGGGAACTCAGCTTATTTTGTCTAGAGAAGAGGAGACTGAGAGGAGACTTAATAGCAACCTTCCTGAAGTGGGGTTTGAAAGAGAATGGAGCTAATCTGCTCTCAGTGGCAGCAGATGACAGGACAAGGAACAATGGTCTCCAGTTGCAGCAAGTGAAGTCTGGGTTAGATACTGGGAAGAATTTTCTCACTAGGAGGGTAGTAAAACACTGAAACTGGTTACCCAGAGAGGCTCCATCCTTGGGGGTTTTCAAAACCCGGCCATACAAAGCTTTGGCTGGGATTGGATAGCTGGGGGATGGTCCTGCTCAGGGGTTGGACTGGATGACTTCCTGAGGTCCCTCCAAACCCAAACTTCCTGAGTCTGAGATGGGGGCTGCCCGATTCCTCTCCCTGCTCGCACGCCGCTCTCCGCCCGTCCTACCACAGCAGCGTATAGGAGAGCTCGTGCCATGGACACGTGCCTCAGCCTCCTCCACCCAGTCCGCAAGGTACGGATCTTCCCCCCGCCGCCGCCTGCCTGCCTGCCTGCCTGCCTGCCCTGCCCTGCCCTAGCCCGCTGTAACTGCACCTTCACGCCAGCCACGGAGGGGCGTGCTCGGCGCCCCGCCCCCTCCACGCGCGGCTAGCCACAGCGCCGCCGGCCGGCCAGCGCCCCCAACCTGGAGCCACGCCCCTCGGAGGCCCCACCCCGCCCTAACTACACTTCCCAGCATACTGCACACACGGGAGGGCGCAGTCCCCTCGGAGGTACCCCCAGAATGCATTGCTTCGCCCCCGGAGCGCCATTGTGCGGCCGACCGCACTGCCCGCTGGGAGCTGTAGTTCCATCGGTCCGCTCTGTACTCAAGGCAATGACGGCTGCCTTCGGTCGCGTGTTAAGTCGTGTAGGTGCCGCTCTTTGCCAGCCACTGGCTCCGAGGAGCGTCATGGGGTCCGCACTCGCTCGTCACCTGGCACTTCCGCGTTCTCCCACTGCCCCATGTACCCGCCCGCCTTCTCCCTCACTGTGGATATTTGCACATGCGCACTGAGTGCCGAGGCTGGTTTGTCCCTTTGCACTCGCCGTAACTCCCGCCTGTCTCTGCCGCCGCCTTTGTGAAGGGGTGAAAGCGGATTCGGGCGGCGCGGCCGGGAGCCGGTTGGACGGGAGCGAGGCCCCGCTGCAGGGTGAGGACCGCTCACGGGGTGAGAGTCGGCCACAGCAGCCGGTGTTTGCTCGGGGCGGCCCGGGCGGGTAGAGGCGGCCTCTCCGGCACGGTGTTAGGCGTGGGAGCGCCCCCTCGGGAGTCTTGGCGGCCGCGCCCAAGCACGGAGCCTGTACGGGCCGAACCCAGCCCTGCGAGGGGCCGGGGCGATGTTCTTTCCCCGCGGCCACTGTGCGGTGGCCGGAACGGGCTGTGCCGCCAGCGCTGTGTTGGCACCCGCGGGCCCGACCCTGGTGCTGGAGTCTCCCTGCCAAGGCCTCCCTCCCCTGTCCCCGGGGTCGCGCTGCGGTGCCCGCTGTTCTCGGCCTCCGCTGGCCGCTGCTCCTCCACTTCCGCCTGCTCCTCGTAGCGTTTTGCCGGGCAGGGGTTGGGCCCTGCCTGCGGGCCCTAGCCCAGCCCCGCCCCGGCCTCGCAGTTCTTCTGGCTTCTGTTTTAGCATTTTCCCTTCAAGTTTCTCTTTGGTACCTGAAGAGGACGAAGTCTTTGCCGGTCGTGATGGAGTTGTATTGTTACATTTGCAGCAGGACAACTGGTTCCTGTGCGTTTTTGACTGCCCTCCACCCCCCCCCCCCCAAACAAGACTTCAAACACATCCTCGGCAAGCATGAGACAAAGTAGTAAAGAAAAGTGTTTTCAGCCGCCTGTGTTTTATGCCCTTCTGGTCTTGCTCTCTCATGGGGTGCAGTACCCATCTTGTGGCTTAGTAATAATACTGCCTTTTTAGGTGTGATCCCACATGCAATGGTAAGTACCGTACAGCTGAAACGGAAAAATCTAAACAGCAAAAGCTTTTAATTTTGTGGACATTCTCCTTCCTTGTGTCCTGTGGAGAACCTCTGTGGCAAACTGTCAGCATAGTGTCTTGTTGTGGAATCAGAGGCTGCTTTGGTCTTTTGGTCCCTGATAAAATATGTTGAAGTCTAAATATGCCGGGATGATATTGAGGTGCCTCTTTAAGACTTTGCTATATTAAATACTTTGCTGTCTGTTATGACCTGTTTGACTGGTTGCTTCTCTGCTGCTCAAAGTTGCAGCCATGTCTGACAAAAGTGAATTGAAAGCAGAGTTGGAGCGCAAGAAACAACGCTTGGCTCAAATCAGGGAGGAGAAAAAGAGAAAAGAGGAAGAAAGAAAGAAAAAAGAAGTAAGAATTTAATTTTCTTTTCTGTATAGATCATACTTCTTGTCTAGATTTAGTCAAGAGGGTCTAACATCCTGTTTATAATCAAACTATTTCCTTGTTAATTGCTTGTTTTGAACCTCTAGGTAGTATTGCATCCAAATGTAATAATATTATATTGGTGTACGAGAACAGATTTAAAAAAAAAACCACCTTGTTCTGAATTGACTAAGTAAGCAGTCTGCTTGCTATTTATGTGAGAAATAACTTTTTAAAAAAGGGAATACTCCCTTTTAATAACACAGAAATCAAATAGTAAGGTAATTTCTCCAGGGTAGTTCTCACTGTGTCCCTCTATATTGTTACATTGAGTCTGTGTGGTTAGGTTACCACATACCACCAACCTAATAGTGTCACCTTTAATTTTAATCCTGAATTGTTCAGTCAGCACAGTAATCAGAGCACATCTTCTACATGTTAGACTCAATCAGTAGTTGGCAAAGAAGTCTAGGAAATTATTGAAGTGTATGGTCAGTGTTGATACTTCGCAGGTTTCTACTAAGAGCTGCTTCCGCATATTGGCTCCAAATCAGCAAAGCTTTTGAGCATGGGACTTAAGTGTATGCTTAAAGCTAAGTGATTTACTTAATCAGGGCCCTTGTTCTTGTCTTTTCCATGCTTGGGTTGTAAGCCGGCAGGAATCTCAAGGCAGTTGCTCAGCCACATACTAACAGCAGAATGATTCAGACAGTAGAGAAGAGAGATCTCAATATATGGCATATATACCAGGGATCTTAGAACAATGTATTGTCTCTCTGTACTTTCTCAGAACCATGTGTGATGTAGTAAGCACATCCTTGGGAGTGATGAAGTTTGGGAATATCTTGATTTAAGAGGAAGTGTATAATTAAGAGCATTGCATATCAGGGTAGGAAAAATCTTTAACCAGTGTGTACATAGGAAGAGAACAAGATAACCTAAGTTTTTTTTCTAATTATTTTAAGGATTTCTATTTCATGATTAATCACTTACCAGAGAAGTGGTATTGATAGAGTCTCAATGATTGTCTTCTATGAGTTGCATGAATTTACTATCGAGTATGAACACCTAGAATTATTATTTCTTTAAATCTGAGAAATATGAATCATACAGTATATTTGTATAAACTTAGGGTAGTGCTAAAGGTTCTCATTGTCACAAGAAAATTACTAATTTTTAGACTCCTCCCCCCCATGCTTCAGTGACTTGCTTGAGGATAACTAATTGGATTTTGGCTTCAAATGATGATAGAGGCTGAATATGATTTAATCCTGCATTTCACTGTGATCCAAACATTCACCTTTTGGTTGGGATAAAACATTTAGATATTTGTTTCTTTTTTTGTTGGAATTTAGTTTAGTTTAAAAAAAAAAATAAAATGAAACTAAACATCCTATTGTTCAAATTTGGAATGAAGGGGTAGGTGATCATTCAGTTTTTTGCATTTTTACCTTTCCTTCATTTCATAAAACCTCTAATATCTACAATAAATGTTATTTGTAAATGCCATCCACATATACTCCCTAGAAAGAACAGAAGCACTATATTCAGGCCTTTGGACACACGTACAGTATGTTCTTCTAATCTGCTAAGCCTTTAAATTTATACCAGACATGACAGGGTACCCTGTTGGACCCTGTACAAAGTGCAGTGTGTTGTCTTGCCATTCAGATTTGTATTATCTTTCTTTAGAACGTTTACTGTCATTTTAGGATTCTTTGACTCCTATGGTGACATCCTAGCTTTAAAGCAAAACCTTGGCTTTGCAAAAAAAGGCATAATTATTGGAGAGGAGTCCTTATGACTTAATTGTTCAGCCACACCTGCATTTTAAAATGGTAAACTTTATTCTTGTATACTACATCCTCTCAAGTTCTTATAAAGTGGTGATAGTTTAAACAGCTTGTAAAAGTAGTTGTAGCATCTTTTATCTGCATATTGCAGACTTATATGAGGGTACAACTACATTTCTAAATTCATTAGAGTTTTTACAGATCCTCATGCCATTGCATTTTCTCTGTAGAAAGAATTGTCAGAAACACTAAATTAGACCATCTCAAGTTACCTCCCAATTTATAGGCATTAAGAGTGGCAGGTAGGTATATTGACTTGTCAAATATTGTCAATTGACTACATGTTTTTCTGACCAGTCAAAGATTATAGCAATTTTACAAAAAACCTACATTTTTTTATAGTTTAATTGACATAAATATGCCTTTAAAATTTTTTCAACACACTTAATGGAAAATTTGGACTTTTGTGTATTATTTAGACCTATTGGCAAATTTTTACAATATTTGACCAGTTAATTGACTGAACTGTATATAACTGGTCAAATAACCAACCCTAATAAGCACAGAAAAATGTTTTAAATATGTTTTCACAGGAAAGTTTTTAATGTCCAATCTAGCTTCTGTGATATTAGTTGAGTGATTGTTCCTGAAATTTTTTTTAAGACTGACCAGAAAAAAGAAGTTCTTCCTGTACAAGAAGAATCTGACCTTGAAAAGAAGAGAAGAGAAGCTGAAGCATTGCTTCAAAGCATGGGGCTAACACCAGAGTCTCCTGTAGGTAAGAATATTAGTATCAGAATATTGGACAAATGTCCTGCCCTTCTATTCTGTTTTTAGGAATGTGACACTGCATGACAATTATATGGCTGACAGTTTTGGCATGCATGTCTCCTTTGTTTGTCTTACCATTATTTGTCCTGCAAAGTTTCCAATGACATCTCATGACGTCATGTCTCAGTACACACAATTTAAACATTTGACTTTTTGTTACACAATACTACTAGTAAAATGTTTTTTCTCTTTTCCACCCCCTCTCAAAATGTGTTGCTCAAAATGTTGAACTCTATCTGCCCAGTACTTAAAAAAAAAAAAAAAAAAAAAAAAGAGAGAGAGAGAGAGACAAATTTAAAATATCACATATGGATTTTAAAACTGAAGGCTATATATCCAGAGTAATTGTCCTTCAGAGTACAAACACAAGCAGACAACATGGAAGTTGTTTTGTTCTGCATTAAATAACATGCTTTTTGTTCTTCCTGTTTTCCCCAGAGAGATTCAGTCTTATGTTTTTTCATTTTCTCGCGGGCTTCGTCTTGGCTAATTCCCCTCATCGTCACACTTTAAAAAAATATGGTAAAACCCTTGTTAAATGGGATTTTACTAACAAGAAAACTCTGCTAACAGATATTTCTAGCTGGGGGCAGGGAGAGAAGGCTCACATGCCTGATCAAGTCATGTTGAGTTGCTGTATTTCATGGTGTATAGGTTGATGTGGTGTATAAGTCAGCCCCATTTTTCTGATTCAAAAGTTAGGAATTTTGTAGATCTGGTGTATCAGTTGACCTATCTTTGCATCAAAAATATGGTGTCAACTGATATCAGCCCCTGTGCACTCTCACTGTAGTTTGGGCACCTGAGGGTGGACATGTGCTGCAGTGCTGCTCACAGGGGACAAGGGGTGGGCTTGGCACTCAGCTGGTGTGGTCCTGTCACCTGCAAGTGACACTGCCTGGGCTGCCTGAGCCCAGCACCGCTTTCGGGATGGGGCTGTGCCAGCTGAGCGCCCAGCCTGGTACTGTCTGCTGTGAGTGGTGCTGCCAAGCCCAGCCCTGTCCCCTGCAAGCAATTTGGGCTCAGCTGGCATAGCCAGGCAGTGCTGTTCACAGCAGACCAGGCTTGGTGCTCAGCTGATGTGGCCCAGGCAGCACCACTCACAGGGGATGGGGCTGTGCCAGCTGAGCACTGAGCACAGCCCCGTTCCCATCCCTGTCCCTTGCAAGCAGCACTAGGCCCAGCGCTTGGCTGGTGTGCTCTCATCCCTTGTGAGCAGCGCTGCCTGGCCTAGGCTAGTCAGGTGCTGAGCCCAGCCATGCCAGCTGAGCACCAAGCCTGGTGCACTGCTTGCAGGGGATGGGGCTGAACTCAGTGCTTGGCAGCACTGCTCTCAGCAGACAGGGCTGGGCTCAGCACTTTGCTGGTGTGCCCCCATCCCCTGCAAGTGGCTCTGCCTGGGCTGTGCTAACCACCAAGCGAGCACCAAGTCCATCACCACGCACAAGAGACAGGGCTGGACTGAGCTTGGCGCTCAGCGGCACCACATGCAGCAGACAGGGTTTGCTGCAGTCTGGGTTTGCTGCTCTCCAAGCTCCTTGCTGCATTCCTATAAATCTGATGTCGGATTGGTATTGGCCTATATGGCTGGTTAATAATTTGCTGTCGGTATTGGCCAAGAAAATCTTTATTGGTCTACCCCTTATTCTTTTAAAGAAAAATGGTGTGCTAGATAATTTGAGGCAAGCATTGATATAATCTTTCTGTTCACATCCAAGAGGAAATGGAGTTCTTATGCCAGATACTATTTTTAATAGCATGGGAT
This sequence comes from Caiman crocodilus, assembly GCA_030014935.1. NCBI lineage: Eukaryota > Metazoa > Chordata > Crocodylia > Alligatoridae > Caiman > Caiman crocodilus. Next base: position 40,364,694 of record JAGPOW010003685.1, read on the forward strand.
TCTCCAAACCTGTGTATTTGACATTCCATTTAATTCTGATATAAAAGACAATTTACTTGGGGAAAATCTGTTAAAACTTTTCATTCTAACAGTCCAGGTTTAGGCATCCTTATTTAGTTACTGTCCTGTAAGCTGCTTATGTATTTATTAAGTATGCATCATCCTATGAATAGGGAGATCTCTTAAAAAAATAACTTCCTCCACAAGGGGGCATTGCAGTATCACAGACAAGTTGGGAACAGCTTCACAAAAAGCAACTTCTTGTGCTACATTTAAGAACTCCTTGCACCAATCTGTTTATGAACTTTCCTCTGAGCTACAGTTTTCAATAACTCGCGTATAAACTAGAAGAATCATAACAATTTTATTCAAGGTCTTAAAAGTACTCCTCTTCATATCCATTTACTGCAGGATTGTAAAATAAAGAGGAAAGGAAAGAGAATAATGACCTGCCTAAGCAGAGTGCTTACGAAAATCTACTGGCATATTGAGAGTTTCCATATTTAAAAAAAAAAAAAAAAAAAAAAAAGAAGAAGAAAGAAAAGAATGAGGGGAAAAGAAGAATTTATTTGCATTTATTATGAAAAGGCATCAGAAATATGACGGACAAGGTTATTTGGGTGAATCTGATATATTTTATTAGACCACCTTAAATAGTTGGAAAAAATTTTAAGCAAGCTTTTGGGTTCAAAAACCCTTTGTCAGGCTGAGGAAGTTTCAGCATTTGATGTGTGCTCTTCCTGGATGGAATGAGAAGTAAAGAAGCCAGAGGCTGGGCTAGTAAGCATGCAAGATTGGCAGTCAGTGAAGATGTAGATTGAGGAGTCAGTGGATGAGAGACAGGCTAGGTGTCAGGGAGGGTAGGAGGATGAATAGTGGAGAGGTAGGTACTTGGGGAGTCAGATGTCAGGCAGGTAATAATGTGTCCTAAATTCAATGTCTATATTTAGTCCATGGTTTTTAGTATCCAAGTTGATGAAGTGGAGTTCATAGGCTCATCTCTGGGAAGTGTTTTATAAGTTTCCTTTGAGCATTAGAACTAAGAGATTGGAGAGACAGTGTGGTTTTCTAGCGAGAAATGTGCCCCCACAAGTAATTGGGTATTCTTGTCTTTGATAGATTTCCGGTGTGCATTCTGGTGCACAGTTGTTGTTTGGTCTCCTACATATTTTCCATCAGGGCATTTGGTGCACAGTTGAGATGTATTACATCTCTGGAGGTGCAGCTATAAGATCCGGGAATGCTGATGGCTCTCTTGTGGGGTGCAATAATTTTGGGGGTGGTGGAGATGTGTTGGCAGATTTTGCATTTCTTGTCATGGCACGGTCTGGATCCATTTGGTGTGTTCTGGACCTGAGGAAATTTGCAGAAATATGACTAATTTATCTTAAATTCAGATTCAAATCTGGAGATGAGCAGTGTTTCTAGAATGTTGAGAGAGATGTTTCTTGAAGGTAAAAGCCATGATGAATAAACTTGTTGAAAAGTACCTTCCTATTTCATTAAACAAAGGCAGTGTTTTGTTCAAGCATAACCCTAGCTCCTCTGCCCCCTTCTTTCGGCACTGTTATTTACTGGTTATAAAGTTCCAAGATGAGATTGAGGCCCAAAATGGGCCTCTATTGCACCTGTCTAAAAAGAAGTTGCCCTTAAACTAAGGATAGTTTAACCTGATTTACCTTTTTAGGCTGGATGAAGTGAAGCCACTTCTAAATGAAGCATGCTGTGCTTACATAGAATTAGGTCTGGATTTTTCCATAATTGCTGATGTCTTAAACTGGGGGCCATAGAGAAGCTATGTGGTTTGACTTTAGTCTTTGCACCGATCTTTGCTGTGCCTCTTAAAAAAATAAATTGGTTCAGGTAAAGTTTAGTTAATTAACCCTTATCTGTAAAGAAATACAATCATTTTTTTGCAGTTTTCTATTCAGCAAAGGATTCCTAAAAATGTAAAAATATCTTTGCTCTGCTGTAAGCTATTAGATCAAAATTTGACCTAGCTTGCATTCCATGTGTAATACCAGTATCTTTACTGGGTATGTGCAGGCTGCAATTTGATGCTTTATATTACATGCTGATGTTCAGCCCAGAAAATCATTTGAAAGATAGATTCAATTCTTTAATTGTTTTGGGAATAGTTATATTGTAGTTAGGCTTATTATTATTGCCCCTCCTATATCTGATTTTGTTTGTACTCTCTTTCATGAGCCTTTGAAATAGTAAACAATAAACAGTTGTTTCAAAAACCAAAAGAAATCCTGGAAAGCTAGCGGGGCAGGAGTGGAATATGCATACTGTTTCAATAGTTATATAAGACTGTTAATAATTTTGTGGTATCTAGTTCATTTTGGTTTTTCACGTTGATTAGCCTTCAGTAACTTGGTGTAGTACAGTGCAAATCATAGCAGCCAGACTGATTTATTTCTCACTTAGCATCTAAAAACAGAGCTAACTCAGTCACTTAATTTTAAAGAAAATTTTAGTTTGCTTTATTAAAACTTTCTTCCTGCATGTTTTATTTTAACCTTTTCCTTAGCTGATCAGTGGGCTGTAATAACATCATACAAGATTAGACCATAGGGCTTTTGACAGTCACAGTATAGATTAGCCAGGAGATGGCAGTGATGACTGAATAAAAATACACCTGTTCAGCAAATATAACTGGTTGAAAAATTTCTTGGCCGAATGGTTTTTCTGGGAAAATACTAGTTTCTAAAAAATAGGAACCCAACAGATTTAGAAACAAGTAATATAAAGCAGCAATTGACAGTAACGTATTCTTCAGTTGTTTACGAGGAATAAACACTTTCCAACAAAAGAGAATTCTTATTTGGATGTGTTTTGCATGCGACTGAAAAAGGCCTGTAAAGAACTTTGAAGCACTAGTAGACTGTTAAAGTGTAAAGATGAGTTTGGTTCTTACAAGTATAGATTTCCAGGCTGAAGAAGGAAGACAAAAATACAGTTTTGTATGGTATTTAAGTTGCATCATAACACTCTTCATTATGCATCAGTTCCAAAAGCATGTTGTTAAATTCTGTTTTCAGTCTTCACCTAAAATGCTTTAAGTAAACTGACTTCTTGGGATATGTTTTCAATATAACAATATTAAATGTAATAAAACCATATTGGCTCCAGAATACCAAATTTTGAAGGAAAAAGATTGATTTCCATTGTCTCGCAACAAAAGCTTAGATTAGAACATTATATAGCAAGACATAGTTTCATAATTGTGATTTTGAAGCAAAGGCAAATTGAGTAAAATTTAAACTATGTTCAATCAACTGTTCAATTTATGAAAATAATCCTCAGTGCTAACATAACATAATCTTTGATCTCATTTGAAATGAACAGATTATAGGTGGGGGAAACTATCCTTAGAAGTTAGTACCAGCATTCAGTAAAAATCAGTTTTCTAAATAATAAAGAAAAAACACTTATTTTTTTTCCTTTTTTTTTTTTTTTCCCCCCATCTCTCCTTAATATAAGCCCCTGTTGCATTAAATGCCAAAGAACTGCATGAGTCTCCAGCATGAAATGTTAACATTGTCTTTTCCCCTCTCTTTCTACTGTTCATTTTCATCCATGTATATTTTGTTTGCCATCACATTTTTTTTAAATACTTCATGTTAAATTAATTTGGAAACATCCTAAGCTGTGCAACCTCTACGAGTAGTAACAGCGGATACCTGTCTATTTCACTATCTAGTCCCTCCTCCTATGTCTCCATCTTCCAAATCTGTGAGTACTCCAAGTGAGGCTGGAAGCCAAGACTCTGGTGATGGTGCTGTTGGATCCAGGTATGATTACTTTAATAAGCTATCGTTTGAAATATCTCTGGGAACACTTGTAACTTGAATACAGTTTAAAATTGTTGAACGTCTGTGTTACTCAAATTAAGATAAAACACGTGAAATGTGGACTACTTAATAACAGAAAGCATTATTCTAGAAAACGTATTTTATCCTCAAATCAGGTGACTTATCCTGAATTGGATTTTATTTTAAACACTTAATGCTGTAAGTAAATGTTAAAATAAGTGTGAATTACTTTTAACTGCAGCCATATGTCTTATGGGACAGTAGTTCAGAGTGACTCACAGACTGGCTGAGAGAACATGGCCTGAAAGAGGTTTTCTCCATTCTTGTAATTCTCCTTTTAATATTTGCTCAAAAAATCCATCCTGAGAGACTCATTCCCTGACCTTTTACAGCAAGGGTGGGCAACTATTTTGGCCAGAGGGTCACTTAAGTAGTTTTGGTGAGCTGCTATGATGGTGGCATAAGGGGTGCTGACTTATCCTACAACAGCTCACCAAAATTCTCTAAGTGGCCATCCGGCCCAAATAATTGCCTACCCCTGGGTAAAAGGAATTTAACTTTTGTTTCCTCCCTTCTCTCTGTACCCTCTCCCCTGCTCTGAGTCCCGGCATGCGGCCAGGCTGGGCCAGTGCCACACTGTTCCCGTGTGCCACCTCAGGTCATGTGAGCACAGCTGATGTGGCTCCTGCCCAACGAGAAGGGGGTGCAGGGATAAGGTGGGGAACACAGTGCAGCACAGGCCCAGATAATCCATGGATCCTGGCCCCCTTCTCCCTGTACCCCCTACCCTCCCCCAAGTGCCAGCATGCAGTCAGGTTGAGCAGGAGCCACCCCAGCTGTGCCCATAGGGCCTGAGGCAGAGCACAGGAACACAGAATGGCACTAGCCCTGACATGGGGTTGGAGAAGGGTGTAGGGAGAAGGGGGCCAGGAGCTGCGGGTTATCTGGGCCCACCTAGGTTAGTGCCACACTGTTCTTGCACTTCTCCTTGAGCCCCAGCATGCAGTTGGGCTGAGCCAGTGCCACGCTCTGTTCCCATGCACCACTTTGAGCCACATGGGTGCAAGCTGGTGCGGCTCCTGCCTAATCCTGCCATGTGCTAGAGATTTGGGGTCTGGTAAGTACCACTCTAGCTGTGCCCACATGGTGCCATGGCCTGACAGAGTGTGGCCCTCTTCCTCCTACACTGTCTCCCCTGAGCTTTGACTCAGTTGGAGGCTGGGTTGTCTGGTCTGCAAACAGCCGCATGGTCAGAGCTGCACGTAGACAGCCTCACTGGGCAGAAGCCTGGCCAGGAGCTCAGTGCTCCCTCCCTGCCTTGGAACACATGCTGGCCAGGGCTGGCTGGGCTGGAGAGGAGAGTGGCAGCTGCTGCTGCTGCAGCCAGCTATGGCATGAGTAATGGAGAAGGTGAGTGGTACTGAAAGCCAGGGCAGCTAGGGGCCGGATACAGTTCTCCTTCAGAGGAACAACTGTGGTCTGGATAGAATTATTTGGCAGGCCAGATCTGGCTCTCAGTCCATATTTTGCCCACCTATATTCTACACCTATAAGTACCCTGCACAATAGGCTTTAGCAGCTTATAAGGCATGGAAATGGAGCATTTTCTCTCCAGGTGGCATAGCTGAGGGCTAGATAAATTTTATGATAACTAATATCATATTGCGAGTCAGTGTTTGAGCAGGTAATAAAACTTGGCCCACAGTAGAGGAATTGGAAGAACTATCTCTGACTGTATATAAAATACATAGTCTTGGTGAGAGATCTCGCGTTCAAAATCTCTTGAAAAAAGATTTTCAGAATTCAGAAATAGTTTAATTGGTCACTGCTAGAGAGTTATGTTTCAGAGGTCTATAATACAGATCAGTATCTGGAGGATATGGATATCTGAATTGTTTTGATGATGGGCTGAAAATGCATCCTTTTGATTTCAGCATGCTGCTGCATTTCTGAATTAAACTGGCCACAAGTTTAGTTCTTATGCTGCAGCTGTCTCCTGGTTGGTTTAGCGTCTCATCTTGGCTGAGTCTCATACCTACTTAATAGGTAATAGGCTGGTTTCAGGCCTAAGCTCTACTGCTGTTTTCATTTTGCCTAGGTTTTTTTTTTGTTCTTGTCATCACTGAAAAAATGACTTTCTTGTTTTATTGAAGTTTGTCTATATTTATTTCCCATTACAATGTTTCTCACAAATGGTCAGAATTAAAAATTCAGTGCTGTAGAGATCAGTTGGAGGGTCAGATATTAAGTGCATTCGTATATGTATTAACGCTGGGAATATTTATTTAATATTTATGAAGTGATCTTAAGAGGCTTGTGAAGTATTTGCCTGGAGTCCACAAAAGCTTAATCAAATATGGAAAAGTAGGGATTGCTGTTTGTTGAAGCAGATGGATAATGCATGCTTTAAGATATGTTACATACTTGGAGAGTGAAAAGAGCAGTATATTATGTCATTGTGGTCACAAAGAAAGGACTGAACTATAACCTCAAAATGCCATGTTGGTTTCAAAAGAACATCTCCGAGAGAAACAAGTCATCAGATGGTGCAGGGCTTGAGATGTCACGGTGATCATAAGAAGTATAAACTTAATGGAAAAAACTGCATAAAGAGTGAGAGGAATGAGTTGAAGAAATTCTTTTTTATGCATGCTTATAAGACTCCTTACAAAAAATATGTGTGATTAAAGCATGCTCAAACAACTTTGAAAAACCCTTTCACATTTCAACAATTTATTTGCTTTAATAACCCAGTATATCTTTTTAAAATTCAGATCGCATGGTTTATATGCAAGGGAATGGTGGGGGGGAAGAAACTTGTAGTCTCATTTTTACTGCTTTGCAAAAGATTTTCTAAAGATGTTGGTAAGCTATTTTACCACTGTAGAAAGGCAGCATGTGAAAGATTATATAAGAAGAAATCCTTTATGTTCAGGAAAGGAAGGTAAGATTTTTAACATGAAAGCTCCTGAAGGGATTTCTGCCTTATGGAAGGTAGAATGTATTTAAGATTTTGAAGTGTTGGATTAAAGTCACTAAATTTGACTCCCACTTGACATGGTTGATAGAAGGAAATGGTTCCCGAGTTGATTTAAAACGGTTTATTTTTGACATAAGAAACCCCCAAGTTGCAAGAAATAAATAGAAAAAATTTCTAAAGTCTTAGGTATTGAAAACTTGCTAGGACTGACTTATGCATAGTTTGAGTGCTTGAAAGTAGCCAATCGCTTTACACTTCCAATAAATGACCAACTTTCAAATGGCACTTGCCTCAAGAAACTGTATTTTCAGTGCTTTGTACATAAACTGTTGGAAGCCACTTGGTATCTTTAGGAACAGTAACATGGGAACAACTTCATTTTTCTGAAACAGAAGGGAGAAAACTTTTATTGACCTAGTATATTAAAATATTGCATACTATTTTTCAACTTCTTTTACTAAACAAATGAAATTCTTACAAAGTATGGTGGGATATAAAACTTACTAAAAGCAGCAGATGTTCTCTTATTAATATTTCATGTATGTACATTTGAAACTAACGTGTTGTATACAAGTAGACAGCAACCCTGGATGAAGCAAATTCTTTTCCAGACCATACTAAAATAGGAAGTAGAATGTGTCTTAAAGTGTATATTAGATCTTATATATCACTAATATTCCACTATGCTTAATATTTTGAAAGATCATGCTAGCATAGAGTTTGCTATTTTCTGAGATCTGAATATTTTAGACTGTGGTGGTTTTAAATCGGATGACATTTATAAGCCCAAGGCAGTGCTTAACCCATAATTACAGCAATGTCAAATCTTGGAAACTCTAGCAGTTCTTTATCCCAGTGGAAATGCATTTTGCTTCTCTACCAAAAGGTTTATGGGTTGACTCATTTCCTTTACCAATATGACAATTTCCTCCACATATTTAATGCTGTGGGCAAGATTGCAATATGTTAACAAATCTGTCTTCATATGACATAAACTCAATTTTAAGGCTTATACAGATTTGGTTAAAGTGCAGTTCTTCTTAGCTGTTTTGAAATAGATGTTTGCTTTCATTCAAGCTACTTGTGTCTGCTATTTTGCATTTCTTTAACTTACCAACTCTGAAAGAATTGAATGCATCTCTAATTGCTCTGAATTGTCTGTGTTTTAACTATTTTATACTTATGCCACATATTATAGCATTGAATGTTTGCTGAATTTCCACTAACTGACATTGCATTATTTTGTTTCTTTAACAATAAAAAATAACTATAAACTTACAATAGCTTTAACATTTCATAGTATGTATTTGCTTTACTAATCTCTGGCCTTTTTTGCTAATGCTACATGGTTGTTCTTCAACCTGTGGTGTCAGGACGCTGCATTGGGATACTGATCCATCAGTTCTTCAGCTTCACTCTGATTCCGATCTGGGGTATTGCATAGATTTTATTACTCCCTCTTTTATGTATTTATAAATATACATTTAATATAAGAGCTCAATTTTAGGGTTTTAGCTTTTAAATTACTATTAGAAGAATTCTAGTTTGGGAAGTAATTGAAGTCCCTGATCTTAGTGCAGTTCGTCCACAGTGGTCAGTTTTGATCTTACTGCAATTGTAAGTGATCACTTTCCCCACCCCCAGTAATATATTTTTTTTATTATCTACTCTTTTTTTTTTTTTTAACTGAAGACTTTTTTGGCAAGGTAGACTTCTTAAATAATTATATTTGAAAGAGAGTAGCTCATATAACTATATTCAAAGAAGGGCAGTAGTGATGGCAGCAAGTTGTAAAAAATAGTTAATGAAAAAAATACCATCCAAAGGCTTGAATACTTACACAATAGATTTTACTTATAGGGACATAGACTGCATTAATCACAGAACTGGAGTTGTTCACCCTAATCAAAGGGGTAGTATTGGACTCCTTTAGCTTATGGCACAAACTCAAGGGTTGAGAATTTCAAAGTTAAGCCTACAGGCATAACTTGCTTTCTGGCAGTAAAAATTATAGATCAGTATTAATTAACACCCACTGACTGTTCCAGTATTGTGATCCTGTTCTCAAAATATTTTATGAAAAAAAAAAAAAAAGATTTGGTTACACTCTTCCCTTGATCCTCTTTTAGTTCAATATGAACCTGCCATTTAGTGCCTGATATGGAGCTGAACTGTAAGAGACTATAACCTCATTGTAATAAACCCTATTTATAGTAAACCCTTGCTTTTAACCATCCCAGTAGCAGGAATGGGATTTTTTTTGTTTACATTTTTATGATGATGCAGCAAATTGACTAACTCTTTTACTGCAAACACTCTCTTAGCATAGTTTTTCTACTGATTTCATGGGGGAACATTATGAAAAAGTTGTACTGTACTATATATGCATGTCTCTGTGTGCTATGTCTTAGTTTGACCAAAATTGTCCTTTATAAATAAAATGTTGTTTAAAAATAGAAAACAAAGCATCGAGTTCTGGAATATTATTTCGATATAATATATTGTAACTTAATGAAGTGAAAGTTCTCAGTATTTACAGTTACAAATAAATAGGTCTGGGATAGGTAATGGGGGTGGACTGCATAGTTGCATGGGCTGAGCAACACTTGTTAATTTCAGAGTAGTTGAACATTTTTCAAATTAGAAAAATGTAGAACTCTGATGCTGCATTTAATTTATGTGAGTGGGGTCATCCCAGTGAAATCACTGATGTTACACCATTATTAAGGCTTGAAAGATTGGCGTTTTATCCAGCAGAGAAAAATAATGTGGTACACCAAAACTGAGCAGGCCTTTCTACAAATATCTTATCTTTTTCTTTTTCTCCCAGTCTTGTGTGTACAAGTAGCCACATTTCTAAAACTAAAGGTAGTATAATATTCAATTTGCATGAAAGTTTTCAGATGTTAATGTTCACTTCATTAGGTTTATTTTGGATATAATGTAAGGTGATAGCTTGTATGAAACTCTTTAAATTACTTGTGATTGTGTTCTGATATTTGTATTTTTTTTGTTTAGACGTGGACCTGTTAAACTTGGAATGGCAAAAATTACACAAGTAGATTTTCCTCCTCGAGAAATTGTTACATATACAAAGGAGACTCAAACACCAGTTATGACTCAACCTAAGGAAGGTGAATGCCAACTTTTATATGATTTTTTTTCTGGTTATAAAAGTATATATGAAAACTGTTTTAAAAGCAGAGATGGAGCCCAGTCACTTAGCTGATGGTTTTTAAGTTTTAAAAAGGTAATAGAAGAAAGTATGGTTTGATTTGTAGGAGAATTGATTTCTTTAATTTGTGTTGAGTAGTTCATATACCTCTTGCCTACTACATATTGTCTTAGTTTCTATTATTAACAATACTTATTTTCTGCTTCCCAATAAACAGCTGTATTATTTTCTTATTTAGAAAAAGCACCTTAACATATGTGTAGACATGCCCACTAATATGCATTAAACTTATTACCTCTAATGTGAGGTAGGTACTAAAGAAATGCACATTAGGCTGCCTTAATGTTCAGTAATGAATGTGCAGTTTTTAAGTGGTGCTTAATGTGCAGTAGCCTATTTTTACTGTGTGTTAGTCTAATCGCACATTTTTTTACATGATGCTTTAATGCACAGTAAAATAAATTACTGCACATTAAAGCACATGTGTAGATGTTCCTTGTGTTGCTTAAACAGCAGTATATTCACAAGTATGCAATGTGATCCATATATATGAAAGTAACTATTTGGAGGCTTTATATATTCACGTTTGTGAAGACAGCAAGTCATAAACAGTAGTTAATAAATAAAAATAAATGTTCAAAAACTTGCATTCTTATAAAGTGGATTTTGTATGTAAGGACATAGATTCCCTTTAATCATTGAGCCCTGGAGTTGCTCACCTTAACCAAGGGGCAGTTTTTGACACCCTCAGCTCATGGCACAAACTCAGGTTTTGAGAATTTCAGAGTTAAGCCTTCAAGCATAACTTACTTGCTCGCAGGAAAAAATATCTTTTAACAGAGGTATAGGTGGTTAATTCATTTGCCTTTGACTATTAGAGACCTGGGAATTGGATCGTAATGGAAATGTTTGGTCTTTAAACATTCTTAATGAACGCTTGGGCACACTATAGCCACTGAACTGTTCAGCTCTACTGCCCCCAGGTATTTAAATGGCTACACAAGATGTAAATTTAACAATACAGTTTCAGCTGTAATTTTATGCTTCGTATCTTGATGTTTACTATTGTCTTGTCATAAGTATCTATAAACAAACTGGGCAGTGTTTCCTTATTCTCTTTAAATTCAAATTTTGCAAGATTAGTTCTTAAATTTTTCCAAAGTGCTATATGATTTGCCTAAAAATATTTGCTTTCATAGCACTCTGCTGGTGTGTATTAGTACATTATTGCTTATTGTTACATGTTGACTATATGTGCTAAAGTTGCTCACTAGATATGGGAAGTGGGAGTGGGGGGGGGAAAAGCAAATGGGTAATACTTCTGCGTTGAAAGAAGTGTTTTTCTTCTTATTCACAGAATTCCTGCATAGGAGAATCAGTATGCTGTCTCGAGTTGTACACTGTTGGCAGATTTATTAGCTTTTTATTACTTGATAAACCAGAACAGAAGATTTTTTTCCTCTGTCTTATAATACTCCCCTCCCCATAAATTATTTAAACTGGTTTAACATTTGAGGTTATAAAGTAAATACAATTGTAAATAGAATATGTATTGGTATTTTAGAAAAATATACTGTGCAAGTTGTGCAATGGTTTGCAGACACACTTCTCTCTTTGAATACCCTTTCTATTCCTGCATGTGTACTGGCTGTATAAATACTTAATATTTCAGTAAGGGCCTTTGTTTTGGCATGTTGTTTTTTTCCCTTGGAACGCTAGCTAAAATGGAAGCTGAATGCTTGTTTGTCAAGCACTAGTTCATGGATACATCAGTAGTAACTCAAAGGAATCGCTTTGTTCTTTATGAACTTGCCAGTTAACGAAAAGGCTACTCTCAATTTAATTGTTCTGTATTTAGGAAATCTCTTCAGTTTCTGTTCTGAGAGAACTTGCAGCAAGTGCCGTCTTGTGGCTGTGATAAATTCATATTCTGTATGCATCACGTCGAGCTTGGTGTCTGCTATCAGTATTTTAAGTTCTCAACTGTGGTGGTATCCTGTATTTTGATGCAGTTTGAATAGTTTCTTAGAACTTTTCAGTGACAGAGTAACATACATCTTGCTTGAAATTTTTTATAATTCGTTAAAAAAATTATCATAGTATCATAGTACCTAGGGTCAGAAGGGGCCTAGAGCAGGCCATCTAGTCTGATCCCCCGCCGAGTGGCAGGAAATGAGTGCCAGGGTCACAGGACCCCAGCCAAGTACCTATCTAATCGACTCTTAAAGACACCCAAGGTAGGAGCAAGAACAACTTCCCTAG
>JAGPOW010003685.1:40377031-40395693 GCA_030014935.1 Caiman crocodilus
TCCTTCTGGTTGGGTGGTCTATAGCAGACACCCACCATTAAGTCCCTTTCCCCTCGTCCTCCTTGCAGCCTGACCCAAATCGCTTCCACCTGGTCTTCACAAAGCAGAGTTCATATTTTTGAGCCAAACCCTCTGAGTTGTTAACAGTATCTCTCTGCTGGGGTACTGATGCCATTTTAGCATAGGACAGTTGGGAAAATGAATAGATAAAATAAGTGTGTCATTTTGCATTGCATTTTTTCATGCAAGTGTTTTGTTTTATTTTTTTAAATAATCCTCAAAAATCCCCTAGTGACAAGTAGATACCCCTAGTTTAAAGACCGTTTCTAACTTTGGGAGTTAGTTTCTTAGAAGCTAGGGAAATGTAGAAGTCATGGAAACTAACTTTTAGGGCTTTTATTTATCTTGCATACAAATCCGTGGAGTTTGGGCCAGAATTTCAGATGCTTTTCGTTAGTTCATACAAGTTTATTAAGGAGTGATGGTATAAAATGTTATTTTAGACATGAGTGGAAAAGGATGTCTGAAACTAGAAACAACTGATGGAGGAGACTAGATAGGTCAGAGTCTTAGTGCTTAAACATGAAAATCCAGCATCAGTTTCTTTTTAATGTGATTTGTTTTTTAGGGTTAAATGTTAACCAAATTTAATTCTGTTCTCTTTTCAACACTCCTTTATGTAATCACTCTTTGCATAAAAAGCTCCACAGCCCAGCAATGGAATGCTGTTTCCTCCTGTGTTATGTGGGATGAATAAAATGAAATATAATCATCATCATCATCATATGCAAGTAAAAAGTTCAGATGATTAGCTCTAGTTTGGTCTTGAATAAATCAACTCTGTTTTCTTAGAGACTAAACTTGAAAAATTTAAAGACTGCCAACCTAATTCAGTTTTAAGAATGACTACTTTACTTTAAAACTAGTATTAACTATACCAGAATTCCCTTGACTGTTTTGTGGTCTTTTGTATTGCTTTTATATTTCTAAAGATAAATAACTAAAAAAAAGTCATCTTCTATATAAAGAAACTGTTCTATAATTGTTAATGATATTAATAATATCCATGTAAGAGTGGCAGATAAAATGAAGTCTAAACAGTTAATAAGCTTTTAAAATATATTTGAATGGAATGGGAGCAATGTCTAAGCTGATGCTTCTGTTGGCTCCCATTGTGTAGGAGTTAGGGAAGTCTTAATCACTGGAAATGAGCATATCATAACAGCAAGTCTATGGTATTGTGTGCATGGTTCTTAGTAGTTTCACTAATTTCAGTATTTCCAACTTTTGGCTAGTACCTATTCCGCAGGAATGTGTAGAAGATGTTGAATACAGTTTTGGTCCTAGGAAACTGAAATTACCAGAAATTCAATTGAATGTAAAGCAAATCAGTACTACCTGTAAACTGTAATAACCCATGTAATAAGAAACAAAGCAGTCTGTCAAAGTTTTCCTCATTCCATTGCCCTTTTCCCAATGCTAGTCAGTTAACTTTTGCTTTTCTTTTCTTTCCTTTTCTTTCCTGCCACTTGCCTTTTTCTTCCTTCTGTCAGGTTTACATGGAAATGTAGAGAGTTAGTATATGATTTCTGTATCTGAAGTGCTTATGATGCCTGCTGTGAATGAATTTGCCTGGGACTTCATGATCCAAGTTAGTTTCACGTTCAGCCAAATACTCTTAGAGTTTATGTGGAGGAGAATGACAGCACAGTCCACTTTCCAGTAGCGATTTCCAGAATACTCTTCAGCTGGAAAAGTTGACTGGATTGTACCTGCCCATCGGATCTTTAAAGTCCCTTGCTTCCTGAAGGCTTGAGAACAACTGCTTTTATTATCCTACTTCATCTGGTTTTTATCTGTGTGTATATGAAAAAGTGACTTGTCATGTGGGTCAAGAAATGGGATCACCTTAACCTTTTGGTTTTAAAAACTGAACAGTTCTCTCAGACTCTTTTCAACTGCATCATCAATGAATAACTGAGAATTATGCTTGCGCACATGCTAACGCATGCATGCACATTATTATAGGAGTAGCAAATTATATTTCAGTTAGAAAATTCAGTTGCCACAATAGACTGGAATCGCCATATATGGAGTATTTTGGTCATAAGAAAAAAAATTATCTAAATCTTTCAGGAAACAGGAAAAATGTAATCCTTATCTGTCTGAGTTCAGTGTTCATGATGGGTATGCATTTTTTTGTGTACTTTGTTTATTGCACTTAATCTCTAGACAGTATTTAGTTATAGAATTTCATAGAATCTTAGAAAAGTGGGCTGAAAGGGACCTCAAAAGAACCCTCTGCTCAAGACAGGATTGTCACAATTTAAGTCACCCTGTAGATTGTTTCTGAATAACAATGCATAAACCTATAATAGAAAAATATGAAATGTGGTCCTGTTGGTGTCCTTTGATTATTTTTTTTTTATTTTTTTTTTGATTTTTTTTTTTTTTTGTGTTTAACAACCATAGTCTGATTTAATATAACAATAACAAAAAATCATGTGGGGAAGCACAATAATAGTGTATAAGTCTCATTCAGTTCCTTCAATCCATATCTGTTTTAGAAGAGCTGCACATAAAGTAAAGCCAATCATTTCTAGTCAGGGTTGCAACTGGATTTCCATTTAAAAGGAAGCTGCCAAAATAGGTTTATAAAATACATGTGTTATGGCTGTCTCAGTATTAGGTTAGATCCAATCTGGAAGTTGAACTTTATTACAAAATGCAAGGTGAACTGGACACAGGATTATTTGATTATGACATTCTAAAAGAATGTGCTGAACCACTTCTGTAACTGCACTAGCACTTGTTTGCTGCTTTGTACCAACAAAAGGTGACAGAAGAGAGCTAGGTTTACTAGAATTCCCTCAGCTCTTCCTTGCATAGAAAATAGTAAAGCTTATGAAAGTGAAAGTAACAAGATCTGGTCCAGTTGCCTTACTGCTGTCTGTATTTTGCTGATACTCTACAATGTCTAAGGATTTCTTAATTGTAAGTTCTTGGTATTGTTTTCGGCCAATGGCTCTTGTTTGCATAAATGACCCTTTCAGCAGATGACTTCAAAATCTCTTTTCCTTTTAAAATGGCCAAAGCTATTTTAAGCATTCCCTGTAGGTCTTCACAATTGGGAAGATGGACTGGTTGTCTTTAAGAATACCTTTCATCTAAACAACTCAGACTTTAAATTGTATAGATATTTCTCTCCCTCTGTGAAATAGTTTGAAAAGATAGCTGTGCCTGAGAGTGCACTGCTCTCTTGAAAATTAAGACAGGAATTGAAGAATACCATGTCCTTTTGACATCACAATAAACTCCAAGTGGACAATTATCCTAACCACTACGGCTAAATTAAGACTTTACATTTTAGTCTGAAGGGCAGTACAATGCTTTCTTATGGCATACTGCATAGTACTGGCTCAGACAGAAAAGTGCTACCTCCTGAATCGTGACTTCCAGCTCTTGTTAGCCTGAAAGTCTTCCAGACAAGTACTAGATGGGCTAATCTCTCACTTTTTACATCCCAAGCCAAACCCTACTTATCTTATAAAATGTAACGAGAGCTGAGCCAGACATGTTGTAGCTGCAGGCATTTAGTGTGTTAGTATGTTAGTGTGTTGTAAGTAAAAATTGTTTGTGCAACTGTGTAGATGTCTCATGACCTTAGAGGTCCTTGTAGCATTTGAGAAATTGAATGTCTTGAAGAGAGACTGCTCTTTATCCAGCACAACAGAGTAATTCAAGCAGGCTGTTTGTAGGAGATTTTCACTTTTCTTAATAGAATGATTAATTTCTAAAGGGTCTCATGAAGAATAAATGTTTTGTCACAGTTTTCATATTTTTATACCCTGTTTCTCTAAGGAAGTGAATTCAAAGAACATGGAAACAGTTAAGCAGAATGCCAGAGTGAGGAGCATGCACATCAGGTTTTGTGGTGTCAGCAACTTAGATCATACATGAAAGTTAATACCATGGATACCTGGGTGGGGGGGGGGACTGGTTACCACACTTAGATTTGTGTGAAGTAATCCAGGCAAGAACAGACTTTAAATGAAAGGAATTCAGCTTGAAAGGTTGCTTGTTCATAATTTAAGTTTTCTGGGTTGGTAGAACAACAGTAGCTGCAGTCTTACTGTACAGTAAAACAGACAAATTGCAAGGTGAAAATGATGGGGACTTACTACAGAGCAGCTGAAGTGCAGTTACTTTCCATATACCTGTTTTTTTACCTCTACAGCACAGCTAAATGGTGGTAGCTTACCCCTGTTTCATTGAGGTGCTAGTTTCCACAATTTCTTTCACTTACTGTGAGGTAAAGCAGGCATGTGGACAATTATTATACATCAGCTGTTTGTTCTCATCATCTGTTAACTAACTTGTTGCAATTTATGAAGGTCACAGCTAACCACTTCTCATGGGCTTAGCCTTTTCCTGGCAGAACTAGGGTGTGTTCTGCAGCCTCTGTACTCATAGCCTCTGTGCAGTAACAGAGGACTTCTTCTCTATCTGATTAGTTATTCCATTTCTGTTAACCAGAGTAAAGCTCGTGCTGCCACCCAGCAGTCCAAAGGCATGCACAGACACTGCCATGTCTCAGCAGTTGGCCCCTTCCTACAGTGCAGTGCACACTTCGGTAGTGGAGACTGCTATTTCTTTCCAGAACCTGTGGTAGCAGAGCTAGGGATGTGTTGTCATAGCCTTAAAGACAATATTGGTACATTAGTGCCATACTATTTTTGGAAATGTGTAATCTGTGACTCAGATTTGTAAAATTAAAATATTACTTCAGCTCTTATTACTTTTGATGGTGTTTAGTCTTTTTCTTTCTAGCATTTAATAATACCATGGAGAGGGCTTTCAGGTGCTGTTGTCAGACAAATGTCATTATTACAACAGTATTCTTTAAAGAAATAGTAGATGTTTACATATACACTGAAATACCAAGGGAAAATTTAAGACTTGTACAAGAACTATGTGTATATTTGATATGAAGACACCTTCAGTTCAACAAAAGGCACCCATTTCACAGCTGATTTAACTTTGATTAACCTACTCTACAGCAACAGATTACTCAGAGAACTGGAACTTAACTCCATAGTCTTATTACTAGGTGCAGCCTAATTTACAGTGCTGCTTTTCTTTCCATCTCACCAAAACGCATCACAATTTTGATGTTAACTCAACATAAAAATTCAGTGGTTCATTAAACCCAGTTTTTGCATTTGTTGACAAAGAATTTGTCACTTTTAAAGTAGCGGCTGCTCTTGTGCAATCCGTATTGCTCATTTTATAACCTAAGATTGCCCGTCTGAAAAACATGGCATTTTTTAGTTTATTTAATTAATGTTCATTAATATATTGTGAAATGCGGTTCCACTTCTTGACTTCATGGTCCTCTTCAGTTCTACTGAGGTGCTAGCTGCTTTGTTTTCATCTTGTTTGGGAAGGAAAAGTTTTATATCTCCAAACCAGAAATTCACATCAGGTGCATTGTCAGCTTAGTTAACACTGAATGAGAGGAAGATGAGCTTGAAAACCTTCTCAAAAGCTCGGTCTAAGATTGCTTCACAACAGCATTAAAAATACATCTAGACTTTAAGTGAATACTTAATGTATTAAAAATTAAATTACCTTGAAAGCTAAATTCTCTAATCCTTCAGTCCTTAGTATACATTTGCTAGTACATCATTGTTACCACGGCCCCTGCAAATACTGATACCTTAAATCTTAATAAAGTAGGGAGGAATAGGAAAGGGAGGAGGAAGGGATTACACAGAAACTTGTGACCATTCTTGTCTTATGGACTCTAGTTGTCATTTTAGACCGTACATGTCTCTGGGCAGGAATTACATATGTTTCTTTCAGGCACAGTGCTGTTGTATACCTTGAATTTTTTTTTTTTTTGTCTATACTGAAGTTCTTTTGCTGTTACTTAATGTAAAGTAATCGCAATAGAAGTACAGCCCACGTGACTTGTGTGTCTGTTTGCACACAAGTAAATCTAAATGTGAAATGAGACATTCAGTGTTATCAATAGTTCTGTCTACTAAAAGATATCAAATTCACCCAAGGAACATTGTTCCCTTAATTATGTATTCAAACTATTGTGGCTACACTGTATTCAGTGTTTGGATGCATCAAACCATATAAAATGACCATACTGAAATTAATATAAAGAAATTTGGATCTTGTGTATAATATACCCCATCTGTATTTGAAATGTTAAAAGGGAGGAGCAATCAGCTACATGATCTTGTCTGTAAAATATGTAGATTATGAGGTCACTCGGCACTAAAAGGCTGACCATCTGCATTTGACAGGAATTTGCCTCCTGTCATTGAAAATGGTACTTAGAATCGGTGTGAATGTACCAAGGGGGGAGGGGTTGGGTTGCAATTTCTAATTCATGACATTTTAAGCTAGAATAACCACTCCAGGATAGTCAGAATCCAAGTCCTTAAATTTTAAGGTATTGATTATAGCAGCAAAATTGTTTAGGGAAAAACATATTTTACATAACTAAATGTTAATGTACATCAGTCGCATACAGTTTGCCATTCTCAGTCACAGCTGCTAAATTAAATTAAAATTGAAAATCTATTGCTGTTCCACCACAGTGACTGGTTGTCAGAATTTCAGCTGTGTTTGAACGAGAGACACTTTAGAATTGCTACAAGTTATACAGTTTTCAGATTAATAGTCCGTTGTACATGTGAATCCATCTAAAAAGGAGCAGTGTCTTTCTGTTTCTCCATGTGATTATTTTGCCCAAAAAAGCTTTCATTTTTTTAAGTAGCACAAAAGCTGTAATTGGCATGCTTTGTAAGGAAGTGTCAGTGTGCAAGAGAGTGGAGATCACTAAGAATTCTTTTACGCGTTCTTTCCCCTCTGCACCACCGCCTCCTCAGCAGGGTCACTGAGATCACTAGCTTTTCTTGAAATGGCCATTTTCACTGGCAGGTGCATTATACCCTGTATTTTCAGATTGTTTTTCCATTCTGAATGTTTGGCAGGTTGATTGCTCTGGCTGCATTGACGGAGAAAGGGCTGACAAATGCGGTTGGGCTGGCTGAAAAGACAGTGATTACTGTTTTCCTTTGTGGCTGATTGAGGCCCTTGAAAGGAAAGATTTTAACCTTCACCATTTGGTTCAAAAGTATGAGCATATATTGAAATCATTCATGCCATTTATCCTAGTTCTGTAAACTTGTCAGAACGTAAAAATCGCTCAATTTCAAGTAACGTAGGATTGGCATACGTCATTATCATTTTGATTAAGTTGGAGTTTGTATTATTGTGTGCATTATACAGTGTCACTTAAAGCTTTCTTTCCTGCAGGTACAGTTATATTTTTATTGCCTATACTATGGAGTGTAGAAAGATATTCAGACCCTCTCCAAACCTATCACTATGTGTGTGGTTTGGCAGCTGGTATGGCCTACAAGCTATATTTTGTTTGCAGGGTAAAGGCTTGTCTACAGACCTCCTGGAGTGCTGGTAATTGCACAGGCTTGCCTTTGGGGAAAGACATGATTGGAAGCAGTCAGGCAGAAAAATGTTGTGCCATCCCATTGCCACCTCATAGCAGAGAGAGACAATCCCGGCAGTACCATCTGGTTGTTGCTATCTAGTCAGCTGGCCTGGCTGCTGGGACCATGGCTTGGCAGCTGGTTCCCATCCCTTGACCACTCTTTATTTGTGTGTGTGTGTGTGTGTGTGTGTATTTTTGTTATATAACTTTGAACATGGGTCAGGGAGATGACTGCAACAAACAAGTAGAGTCCCTGTTGAATACTGTCTCATTACTTGTGATGAGGCATGCTGTAGACTCCTGCTGTCATTCCCTTATAGACAGATGACATAGCTGTTTAACCAATAAAAATAGTCTTTTCAAAAACTTACCGTAGGAAACAGAGGAAGAAAAGGCAGGAAATGCATATTCCACAACACTAAGTAATTTAAAGTTATTTTCTGGTTTACAGTATTGAAGGGAAAAGAAGTAGTAGTGCAGAAAGTACTGTAAACCCTGTCAGGATTTCTGTATATTAAAATTTTATGGTGTTCATTGCAATTAAGAAAAATACATTTTGCTTTAAAATTCTCATTGCCAGACATGATACAGATAATGAGACTTGCATTTAGAATGACAGAAAAAAATTGTAATCTCTCAGCTATTATCTTTAGCAAAATTTGCCTCTCAAAATAGCAACCCGAAAGCTAATGTGAGCCATCTTTGTGCCATGTGAAGATCCATTAGACACTGATGGTTTCAGATCACAAGTAAACAGCGGCTCTGTAGGCTATTTTAGACATTTGATTTTCTTCATTCTACAGCATTAATGTGTCAGCATGTTACATAAAACTACGTGGCAGATGCAAGTTGTCTGGAATGATAAATGCTTGTAGGAATTTAAGATTTCTGTTGTAAATGTTTAAAAATTTCTTGGGTATTTTTTTTTTCCAGTTTCCCCAGCTAAACAAACTAATGTGACCGTGGACTAAATAGCGAAGTAGGCAAATGTTCTGATTCATAATTCTTCACTTTACCCAAACATTTTGTTTTATAGAAATGTAATTATATTCAGTGAAACGGTTAATTTTGTACTGACTTACTTGAAACTCTACAGAAAATGTTATGCCTTTTTAAGAGTATTGATGATTTCACTGTACTATTTCTCATCAGATGAGGAAGAGGAAGATGATGTTGTGATACCAAAACCATCAACTGAACCCGAAGAAGAAAAAACACTGAAAAAAGAGGAAGAGGAGGAAGGTACAACTCTCTCTAGGGCATGATTGATTTATTGTAATAAAAAAGAAGCTTTAATTAAATAGGCTCTCTCTTATCAATTTAAGTTTGTTTACCATTTACGTACCTTTTAAGTACAAAATATAAGAACGCTAAAATAGTCTTAAAATATGTTGCACATGTGGATATTATGAGTATATGATTTTTACAACAGTGGTATTTGGTTTTCCTATCTATTCATTTGTAATAAGGAAAATAAATCTGAAAAATCAAAGATCTTGTTTTGTTTTCCAGTTGCACCTCATGAACTTACAGAAGAAGAAAAACAACAAATTTTGCACTCTGAAGAATTTTTAAGTTTTTTTGACCATTCTACAAGGATTGTAGAAAGAGCTCTTTCTGAGCAGATTAACATTTTCTTTGACTACAGTGGAAGAGACTTGGAAGACAAAGAAGGGTAATGGCTTGTTGAACGTTTTTCCTGAGTGTATTTATTATATTACAAACTGAATTTAGATAACTTCTTCATATCTTGTAATTCCGTCTTATAGAGAGATTCAAGCAGGTGCAAAACTGTCCTTAAATAGGCAGTTTTTTGATGAACGCTGGTCAAAGCATCGTGTTGTTAGTTGTTTGGACTGGTCATCTCAGGTAAATTAATACTTACTTACTTTTAGAAGTGATGTAAAAGTGATTTCTTGTGTGTGTATGTGTGCGCTCAAACTTTTTGCACCATTCATATGTGGTGTTTCAGTTGTATTTCTTAGAATAGCACTGACACTGGTAGTTCCATATGTGTTTGAAGATACTTGTTTGTAGCTTGTTCATACCTCCTACATTTTTGTTAAAGTACAATGACAACATATAAATGGAACTAAGTATGCTGAAGGCACTTAAACGGAACTGACTATGTTAAAGACACTGCAAAGGTAAGTGTCAGCTCTGGGGGAAAAAAAGCTTGCCTAAGTTTGTTTTAAACTGAAAACCAATAATTGTAGTACTAAAAAGCACTATGTCTTAGATCTGTAGTTGGGGACAAACCTTTTAATGGTTACTAATTATAAATATTTCTGTCCCAATTGTATATATTATAAGGGGCTTAAAGTGGATTGACTGAATTGAGACAATATTAATTTACTCCAAATAATCTCTTTTCCCCCTCCTCCCCTGCCTCCTTTTTAACTTTTGTGACTAGTACCCAGAGTTGCTTGTAGCCTCTTATAACAACAACGAAGACGCCCCTCATGAGCCTGATGGGGTGGCTCTTGTTTGGAATATGAAATACAAAAAAACTACCCCGGAGTACGTCTTTCACTGCCAGGTATGATGCAAGTTCCTGTTTCACCAAGCTAAAGATTTTATGTTGATGAATTTAGACAAGTGCCTTCTTTATACTTGTCAACATGGTGATTTCATTGGGCTGGCATGTACTTTTAACCACATGTATTTGCAAACAGATGTTGATGGATGTAGACTTCATTGCTTCAAAAAGATTCTGCTGACATCATTCAGAGTATTTAAACTTGTCTGCAAACCTATGTTTCTTATTCTTCTAATTTAGTTAAACAACAAGAAAACCTTTTCGTTCTATGCCTGAAGTATAAGTAGCTTTTTTTCATAAGCTGTAACAGAGAATGTACAACTAGACTTTAGCCCACAAAGCAAAATGTATATGGCCTAAGGAGAGGGACCAAGATGGATAAGTAGAAACATATGTTTCATGTAGAAAACAGATGCGGGTTTAAAAATGGATTAGTGAAAGGTAAAAATGTGCAAATCTTTCCTATTCAACTATGCCTGCAATAGCAGTTTTCTTTTCAACATGTCATAATTCTAAGAAATGGTTTAGCAGAATTTAAACTAATGTATAATCTGATGTCAGATTACTGTCAAGACATAGCTGACAAAGGTGATTAATTATGATTTGCTACTATAAATATAAAATTTGTCAAGAAGAAAGCAGAAAAACTATGTAGAGAATGTCTCTTAATGGTGTTACAGTCTCTCGTGTGTTACAAACTTCTGAGAGAAATACAAATCAACCGCATGGCTGAATACAGGAGGAAGAGTGAGTGGGAGCTTCACTTGCATTTAAAGTTAAAACCAGAAGCATATCAAGTGTTTTAAGTAACCATTCATAAAAAGTTCCTGCAAAACTTCTAGTAATTGCTTTCACTATCTTTTGCTCTTCTATCCAATATCAAATGTCTGAAGGGACAGTTCAACTCTAGTAATGGTCAGGTTTTCTTGACTTTGTTCTTCAACATCACTTTGTTACTTCATGACTTTTCTTTTTCTCTGCAGTCTGCAGTGATGTCTGCTACATTTGCAAAATTTCACCCAAATCTGGTAGTTGGTGGCACATATTCAGGACAAATTGTGCTATGGGATAATCGCAGCAATAAGAGAACTCCAGTACAAAGAACTCCGCTTTCAGCTGCTGCTCACACGGTAGGAGGAAAAAGGCATCTACAAGAACTACTTCCTTTTGAGGCATATCAATTCCTGGCTCTTGGACTGGGGTGGCATTTTAGTGCCTCTGTTTGCATTTAGCAAAGCTGGTACTGAAAAATTTAAGATTCTTGGCTTTGTCACTCTGACAGTTTCATAGGTGCCATGTCTAAACACCATACTTTTCGGTAACTAAAAACTAAATAGACATTCATTCAGACAGTACTTTTAGAGACAGCTGTAATGCTCTGAAAAACGTTAATCCACTGTTAAGTAAAAATTTGAAGTACTGCTGAATTTATGCGGGAGATTCCTTTTTTTGAGAAGGATTTTGTTGTATTCTTTCTCTCTCTGTCTTTCCAATTTAGCATCCTGTATACTGTGTAAATGTGGTCGGGACTCAGAATGCTCACAACCTGATTAGCATCTCAACTGATGGAAAGATATGCTCGTGGAGTCTGGATATGCTTTCCCAGCCACAGGTAGAGTAAACTTAGAAAAGTCTTATGATACAGAGCTATAGATGATATTTGCCACTTCACTTTTTTTAAGTGCAGGTAATCTGTACCTTAATACTCAATCTAACATCTGTATACTTGCGGTAAATATTTTGTAAGACTTAACACATTTTAAAAAATGTATAAGCATTTTCACAACACAGAGGTACAGTGATTGGTCTGGTAGTATTACCAGATAAAAATGAGTAGCTTTTTTTTATTGTACTAAATCAAGTGTTATCTGTGGATCTCTGAATAGCTGTCTTCACCATGGATGCTAAAACTTGGTCTCATAATAGACGCATGTTTTAGATGAACTAAATCAAGAATAGCTTGTGAGCATGCTGATGCTAAAAAAAAAAAAGTTAGTATTTAAAATGGTAAATTTTGAATAGCAAGTTGCTGATAATCTTTCTCTACAGGATAGCATGGAGTTAATTCATAAGCAGTCCAAAGCTGTAGCTGTCACTTGCATGTCCTTCCCTGTTGGAGATGTCAACAACTTTGTTGTTGGAAGTGAAGAAGGCTCTGTGTACACAGCATGCCGCCATGGCAGGTGAATAAGAATCCTTGTTACTCTTTTAAAGCAATTAAGAGAAGAATCGTGATAAACTTTACATAGTAAAATCTTGTTTCTATAAATAAGGACTGTGCATAGTCTGGGGATGTCTATGTGAATCCAACATTATCTTTCATAATGTTTTCAAATTGTGCCCTTTTAAGTTCAATTTGCCATTTTCCTCCTTTTGGCTTGGAATGGCTTTTAAACAATGACAGACCGACTGAGTTGAGTTCTGTTCATTTGAATCGTAGCAGAATATCCCAAACTTTATATCGGTTCTCTGGATAATTGTACAGTAACATCACGCACAAATCTTAAATTGCTAGCATTTCTCCTGCTGTTCAATCTGTTTTGAAATTGTCTGGCTGTATCTTATCAATTGCTTTCTTAAATAAAATTGAATGTCCAGTTTTCATCTCAAATACACATCACTATTGCTGCACATCTCTGTGGCTTAAATAGCCAAAATTGTACCACTTCTGTGTAACATTCTTTCCCTTCCCCTGATTTGGGGGAGACTTGGGGTGTATTATCATTATCAAGAACTAAACTTTGGTTCTGCAATGTGCATATAACTTCTCTTTTAAGTCAGCAGGTGTTTGGATCCTCATGCCCAAAGACTGCATTTTGTTCTTCATATCATCCAACTATTTAGCTAGTGCTTGAAGAGCATGTATAGTTATATCTGGGTGGGCTAATGCCTACTAAATGTTACTCTGATCTCAGCAGTATTTTTGCATGTAACTTTTTCAAAACCCCTTTCTATTGTTTTTGAGATTTATTAATCTATGGGGTTGTGTTTAAACCCATGTTATGTTGAAAAGTAAACTTTAGGTGAGAACCTCCAATAGAAAGTGTTGTTAAAACTCCCTTGCCACGTATTTAGCTTTCTCTGTCTGTAAAATGTAGCTTCAGAAGAAATTTACCTCAACTTGTTTTAAAACAGCAAAGCTGGAATCAGTGAGATGTTTGAAGGACACCAAGGACCAATCACAGGCATCCATTGCCATACAGCGGTTGGACCTGTTGACTTCTCTCATCTCTTTGTCACCTCATCTTTTGACTGGACAGTAAAGCTTTGGACAACTAAGGTATCCATATAGATATATTTAACAGATTCTTTTTTTTTCTTTTGTATACTTTGACACAAGGTGGTGCTATAATGTAAGGTACATAAGTTGTCAAATGGTTGAGAGAGACTTGTTTGTTAAATTATGTAGCCTAGCTCTCTTTCAGTCATCTACAAATAGGGGACAGTTGTGGATTTGGGATGGGGAGAACCTAGCCCATTTTTGCCTAATTTGTTATCTAAGTGTGACTTCACTTTATAGAGTCTGTTTGTTTCTAGTCTATTTTGTTCATCTTTTCACTTTGCAAGTGACTCATGAAGAACAGCGTAACAAAGTAGTCTAGGGCAGAGAGCTGTCAGGGCATCCAGCCATGGCTCCAGAAGGCACAAGTAGAAGCTTCACTCTGGACTCATTCCAAGAGTGCATGCAGGTGACCCAACTGTACCAGGTCATTCAGGTTGGGGAATCAAAGACCACTGACATGATACTAGCCACACAGTTCTTTTGTTTCCCTTGGCCACAAACACTGGCATGCCGTGAGCGTACTAGCTCAATATGCTTGGTTCAGGTGGACCTTTGGCTTTCCTTTCCTTTTATGAGTACATTAATTCAGGTGGCCACTTGAGATCCCATCATTGCTCTAGTTCATTTTGCCATGGGTTTTAGAAAAATAAGAACATTGCTGTTCTGTCAATGAGCCTAAATTGACTTTTCCTTCCATCACTATCTTAGCTATCCTGGGGAACATGAAGATGAAACCAAAACCATGCTAGGGTCTCCTATAGGTAACTCACATGCAAAATACTACTATTGTACCAATTGGTAAATTCTGTTTCAGAGATGTTAATTACTGTTTACAGGCTCTCTTGTGCTATTGGCTTCCTTTTGAAGCTGTTTAATAATAGTAGGTTATACAAGTGCAGTAAAATCCTTTGAAAGAGATGGTTCTCAGTTATGCAGGCTCTCTTGTGCTCTCTATAGCAGCACCTTTTTAAGCACTGATTTTTGTTTTTCAATTTTGGAATTGCTGCCATTGGCAAGTATGTCTCATCATCCCACTCATTGTCAAAAGATTTTAGTTTTAGAATCTCTGAATGCATAAAGTTATCTTATACAATTTACTTTCAGAATAATAAGCCTCTCTACTCATTTGAGGACAACTCAGACTATGTGTATGATGTTATGTGGTCTCCTACTCACCCTGCCCTGTTTGCTTGTGTGGATGGAATGGGGAGGCTTGATCTGTGGAATCTCAACAATGATACTGAGGTGAGGCAAGATTTAAATTAATTCTCAAACCAAACAAGAACAGTGTTTTTAGACTTTCTCAAAAATATCTGGATAACAATTTTGCATCTTGGCTGCTATACGTGTGTCTCTCTAGAGCTGCAGACTATTACTTAATAGATACCTTTAATAAAATAAAGCGAATTATTGCAGATTTCATAGTCAATATCTGTCCAATAGACCAATGGCACTTGCATTTACATTTGTTTCATAGAGCTTTTGATATTAAAGGGTTCCTCTCTGATTAGTGGAGACTTATGAAAGGCATTGCTGAATGGAGGCCTTCTACATGGCACTGACATACTTGCCAATATAAAGGGCCTGTGTTCTGTTTTAAAACTTTTGAGAGAATTTGACATGTTTTTGAATAATGCCATTTTCCTAAGAATGTAGTGCATTTGCACAGATCTTTAGGAGATTTGGGGCTGGTTTGCAGCACTTTTTCTAAATGTGTGGATGAAGGCTGCGCAGAGTAGTATATTCTGCGAGATAGTGATTTCTTAATGCAGATTTCTGAAGACTGCACAGAAGAGATGTGTAGCAGGGGAGAGAGCTATATTTCCATTCCTGCAAAATTCTCCATGCATTGTAGTGAGGGAAATGCTCATGAAATCTTCAACACTAATCCATTTAATTTTTAAACCATGTTTTCTGGCAGAATGAACTAGCATGTGGAAGTATATTTTCGCTAGTATTCTAAATAGGCAGAAATTATAACCTATAAACTCTGGAAATCCAGAGCTATAGATCATAATAGCTCAGGACTAGAATTTCATCTGGAAATACTGATGAAATTCTAACAGTGTGTATGAACTATTTTTATAGGTGCCAACTGCAAGCATTACTGTGGAGGGGAATCCTGCTCTTAATCGTGTTAGATGGACACATTCTGGGCGAGAGATTGCTGTTGGTGATTCAGAAGGACAGATAGTCATATATGATGTGGGAGAGGTATGCAACTTGAATTTCTCCACAGTTTTCTCAATTCTGCTGTTACTGTTTGTTTTTGTTTGTTTGTTATAATTGGTTAATATTCATGCCAGGAATAATGTCCAGGTCCTTCATTTTAAAACTCAGAATTAATTCTGAAGTAATATTTCCACTTCAGTTAAGCTTCCTGGAGTATTAAACTTTTAGCTGTATGACTGATAGTTTTATATTTTTGTTCTGATTGATGTCATTTGGGAGTACCTGAAATGGGATCTAATAATTACTGATTCAGTACAGCTTGAATGCAACCCCTACTGCAGCATAGAGGGGAGCAGTTGGATTTCATCTCCTTTGCATTTGTCCCAAAGTTAGTTGTTACCACAGTTCAAATAAGTCTAGGAATGTAAATTCTGAAGAGAGGCTTTTGCAGATCAGTTCCTAAGGTTGTACTGATAAACAGGGTCATAACATGCAAAGAACGTACCCATGGCAATCCTCTCTCACTCTTGCTCACTCCCTTCCTCACCAGTCCTGTATGTTGACTTCCACTGTACACAGCTCAGAAAAGCAGTCTTGTGGGCAGTGTGTGTCATAGAGTGCAAAGTATTCTACATAACCACAGCTCCCAGAATGGCAGTGGAACTTGCTGCTGCTGCTGAAACTTTCACCATACTCTTTTGCCCCTGAAGCTCATGTCAAGTGCAAAAAAAAAAGCTGCTTTCAGCAGCAAAAAATTGGGTCAAGTCTGCCTCCCCCTTCCCAACAGCAGTAAACTCCACTGCTGCTCTACAGGACTATGATTTCCAGAATGCCTTGCACTCTTGTAATGCATACTGTCTGCATCACTGCTCCCTGCAGCCAGAAAGTGCAGGCGGAGCAGGGAGTGGGAAGGTGAGGTGTGGGTGGGTGTGTGTGCTGTTCCCTGCCCCTGCTCCCCCCAAGTCCTTCTGGTGCCCCTCCCCTTAGGCAGCATCTGGGGCACACGCTTCACTTACCTACCCCACATTAGACTACTGGCAATAAGATACTTACCCAGTGTACCAGGGAGAAATTAGATGTGGACAGTGAGCTTCTTAATGGGTGCTGTGGCCTCTCCAGATGGAAGGATGCTTGCTCAGGCAGATGTTTTCTGCTTTAAAAGTAAGACTTGAGCATTTTCTTGGTATTATTATCAAGCACAGTACTCTTTACATTAATAAAGTCTAAGTCATTGTGAGTTTCTGGACAGTGCATACAAATTATATCGGTTAGCAAGACCCTTTAAATATCTCTTGAATAATGTAATTGGTTATAGCAACACTTGCAGTTCACAAGCGATATTAGTGGATGGATTTAAAATAAGCCCAGTTCTGTTCTGTTTGTACTTACCTGAAGATGCAAATTTCATATTTTTCCACAGCAAATTGCTGTCCCTCGCAGCGATGAATGGACTCGTTTTGGTCGGACATTAGCGGAAATAAATGCAAATAGAGCTGATGCAGAGGAAGAAGCTGCAACTCGCATACCTGCATAAGTCTTTCAAAACAGGCAGCACCCATGGATTTGGGAATGAGTATAGGTGTTAAGACTAAAGATGTGCTTGTCCAAATGATGATGGCTTTGGGAGGGAGATGTGGACTAAACTGTGGATGTTGATAAATGTATCAAGATCACTGAAAAGTAAATCTTGCAATGTCACTTTTTTATACATAATTACAAGCACACTCTTGGATTTGTAACTTTTAATAGAGTTAACCTCAACTTTGCAAGGGTGTACTTTGCTGAAACACTAACACAGGTGTTAGACTATTTGAATTTTCCAAGTTTACACCAGTATAACTAAATCTGGAAAGTAGACCATCTGAGTTCTGTTTCTAAATCAGACCTCCTGTATGACACTGGCTAATACTCATTCACTAGGTTACTCTCTGAAGGATTATAATTGTTAGGCAATTAGAACTACCCATGGAAATGCATGCATTTGTTCAAAGTAACCTTTCATCCTATTTCTTTCTTGCATATAATGGGCTCCAGGCTCTGGTAGTGGGTTATATAAATGAATGAAAGACTTCATCTGTAATCACTTAACTTATTTGACAATAGAGCTTGTCTTTATAGAGTACTACATACATAATACTGTGTCTGGGGCTCTTCTGTTTGTTTTTTGTTTTGAATAAGTGCAGTAAAGGGGAAATGGCTTTATAAATAAATGCTACCTGAGCTTTTATCCTCAGCTCAGTCCTCTGGTATGTCTCCCTTCTTTGTCTGCATCCAAACAAAGATGTTACTAATCCACTAAGAGCTGCTGCTTTGCACTGGAAAAAAAAGTTTTCCACCTCTTACTTCCAACACACCATTGAGAGTACCAAAAGTAAGGATTCCTTGCCTCTTCAGTACTATAATAGCTAGACTCTAGCTTCTTAGTTGCAGCTTGTACAACTGTAGTATGCAGTATTAGAATATTCCAT
This sequence comes from Caiman crocodilus, assembly GCA_030014935.1. Lineage (NCBI taxonomy): Eukaryota > Metazoa > Chordata > Crocodylia > Alligatoridae > Caiman > Caiman crocodilus. Next base: position 40,395,025 of record JAGPOW010003685.1, read on the forward strand.
GAGGATAGCTTTTAAGTGAGCAAAGAATTTAGGAATTTGTCTTTGCCTGCTGTGTTGGGTAGGAATTTTTCAGGAGTAGCAGCAGGACCATTGAATTCCTGTTGCCCAGATGTAAAGTTGATGTCAGAAACCCAATTGTAATGTGTAAAGCTGAATGGAATTGCCTGTAGTGAAAACTCTGTACTCCATGGTATAGCTAAAAAATAAAACTGCTAAGCAACCAGAAATGGTGAAAAGAAACACAGTCCATTTTCTGCCAGGCAACCTATACTTGGGAAGAGATGTGGCCTTGTCTTGGGTCAGCATTTATCTAAAAAATTACAGCCAGCTTCTGTCACAAGAAGGTTTTCTCTTAAAGTCTTGTTTGCTCCAGATCAGTTTCCACAGGCCTCTTTTATACATCAGAGTGGATTATAGGAGGGGTCCAGCCTCCAAGTCCTTTCTGGGTGATTGTGTTGCTCCTATGGAGCTTCTCAAACAGAAACTGTGTACAAATGCTGCCAGTTTTCTGTAGCAACATACTAGTCTGCTTTCAGCTATATTTCCCTTGCCTCCCTCATAGTATCATAGTAGGGTCAGAAGGGGCCTAGAGCAGGCCATCTAGTCTGACCCCCCGCCAACTGGCAGGAAACGAGTGCCAGGGTCACAGGACCCCAGCCAAGTACCTAT
>JAGPOW010003685.1:40395793-40434441 GCA_030014935.1 Caiman crocodilus
TCAGAAGGGGCCTAGAGCAGGCCATCTAGTCTGACCCCCCGCCAACTGGCAGGAAACGAGTGCCAGGGTCACAGGACCCCAGCCAAGTACCTATCTAATGGACTCTTAAAGACACCCAAGGTAGGAGCAAGAACAACTTCCCTAGGAAGCCGGTTCCACGTCCTAGCCACCCTAACTGTGAAGTAGGGTGAGTAAGAGAGACTGTTTTACCTTCCAAGGAAGCCTTTCTATTCTTGAATCAACACTGATTAACTAGAGCTGTCTGTTCCAATAAAGTGTCTGTTTCCCCTCTTTCCAAGGCCAAGCCGCTTCTTTGTGCCCTGCTTGTGCATGTGGACAGTACTGTTGAGGAGGAGCTATACACATTCTTGTTTTCCCCAGTCTGTTCAAGTTAGCAAGAATCCTAATTTAATATAGTTCCTGCCAGACAAGTATTCATTCCCACAGAGATTTTTCTGCTGAAAATGTTCAGAATGCAATCCAGCCATCTTGGAACACGGCTATTTTATGGAGAACACTCTCTTGTCCAGAGAGTGGGGGAAGAGGGGGTCAGAATTCATCAAATTAAGTGTCGGAAACAGGCAATGCTACAGTATTGTTATCTGTCTTCTGCTTTGGGTTCCATTGCCTTTCCATCTAAAGTAAGAGAGAAACAACTATAAGTTGCTAAGAGCTTTAAGGGGAGAATTTGGCCAGCCAGATATATGAAAATCTATCCCACTCATTCTGGGAGCAGTCCTACCAAGCATGAAAGGGACAGGTTCTTACATTTCAAGAGCACTGGAGACTTACTGCCTTACTATCAAATCTAGTAGTAATCCCAGGGTTCCTTACATGGAATGAAGAGAAAACACTTCTAACTAAAGTCACACACTTTCTCTGGACTCAACATGGCAGTTTCTGATGCTTAACTGTTTATAAGAAAAGCCTGTCCACTTAAGTTTGGCATCATGTAGGCCTATTGATCTTCCTGTTTCTCTTTCTGCTTTCCTTTAAATTAACATTGGATCGCTGTCTGTTAGCAGTAGGTAGCTGTGTTGCAACACACAACATGCTTTGTCCAAAGCACTCAATATGCAGTTGTTGCCATATCCAGGCTAGATATAGCATTGTCCTAAGGTGCAGAATCCTGTGAGGGGAAAAACAGTTTACATGGAAGCACCTGGCTTGCTGAGTCCATTACTGAGGTTGGATACCTGTTGGCTTCTGAATTCAAAACTTCCAATCAATACGAAATGGTAACCAATCTATGCTCTCTATAGTTGGCTTCCTTCTCCAAAGTTTTCTCAAACCTAACTTGAAACCTTACATACCATTGTAGAATTACTTGTCTATTGAAGATAACATACTAGTAGCAACTATTTTTCTTTGCAAGCAGACTAGAGCGGCTTCCAACAGAAGCCATTGCCGAAACAATAGAAAAGTAGTGCTTGCTTCTGATGCGACAGCTCGCCACCATCCTCTTTCATCCAAGATCAGTGGAACAGTAGGATATTATGGGGACTACAACTGTTGAATCACATTGCTTTTAATCCTGAAGTTACATGATTTGAGAAGAAGAAAGGAGGAATGTAACCTTGCAAATGCCATTGAGGACTTAATTATTTAATCTAGTTGTCATTTCCCACAATACAAAGGTAAAAACTTAGGTAAAAATTAAGATACTAAAAGATAAATGTATAAAATTCAGCCTTGGTGGTTCGACAGTTATAATCACAAATTCAAATTTACTTAAGAATGATTCATTTTAAAATATCAAGGTCAGCAAAGTTACTTTCCTGTCTTGAATTTTCTAGATGTTTCAGTTCAAGATTCAGACTAGTGGCACATTTTATGTGTACACATGCACAGGATAGCTGGAGTTTGTGTTTTTTATGGAAACCAATGCTGCTGTGGTGTTCACAGAGTTGTCTTGTATTTGTGAGACATGCAGTCACAGAAATTAAAGCACTTTTTTGTGTCCATTTAAGGTGCACAGAGCTGAAACAGCAGCACTGGTCAATTTTACAGCAGTTGACAGAAAATCATAGTGGCTCAAGTGTAGGTTTATAGAGCCCTCTCCCCCAAAATCAACAGAACTGAACCTGTCCCACCATGTAAGAGGGAGGCTCCAGATGAGTTGTTCTGTACATGTCTAACAGCCAGGAATAACATTTTAAGATGGGCAAGGATAGAGCTAGAGGCCTCTTAAGCACAGCATTAGCTTAAATTGATATGGGATGGCAGGATGTAGGCTATAAAAACTACTGTAGTCCTCAAGCTACATGACCTATGAACTGTCTTAGCTGATACTTGGTAGCCATGAGGAAACTCCACAATAGCCATTTCCAATCTGGTTGTATAGGGGAGGGCTCAAGCAGACTGAATACAAGTTTCATGATTTTTAAACAAATTTTGAACCACCTATGTCATCCTGATCTGAATGAGACTTAATCAGGGTGGAGGGGGATGGTGCAGCATCACAATTTGCTGCTTGAAAAATCCTCCTCTTTATTTACTAAGAAAACTTGAACAGGTGCCTGATGGTTCAGAAACGATTCTCAGCAAAATACAAAGACTGTACCATATTTCCTCAAATCCAAGACAAGGTCCCCCTACTTAACATGGGGGGAATTCCTTGATCTTAGACTTGAATACAAGTTAGGAGTTGTGGAGTCAGAGCTGCAGTCACTGCCCTCTCTGACTCTTGACCCTGTCACCTTACCTCCCCATCTCTGTGCTCCCTGGCCTGGGCTGGAAGGTAAGTAGCAAGGGGGCAGTGATTGTGGCAACAGCTCTGGCCCCAGCTCCTGGGCTGAAGCTGCTACTGCTGCATGGCTGGGGTCAGAGCAGCACATACTCTGTCCTTTTTCTCTGCTCCAACTGAAGCAGCAACAGGAAGGTAAGTGGCAGGGGAGTGGGCAGCAGGATGGGGGACACCAGAAGGGGGAGAAGTGGAGGTCAAGGAGGAGGGGTGCAGGTGGTCAGGGATAGGTGCCAGGGGTTGTAGGCATAGGGAGGAGCAAGCATGAGGGATACAAGTGGCAGGGGAGAACAGGCACCCTATGGGGCAGGCATGAGGCAGTGGGAGAGGCGGGAGGAGGTAAAACAGGTGGCAAGCAAAAGGGGTCAGTTCATTTAAAACTCCACAACTGTCTAGCCCCAGCTGCTGCTGCTTATCCCATGCAGTGGTGGGGAAGACTAAGGCAGCCCTCTAATTAGATTTGAAATGTGGACTCTCATAACAAAAGTGAAAACCTTTCCATATCTAGAATTAATTTTTAGGCTGGGGGTGTCTTAAATTCAAAGTAGTCTTGGATTCAGGTAAATATGGTATGTTTTTGGCTGAGCACAAGAGAAATCTTACACCCAAAGCTATTTCTAATCCCAGCAAGTGAAAGCCACTTGAAAATGGATGTATGAGTGCACTTTCATGGACCTAATTCTAGTTTGCTCCCAGAAACTACTACTATATATTACAGCTGGCCAGAGAATAACTCTTCCACGTGACTTTTAAGGCTTTGGAATTTGTTTCTATTCCATAGCAAAAACACTAGATAAAACCTTTTTCAGCAGTTTTGTGAAGAAGAATTACTGGAACATCCACTTTTAGATTAAGGTAAAAGATTTCTATTCACGTCTCCCCTATTTTGAGGTAACCTCAAACCATCTTGTTAAAAAAAATAAAAATCAATACATCTTTACAAAAGTAGTTCAGCTGCATCAGAACAGCATATTTTGAGAGACATTTAACTGAAAAATGTTCTAGCCACCTCTGTGATGCAGGTCCACTCCCACTCAATCACTATTCTAGAACATGACATTGAAATGTCATGTAAATCTGATCTAACACTAAGCAAAATTATTTGATACCTGTATTCTCGATTTCTTTACTCAGAGAATGGTTTTACATTGCTGTTTAAGCTGCACTGTAAGCCATAAGTTCTGTCACCAATTCAATTCCTGGTCTTATTTAAAAAAAAAAGAAAAGAAAAAAGCAAGCTTCATTCTATTATGAGAAAGTTCATATGGAGACTGGCTACAGTAATTGGAATGATGGCTTCAGGAGGTTATCTTTGTTCAATAGGTTTGAAAGTGAAATGCCTTCAGGCTTCCATCAGTTTGCTTTGTCAAAAGTACCCCCTCTATTTTCAATCCAAAGTCATGCTGTTCAATTTGACATTTGACCTGTATATTTTCACCAACCTTATGATAGCTGCTATCTGTTCAGCTGAGAAACACAGGAACTATATAAAGCACAGACACATCATATGATGATTTCTACCCTTCAGGCATGAGAATTCTTAATGAGTTCAGACTTGCAGCTTCTGCTAGAACTTAATTCTGGTCCTCCTTTGAAGGATTTCCTTTCACTCCCCACTTCAAAACAAGTTAATTCTAATTCTAAATTAATTTTTCAAAATCCCTGTAAATGAGTTCTTACTCCTGCATGGTCTTGACAACAGTTCTATACAAATGAACAGTTTGCTGAGCTCCAGCATGGATCTACATCTGTGCAGTCAGGTTTTATTTATGAAAACTTTTAGAAAAGGGGGCTCTAGCTTCAGGCAATTTATAAGCATTCTATGCCTCCCAACAAGCTACAGTTTGCATTTCCACCCACATACCTTCAAGTATTAGGGAAAGTGTGCACAGAATCTCTTTGTCAACCCTACATCTGCAGAGTTAAGGACATACCAACACACTAGTGCTAGGGATGTTAGAGTAAATGATCATCATGGGAGCCTCACTGTCCAATCACTATTTTGGAACTGGAAGAAATATAAATGCAATCTCCCATTGCAAAGTCTCCTAAGGCCTTGATCAAGTCAAGTCAACAAGCTGTGACAAAGATTAAATGCCAGTGGGTACCAAATATTTTTCTACCCCTCGAGGATTTGTCTTTAGCAGAACAAAATATATAGATGTAAGTGTGAGCTGCCTAGGAAGTCAATACCCAGGGGAAACTGCCTATACAGGTAATTCTCTCTGACCAACAAATGGGAACTAGGAGCTCTATTACTGTCTTGTTATATGTACACAACTCTATTAAAGTCAAGGGGAGTTTTGCTCAAAATTGGATTGTAACTCATTAAGTACTGTGCAATGTAAGACACTTTCAGTACAGTGCATTGAAGCACCCATGAAAGATTTGGGCGTTCTTGTTTGATAGAAAGCCTGCAATGGGTGGACATTACTACTTAGTTCTTAACAAGCTCCCCCCTCCTCTTTCTCGTATGTTAAGATCATTGCCATTCAGCTACTTTAAACTGAATTAAAATATTAACTGGAATAAACCCACAGCAACTCTGACTGTTTGCTTCATTATTTTAATCCTCCAAGCTTTTACAGTAAATTGATCTCCCAAGGTATTTAATTCGGCAAATAGTATATCATACCGCAGTTCTCTAAGATATGTGTAAGCAAGGACAGAAACATCCAGTCCTTACCTGGCCAATGTCTACTTTCTGAAATGAACAAATCTTTTCAATTAAAATTGCTGCCAGGAATCAAGTAGTGACTAGTTGTGCTCCTGTTTATATCTAGTGAACAGAACAACCAATCAATTAATCAATCAATATACTGTTGGTATTTTACTACTGCTTTTCACCTTATAATATCTAAACAGACTAAGAAACTTGACTGTGCTGTTTCCTTACTCCTCACCTATAGGAGGATAGATTATAACTACGATTGGGAATTCACGCTTATCCAATACATGGAAGTTGCAACCGCAGTCTCGTGAAACTAATGTCCCACCACTCGAAAGTGCTTTTTATTTGGCTAATTTACCTGAAGCAAAAGATCTACATAATTTTTTTCAAAGCACTATAAAATCTTTCCAGAGTAAAAGCACCCATCCTTTGGGAAATAGCCTAGTGCCTCTATTTTATTTTTCTGGAAAATAAAGATTTTCAGAACTTTTAGAAGGAGGGAGGGAGGACTCATTTTTCATCTTAACAAGAAAGAATGTAGCTCTCCTTCAAACACGTATATCCAAATGGATTAATTCTTATAATACTTCAAACCCACAAAGCCAGGAGGGCTTGTGGCTCCCTGAGCTGTCAGAAGTTATTCTGCAAAAGCTACAGGAACCTCCTGTGCAAAATATAGAGCAGCTCTGTAAATCTACAAGGCTAAATTCTAAGATGCTTGCATACATTCACACAGTGCTGTACATCAGATGCTAACCCCCCTGGCAGCAGGGGTAGGATTTCTCATGCTGCACATTAAATAAAACCCTTGTTCAGTAAGGCACAATCATAGTAAAATGGATACAGTGCCTGTTAAACAAGAGCTTAGATCAGAATTCAGAATGTGAATATTCACCAATCAACCCTTGTATAATCAATTTCTTAAACTATACAGGGAGTCAAATTTATCCCTAGGCAATTTCACTGAGGTCAAGAGTTACATCAAGGATGATATTTTGTCCAAGACCTTTTATTAGCTAATTACAAGTATGAGACTTTGGGGACTTGCTTGGCAAGCTACCAACATATCCTGGCAACTATTTTGTTAGAATATGGCCAGGGTAAACCAGTTGCATTGAATTCATGAAACTGTTATTCAGATATGTACAGTTTACAGAAAAAAATTGGACTGTCACAAGAAAATCTACATATATATTCTCACTGCATTTTAAATACACTATTTCAGAGATAAGAAGCATCACCAACTCATAAATATGTCAATAAGATAAAATAATCAGCCCCATATCATCATAAGTGTCACCAGGGGCATACCTATAGGTTCCAAAAATTAAAATATTTCTCAAACTCAAACACATACAGTTATAGTACATTACTCGAGTCAGTGTATGGCATTTTTATGTATTTGACTTACCAGTTTTAAAACCTTGACTAATTCTGTAAGAAAAAATATACTAGATTATGGTCATAACAGTTCCTAAAAATCTGCAACTCACGCTGACAAATATTGATGGCTTATTTCTACAAAATACAAAAAAAAATAGTTAACTGACTTTAAATAGTTTTTAAATACATTTTATTGTCACATGATTCTTAATAAAACACCTTCAAAACATTCTGTACATTTCAAACTATTTAGAACTGCAATTCCCAGTATATAAATGTAATTGTGTAGAGATGCCATGATGTCTCTGTACAAAGATGTACAATATGTACAGTAACATTAACTGCAAGCTGTGCAAAGCCAAGTCTAGGTTACTAATTCATGCCACCAGTTAGAAAAAAAGTCAATGCATAGAACTAAAACTTCAATCTGTTTCTTGTGTGCAAGTGACTAGTTTATAAACAAATAAACATATGTTGTATGTCGTAAAGGAGTAATTTGAATTGAATTATCAGGTCAGATAGAGCAACATGCAGCTGAATGAATAGCTATAGTACTGTTCTTGAATATTTTTTCCACATTGCACCACTTCACTAGGCAGAAAGTCATCTCAGGATTCAGCCGCTACTTTTAGTTGAATTGAAGCAACACCAGAGGATTTAAATTTTGGAAGATACAGGCCAAACTTGTTTTCTATGCCAGCAAATGTAGCTGTAGCAAGTCTGTATCCACCTATGTGGTCAGGATTAGCAGGAGGAAGGTCTGAGATTCGAGATTTTGGTGTAGGTTCCAATCCAGAAGGCTTGCTGTTTGTGAAGAAAAACAGAAACATTGCAGATTGACAAAGGTTTTCACACAGACACTAAGCAACAGAGCAAATTTATAGTAGCTTCTTTTAAATAGCTGTGATCAAGTAGATCAGGCCTAAATTTTATTTCTGGATACTTTAAAAGGGCTTACAAAACATAGTAGCAGAAATGTTTTTTGATAGTTAAAAAAATCTTATATTTAAATAAAAATAAGGAAAACATTTTGAATGAGATTTATAAAACAACTTAGAGTTAGCAACCCAAATGCAGCAGCTATATTTAATGCATTAAAAACATTGAACCAACTTATATTTCACGTTGCTTCGATAGTGTAATAGTATACAAGTAAAATCAGTTCAATCTTTTTAAACTCTTTCAATTTTAATGCCCAGAATGTTGTTAGTAAAATACATGCATGCATGTTTTCTTTTCCTTTTTTTTTGCATAGGGTACTTACTATTAAAGCAAAATTCTGGCACTACAGCTAATCTAAACCACTAAATTTAAAATCCAATGGTTCCCACAAAATCTTTCCATGTAGATCTCTAGAGATTAAGAAACTGAACTTGGCAGGCCCTGCTTGCATATTTAAAGCAAACATTTGCACTTACAGTCCTCCAAAATCGACATAGAACCATCGCTGCAGAAGTTCATAAGTGACTAAAGTAACACCAAACTGAGGTGAAGATCTGAATACACGAGCTGTTCAATATTGAAGATAGTAATATTAGTGCAGGGGGAAAATGTAAATATTTAAAATTAACTTGTATACAACTAAAATTATAGTTCCCTGCTCTGAAAACTTTATTGTTATGAATAATCCCTACTCAAGTGAGAAAGATCCAGTACATAAAGTCAGTTCCCTACCTCCAGCTCCCTTCCAAAAAGCCGAAGGGCCTTCTTCTCTAAGTATCTTCCCAAAACAGTCAAAAACTCCACTGTATGTTGTCTGACCAGCTCGTGCTGCCACTTGCAGTCTTGTCTTGATGACATCAGCAGGGGTTACCAAGGAAGCAGCAGGAACACCTTTTAGAAGAAAACAGCATTTAATTTCCACAAAATATCTTGTAAAATATAAAACGTTTATAGTGTTGAAGAGCATAAAACTTCAAACTAATATTTTGAGAAATCAAACCCTAAAAAAAATACACAAACTAACACATGTTGTAGTATTAATTAAAGTATTCAAAGCAGAGCACAATTCTACTGTGTTTCTTCTAAATCTCAAGTAAATTTTAAGATGGGTGCTAAAGAAAACACTGTACAAATGCAGTCAAGATTACTATAAAATTTAGACAAAGATAATAACAATTTTCTCTTATCACCCCCATTTAAGTTTCACAATTATGTCCAATCATGTTATTTTAAAAAGTTTTTCTACATACAGGTTAAGTTGCATACACTCAATAAAAATAAAGATTAAGTTTCTTGACATAAATTAGTTGTGCTCTCAAATATTACTGTGCTTTTTAATATTAATAGCTCTATCAAACTATCTTAAACACAAAGTACTTTGTAACTAGATAGCTGATTAACTAGTCTGCACAGCTCTCAGGTACAACATTCTAAATCCTTCATTGATTCATTTTTAAATGTGTTAATATGCACAGTGATCATTTAACAGTCCATTTTTTCTACAGTTCCAAATGTCTTTTGGCCATCTTACTAGTAAAACAGAAGACACTTAAAAAAAAATAAGACTGAATGAAAATATTTCAAAAGTCTGTTTGTAACAGACACTATGGGAACAGCTGGCAGTAATGAGAGAAACTGGTAGAGCAGCAATGTCCTTAGTTTCTTATTCAAAAGAAAAAGGGAAGGCACAGGTAATGCCCACTTCTTGGCAGAGAACTGTGTTTGCTTTTGGAGGCAATTTGTGAATATTTATGATTTTTTTCATTTAAATTGTAATCACTTACCAAAATTAAAACATCCCTTTGCCTAGAATCTGAACATTTGCTTTCAGCCTCAGTTGAATTTTTAATTACAAGGTATGTTATCTCCACAGATTTCCTTACCAGCCAGGAAAGACATCCGTAATCCTTTTTTGGAACTGAACTTTGAAGTAAGAGTTTCTTCAAATTGTTCAGAAGCCCTAAACTAGACAAGTCATTTTCTTCCTAGCCCTTCTTTCAGTGTACATTCATCAAAGAGTAAAATTAGTCTTCAAGTCAGAGAGGTTGGTAACAAGTAAAACCCCATTGAGATAGATTAAATGTGACTACAAGTTGCTGAGCTGCATTACACTGTTTATCCACATTTATGCAAATGTAATTAGCTCTCATCAAAATTATACAACCTCCCACCAAGGATAACAGTGATCAAATTTAGATTAAGTCAGATACAACAGTGTATCACCTTTCATATATATGGGACATTAGAATGAATATTTATTATTGTCTATTAGAAGAAAAATGTTACTTCTAGAAAATATACAGTAAGTTACCTGCAATGGCACCAGCTGCCAGGAGATTCAACCCACCCACATGGCCATTTTCATCAGCCAGCATAAGTTTACAATGAGCATAAACAGGAAAGTAGATTCCAGAAAAGGGAATGTCTCTGAGGAAACACGCTTTGGCACCCTGGCACAAAAACAAAACAGTACAAACAAGTTATGCTAATATGGTTACAACTGAAATCTGGGAAACCTGCCTGAGCCAAGTCACTCTAGGTGACCTACCTAGTAAATAGCAGGTGCAACAATGTCTCAGAATAAAGGATGTAGATTTAAACATCCAAACAGAAACCCTCAATCATTCAGCCATCTCCGTTAAAGCAGCAGCAGCGTTCATATCTAATTTTACTAAGCAGCCTTCAGTTAATAAGGCCTGCCATCAATTGCTGGATAGATACTTTTTTGCACCTCACACACATAAATTTAACTTGTAAAAACCTCATAAACCCTTGGTGCTCAGCCTGCCAACAAAGTAGCATCCTGCCACATCAGGGAAGGGAGGTAGGGCCTTTGTTTGCCAATTGCTATATGACTCCACAAGATCCTGGACACATTACATAGGCCTGCCTAGAGAGCTTCATACCACTCTCTGCTGACTTACCCTGGCTGACATAGGGAATGTGCATGACTCTGGCCCAGGAATGGAAATCATTCTTGGATAAAACTTGGTTTTTACAGGTCTACCAGCAACCTAAAATATTTTTCCGGAGAGTTTAATGCACTGTAATGGCTCTCAATTTGCTACTACAATGTCATGTCAACAACCCTCATTTTAAGTCCTTGATTATTCATCTTATGCTGGGCAACATAACTCCTCCTGTACAACACATAAGTAACTGGATTGTGTGGGAAAGTCTCTTCCCCCAATTTTGAGGACATGTCCTGGCTAATACAGAAACAGTCTCTTCTGTCTACCACTCCAGTCCACACTGGCAACAGCATTTCCCAAGCTCTGTGGTTTTTGTTCCATTGTAGCAGGATTAGCTACTCTCATGTCCCTCCAACTTGAGCTGCCACCATTCATCTGGAGCCAGTCAATAACTGTGATTCCCACACACCTTTTCTCCTCCCCTACAAAGGGGTGTAACACATACTGCTGTACAGCGACATGGCCACTGTGCTTCTGCATTTCCAACATGAGGAAGAATATGCAAAAGCAGATCCAGTAGGATCTTCTCTGGCCCATTTCTTAGCATCCCTTCCCTAGTGATACATGGGCGCAAACAGTCTTCTGCATGGGATCTATGGGATCCCACTGGTGCAGATGCCTTTCTGGAGACACTATGGCTTGTATGAACTTGACTTCACAGTTTCTGACTAGTTCAATCCAGTTATTTACTTCACTAAGATTTGGATTTCTTTTTTAATTACAGTTAATTCCAAATAACATCATTAGGGTTACTGTGCATTTTAAAAAATGGCAAATTCTTAGTAAGCTTAACGTTTTAATTACCAAGCACAAAATGGTAATTGCTGTAAAATATCCTATGTATCAAAACATCTATGACCTTTAAAACCTTATAGCTGTGTGAATCTAATCCAATGAATTCAGAATAAAAGCTGCAGCTCTAAAGGCAAATTTACACTTTTTTTTAAAGTATTATCATAGCTCCATAAAACTAAAACAATGTGTTGCAAGTGCACAGCTGCAAACAGGTGCTGAATTTACGCATTACCCCTTGCACTGGCTAAAGGGACAGAAAGAAATACTCTTCCTTGTTTAAGAAAACTAATAGCTTCTGCTCCATTACATCTGATCTGTAATGATGGTAGTAAATATACCTGCAGGGAAGGAATCTGTTGACTGGCATTCTGCTAAAATACAGTACAGTATGGGCTTTTTTAATGGAATTCATTATTGACAAATCCCACCACTTAACTTCTTAAAGATCCGAATCCTACTAAACTCTACTACTGTTTCACTGTCGTCAAATTATTAAGACAAAGAGAGTACCCTGCTGCAGAGATAACAATGGAGATAACTGAGATTCAGAATAGATGCAAGACAAATACAAAAGGAAAGCTAAAGAAACTTTTCACAAAACCCCACCAAATGAAATGATCCGTGCCAGAAGCCAGCAGGTCTCCAATACAGGACTCCCTGCAGCTTAGTATAAAAGCCCAAAGGATGGAATGGGGGAGTATTTTTATGTATCCCACTGCCACTAATATAAATGTGTTTTTTTTCAGTTTTCTACTGTGGGGCTGCTCTGCAGGAAGAGATTGTTTTTAAATTTGAAAAGGTTTCTTTGTTTCTCAACAAAGGTTTTGTTTCAACAGTTTTTAAGTTTAGCATAAAATGGATTAAAAGCAGTTGCTGTGAGTGCTCAGAGTAGGAATACATACCTTATAAAGACCAAAAATCCCCAAGTCCTTTAGAACAGTAAGGGCACTGACTCTGGGCCCTGTAGTGATTTCTCCTGCTACCTGCAACCGAATCTTCACAATCTCCAGTGGATTAGTGAAGATGACCTGTGATGCCCCTGCCTGAAAGACCAGAAAAAAGGATTTCAAGTAAGTTCTCCCACTTCAACATTCCATTAAAGGTCCACTCCTGCAAGGTGCTGAGTACCTTCCACTTCATTGAATAAAGCTCTATGATATATTTAAGAATAAACAAAAACAGTAACACCCTTTGCATGAAGTCCCCATCCCCTGCTTCTATCCCGAAGCCCTCATCTCCTGCGTTTTTTAAAGTTGCGAAGTTTGGCATTTAAAAACAAAATCAGACTTCCATAGTCTGTGTCTATAATTAATTCCATTTCTGCTTCTCCCTCCATTATCCCTTTTTCTAAATAGCCATGTAACCACCTAAAATCTATCAACATTTCTCTAGATCAGATGCTAGTCTTGGTCATAATATACAAGAATGTTTGGCTGCAAATACATATAAAGAAATAAGATATTCTCAATGAAAGCAGGGGGGCTGGACCTGATGATTTCTGAGGTCCCTTCCAGCTCCTAACTTCTATGAATCAGACCAAGCCATCTTGCAACCAGAAGTTACCTGGCATTAAAAAGGGAGTCTTAACATTTTAATACCATATCCATGTTAGGGGAATAAGTATAAAGCTTACAATATATACAGCAAAAGCTCAGAAATTGATCTCTTAGTTGCCATAAGATCTAAAAGCACAGTAAATTTGTGCAAGTATTATATTCTATGCTATGTTACAATGGTTCAAGAAATAGCAATCAGACAAAACAATGACATGTCCTTTGTATCTAGGGATGCTGCCATATAGGAGAGAGCAAAATTTAATTTGTATTTGATATCATAATTTTAAATCACTGGTGGAATGCTTTGAGTGTATACAGAGGCTTTCAATTGTCCTAACCAGAAAGAAAAACAAATAAATAGTTTTCCCAACACTTCCAAATCTGTTACAAGACACAGACAAACACAGGCCAGCATTGTACATGTCACTGACCTGGGCCTGACAGATTTAACAGCTGGCAACTTGTTTTGTATTATCAAAGCTGAAACACTATCTTGTACATTTCCCCAAGTCATACTGCTGCATGAGCTGCTGTACAGTCTGCATTTTAATCTCAGACTTTCAGAGAGGTGCATTTCATATTTAATAGAAATATTCAACCTGACACTTCAGTTGCAGAAGCATGTAAACCCACTTGGAAGTGACATGTTTAGACTTGTAGTATGCTGTAGGTGCTGCCTTTCACTTCTGGCAAAGTACGTGGTAAATCAGAAAATGGGTAACTTGACTTAAATGCCTGCCCCAAATCCCCTCCACCTCCCAATCCTCCTTTTTAATTTAAAACCATTTACAAATTTTACTTAAAACATGTGCCATGGAACATGTCCAATCTTATTCAATTAATCTGTTTCTCTCCTTATAAAACCTTAAATTCTTCTCTTACACTAATCACAACCTATCAAAAGCTTCATTCAAGGAAGGGAAAATACCATCTGTAAAGGAAGCTGCCTTTTTAAGCAATTCCCTCTTTATAAGCACAGTGAAAAAAATGAAGGAACTTGCTCTAATCTCTCCTGAAAAGCACCAACACCAATGGTTTTAAAATTCCTGACCCCAAATATGCAGTTCAACCAGCTCAGCCTTCTTTGTCAAGCAATAGCTCAAGTGCAACCTGGCCTTTCTATGATGTATCTGTCTATACCTTCATCTTCCTACCTACCTTCAAAGTCTGAAAACACAAGTGTACTCTGCTGCTTGCCCCAGAAGCTAATAAAGCCAGGTTATTTTAGACGAGGGATGGATGGGCACTGCAAAGCCTATGGACATTTAGAGAGAATAAATTTCCCCCTCCATTCTATTGAGGAACATCAAGCATCAGCAATTTCACTGATCATAGCTACAAATGCATAGGTGGCTGCTTGAACTTGGTAATGAAATAATTAACCATGCTGACATTCAAACAGTCACCATTATGCTTCAGGGAAAAAAAACTTGAGCCAAACAGGGACCTTTCCTATTTGTATACACGTAGCTCTATTGTTTACAATTATTTGTCACCATATTCGTGATTTACTCTCCTCTCAAGACATCTCCCAAACAAAGGAGCTAGTTCTTTAAGTACCCTTCCCCCTTTTCTTCTAAATGAAAGTAGAGATTTTGAAACACTTCCTGGAACCACCAAGAAACTGAGTCCTGCCCCCCCCAGGCAACCTCAATTTAATCCCTAGTTCTGACTGGAACCATACACAGCATATTCTCCCAGTTCATAAACACCATCACTACCCAAAGTAATCATCAGAGCCTGGTTCCTTTCTGACTCCTCCCCTGTCCCCTATTGAAAAAGGTGTATGTATGAATGCATGTGTGTGCATGCACACACACGCACGCACACACACGCATGCATGCATGCACAGCTGCCCTGAAGGAGAAACATCTCAGTTTCAATCTAAAGAAGATTTGTAAAATTGCCAGGTGGCAAATCTGTTAAAAATCTAATTTTTTTCCAAACTGTATTAAATACCAAACCGATTTGAAAAGTTTGACGTCTCTAAACTAATTTCAATAAATGTGGCAGAAATAATCTTAGGCAGGAAGCTGCCACTAACATGAAATATATCATAATAATAGGCTTTAAGTTACCACACATTTAGATGTTCAACTAGAAAATCGGTTCAGTTTGACAATTATTTGGTAACTGCTCATTAAATGCACATATTGCATTTATATACATGTGAAATTGTTTTTTATTTTTAATCTCTTACAAATTAGCATGTCCTGCAGGGCAGGCAAAATAACTATCCCACATTGCCTGACACCCACCATGGAAACAAAAATAGACCAATTCATAAACATTTCTATTTTCTACAAAGCCAATCTTTCTGCAATTAACATTCACTCTTTTTAGACACGCAAGTGGCTAGGTCTCTACTAAAATCCAATCAAAGCCCACTTCAGAAAGGGCAGAATTGGAGAAACAGGATTTTGACACACCACACTAAGTTTTATATGAAAAATATAAAATATACCTTTGTTGAGCAGGTAACTACATAAAACACAACTGCTAGCAGAGCCCCCGGATGTGTTCTGGCTTCCCTGTTATTTTTGAAGAACACCTTTGAAAAGTGGCATTAATCATACCAACCATGGCCAGGTACAGACATTACACTTTTACTAGTATAAGTGATCATAAACCAGTCTATATCTATAACAGAAGTTCTGAACACAAAACTGGTCTATACCTGTAACAGAGCAGAAGTTCAGTACACAGACTTGTTTAAAAATGGTGGAACCTGGTCTAAGATTTGTCCTCCCTTCCCCCCAGGAAAGGGTGAATAAGTGTTGTGTTCATTACTGATCTAAACTACGATGCTTGCAGAAATCCGTGGAATTTAGATCAAATCTGCCTCAGGCTTTTTGAATGTCTGTACCTAGCCCATGTTAAGAACTGGCACATGTGATTTTCTATATGCAAGCATGTATCACAAAGGAAACTTGGGAAGTTCTGCAATAATTTATATAACCATCACCAGGCCCATTTTTTAATGTTGGAGTTTATTTATTTATTTTAAGAACACTCTTCCAAATCCTTGGTTTCACAGAAGAGCTCAATTCTTTGCACAATGCTACAATTGTTCCTGGAGCACTTTTTTAATATAAGAAACTGCTCGTGCATAGTTCCACTGAATTCAGTGGGATTGCTTGTCATGTCCCTAGATGCAACATAGGAATAGATGGTTAAGAGGGATAGAAGGTAGAAAACGTAGAAAAGGTCACTTAGAGCAAGCAGAGGGATAGTATAAGGCATCTTGGTTTTTGTCATGTATATACTATATTCAGCTTTTTTTCCCCAAGCTTTAAAGTGTGTCACATGATCAGGAGTCATTGTTGGAAAGAATGTTTTGAGTAGGAATAAGGAGAAGCAAGCAAATGGCAGATAGGAGAAGAGAGATTATATAAGATAAAGAGAACAGCCCTGAAGAAGATGCAGAGCAGCATTATCAAGTTTTAACAAAAAGAAATATTGTATTAGAACTTTAAACTCATGTAATGAAAAATTATCATTTAATGCAAAAATTTAAGAAAGATAAATGCTCAGTCTTTACTATATGATCACATTGCCATAAATATTCTGATCACTTCACCTCTTAGAACTTTAATAACACATTCAAATTCCTGTTTGGAATCACTGTTCTCTCCTGCTACTCTCTATCCTGTGTTGCCCTCAGAAGCACAGTCACAGTATAATATGCCTCCAAGTAAGGAGTGATGCTAAGAAATTTTCCTTCTAAAGGTGGAAGGTTGATTGAATATGAAAATTCTTTCAAATACCACTACTTCATGGATCTTCCCGAACAACTACATTTTAGATGCTTCTTAGTTATCTATTGCACATTGCACAAAGGTTGAATTTACCTGACAAATACAATAAACATCACTCAAATCAATCATCATTCATTTGGCAACACTAATGCAGATGCTGAGCAAGTGCAGGGCCTACTATATAAGTCTTTAATGCTTCTATAAAAACTTTTAATGCAAAGATTATGCCAAAATTTCATTAAATATTAATAACTTTTCTTCTTCAAATTAACCAGATTCTGCTTGTCACACACACACACCATATTCATACATACATACATATATATTTTTTATACACACACACACACATGCTTTTTCAAAGAATATTTGAGTACTAATACTACAGATTGCTTTATTTTTTCCTGTTAAAAATCCCTTTACACTTAAATAACTATAGGCATTAAAAAGAATTCTTATTCAAAAGTTTCTCCTTAACCTTAATGTCATGTAAAATAACTCCACAAGGAGCAAATAAAGGAACTGAAACTGACAGCAAAGGTTATGAGAGAAAAGATACAGCTGGAGATCCCACAGCAAATGCCTCATGACATGCCAAAGGCTGAAGGAAATACATAAACGACCCTTCAACATGGGACCTCTTGCCCTTTCCAGTTCCACCCAAGAAGCATATGTTACAAAGGGAGAGAAGGCCTGCTCCAAGGCCTTGTTTACTTTCTACTTGGAAGAGCCACATCCTGGCTCAAAACTAATTTCCCATACAAACAACTAAAAATAAAACAACAACAGTATTTAAATCTGATTTTTTTAAAAACATCAATACCATTTCCCAGTCCAAATGTAGGACTTCCTTTTCTTTTCTTTTTTTTTCTTCTTTCTTTTACACACCTAATGGAAGCCTCCTAAATATTACAAAACATTAGGCCCCTGTCCACATTTAGGATTGCACTAGAAATACACATAATCAAAAAAGGGTTTTCAGCTGAATTTGCCCTTCACATGGTCTGTTGGAAGAGCTTGAGGAAAAAAAATGTTTCTACAGAATGTGCAAAAGCATGAGATGAATATGGCCTGACAGCTCAAATTTTGTATTTCATCTCTTATCTTTTGTTAGTTAAAAACAGCAAAATATTTTAGTTTCCTTTTTCCCCATATATATAATTGTTGATAAATGTCTATTTACCTGGTAAGATGGAGTGAAATGCACTAAAACCATGAAAATATTAAAAATTGTTTTTTAGAAATAGAAGTACCAAAGGGTGTGTCCAGATGAGCGCAGCTGTGCAGTGTGTGGCACCACAAACACATCTGCAGGGCCACATACCGCACAGTTCGGTGTTCTCCACACTGCAAGGGCCTGTGCATGTGCTGCTCTGGGTTTTTTTGACCCTTGGATATCCATGGATCACTGCTGCTGCAGCCCCAAGAGGTCCCCAGAACACCAAATAAGGCTGCAGGGGCCAGCCCAGTGCTGGCCCCAGCCTCCCCTACCACTCTCAGCGTGACCTGCTGCGTGCCAAAGCATGTGTGGTATGGGTGTTCACCAGGTGTAAGTAGTTGTGGCGTAAGGTGTGGCACTGCTACTTCTCTCTGGGGAACCAAATATCTGCTCTTGACTAGACATAGCCAAAGTGTTAAGATTAGGTACCAATTTTTTTTTCTTTCTTTTTTTTGGAGTAAAAAATTATAATTCTGAAAGAAAACCAGTTTCCTGTATGACTCATGAACTACAGATTAAAAAAAAAATCACAGAATGTTTTGAAAGACTGTACAAGTTTATAATATATCTGTCATGGGGCACCTCACTGCCCCACTCCTAGCGAAGGGAAAAGCTGCTGGGGAAAAGCCCCAGCAGAGATAATGAGCACAGCTGCAAGTGGCCAGGGCAGCTAATGAGAGTCAGCAGATCCTAAGGGGTAAGGCCTGGCTCTTATAAAGCCTAGAGCTGAGGTCAGCCTGGCAGTTTCCTGCCAACAGCCAGAGAGACAGGAGCTCCTGGGAGCGGTGATACAAGCGCTGCTGGAACTGCTTGGGTGGACTCTGAGGGAAGGATGGTGGCTCCAGAGGCTGGAGCAGTGATAGTGAGTTGTAGCCAGGAGGCTTGCATTGTTATGGCCAGGTGCCTTATGTTTAGTTATAGCCAGGAGGCTCGTGTTCTGTTTTGGTAGTGTTGTTATAACACCAGTGGTTTGGGTGAGGCTATAAGGGGTTGGAGGTAGGCCTCATAAAGGGACCCCAACAGTGTGGGAATCCCAGCACCTGTGGGGGCACAGTATCCCCACAGGGGCCCACAGAGGTGTGGGGCCCTAGCGCCCAGGAGAGCACAGTCCAGCATCAGGGAGGGTGTGGTAGCATGGGGTGCATAGACCCCTGGCCTGAGAGAGGCCAGCATTTGGGAGAAGCCCGAGAGACGGGCTTAGCAAGCCCGGAGAAGGGGCAGCATTGTTAGGGGCCCAGCGTGGGCATAAGAAGTACCCGAGCAGGGACACACATTGGGAAAGCCCAGGGCGGGCATAGCGAGCTCTGGCAGCAGCCGAGTGCTGCGGAAATCCTCTGGAAAGGCCGAGGTGCTGCGGTTGTCCCCGGAGATCAAAGCGGATAGTAGCATGGTTGGGCCCAGAGAACAGAGGGTAGCAGCGCAGTGGGCCTGAGGGATTGGAGGCTCAAGGAGAGGCCCGCAAGGGGCAACACTTGGGAGGCCCGCAAGAGCGGGCATACATTTGACACACCAATGTCCAGGACATCTGCAAGGTTTGGGGCATGGTATTAGGGGCTGGTAGGAGCCACACGTGGCCCTAAGGCCAGGGTGCTTGGAAGGCACCCCTCATACAGGGAGACACCCTGGTGGGTCCAGGAGATCATGGGGACAGAGGTCCCGAGACACCATACCCAGGGCGGTGCAAGGCAGCCTCCCAACTTTACATAAACATCAAAGATGTGGTGGGTGAGAATTTGAGGGTGCCTTGGGCTGGACTTGGCACGGGTAGGGGCCTTAAGGCCCTCCTGGAGGATCCCACCATGACAATATCATTTATATGACACAGGGATACATATTTTATGACTAAAGCAATACATATAATCTTGCCAAATGAAGAGAAAACAAGTACCTAAAATGCATGTGGTTTTTCAAAAGTTGTCATTGGTATGATCCCACAACAAGAGCACATGTGGCTATCTTCTGCATTTCAATGTTCATACCGTGAACATACTCCTCTTAAACAAGGAACGCAAAGGACAGGATGGCCACAACCCTCCCCATGGTCCTTTGTAACTCAGATTAAGTGGTACCTGAGCACTCCAAAACAGAAATGCAGTGTGATGATAAAATCCATGCTAACCACAACATCTCGCAGAACTACAGTGGCTGTACAGAAAGTTGGTATTCTTTCTTCAAATGTGCTTCAGTGAGGATTCCACTATCAGCAATTTATAAATAACAACTGCTTAGAAGGGTAAGAAAGAAGCTTCTTAGCAATGTTAAGTAGCAACTGGAGGCCTGGATTCCCAAATTTGGGATCTGATCTAACAGCTCAGTCTAGAGCATAATCCTTGACAAGCATGAGCTATGGATCCACATAGCTGCCCTGCAGATCTAGAAAACTACTGGCACATTTAGAAACTGATCAAAAACAGTTTTGGTGTTCAGTGGAGAGAGCTGTGAGATTAAGTACGAGAAGCAGGCTGGCCAGCTGGAAAGACAGGGAGGTGATCCTCCCCCTCTACACAGCATTTGTCAAGCTGCAGTTGGAGTACTGTGTCCAGTTCTTGATGCCACACTTCAAGAGAGATGGGTTGAGAGGAAGGCCACTCACATGATCAGGGGGCAGCAGGGCAGGCTCTACAAGGAGAAACTAGAGCAGGGGTGGGCAATTATTTTGGGAGGAGGGCTGCTTACTGAGTTTTGGCAAGCCATCAAGGGCCACATGACAGGCAGCCAGGGGCAGGTAACTATTAATTTTCTAAATTTTTAGGGGCCCTGTGGGCCAGATAGAATGGCCTGGTGGGCTGCATCCAGCCCGCAGGCTGCATTTTATCCACCCCTGGACTAGAGGGCCTGAACCTATTCAGCCTCCACAAGAGAATGCTGAGGGGGAATCTGGTGGCCATCTACAAATTCACCAGGGGGATCAATTGGGAATAGGAGATGCCCTGTTCCCCTGGACACCACACAGGGTAACTAGGAATAATGACCACAAATTGATAGAGAGCAGGTTCAGGCTAGACATCAGGAGGTATTACTTTATGGTTAGGGTGGCTAGGACCTGGAACCAACTTCCAGGGGCAGTGGTGCTCGCTCTTACGTTGGGGGTCTTTAAGAGAAGGGAACAGAATTCGATCCCCCCACTCCCCAATTCAGGGACACTTTACATGCTCCCTAAAATCCACAAACAAGGGAACACAAGTAGACCTATAATATCCAACTATGGAACCCTTACTGAGGAAATATCAAGGTTCATCAAATCAATCCTAAAACCTCTCGCCACCCAAAGAGCGAGTTTTGTCCAAGACGCAACAGACTTTCTACAAAAACAAAAACACAGACTACTTTCCCAGCAATACCCTCCCAGCCACCCTAGATGTTACCAGCTTATATACCAACATCCCACACCAGGATGGCATCCAAGCCTGTCTTGTGTATCTACAAGAGCAAGATTACAACTCAGAGTGCAGACCTAAAGATATTAATTACTTGTATACTTCATCCTCCCACACAACTTCACTTTCAATAACCAACACTTTCTCCACACCATGGGCACAGCTATGGGCACCAACATGGCCCCACAATATGCCAACCTGTTTATGGGTCACCTGGAAGAATTCCTCAAGAACTGCACCACAAAACACACTCTATACCTAAGATATATAAATGATATCATCATTTAGATTGAAAACCTGAAGTCTCTGATTGATTTCCATCACAAATTCAATAACCATCACCCCTCCATCAGGCTCTCGCTTGAATACTGCAGCACCAACGTTTCCTTTTTAGATACTAACACTATCCAGAACATTAAAATACAAACCACCACATACAAGGAACCCATCGACCAACATACATATCCACACAGAACCAGTAATCACCCTGTACACACAAAGAAAGCTGTAATGTACAGAACACCCATGATCGACACCTAGCAAATCTCAAAAAGGCTTTCACTCAACAAGGCAGACAAGGTTCTTTGGGTGAATCTGATATCTTTTACTAGACCAACTTAAATAGTTGGAAAACAGTTATTAAGCAAGCTTTCAAGCTTTTGAAGGGTTCAAAAACCCTTCGTCAGGCTGAGGAAGTTTCTGCAGTTGGTGTGTGCTCTTCCTGGATGGAATGAAAAAGTAAAGAAGCCAGCAACTGGTGCCTCCTCGGCCAATCAGGACAAGAAAGTACTTCTGGTCCACACGTGGGGGGCCCCCACCACGCTCCTGTGGGACGCTCCATCTGCCCCACAATTGCAGCATTCACAAGCTGCACCTGGTACCTCAAGGTATGTAGAAAAAACATTTAAAGCTGTGTCTGTAGCTGAATCGCTGATTCTCCGAATCAGCACTGAATCTTTAGATTCAGATTCAGCCGAATTGAATCGAGGCAGTGATCTGAATCAATTAATTGAATTACTGTCCCTGATTCAGGCCAAATCCAAATTGAATATGGCTCATTTTGCACACCCCTACTGCATATGTCCTTAGACCAACACAGCTACAACCAACACAGTTCATGATGGAATTTATAAAATATCAGTCCTACTGGTCTACAAATAGTTTGACACATCCACTGAAACTACTGAATATCCTCATTTTGGATTCTCCTGCTCTGAATGGGATCCACATGGAAAAAGGATTGAATACAAAGAGGGAAGGCTCTGATATGCTAAACTGGTATTGTTTCAGCCACCTACCACATGACATGTTAAGGAAAAAGCCAAACCATAGGCAAATGTGCAGCAAATAGCAGACTGGCAGCTGTGCAGAAATAAGCAAGTAGGTTGTGCATCTGGAAGCATTAAAAATGTGCAGGCCATATGGAAAGACGTATGAAAGCATAAGAAAACTGGTCCCAATTCATCCCAGAATAAATCTGCCAGTATTGGGGTTGGGCTATGTCACTTCTAAGTTTGCATCATGTGTTCATGCTTTTTTAAAGCTGGGAAAACTTGACTTGCTACAGGCTAACCTGTTAATGTGTCTAGGACTTAACTCATCAGTTTTCTACACTAAGTTTTAATGAATTGCCACAAGCATGTCCTGAATTTAATACTAGCATTTGTTAAATGAATAAAGAAGCCAAAACATCACGAACAGCACAGCCATAAGTCAACCATTTGTAAGCTATTAGGTGACCTATAAAGGGCTAAAAGGAAGTGAACATGGCCCCAAAGTAGCTAAAGTGATGGCAATGGGTCTGAAATCTTAAAAATACTGAAGAGGCAAATAACTATGCCATCTTTCCCTAAGGATCTTAAATGGACTGAAATAGGTGCACCATTCATATCCTAACACTCTTGATTTAAGAGCGCCCTCTCAGCAAGAAGGCAACTATAGAAAGGGGAATCAGCTGAAGAAAACAGCAAAGTTTGGAGAGGTTGTGGGGTATCCTTTAACTTCAGAGAAGCATCTGAATTTCTGGAACTTACTTTGGCATTTGCTGAAAATACTCATATGTTCATAAGAATGTGTCAGGAAAGGTCCTTCAGAGGGTGGGATAACTTCTTAGATACGGAGATGGCCTTTGGAATAGGTTTTACAGTTCATGTATGAAACATTTTGGTACAAAAGGGTATAAAAACATAGTGAAACCAATTACCAGATTTCACGGTCAAGTGACTGTTATAAAAGCTTTGCCAATACTCTCAACACATGTCACAGCACAGAGTAAAACCCTAATGAATTACATTCACTACATTATAAAAGGTCTGCCTATGTTGTATGTGCTACTGGGCCTTCCAGAGAAAGGTTAGTGTTTGCAGTTGATTTTTTGCTGGCTGCACACCACAGCTCCTTTCTCACATTTCCCTGAAAGTAAACTTTGTACACTGACAGGTGAAGACTCAAGCATGTACCATGCTGCCAAATCTAATCAGGGAGAACTATAAGCAGCCTCCCTCCAGAGCTGCTTCTCTGAATTAAAAGTTTGCAGAGGTCAAGAACCTTATTGCCCTAGGTTTTGTTGCAAGCTGAGGAGGTTTTATTCTAGCCTGTCAGCCTACTCAACTGGAAGTTATTAGGGTTCTCTGCTACAAAAGGATCCCTACCCAGTCTCAAACATTGTATACTGTTAACAAATGTTGGGAAATCCCACAAATTAGCCGAGATACAAACACAAGTCTGTCATCATTATAAACTTGAACCAATTATAGATTGCTCAGAACAACCACATTACAGACCTTATCCCCAGCATAAATACAATTTGCATGTCTGTCTACATGCTGATTGTAGTTAAAAGCTGTAAATACATTTTACGTAAGAAACAAGCAGATAAACAAGAAAGCCAGCTTGAACTGAGACCTCTTTAGATTCATGTGATCACAGAATAGTTTTATAGCAGCGAGTGAACAAATATTATCCTTTGTTTTTTCTAGAGTTTATAAATCACTCTTTTTCTGTGAGGAAAGCTGCCTATAATTGTCTACTGTATTCTTATAATTATAAGACTGTTTCAGTAACTAACAGCAATTTTGGAATCCATTTTGTGTGCAATGATCATTTATGGGAACACATCACTAGTCTACATAGTCAACTTCTTTGTGGCACAGGTATTTCTATACGTCACAAGTTTCTTGATGCTATCCTCAAAAGCAGTTTTTTGGCTGCTGTGACCGCCACTCCTGCACTGCATCACTGACAAATCTGCGCCTCTGAGGAGCATCCTTCAATGGTCTAACCAAGCGGTAATCACTTGGCACAAGATCAAGACTTTAGGGCAAACATGGTAAGATTTCAAAGCCCAGTCCATGCAAAGTCTTGGCAGTCATCCATGCACAGTGTAGCCATGCATTGTCATGCTGGAGAAAAAACATTTTGATTGAGCTTTCTACTCCATTTGGTCTAAAGAGCTGGCATCAGGTGTTTTGTAGAACATGGTAAGAAATGGTACTGTTGATCATGACCCCACACTCCATGAAGTGGACAAATAGTGGGCCTATAGTATCCCAAAATGGGACGAGAAAGTTCTTGCTGGAGGATGGTTGAGTGAAGAACTTTTTGGCCAATGGTGAGGATGTGTGTTTCCAATACATGATCTGCCTTTTGCTCTTTGGATCATAATGGTGGACCCAGATCTCATCCCCAGTGATGGTGCATGAAAGGAACCCCTCACCTTCATCCCAGACGCATTGCAGAAGCTGGATACACACTTTCACATTTATGCACATTTGTCAGTTGCTTTGTCATCCAATGGGCACACACTTTCCTGTAATTCAAGTGATTGTGCAAAATGGCATGGGTACAGCCAGTGTTTATGCCTTATTCTGCAAATAGTTCAGGAAGGCTCATTTGCTTGTTCACATGTACAATGATGTTTGTCCTCTGTCATAGTTGTGATGGGGCATACTGCCTGGGGTTCACTATGGCTGTGTGGCTATTTTTTAACTTCTCCAGCCACACGCAGACCTTCTACAATTCTCACTGTATTGTGCTAAAATTCTACGGTGAATTTTGCTAAGTGGCGCATGCACGCGCACACACATGATGACAACACTATTCTTTTATGCACACTGACAGCACTGTAGCCATGTTATTTATGTGCTCACTAACATAACACATGTTCAGGATAAAACAATGAGTGTGTTCAACAATGTCACAATCAGTGTTTCCCACTGCTGTGTAGTTATCTACTTTGTTTACAGAGTATGTGCATCCATTTTGCTGTTAGTTTCTGAAGCACCCTGCTAGTTATAATGAGCCACAGGAACCTCTCCATACTAAAAATAAATATCATTCAAATGTGTCCACAAGTATGGAAAGGGAGGAACAGTACCCTTTCTGAGCATCTGGAATACACTCCTGGAAGTAACATACTGCCTTGACTAAGTTGGGATGTGTGGTAAGTAATGAGAGGGTGAAGCTGGAGAAGAGCTACTCAACAAAGCATATCCTGCAGAACAACAGGCTTTCATGTGGAAGATTAATTTAGAGTAACCACCAACAAAAGCAGGTGCTCATTTCATCTACACAACTTAAAGCAATATGCAGAAGGGTTTATATACTCTGCAGCTTTGGCCAGCACATCTCAAATCAGTTATGTCAGAAAACTGGGAAGAAGCCAGTAGCATAGAGATGCTGTCTCTATTCATAGGACTGGAACCAGAGTATTTGAATAAATATGAGGAAAGCATACAACTAATGTCTACAGAGCCCAACACAGTAAGCACACAGTTTTCTGAATAATTTTTTCCATTCTTTGTGTCTATGTAGCTGGGGATGGTTCTGCTCAGTCTCATGAAACATGAGTTATATGCTAGCTGTCATTCTGAGTGGGTTGAAAGGGTGGAAATTCTCTTGCTGGGGCTAAGAATCCAGAATGGATACTTACACAACTCCCAGCAAGGATCTCTGGCAATAATGCGATGGAGCCATCTCTCTGAGTGAATTTGTCTCTGACAAAATCATTAACCTAATTAAAAAAAGAAAAAAAAGAGGATAATCAGTTTTCTACTTGAATATATTTTTCAAAGCATATCACATATTTTTGTAGTAACCAAGCGTATTGAAACTCTCAGAAGAATATCATTCAAGCACTTAAGGAAATAGATTCTAGGTGCTTTTATGAACACAATATGTCAGAAAAAAATGGATTCAATGAGTACAAATTTGAAAAAAAATAAGGGGTACAATTAGTTTAATTTAGAAAAAAGATACTTACTGTGAGCTTAATAGCCTTTTCTGGAGCAACACCTATAAGCTGTGGTAACAACCCTATAAAAATAAAATAAATCATTAGCTCAAAATGTAATAATTTTATAAGAGTCCAGCACTGATACGCTCCACTTGTGATAATCAGTGTCAATCCTGCATGTGAAGCTGGATACAGCTCTGGGTCCTGAACAAGGATATTGTATATGTGTAGCTCTAGGTCCTGAAAAAGGATATTTTATATGTCAGTAAATGTTTTAAGACTTCTGTTGAAAATAGTAATAAAAAGGATAATCTGGCCGTCCTTCCACAATCAAGTTAAACTGGAAATTGTGGCAGTAAAGAAAAAGGGTGATGGGTGCCTATAATGGTTGTTCACACAAGGTTATTCAGCATTCACAAAAGTATTTTTGCCCTGTTACTCAGAACCTGTGTCCTGAAGTGCACAGCTGTATATTTACAGCATGGATGAGTGATACTAAAGTATACAAAAGGCTACCCAATACTTTGATCCTTGTGGTACACTGAGAGCACAGAATAAGCTTGAACCTGTTCTTTTCAGAAGTACATCTTGTACTGTTGATGAGACAGTATTTATTCAGCTAGAATTAAACCCATAAAGAACAGTATCAGGTTTTCCAAACTAGGCTGAGTTTTGAAAATAACTTAAAAGTGTTTGAAATTTAAAAAACAAATAAATAAGCAAACAAACAGAGGCTGGCAGATGTTTAAGCAAAGCACTAAAATACAGTTATGCATTACCTTTTCTATTCTATCTGTTTACTAGAACATGGACTATACTATTTCTCATATGTATAGCTTTCCTTGCACGATATGATAGCATATTATATGTTTTCAAATTATGGAAATAAACATACAAAATGGTTGAAAATCACTGATTTAAAGGATTTCCACCTATTCAAGCCAACCTGAGAGCTTGCACCCCAGTCCTATTCAGAAATGTCTTCTCTATCAAGAGCAGCAAGTCTGTCAAAATCCTAATCCATTTTTATTTTTGTTACTTATAAACAGTAGCAAATATCCTTGCGTCTGTGCTGCTGGTCAATCTGAATTTCCAACCACCAAAGTTGCTCCAATGAGCAGACTGATTTAAAAGATAAAGCAGTAGATGGCAGTCTTAACTTCCTAACATCACTGATTATATCAGCATTATTTATCCAAACTCTTTAGCACTTTACATTTTTCTAAGTGTTATAAAATACACACAGAATGGCATATTTGTTCAGATTTTTTTTATATTACTGTAGTTTGAAGGAATATTATGCATAAGCTGTCACCAGATGTGTTACCAGGAAAAAAAAGCAAACAAACAAAACAGATCGGTTCTATACCACAGACACCTTCAGTAACAGTGCAATAAAAATACAGGATTTCCCACTGTGTGACTAGTAAGGCAGAAAGAAAATATTTTCATATATGTTTTTATCTAATAAACCAATAAAGGAGGCAGGCCTAAGATTACCCATTACATTCAGGCTGTTTAATTTATGGAGTACCTTCATGTAAGAAAACCCACAATAAATATGCACTTACATAAAAGGATCAACAACTAATATGCAATGTCTTGTTTTAGTCCAACACTGTACTTTGTGTGATTTACAGGCTATGCTAGGGAAAGGTAGTTATTAAATGTAGAGAAAGGCTGACAATAACAAAAATAAATGCTGCCCTCCCATCTTGAATCTCTGATATACTATGAAAGAAAGATCCAGCTCTACAGAGCCTACAGTTTAAAATAAAAAACTAGACATCTCCCACTGAATTTTATGTAAAGTTAAATACAGCATGTGAACACATAATGTAAATCTGTGCTTTAGACAGCATGTGCTCCAATGCTAGAATGTGCTGAATCTTAAAAACATTTCAGAATTAATTTTGGAGTTGGGTTCCAGGATTCAAGAGCCTTGTGATTTTTGTTTTGAATTAAAAAAAATAAATATTGCAATAGCTAAACATTTCTGTCTAATTTGCGTAATAAATACTTGCACAATAAATCAGCATTGTTTTTTAACATCTGAATACAATTTAATCAAATTAATGAATCTAACTAAAGGTACACAGTTAATCTCTTCAGTGAATGTAACAAAAAGCCTTTCCATTTCCATATAAACTTCAATTAAGAGTGGTCTGACATGTCTCTGGAGACGATCTAACGCTATAAACTGAAGTAACTTTGTATCAGGGTACCTAAAATGTGTTTGAAAAACTTCATGCTTTAGACAGACAAAAGTAGTCTAAACATGTGATAGGATTGTAAAAACAATTATTAAATGTATTCCCCAAAATATATAAGCATCCTATCATCATTTGAAAACAAACAGCCAATACCTTCTAGAATGTAAAAATTTGTCAAGCGTTACAGAGATAATAAAAAGGAACAGTTAGTAATAATAAAAAGTGAGACAAGTTCATGCCAAGAAGCTCCAATGCAAACATATTAACTCAAAAAAGCAGGGAGGGGGTTACTGTCAATGCACCAGATAGGGCAAGGAGAATTATAGCATTTGAGATCTTATTTTAAACATGAATTAAGGGGAGGGAGGTATTTTTTTTGTGTAAAAATAGCAACCTTGGAAAGTAAATTAATTTTGTAAGTTATGAAATGGTCAGTAAAATAAATGGAAGCAAGAGATCCTTAAATCTCAGTCTTTAAATGACCAATTGGAAGGTTGTCTATCATAGGAGTTACTAACTTGAACTAGCAAATGCTCTTGGAACATCCTCCTGTGCTAAACTAGGAAATGAAGCTCTTACATTTGTGTATCTGAAACCTGTCTACCTGATAAAAAAGCAGCTTTACATTTTTCAATCCTCTGATTTGGTGTTAAAACACACAAAAAAAATAAAAATACAAGCGACTTATTCACAATTTTAGAATTAACACACAACAGCCCCCCTCTCTCCCCACTCCCAACCATACCAAGATCTCAATCAGTATTTACCTGTTCCTAGGGATACATTTCAATAGGAAAGCTCTGAAACAAAATCCCACTTGTCATTCACATGAAAAAACCTGTTACAATCATGGGACTACTTGTGGCAATTGCAAGGAGCAAGATGATTCCTAGCTCAGATACTACATTTCAAATTTGTCTACAATAATGTAGACAAAGAGTATTTTTACTTATTATAACAAATATGTGTTAAAATGGGACCTTTGTTCCTTAGAGGCTCATCTGTTCCTGGTGTTCATCTTTCTTCTAAAGTAATAAGCCTTTGTGAGAGAACAGTCATGTCCACAACACTGATAATATCTCAGTGGATTAGGTCTTCAAGCAATGTAAGTATCAAATAGCAAACATGCACCAAAGAAACAAGTGTAACTTTTCTAATCAAGTGTTCTTCATGACAATAATCATCTATGCAAATACAAGCAAAACTGTTCTGCATACCTAAATTTCTTAGATTTCCTACAAGGGGTTAGCTGTTGACGCACTTAATGGAAAAACAAACAAACAACTTGATACCTGTGTTTTATTTGCTTACCTCTATAAAGACCAAAAAAGCCTTCATAACGTAAAACTTTTTTAAAACAATCAAAGCTGTTTTTGTACATCAGCTCTCCCACGACTGAACCAGAGGTGCGCTGATTCTGCATACGTGTCTTCACGAGGTCTATGGGGTACACAGCAGTGGCTCCCACAGCTATCAAAAAACATCACAATTATTATTTCTACAACACCCCAGCATGCATGTGTGACACTTAACTGTCATAACATATCAGTTTTCAAACACTTACCCAAATAACAAAAGAACAGAAGTGGTTACATTTCCCAAGGGGTAGAAAAACAGAATGGCAAGTACGGAAGCATAGAAAAAGTGGCACCAAGAGAGACTGAACTGTTTTGTTACATTTAATAAAGCATTAGAGATTCAGGATCCCATCCCAGTAGCTATACTGGCCTTAGTTACTGGGATAAAAGTTTTAGAGAAGCAGAAAGAGAAAAATTGAACAGAATAGGCACCAGAAAAATAGGCAGTTGAAATACCCAAAATAAGTAGAATGTTTAAGTTATTTTGAGAAAAGGTAGGCAGAAGGTGTGGCAACAAGTAATAGAAGGTAGGTTTATGAGTAAGTGTCTTAATAGATATGGAAAAAATGCATGATTGAAGGCAAAGGAGCCAGATGAGGCAAGACCTGGATGAGAGAAAGGGGAGGCACCAAGCAAAAAAGAAAATGGGGAATCTTCCAGACCTGAAAACTGGAAGATGGTAAAAAGCCTTCAGAGGATAAGACTAAGAAAGAAGTCATGTGCTCGTATCATATGTGGTCAATTTCACCTGTAGGAAACCTGCAAGATTTTGAGTGGAGAAGGAGGAAGACAGTAAAACAGGGAGGATGTGCTTGAGCAAAGAGTAGGTAGGAATTAGAGAGAGAGGATTGGAAGAAAAAATAGAGCTGGACAAAAATAAAGAAAGATCTAATTTTCAGGGGAGAAAGTCTGTTTAGGTAGTCCAGACAGCCATCAAAGAGTTCTAACCTTATTTTATTCTAACATTTTAATACCATCTAATTAGTTATGCTTAGATATAAAAATATTCATGATTTAGAGTCATATTACTTATCTGCTGTAGTACACGACAAAAAGAAATGGCATAAAAAAGTTTTAACAGGCATGGATATTAAAAAAAGTTTTTACAATAGTGCCAAGAAAACATATTTAGTCAAAGTAACTATTCATGTACTGCCTGATATCAAAGAGATAGAACTGCAGTATAAATACTGAAATTGTTATTTTCTTAGTGCTTACTATTTAGCATTAAAAATAAGAGTGATGAATGCCATGCCATGCACTTTCCATTAACTGATGCAATACATTTTGGATATTCGTAAGATATTTCTTATACTCTAGGAAGTATTAGTTTGCATCAAGATCCTTCTGCACTTATTTCAAACTCTCACCCAGGGAGAATGGACAGTCATGTATTTAACTGGGACTCAAAACTACAGTTTGTTGAAACTCAATATTTCCATTTCACAGAAAGCTAGCACATCAAAATTAGTTCTCATTCCATATAAAAATAAAAACTAATTTTTTTTAATTTCCTAAAAAATTCAAATTCCTAAAAGTTTCAGAAATTTTAATTTTTTGATTCTTTAAAAATCTCATTTTGAAATGTCCTTTTAATGCCATGTCAAAGTAATACATCATATTAAATGCTGTTATACCTGTTGTGAAATGCTATTTATTTTAATTTTCATTTTCTTAGTATGTTTACATACATATGCTATAAAAAAGGTTTTTTTAAAATAAACATTTTCTGAAAAAATATGTCTAAAATATTTCATTAAAATGAATGAAACTGTACAGAAAGTTGGTTTCTTTGAAATAGCATCTTCCATTGACAACTGTTTTGATAAAACTTTTCTGATCAGACATCTGA
Source organism: Caiman crocodilus (assembly GCA_030014935.1). NCBI lineage: Eukaryota > Metazoa > Chordata > Crocodylia > Alligatoridae > Caiman > Caiman crocodilus. The sequence goes on from JAGPOW010003685.1 coordinate 40,427,863, forward strand.
TATCTGTTCTCTACTTTGCCATACCATTCTTGCATAAACTTTCAGCAAGTGCCCCTTTGTATGTTCAGGTCAAGGCATGATAGAATCTGACGCATGAGCCACACAATAATGACTGTAGGATCCACCATCAGATCCAATCATGCCTTATTGCCAGTACAGGGGGAGCTCGAGATTGTAATCACCAGATCCCCCTGCACTGGCTCCTGCTGCTATGAGTCCCTCATCTGACAGGTCTTTCAGTAGGGGCACAGTGCGGTCCAGCTGATGGGGCACCCGACCACAGGGGAGTCACTGGCCAAAGAATGAATTATAGGCATTATAAGAACAGGCCAAAGCTATTGCACATCTTTGTGGAATAACTTTGTGTCTTATTCCTTGATATATCACACTGTTAATTGATTGACTATGTAGCTGGGTCACAATGTAAGGCATGGTTAAACTGGTTAATCATGCCTTAAGTGTACCATGTAGATGGGGCCAAAGACACTTTCAGGGTTTCTCTACTTCCTGAAAATGTCAGAAAAATAAAACTATTGATATTTTCCTGGTGTTTAGTAGGGTTGTACAAAATGGGCCATATTCGATTTGATTTTGGCCCAAATCAGAGGATAGTGATTCGATTCATTGATTCAGATCACTATCCTAATTCCATTCAGCCAAATCCAAATCTGAAGATTTGATGCCGATTTGGAGAATCAGCGATTCGGCCATAGACACAGCTTTAAATGTTTTTTCTACATACCTTGAGTATGGTGGCGAGAAGCCCCCACAGGTTCTGAGGGAGTTGGGGGAGACCCTGAGAGCCCCTGTGCGGGACAAACAGGCCCCCCTCACCCAGGAAAACTTACCTTTGGGAGCGCAGCTGGAACCAGAGTATGGCCATGCAAGCTGGCATTATGCCGGTTCTTCAACGAGCTATCCCTGGGGTGGGGGAGTGCCAGGCCAATGGCGAAGGCAGGAGACACCACCGCAGGAAGATTTAAAAACTCCGTCGGAAGCCAGCAGGGGGAGAAGAGGGAGAGAGAGCCAGCGGGGAAGATGCCAGGCGTGGTGAGACTCCTGCGGCTGGCAGAAGCGTCACTGTAAGCACGGAGCCTGCATCTGTGGCAGGGAGAACAGCGTCCCTGCATTAGGCTGGGGAGGATCCACACCCCCCGCACAGTGGCCTACATTTCGCAGTTGATAAAAAGCATCTCTGGGGACAGAGAGGGATGCCAAACAATGGGAGCCCAGCCCTCTGGCAGAGGGGTCTGGGGCTCCAGCTGCTGTAATATCCAGGCAAACCTACCAGAATCAAAATCAACACCTGACCCATTAGCAGAGGGGCTCACAGGGCAGTGGAACTATACAAGCAACACCCAAGCAATTGGCAAGTGGACAGGGTGTAGGGAAGGCAGAGCCCTGAGGAACATTGCGGCACAAATGTAAGTACCTCTGTCACTGGGTCCCCCGAGAAAAGCAACAGCACTGAACCCCTCCTTTTTCCTGTCTCAGGCGGCCGGAGCCATCCAGAGGATCGCTAATTTAATCAGACATCAGGCGGGCCGGTGATAGAGAGGCGAGACACAGCATATTAGTTGCAAAAATAACTTTTACTTGAACTTTACTTACACCGCTGGTGGCTGCAACACAGGTGGTAAGGTTGCTTACGTAGTTACAGGTAACGAGTTGCTTGCGTAGTTACAGGTAACTGGCAACAGAATGAGCCGACAAGTTTGTAGACAGAAACGAGCACGCAGGATGAAGGATACGTCAAGAGCAGACGGTGACAGGGAGATGTTGGTGGGTGATCAGTCCGCCAGCTTTTCTCTGCCACGTGGCAAAGTTTTCCGTACTCTACCATGTGCTCAGAGCTCTCCGACTTGGGCGGAAGCTGCACGGACCTTTATACTTTTAGAGTAGCCAATGACAGACCGCCAGGTAGGAATAGCTAATGAGGCAGAACGTACCAAATTTAAAAGTAACTGTAGTTGCTTCGGGCAGTTCTATTGTGACAGGGGCACTCAACTGATTTGGTTATGACATTTTCCAGTAACATCAAGTCATGGCAGGTGAGTTGAGGGGGGTGCCCTCATGCAAGAATATAGTATGGTACTCGCCATACACACTAAAGTCATCACAGTGGTGCAATGACTGGAAATGGCAGCTTCTGCATTAGCAAATCAGGGATCCAAACCCAGGCCAAAGCAGATATGCAGGTAACAGCAGTAGCTCATGCAGAGCTTCTGATGCAAGCCATTCAGGCAATAGAGCAGGTGCTGGAGATACAGCACCCGCAGAAGTGGATGCAACATAATGCCACCCTGTTTAAGGTGCTGCGAATGACATGGGACGATGATCCCAAGGCTTACAAAGAGGCATTTGAGAGAACAGCCCTTCAGACTAGGTTAGATTGCACTCAGTGGGCCCACCAGTTGGTGCTCTGATGGTAGACCAAGCACAAGCAGCCTATTGGGCCCTGTCAAGGGAAGATGCCTGAAACTATGACACTGCAAAGACTGTGATCCTTTATCTACTTGAGATCTCCCCAGAGAGCCACAGGCAGGCATTTCAAGCCCGGAAATCCAGAGAAGTTAAGAAGCCTTGCAGTCTGCCACAGTACCTGTGAGACGCTCTCAATAAATGGCTTCCCACAGGCTGGTTTGACCTGGAGGGTGTCATAGATCAGATCGTGTTGGAGCAATTCCTCTGGGATTTGGAGGAGGATACCCAGGTATGGGTAAAGAAGCACCAACTTCAATCCAGTGACGAAGTCCTTCACCTCGCAGAGGCTTTCATCAGCTCAGAGAATGAGCATGGTTGGGGGTGATGCCTCCGTTCCCCAATAAGGAGCTCAGAGAGAGAAGGAGAGAGAGGTGAAAAGGTCTGCAGAAGGGGACATTGAGGGGTGCTGTCTGCTACTGTTGTAGTTGAGCCGGATATATTGTGAGGAATGCAGATTGGGCTTTAGCGAACTGGGCTGTGGTTTGGCTACATCCACCCTACCCCAAAAAAGGGTGAAGGAAGGGGATTCAGGTGAACCCATGGACTGCAGTTTTGGTTCTACCGCACATGAGGGAGGCTGGAACCATCCGGTTGTGACAGCCTGGATCAGGCAGTAAGGGCGACCATGGACACAGGATATCACAGTCCCTCCTCCATGCAGATCTGGCCCTGCAAACCGGAGTAAAAGAAGCTGGATGGTTGGTAATCATCTGCATCTTAGGTGGCAAGATGTGCTTTCGGAGCTGCTACCTCCCCTTAAAGGTAATAGAATTCAGAGGCGAACTACGGGTCAGCTTGGCCCCAGCTCTGGCCTGTGAGATGATCTTGGGCCGAGAATGGAGGCCATTTTACATGGTACTTGAGCGTTTGCAAGAGACCAAGGAGGAGAGAAAGCGACTAAGAGGGGAAAGCTGGGCTGAAGAAACTGTCCCCCCCCCAGAGTGAAGCTGTCCAAGACTGCATAGATATGGAGCAGGTAGCCAGCACTGAGCAGTTCTGCCAGGCTCAATGGAAAGACCCAGAGCTCCAATGGTTAGGGACAGAGGACCCAGGAGAGGGGATGTCCAGAAGCCACTCCAGCTTTGAGATAATAGGCGGGCCTACTATACCAGGTCAGGAGGGGATGGTGGAAAGGCTTCACCAACAAATTTGGAAATTGGCACACAACTCCCCACTAGGTGGTCATTTAGGGTGTACCAAAACCCGGGTGAGACTAGCCTGGGACTATTTTTGGCCATGTCTACAAGAAGACGTAGAGAGATGGGGAGTGGCCTGCCCAGAGTGCCAGAAAGTCCAGGAATGGAGACTGTCAAGGGCAGCCTTGCAACACTTGCCCATAATTGAAACACCATTCTCCCGTGTAACATTGTGAGGCCCTACCAAAGTTTCACGGAAGATACCAATATGTGTTAGTCCTAGTAGATTATGCCAAGAGGTTCCCAGAGGCAGTTCCACTCAGGTCTATTATGGCTACTCGCATGGTGGAAGAGCTCCTAAAATGGATCGCTAGGGTAAGAATCCCACATGAAATACTCACTGACCAGGGGACAAATTTTGTCAGGTGTGATGAAGGCTCTCTGTAGCACTCTCAGCATCACTGACCTGAGAACAGTGGTTTATCACCCGCAGACAAATGGCTTAGTCGAAAGGCTAAACGGAACCATCAAAAGGATGTTCAGGTGGTGTGCACAGGAGGACACCCATAGATGGGATACCATATTGACCCCGCCACTGTTTGCCCTAAGAGATGCACCCCAAGAGTCAATGCAGTTCTCACCTTTCCAGCTAGTATATTAGCACAGTCCCAGGCATCTGTTACAGATGGTCCAGGAGGAATAGGAGAGGCTGGTGAGGCCCAGAATAGTAGCTAAAAGGTACCGACAGGAGCTACAAGACCAGATCAACAAGGCCCAGTGGACGGCTTGCCAGAATCTGTGAGTCACGCAAGAACAACAGGAGACCCAGTATAAACGAAGAATGAAACCCAGAACATTCTGACCAGGGGATATGGTCTTAGTCTCGTTTCCAGCGTCAACAAGTAAACACCCGTCAATGGGCAAGGCCCATTTAAGGCAATCCACCAAGTAGGCCCAGTAGATTATGAAGTGCTCAAGGCCGGACACCAACGCAGGCATCAAATTTACCATGTAAACTTCCTCAAGGCTGGCTGACGCAAAAAGAGGACACAGTAGAGGAGCTGGGACGCCCCTGCTTAGAGTTATGGGGATCCATACTGAAAGGACAAGTGCAACTAGGGGAAGATTTGGATACTGATCAACGATGGGAACTGGAGGAGGTGATAGAAGCCTTCCGGAATGTGTTCCAAGAAACCCCAGGGCAAGTGCAGAGAATTGAGCACAAGGACACTGCCCGGCATACTAGTCAGGGAGAGATGGAGGCCTATACCCCAACAACAGCAATGGGAAGTACAACAAGAGATTGAAAAAAATGTGGAAGCAGGGAATTAATCCAGCTGTCCTGAAGCCCATGGTGCAGTCCAGTTGTGCCAGTGGCTAAACCTGATGGATCACTCCGCTTGTGCACTGACTTTTGAAAGTTAAATGCATTAACGACCTTCATGCCTCATATTGCCCTCCGAGAGAATTGGGGAAGCCATATACATATCCACCATCGACCTAGCCAAAGGGTACTGGCAAATTCCGATAAGAGCAGCAGACTGTGCCAAAACCGCTTTCAGAACCCTTTGGAGACTGTTCAAATTTGTACGGATGCCCTTCGGGCTGAATGGAGTGGCAGCTACTTTTCAGAGGCTTATGGACACCCTGTTGGCACCACACATGGCATATGCAGTGGCTTATATCAATGACATCATCATCTTCACCTCAGATTGGCCCCATCATCTCGAGGCTCTGAGAGCAGTTTTGGGAGAGTTTCAAACAGCTGGATTGACCTCCAATCCAAAAAAATGTAAACTGGCAGGTACAGAAACTAAGTACTTGGAGTTTTGTATAGGATGGTGTGACATCAGCACTCAGGCCCACCCTCCATATGGCCCACACACCTGTCCTTGGGCAACTGCCCGCCCCATCTCGCCTGCCATGCCTTTGATGGTAATTAATTGATGTTAATTAGCGGGAGGCTGCCCACTCGCAACCCAATGCCTGGGTGCGCTATCTGCAGCTCCTTCATCCCCAATACCACAGCCCAAGCCTCGCAGATGTCTACTCAGTCCCTGCGCCCCATTTGGGCCTCTCTATAAGAGGGCCCCCTTCCTGGGGCTTACAGTGCCCCAGCTTGGGCTCTCCAGCAAATGCAAGCCCCTATTGTGGCTTGCAGCGCCCACCTCGGGTTCCTCAATGCTACCCCTCTCAGGCTTCTCAATGCTGCCCCTCCCAGGGTTTCTCAGTGTGGCCCCTCTCGGGCTTCTCAAACAGTGCCCACTTTGGGCTTCTCAAACAGTGCCCACTTTGGGCTTCTCGGGCCTTCTCAATTCCCTCATGGGCCTGGGGTCCCTGCACCCCATGTTGCTGTGCCCTCTGGCTCTAGATTGCCCCTCCTGGGCCCCTCAGTGTGGCCCCTCTCAGGCCTCTCAAACATTGCCCCTCTCGGGCTTCTCAGTGCTGCACCCTTCCTGGGCCTGCTGTGCCCCACTGGGGCTTCCTACCAACTGCCCCCTCTCTGGGGCTGGAGTCTCTGCACCCCGTGCTGCTGCGCCCTCACTAGTGCTCCGCTGAGCCTTCTCTGGCGCTAGGGCCCCACATCCTGTGGGCCCCTGTGAGGCCTCCTCCAACCCCTTATAGCCTCACCCAAACCACCGGTTATTCATAACAACAATAAAGCAAATTCAAGCCTCTTGGCTACAACTGAAGACATAAGCTATCTGGTTGCAACAACAACAAACACAAGCCCTTTGGCTATAACGAAACAGAAGCCCATTGGCCCAAACAACATTCTGTCCTGCCACGGCCCTTCATCTCACAGCTGCAGCCCTTGCCTCAGGCTTCCTCTCCCTGTCTCTCTCAGGGCAGAGATCTCCTCTCTCTCTGGTAGCCAGCAGGGAACTGCCAGCCTGGCCCTGGCTCTGGGCTTTATAAGAGCCAGGCCCTGCCCCCTAGGGTCAGCTGACTTCATGGG
>JAGPOW010003685.1:40434541-40532060 GCA_030014935.1 Caiman crocodilus
GGCCCTGGCTCTGGGCTTTATAAGAGCCAGGCCCTGCCCCCTAGGGTCAGCTGACTTCATGGGTTGCCCTGGTAACCTGCAGCTGTGCTGCCTAATCACAGTTAGGGCTCCCCCTCTGGCAGTTCTTTTCCTATGCAAGCACAGGGCACCGGGGTGCTCTGTGACAGATGGGGAATCATCCAACCCCTGGCGGACAAGGCAGAGACAATATGATGATTTCAAGAACCATGCAACCATTAGCAACTCTGTTCCTTCTTGGGGCTCATCAACTATTATCAGAGACTTGTACCACACTTTGCGGAACTCGCCGCACCTCTCACAGATGCCCTTAACGGGAGATCATCAGGGATGCTAAAGGGGACATCCAAGATGAAAAGAAGCTTCAAAGATCTGAAGGAGACTATGTGCTGCAATGTGGTGGAACATACTCCTGACTTCTCTGCCCCTTTTATTTTAAAGATGGACACATCCTGCAGTGCCCTAGGACCTATGCTACTGCAAAGATGGTGGAAAGATGACCGTCCGATTGCTTTCACAAGCCGCAAACTCAGCCAAGCCGAAACCAGGTACGCCACGACAGAGAGAGAGTGCCTAGCAATACCCTGAGCAATAGCATATTTTAAATATTATTTGATGGGCTGGGAGTTCCTGGTGGTGACGGACCATGCCCCACTGCAGTGGTTAACCAAAAAAAAAAAAAAAAAGCGAAAATACCCGCATTACTCGCTGGGCACTGGCTCTTCAACCTTTTAAGTTCATGGTAATGCACCGCCCCAGCAAGGATAATCTAGTGGCGGATTTTCTCTCTAGATGTTTCAGCTCAGTGGAGCCAGGCGAGGCGGCACATGAAGCACATGAGAAAGAACATCAGGCTATTTTGGAGGCCATACAAAAGGTCCAGACACCACAAGGCAGTTTAAGTGGGGATCTCTGTGGTGGCGAGAAGCCCCCACAGGCTCTGAGGGGGATTGGGAGAGACCCCGAGAGCCAATTGTATGGCACAAACAGGCCCCCCTTCATCCTGGAAAACTTACCTTTGGGAGCGCAGCTGGAACCGAACCTGTGGCCGTGCGAGCCGGCATTACACTGGCTCTTCAAACAGCTGCTCCTGGGGCAGGGGAGCACCAGGCCAATGGCAGTGGTGGGAGATGCCGCTGTGGGAAAATTTAAAAACCCTGACAGAAGCCAGCACGGGGAGAGGAGGGAAATAGAGCCAGCGGGGAGGATACCAGGCTGGTGTGACTCCTGCGGCTGGCAGAAGCATTGCTGCAGGCATGGAGCCTGTATCTGGGGCAGAGAGAACAGCGTCCCTGCATTAGGCTGGGGAGGATGCACATCCCCCCTGCAGTAACCTACATTTTGCAGTTGATAAAAAGCGTCTCTTTCTGGGAAGAGAGAGGGATGCCAGACAATGGGAACCCTGTCCTCTGGCACCAGGCTCTGGGACTCTGGCTGCCATAACATCCAGGCAAACCTACCGGAGCCAAAGTCAATACCTGACCCCTTAGCAGAGGGGCTCACAGGACAGCGGAACTACACAAGCAACACTCAAGCGACTGGTGAGTCGACGGGGTGTAGAGGAGGCGGAGCCCCAAGGAACTTTGTGGCATGAATGTAAATACCCCCATCACTGAGTCCCCTGAGAAGAGGAACAGCACTGAACTCCTCCTTTTTCCCAGTAACATCAAGTTGTGGCAGGAGATTTTGGAGGTAGGGGGGGTGCCCCGGTACAAGAAGGTGGTACAGTAGTTGCCATGCCCACTAAAGTCATCACATTGAGGTACCAGGCATGGCTCATGAATGCTGCGGCGGACGGAGTGTCCCACAGGAGCGCGGGAGATCCTTCCCGCATCCCCCTGGCTCCGTCATTGGCTACAGGGGGACCCTGGCTGCCACCCCAGACCCAGGAGGCACCAAATGCCGAGCTGGGGGGCAGGTCCCCCATGCACTCCACAGTGGACCCAGAAGTGGATTGGAAGTGCTTCTGGTCCACTTCCAGGTCCATTGCCAAGTGCACTGGGGACCCCTTGGTGCTTCCATGGGACACTCCATCTGCTCCACCATCTCAGCGTTCATGAGCCACCTGGTACCTTAAAGTATGTAGAAAAAAACATCTAAAGCTGTGTCTATGGCCGAATCATTGAATCTCTCTGAATCGATTCAGTGTTCCAATTCGATTTGGAGAGATTAAAGGGTCTCCTGATTTGATTCAGATTCAGCAATTCGGCGACTGAATGAGGCTGAATCTCCACCAAATCAAATTAGCAACTGAAGTTTCACACAGCAGTAGTGTTTAGATATCAGAGAGATGAGAAGCTTTAAAAAAATGTCTCCCCCCTTGCCCAAAAGCAGGAAACGTGAAAAACCTTAGAATACAGGGTAATCCTAACCATTCTGCTGCACGATTGGCTGAGAGCTGTGACACATGGGCTCAGTGACATTTTATACCTCTTGTACGTGTTAAGTCCCACATCACTTCTGCACATGACACCACAGAGGGGAGCATGAGAGGCGGGGGCCCCACCTCCACATGTAGAGCACACACTTGTTCAGGGACCTGCATAGCAAATTAGGGTTGCAACAGACACAGAATTACCTTGCTGCAAGTTGTTGATTCTGACCCTCATAACCCATCCATTATTCATTATTCGTACCCATTTACTCAAGATGTATAGAGGCAGATGGAACTGAATTTCATCCACATGTGTACAATACCTCTGAAGCAAAAACTTCACCATCATTAAAAAAACTCAAAGCCTACCAAAGCTTTTGCAAGCACTGACCTTCATGTGCCAAAAATATAACTTAAAGTTTTTTAAAGGAATATTAAAGTGCTCTTCCCCCTTTTTTTCACACACACCCCTCAACCCCCTTACCAGAAGAAAAATTCTTTGACAGACAGCAAAATAATTCTCTACCAACGTTTCCTCCAGTTTTGTTCCTACATATTTGGCATTACTCTTATCAAGTATAATTAATTAGAGTGCCATACTGTCTCTGGAAGGCCCAAGTCATGATGGATGTTTCACCCTCAAGACTGTCTGAAGCCAGAGGTACCAGATCAGTGTCCTGTCATATTTTGTGAACATAGATATAAATAAAGAGCACTTCACAGAGCCCTCCAGTTCTTGCCATTCAGAACATTGCAATGCACCTTACACCTTAGTTAGTCTAGTAGGATAATATTACATTAACCCAGGCTTGAAAACAGTACATAGACATGTCACTCACCTCCAGCAATTGAGCCCAAAGTGAACCTGTAAGCAGACTCAGCTATCTGGAGCCAGACAGACCTGCCCATACCTCCATAAGATTGCTATGGGAAAAAAGACAGATATGAGCATTTAAAAGTCCTATGGGACAAATCAAGGAGCCCATAAATTAGCTTTTGTAAAGTTAAAAGAAGAATTTGCTATAAAATGGCAGCTCTAAGACAAAAACAAAAAGTATTGAGTAACTTCATGTGGAATAACAGGCAGCATTTTCAAATAAAACTTGCATATAATACTACCTTTCCAGTATTCTTTGTCTGAACAAACCAAGTGCACTTGAAAAGTGTTTTACTGATGTGAAAAACAGACTACATAAACAAAATGCAAAATCATCTTTGCCTTGTTTCTTTCTGACCTTGTGAGGTGCTAAGCAGTCTCAATTTCTCCCAGCTTCAATAGAATCTGAAACCTAAATACCTCAAAGGCAGAGCTGAGCTGAATAAACAAAATCTTATACTAAGTTTACCACTAAACTGTAAAGTGAAATACCTATTGCAATGCAGCATGGATTGGCAATGTACATATCCCTACTGGCATTAGTATTATGTTGCATATATAGAAAACTGAAGCGTATATATTCTGTTATATTTTCCTTTATTTGACTTTATTAAATGTTAAATGAATGGAACAGAGCCAAATTTAAAGAGAATACAGCTATGACACAGTCCAAGTAAAAGTGTAACTACTAATTTATTTACTTTATTATGGGGGATTTTAAAAGTTGCTTTGTGCAAACTGTCCCAACAGCAACACTTTTTACCACTGGGCCCCTGATCAATAGTAGCAAAAATGAGGCATAGCTTTGAGTCAAAAAGAGGGTGGATCTTCATTAGGTTTTAATATAAATTAAATAGCAGATGTTCACTGAACATACCTAGTATGCCTTAGATCTTGCATTGCATGGTTTGCTGCTAGATTGCTTCACTGAATTCAATAGAGCTTCATGCTGCTCATAAATGATACAATGCAGGAGAAACATGCATGATATTAAGAAAAGTTTAATGATTTTTAAATATAATTAAAAAAAACCTTTTTACCTAGGCTCTCTCTCATTTTAAATAAACAAATAAACAAGGCTAAAACATGGCCATCAAGTTTCTTCTCCAAAGCAATCTACTGGAACATAGACTAAAAGAAAATGGGCAAAAACATAATGAAGGCAGCACAACATTTTTTTTTTTTTTTTTTTTTTACTAATGTAGTGTTTTTAAAGCATAAAAATATAACCAAAGGTATTTCTTCTGACGTAACATCAGCAGTATATTCAGTATATTCTCTCTATAGGGACAATAGGAAAGAAAGTGGATAAACCTGGAGAATTTTCTCACTAATCCCAGAAGTACTAAGTTAAAATATTCAAGACTGAAAAAAATACCACCAGCACCAACATACAGGTGTCTTGAGATTCATGCTGATGAAATATATCCACTGTAGTGAATGCCAAAAAGTTATGGAAAAGGGCTAGTTCTTTCAACTCTTAACAGTTTTCTCCTATTTCTAGCATGCTTACTTCGTTTTAGCCTTTTAAAGAGGTTTTCTTCCCTGCAAGCTTCATAGAGCTCCCATCAAAACCAAAGCATTATACTAAGACTTAAATCCTAATGAATACGTCACCAGATGTTAAACTCAAGTTCTTGTGAAGAAAATGCCACTTTTATCCTATTAAATGAATATTCACTATAGTTTGTGATTCACTTGTATGTTCAGATGGATATGTAAATGAGTATAATTAATGCTATAGCTTTCAGATCATGAATATTTATAAACAGAAAATGACTGTAGCTGTCATCCAAATGTAACCACCATGATATTCAGCCGCTAAGTTAAAAAAAAAAAAGTCTTCTACGGTGATAAAACCCATCAGCAAACATGGCTGAAAGGAGACTAATATTCATTCATGAAAAGTCTATAGAAACAGATAGAGGCTTATGTTACTGTTCTCATTTTTCAGGGGAGAGAGTCCACTTCCCCTTCCAAGCATAGCTCGCTTGGCACAACAGTCTAATCCAATAAGAAAGGTCTTCTTTCTCTTGTCTAAGATACTTATTAAGTTTTATAACGTGTACTTCCTCCCCAGTATTCAGCAAAATTGGGATGCAAGTTTTAAGTAGGAAAGCAGTTTTCCTCACTATAAAACAAGCAAGCCTGGAGACACTGTTCATGCTATGCAGTGGTCCTATGATAACCCTTTCACAGCCATAACTATTGACTGAGCACTGTTGTGCCAAAAAGCAGCAACTGATGTACTGGCAGTAGTTTGATGACATTTATGATATTGACACAATACTTTATTTACAGGAACTTGTATAAACCACTACTTATACAAGTACAATTCAGAGTAAAATGCTAACAGTCTTGCTACTGCCCTTGCAAGGATCTGAGGCCTAACCTTGTATAGCACATAGAAGCAGCATGATATCCCAGGAAACAGTCTGGATGATACAGTGAGCTCTAGGAACTTACTGGAGCCATTCTTTCTGGACCCTCAATATTACCAGGAAGACTTATTTCATGTCACATAATCAGTCATAACTCTAGAAAAATATCCCCCACCCCATATATTCTGTTTTCCAAAAACAAGGTGCATGTTTTATTTGGGGGGATGTTGTGCGTGAGAAAATATAGTAAATACAGTCTCCTTCTGCCAGTATAGGATTGTTCTCAAGAAAACCAAGAAAAGGAAATGACTACGCTTTGTAAAGAGCATTTAGAAAACAATAATAGCCAGAATAAAGAAATAGAATAGGCTGGAAGAAAGTCTTACTCCATGAGTAGAAGAGTTAAAGCAGAATATATTTTGTGCCAAGACCATGTCAGGAAAGGGGGACCAAAGGGGGCAAGGTAGTAGAAATGGACTACTACTAGGTGGGTGAATTTTTTTTTGCCAAACTCCTTTTTCAAAGTATAGTGCCTGCTACTTTAAAGGAATAAGCAGCCTGAGAGGCCACTAGCAGGTGGCGAAGGGGGCTAGTGAGAGACTCGCCTGACCAAAAGAGGCAGGAGCTAGATAAGCCCAGAGTCTGAACCAGTCATGCATTCTCTCTCTCTGGCAAACATGAAGTAAGAAGCATCTGGCAGCAGAGCTCCTGAAGGGACTTGGATTTAGCTAAACAACTCTACAAGTCTGGGAACAGAGGCAAGCTCCCTGGGCAAAGAAAGATTGGGTTTTGCAGGCAAGTGGCCTTTGTTTTATGTTAAACCCCTAGAGGTTTTGAGGGGTCTGCTAGAGGGCTGTGATACTTCTTGTTTATTTAACTTATACTGGTAGTCTAGCTTTGAGCCCTGTGGTGACAGGCTCAAGGCCTACTTACAGAACCAGTAACCCAGAAGCTCACAGACAGAGTGGGGCTCAGGAAGAAATCCAGGAACCTAGGAAAAGGCTGAGACCCAGACTAGAGGGTTGAGGAGACTGAGACAGCCCAGAGGAGGGGCTGTGTGCAGGACCAGAGGTCCAAGAGCCTAAGAGGGCTGAGTGTACAAATAGTTAATATCAAAGAGAAAACAGACACGAGGCTTGGGCATGGTATAGGGGAGGAATGGAGCCACACATTGAGACCTGAAGGCTACGCGTGCCCTGGAGGAGCACAGAGATGCATGTAACCCTTGAAGCTACAGCAGCCCTGCACAGGCACAGGTCAACTGAGAGGGCCCACTGAACTTAAGGGTCACATTAAGGCTGTTGGGCATCCAGAAAAGATCAGAAGTACTGCAAATGGACTAAGGCTCACTCTAAGGCCTGCCTGTGGGCAGCCTGCCTCAGTCAACCTCTAGTAAGAACAAGGTGCGGCAGGATAGCAACTAAGAGAGTGGTACGATAGAGACCAAGCCAGGCAGGAGTCACTTGGCCACCAGGCCGCATCACAGCCACCCTTGGACAAGAACCTGCCACACAAACAGTTGGAAGCTACAAAAATCTTTCTGTCTAATGAAAAAAGCATTCTAAAACATTCTGTATGATGGGAAACACCATGAAGATACTAATGAAAACCAAAACGCAAAGCTGCGCCTTAAAAATTAAATTCCATATTGTTGACTAGTACTTTTCAAAGTTTTCATTTTCACCCGTCCAGATAAGTATCTTTCTGGAGTCTAGAAGAGAGGAAAAGATTGAACAGATTGATGCAGAAATCTATGAAACAGCTAGCTACTGGTCAAATATTTTTGGGCACTTACTTCATTAGCCTAAGTATGTGTGTACTTAAAAGGATATAATAGAGCAGTCAAGGAGAAACACACCAGAAGCTGAGCCTATTCAACCCACCAAAATATACGACAAGTCACAGAGTTCATGTACAGAATTTCATCACATTTTATGCTGTTAAAGACTTTATAATAACCCCTGTGGGACCACACCTCAGTCACAGCAGCTCAGTAGATTTAAGATTTCATCAACAATGCAAGACTTAGACTTCCAAATTTTCTGTGATTTCCTTGCCAGTTACCCTTGGGAATTTCTCTCTTTTCCAATTAAACAGTCCTACAAACTGTTTTTAGTCTTTGCTGTGCCTGCTTTTTCCTCAGACCTCAAGAAGAATTAACTATATTTGAAAGTTTGCCTAAGTCAGTGATTCTCAACCATGGTGCTGTGGCAGGTTGGGGTGTTGCAAGAACCTTCTGGGGATGCCGCAACACCAGCACTACCATAACAAGGTTGTAGTATCCCATGTGCCTCTGTTTTCAGGGGGCATGTTGGAGCTGAGAAGTGGCTACAGCAGAAAGGCATAGCTGCCTGTATCAAGCAGGCAAGCGTGCCACTTCCGCTACAGCTCTTTCTGGTTCTGTTCCAACATGCCTCCTCAAAACAGAGGCATGCAAGGCAGTTGTACTTCATGAAGCAGCATTTATCCCTAGGCAGAACTGTCCTATACACCTCAATTTTCAGGAGAAACAGCAGAGGTGGACTAGAAAGAGCTGTGATAAAAATGGAATATGTAACGTAATGCAGGCAGGCACAGCTTTCTCCTGCAGCCACTTCTCAGTTGAGCTCTGACATACCCTTTGGAAACCAAAGCATGCTGAATGGTTCCATCTGCCCTGTGTGCCTCTGTTTCTGGGAGATACCATGCACGGTTGGACCAGCAAGGGCTGTGGCAAGAGTATACACTCCTGTCACAGTTGCTTCTCACTCTGGCTCTGCAGGTGGTGCATAGTGTGGTGGGGTGAATATAATTACAATGTCAAATCAAATACTACATACTAATTAATAAGTAAAATGTTTATATTACAACATGAATGATATATTTAATTAACTTTTAAAATGGAACACTCCTAAGTTTCAAAAAATTTTGGTAGGGTGCTTGGAGTCTAAAAAGGTTGTTGGTCACTGGTCTAAATGTATCCCAACCATGCAGTTGGTCCAGTAAAAGATATCACCCACAAAAACTTTGCCTCTTGCATATTTCCTAGACCATCAGGGCTACAACATCACTCCAACACTATCTTAGACTTCCAGAGACTCTCTTGTGGATGTAATTGCTCATAGAGATTTCAGATGCATATGGCTTTTAATGAAAGTGAGCTCAAAGAGGCAAGGAGCTTTCTAAAATCCCTGATATTTCCAAAAGTCAAGAGATTTCCGAAAAGTTTTTTTTTCCCGTTTCCACCCCATCCCCTCCAAGAGATAGCAAATCACATGGCCATTAGACTGACAGACACTCAGAATATAAGTTTGCATCCTGGAGAGGAAGCTAATCAAAAAAAAATTGTCACTGGGACATGTATCTGAAATCATTTCTTTTTCACTTGACAGTACCATCCGCATACCTATTCAAAATCTACCCTGGACAATAAAAAGTCTTTTAATATATTCTTCTCAGTTCACAAGATTGGTTTTCTCTATACCAGCAAACATAGAAAACCCAAATCATTGTTCCAAAAGCAGCTAACGTGATGTGAACCATGTGGTAAATAAAACTCAGCCATGTCTTCCTGAAAGGCTTACTTTAGATGGTACAGCTTTATATGGAACTAAGTTTATTAAGATTTTATAGACTGAAAGCATAAATAAAAGAATCCACACCAATAACTTAATCAGGTGCTGCATCATTTTCTTTGTTTTTTCATAACTGAATTTGGGGCCAATTATATAACCATGGAACCTGTCACATATGCCTTTCTGAGTTTTCAATGCAACTCTTTCAGTTGCCTGTTTGCACTGCAGTGTTAACTTGAGTGTTGATAGCTCAAACTAATGCCTCCTGATATAGCTTAGTAAGAACATCAAACTGAAAAACAGTCAAGCTGCATAATGCACTTCTAGAAGCAACAGAATCCCACTGTATTATTTGCTCTAGCATTGGCAGCACTTGAGCTTCAACTAATATCCTGGTTCAGGCCACTTAGCTCAATTTTGAACTGGAATTTAATTACAGCTAGAGATGTACATGCACATGGGGACAACTCTTGAGAAATATCTTGACATAAGAACACAATGAAGACTCTCAGAATATGAGCTATCTTTTCTTTGGAATTTAAGAATCATATTTTTAAAAGTCCTCAGCATCCAATGATTGCTACTGAAAGCCTATTTCATTTAACATATAAGTGAACACTTGTATATCAAAACTTAAGTTTCTAGCTCTCCCTGTTGTGAAAACTTTCAAAATACAAAACAAATGAATGTCTGAGCCTAACATGCTATATAGGACACCTATATTTAAGGTATGTGAAATTTCTGTAAGAGCAAAGAAAGGCATCAGATGGAGTAAAGAGTTAACATAATGTACATATAGGTATGTTTACAACATTATGGTAAAGGTTAATATGAAATTGAAAGAAATAAAACAAAGCTCTGAGATTTCCAAAAGTGTTTCAAAGCATTAGCAGATATGTTTTTAAATGGTTTTAACAGTAAGAAAACTAAGTACATGGTCTTTCAAATTGCTGAGAATTTCCTTCAGTGTAGAGCCCAAAATCTTGTCAGAAAACTATTCAATGAAAGACTTGTTTCACAAAGGGTATTGTTGCTTTTTTTTTTTTTTTAAATTTCATCCTTCTAGGAATATTCTGTCCGTGTTTATACAAAATTAGAGATTCTGATCCATGTAAGAAGTCCTTCAGGAGAAAATAATGTTACTTTCAATGAACAAGTATTCAGCAGTCTTACAAACACTTTCACATAAGCATTTTTACAATTTATTATAGCTTTATTATTTCTACCTACCTGCCTCTGAAGTTCTGCTATGTTGTAAGGCAAGGCACCTTCTGCCAAAGGTGCTATTCTGTCAATATCTGCCAAAGTCAAACGCCTTTAGGAAAGTCCAAGAAAAGTAATAACATTGTTAGACTGAAAAACAAACAACTACCTCTTTCCTTTGCCCCCTCCCTCATTAATATAGCCCCCTAAATAGATTAGAAACTACTGTAGAGAAATCTAGTCCTGGGAACTACGAGCCTTTTCTACTTTCCTTGTCCATAAATGGGAGAAAAAGAATTCAGCACTACCTAGGATTGAGTCCTTGGCACCTGGTAGCACAAGAACTGCATTTATTAAATGAGTAGCCATTCCATACCTCATCCATACCTCGTAATATATCTCATATGCAATACTCTACCCAAGACAGCCCCTCTACTTAAAGTTACACTATCAGCATAATAATATGCTGTATGTTACAAAATACTAATTAGCCTGTGACTGGTGAATGTGTTTGGTATTCATATTTATACTATGCAACACGTATCAGCTAATTATTAGTAATGAAACACTACAAAATGAAACAGATCCATTTTGGGGTAAGTATAAACATTACAGTATAAATAATATTATAATTCTTACTATCAATAGAATTAAGATGATAGTTACAAAATTACCCTGTAGCACTGTATAAATCCGAAAGCTGGTAGAGGATATCAATTTCCAATGGCGTAACCTGTCCAAATTTGATTGCAGACTGGGTAAATTCCTCTGGAAGCAGGAAGAAGAAACAAGTTAACTGATTCTGGATCAGTTTTCACTTCAAATATGCTTTACTAATATTAAGAGCTATCATTGAACAGGCTATTCAGGAACAACATCTAGAAAAGAAACAAAAGCAACCAAAAATAGTACTAAACCTATTTCAAAATAGCAGTATGAAGCATAAAGTAAGCCTAATCCCATTTATGATAAGCAGTCTCCACTGAAGTCCACAGAAATTCTGATATAAGCAAGGCCAGCAAGATTGGACACAATATTTGTAGTTCTTTTTGTAACAAAGCTACTGCAAAAGCAGATCATGATAGAATGTGGTTTTAATTCCAGTTTGACAGATGAACCAATCTTTCCAGGGTTCCTTCTTCCCACAGCACTCCTTTACCCAAGTCTGGCTGCAACTACTTATCAATATACTTGTTTTTGTAACATCATGACACTCCTCTGATCATTTAGCTGAATAGCATTCACATAATTTTTTTTCAGGACAGAAAGTACATGAGTCATGTCTGTGCAGCAACACCTACAAAAATAGGCAAAAGCAGACACATATCACTGCATCTTAGAAAATCTGGGTAGATATCCCATGCTACCCTCTAAGAATAGAGAATGTGAAAGCAGCCTAGGTGGTACAATATACTCTAAAACATTATACTGCGTGCAAAAGTGGGAGGAAAAAGGACCAGATAACTTTTTTTTTGTCAGCGTTATGACCAACAGGTCTCTCCATCTAGACAAATTGCTGTTATAAAATGGCTACAGAGAGCTGATCAGCTCAAACCACTAAACAGAAACACATGGTTAACTTTCAGCAATGCTATGTGGACAAAAATCCTATTTAGAACTATTATGCCACCAAATGGTTAGCAACTATTAAAACTGGAGAAATAACAGTCGCTACAGTATCACAGAGGAACAACTAACAGGAAATGTGAAGCTTTTGATGATAGATTTTTAAGCTAAAATAATTTTCCCACATGCTGTATATTTTCAAAGGGTTTGTCCACAGAATACAATGCAGTGACATGCTGAAATACTTTACTCATGTACTGAAAGCCAGGTGTCTTGGGCTGAGTGCCACACTAATGTGACTAGCTCAACAGGATGAATTAGTCTGGAAGAATGCCATCGTAATGTAAATGTACTACTTATGGTATGAGAGAGAGTTCAGGTATCTTCATATAGCATCCCTATGTCAAGGAGAAAACACATTAGGGCCATACTCTCAAGCTACCAGGGCCAGATAAAGCTTCTGCCCAAATCCTGAAAGCTCTACTCTATAATGACACAGCTGGAATTCCTTGTTGGCCTGTGAAATCCAAAACAGTGCAGGAGAACTACATGAAGAATCAAAATGGAAACACTGATAACAATACTGAACTTCAATGTTACAGTCACTTCTGACTATTCTTGGACCATGCACGGTATCAAATATCAACTTTTATTGATCTGAAAATTAATAAAGAAATAGTAAATGTATTTTACCTTTTGTGATTTCAGTATCTTTCCTTGTACCTGCTATAATACTGTATATTTTTCTAACAAGATCCATGTTATTCAGCAGCGCATTAAAAGCATTGAAATAGGAGAAGCTGACCTGGTGTGAAATACTTCCACCTGCTACCTTAAAAATAAATAATGGAAAGATAAAACAAGCCCTAATATGAGTTCAGGTTTTTAATGAGACCTCTGCAACCCTTGGTCACCCAAAAACATATTTACTACAAGCCAACATCCACAGCTTGTAAACATACAAGAAATAAAATACTTCTACTACTGCAGGTTTTCATTTTTTAAAGCAGTAATATGGATGAGGACATAATCAGATAGTCAGTATATTAATGTCTTTGATTCAAAATGAACGATAGGAAACAACTAAAATCTTCAGAAAGCAATTACAGAATTAGATTGCTGTCCAACATTGTTAATAGAACATGACATAATTTCTTCAGTGGTGAAATGTATGCTAGTTTTATTTTAGGTAAAGGAATTATCTATAGTAAGATGTGTTAATTTTAAATTGGAAGGTAATTACTCAATACAAATCTTTACCAAATTAAGACCTCCCACAAAAGAATTTAAATACATGCTTAACTTTAACCAGGTAGTAGTCCCCATCAATTTCAATGAGACTTCTCATGTGTTTAATTGCTTTGCCAAAATGGGGCCTTGAGTATTATGCCACAAAACAAAACAAATAAAACCCATCTTTCACAATAGCCCCAATAAAGGCCACCAGGGCTACATGTAAGTAAGATTTTGAAAAATCCAGTTCACCTTGTGTTTTTGATCATGAAACTATTGCACTTCAAGGTACGGCTTTACTTACAAAGAAATAAAACATTCAATTGCTAACAACAAATACTTTTGCTGCCAGTCACATAGAATAACTCTTTACTAATATTATTTCCATAAAATCACTAGTTTGTACACAAGTTCTCTCTCAGGAGAGAATGTCATATTACCAGCACTGCTAATAGAGAGGGAAATAAGGAGTTACAAGGTACAGAGACATAAAATAGAGCTCAGTTAAATTAAAGGCATTTTTTCTTTACACTTACTGACACTAAGTTTTCTTCCACAAATGGAGTGAGCATGTGTGAACGAATGGTAACCATGATATCACTAAAGTCCAATCCAGTGATTGTTCCACTTTTATTTTTGTCTTTTATGGCAAAGGCTTGTCTTGCATGTTCTAACTGTAGCTCCTAAAATAAGATGATTAGAAGTAACATATTAGGAGCTCATTCTCTTATAACCACTGATTTCACCTGCATCTCTAGGAGCATGTGTGCATTTTTTATGCAACTGAAATTACAATAGAAAAATAGAACCATAGAAATTTGAGGGTCAGAAGGGACCCCAGGAGATCATCTAATCCAAACCCCTGCTCAAACCACCATCATCCCCAACTATATCATCCTAACTTAGGGCTTTGTCTAGCTGGGTCTTAAAAACCTCCACAGATGGAGATGCAACAGTCTCTCTGGGTAGCCTGTTCCAGTGCTTTACTACCCTCCTAGCAAGAAAGTCTTGCTGTCATTCAACCCCAGGGAAATGCATGTGTATGCTCATTTCTGTGTGCCCACCACTGCCAAATAGAGGGAAATAATCACTTCCCTCAATCTGCTGGCAACACTCCTAGTAATGCAGCCTAGTATGCCATTAGCCTTCTTGGCAATAAGGGCACACTGTTGGCTCATTCAATTTATTGTCCACTGTAACCCCCAATAATTTAATAAAACAACAAAAATATTCCATCCCCGCCAACTCCAAATCAAACCTGTAATATCTCCATACCACTTCTGCTTCTCAAATAATCTTTTCTATGTTAGAGAAACCTGGCTGAATAGCCAACAAATGCAGGCTTTGTTCAATGAAAATGGGAAGCACGTTTCATATTTCAAGACCCAGTGCCATATCTGCCATCTCCTCATAGTTAAAATCAAAGGGCTGTTAGCAAAAGATACTCAATGATCTCTCTCAACGCCAATCTCATGGATAGGCCATTTTATACTCTTCTCAAAATTAAACACTACAATTTAATCTAGAGCCTCAAACCCTGGAAGATAGTTAAATCTTCAGAATATAGGTTGAGCATGCCACTAAGAGAAGCACTTTTTAACAACTTGCCACTGAATTTTAAGCCATTTCAAGTTACCTTAAAAAATAGTTTAATCTAAAACACACTGTAGCAACTTGCAGAGGACATTGGTCTGGTCATGCTAGTAAATTCTATATCCAATAAACAAACAGATTCTCTCTTCTTCTAGTCTGGAATAATAAATCATACCCTCATCTTCAGCTGTTAAGCAAGTACAAATCCAAAGTAATGCTAAAGTTCTAAATCAAGAGCAATAAAAAATTAGGCACAATTTTGTGGCACACATCAACTGTACCAAGGCAGCTGGTTCCTTCCTAGACCTACTGTTATCTAATTCAGGCAAACCTGAGTTTAAATTGCAATAGGGTTGCCAGTATTGGGATTGGGATTTGACTTGCTAAATTAGCTGAATATGCCACAGCCAAATCTAACTGTAGAGTAGATGGAAGAAAACAGGGTAAAGGGGAATATATTCCTAACACTGGGTCATTAGCATAATGAAGAAACCAGTCTACATCTTTGTCCCCTAAAGTCTTGTTTAAAGGAAGAGTAGAAGAGACAAGATAGAAGCTTAATGTAGTCCACATGGGAGCACCATTAGGAGAGAAAAAAGTCATCCATCACTTTGCTCTAGGCCCTCAATAAAAATATAATTAATTGGCAATTTTGCCTGTGTCAGACAATATCTACTACTTGTGCTAGCAATGCCTCAGGGCAATCAATGTGAAAAGCTTAAGCTTAAGTTTTTCTCAAAGGGCATTGTAACTACAATAACTGTCAGAGATTGTATTAAACAGATTCCATTGCCCAATTTGCAATAGATCTTCCATACACACTACTGACTTCAGAAACCT
Organism: Caiman crocodilus; assembly: GCA_030014935.1. Classification (NCBI taxonomy): domain Eukaryota; kingdom Metazoa; phylum Chordata; order Crocodylia; family Alligatoridae; genus Caiman; species Caiman crocodilus. Next base: position 40,450,181 of record JAGPOW010003685.1, read on the forward strand.
TCTTAATCAAATTATATTTTCAGTGCCTGAAGCATCTCTTTATCCTAAACTACAGCATAAGGATGGATTTATGCCTCAAACAGTTTAATAATATAGGCTAACTCTGGAATTATGTTGAGTGTGAAATTCTAGCTAATATGAAAATGTATAGTAAGTATTAAGATAGAACTTACTGAATTGAAAACAACATAAAGCAGCATAATAAAGGAGGAAGGTAAGCTACAGAGTAACAGCCACTGGAGGCAGTCAGTACCCAGTCTCTCTCCCACTGAAATAAGCTGTATTCTTGCAGTCAAGCAAAAACATGATTAGAAACTCACAATTTAATTTGACACCAACAATAAGGGGATAGTTTAAAAGACAATGCAATTAATCCTACCTTTACATAGAACAGTGGATACAATTAAAATGCACGCTGTGTACACTACTTACAGAAATGGTACAGTACAGTGACAATTTAGTGGTGTTCCAATTAATCCAATATATAGTAAAACTAACATTTATAATGTCATCTCTGTCACCCATGCTACATCAATGCTGAACAATTTTTCACTGTCAAAATAAACAACTGACCTGCAGAAATTGAGTGAACTCTGAGTAGTTAAGATGCTTTTTCCTGTTGTGTCCAAAGTGCAGTCGAATGAACTCACAGTCCCAATTGAAGGGGATATGATGATGAACAACAGTTTGTCCAAAAATTTCTTTGATATTCTCTTGAAAAGACAAAAGTAAATGAATTGTAAGGCAAGACAGTGAACCTGAGATGTTCCTGGTAAAAAGCAGACCAGCAAAATTAAAAAAAAAAAAGAAGGAAAAAAAAAGTAAAAAATGTTTTGGTTTCACTGTATCTGCCAACATTTTCATTTGAAAACTGGTATAGCACCATCTGATACAGAACACATCACTTGGTGTATTACATTATAAAACTTGGATTTATTTCATTTGCTTTTAATTAATAGGCAAGTTATCTTGTGCACTATAAATAACTGCTATTTTTCAATCTGTATAAAAATAGTGTTTTTTCCCATCTCTACAAGAAATGAAATTAAGCTCTTTATCAAAAGCATGAATACCAAAATTAGTTTCATACAACATTTATCATACTAAGCATGGTTTGACAGAATTATTTCAGTCGCATTAACCAGACTATCTACTGAAGACATTTTAGACAATCTCTTATAGCTTTCATTACATCAACAGAATATACCTTATTTGAAAGCTTCCCATGTTAAAAATATATCCGTAGCACAAAAGCAAATCCTATCATGTGATTGATAGTCTCAGTTACTAAGATATATTACTATAATTTAAGTTAGAGATGCTGCATTTTATATAAAGAAAGAAAAAAATTAATATATATTTTATGTATACTTGGACAGCTGAAATCCTGTTGGCTTATCCTATGACATATTTGTGTTTGGTAAACAAAGCCTGATCAATTTGGAAAAATGTATACAGAACATTGGGCCTCTTTCACATACACTACCATGACTGTGTACACATGTCTGCTTTGTGGGTACAAACAGGCAATTGAACAAACTTGGCTATTTATACACACAGCAGGAAGGAAGAAAAGAATGAAAATCCATAGAAGAGCTCAGAGTCTCAGATCAAATAATATACAGGACTGGTTGTCTTCTATGTATCATTTGCTTCAGAGTATACTACATATTATATATTTTAAAAAGGGAAACATGCTGCAAGATAGAAGATATAGAAGAACGTTATAACTAATTTAACAGTCAAATATCAACTACGTTGATAATGTCAAATTGCTTGGGTGCAGAGTGTGACAGGAAAGAACTGAAGACTGTGCTGAGAATGCTGGGTGATCAGAAATGTTTGTCCATATGCCTTCAACTACTTTAGATCAGGGGTTGTATGCATACTCCTGGGGGTAACTAAGGGGATAAGCATGGGCAGGCAGAGATTTAGGTGCTTAGATGCTTCTGAAATCCTACTGAGTGCCTAAATAGCTTTAAAAATCTGACCAAAAATGGTTTAACTACTTTTGAAAATTCACAGTAACATCACCCAAGTTTATTGTTTAGAATGATTAAAGAGACCTGAAAGTAGCTAGTACACTTGATCTGAGCCTTCAAGAGGCCAAGAAGCGATTATTACATTTCTTACAGATCCAGTTTATCTAAGGCTGTGAACAGATGTAGTTTATTTACCGGAATCCAAGCTAACTAAATTGAAGGCAACCCCACAACAATTAGATCCTTTACACGAAAATGTATGAATTTGTTACAGTTACCTACATATAGAATCTAACTATTCAGGGGTCATCTTAAATTCATGCCTCTCTTCCCCCCACTACTGCAGTGGAAAAAGCAATGAGAGAGGACAGGTAGGGGAGGTAGACATTAGGGCTAGGGACAAATATTCGAAAAGCCCAAGCCTGAATTGATTCACTCTTTGTAGGTTAGTCTAAGCTGCACAGCTTAACACAAAGGCATGTGAGAGAGTGCATGAGAGAGCTGAAGTCTATGTATAAAGCTGAAGTCTATGTATAAAGCCATTTGTTCTGCATGGTTTGTTCTGATGTAAAAAAAGATAGCAGATGGAATCGAAATGAAGGAATGCTTGCTTCAAATAAAATAGTTTAGACATATTGCTACTCCTATTTTAAAAAGGTCAAGACCATTATTAGAAGTGGTCACAATACTAAGGAAAGGATATCTTTTGGTAGGCCATATTCCCATGTCACCTCTTTTCCTTTCCTTTCCAGCTGACGAAGTATTGTTTTATAATTAACAGCTTAAGAACAATTGCTTATTTTAAACCATTCACTATTAGAACTGAATGGGTGCCTCCAGCTGCTAACAGCAAGCTATACAGAGATTACTTTATTTGTGGTTTCTAATATACATGAGAACAATAACAAAATAACAAAAATAAAATAATAAATATTTTCATCTTCTAATGCAGAAGGGAAAAAGAGAAGGTGAGGACTGTTTCTAACTGAACAGGCAGAAGGTCAAGCAGTGGGGCACCTCATATCCCTTTTTGCAGTACTCTCAAAATCTCTACTGATTCACGGTTTTAAGGTTTATCCTTCAATTCCCAAGAGTAATTTATTGCATTTTCTGGAGTTAATTTACTAGTTTAACAAAAAAATGGTAATAAATCCCTGCCTTGAAGATAACAGCAGCATATACTGGAGTTTTATGAAGTAGTATATTGTTATCGTTGGTTTTTATTCAACCATCTAAGTTTAACGTATAGCTCAACAACAACATGATTTGATTACTGTTCTGTCCCCCAGAATTTATATGCATTTACTTAACAAATAAGATTGCTGTTTTTGTATACTTTGGAAGGTTCTTGTTGAACAGCTTGCTTTGTTTTGAGTGGGAATATATCTTGTACTAGTCTGCATTCAACCAGATATTTTTCAAAGGACTACAGCAGCAATTTTCACATTTTTTACACTCAAGGCATCCCTTCATAATTTTTGTGATTTGAACAGCACCCCATTTCATCTGGAGCCAGAGTTGCTGTATTGGATAAGTGACAGAGGAGGAGGGACAACTGGCCAGAGAGATGAGGGGCGAGTGGACACAAGCAATGGTCAGGCCACCTATCCCCACCACAGCTTGCCCTTCCCCCACATGCGTCTGCCTTCCCAACTGCAGCAGGATGGGGGTGAGGAATGAATTTAAGCCAACCCTCCAACAGATTTTCCATGGATAGTAGAGATGTTTACATGGCCTGGCTCTGGTCCCACATACTGTGTGGGGTACATGGGCTGGACCCTGCACCATGCACACTGTACCTCAGACTCACTGTGCTGCATACAATGCCAGATCCAGCATGAGCCCTTGTGGGCAGTGTGTCCCCCATGCTGGCCCTGAGGCTGGCACGTGCTGCCTATGGTATACAGGACTGGATCAGCCATGTGCACTTCATGTAGTACAGGGCATGTGCTCTATGAGGTGTCCTACCACCCAGCTTTATGTGCAGGCTCCATTTCCAGCAGTGTAGCACACAGGCAGGACTCAGTGGTGCATGCTGGTGTAGGCTGCATGCAGCACCCCCAGACTGGTACTCTGTGCTGCCCTCAGCACCCAGGGCCAGCACGATGTGCACTGTGGGCAGTGCACAAGCTAGACGTGGTACACTGTTCTACAGTGGGGAAGTGGGGGTGGTATCGGTCCTGGTCTGGCCTGCAGACTGGCTCCAGGATGCTCATCCAGCCTATGGGGCTGGATGAGTTTGACACCCTGATCTACAGAATCTAATTATAACACATTTTTTATTTTCCATGTATAGAAAGGGTGTCAAACTCACTCAGGTCACATGAGTGGTGTGGGACCAGTCCATGGGCTAGTTAAATGATCTGGTCCCAAGGGCCAATTTAGGACCATGGACCTCACTTCCCCACTGCATGCGGTGCCTGCTCCAGGCAGTCCAGGGTGGGCACCATGTACCATGCAGGTCCCAAACCAGCTGGAGCAAGTACCAGCATGTCAGGGACACACAGACCTTCCCTCTCCCCATACTGGTTCCAGATAGCCTATTCTGGCTGTTTGGAGACTGCACCACATGTGTAAGCCAGAATGGGTGCTACATGCAATGCAGTCCTGGATCAGATGCAGTAGGTGTATGATCCAGCATGCTTAGAGGGTCCTAGACTGGTCCTATATAGAATCATAGAAAGTTAGGGTTAAAAGGGACCTCAGGAGGTCATCTAGTCCAACCCCCTGCTCAAAGCAGGACCATCTGCAGATAGATCATCCCAGCTAAGGCTTTGTCTAACTGGGTTTTGAAAACCTCCAAGGTTGGAATTTCTTCCACTCTATGGGTAACCTGTTCCAGTGTTTTACTACCCTCCTAGTGAGAAAATTATTCCTAATATCTAATCTAAACTTCTCTTGCTGCAACTTGAGACCTTTGCTCCTTGTTTTGTTACCTGTTACCACTGAGAACAGTCTAGTTCCATCCTCTTTCGAAACCCCCTTCAGGTAGTTGAAGGCTGCCATTAAGTCCAGTGTTGCATGCAGTACAGGTCCTGGAATAGACACTGCATGTGGCACCCCGATTGAGAATTACTGGGCTATAGAAAACTTAGAAAATATTTGAGAACAGGAAGACTGAAATTACATAAGATAGGGAAGTTTTTCAGCTGTGTTCTTTTCTTAACATTAGCTTGGTGCATTTAACTAAAATTAGTCTATGGTTACAGAGTATGGCTGTCCTTGTGGTCTTTGCATGCAATGGCACAGTTGGAAAAGAGTCTTAAACTAGTACATTCCAATCAGAAGTGATACAATCCAGATCAGCTCACGGACAATTCAAGAAGAATCCTTTCATTTTGTGTTAAGAGGGAAGTCAGCAGCTCGGATAGCTGTACATTCCAGTCACTTTCTTCACCATGTGAGAATGTACTTGTTTTAGCCTCAAGGGAAAACACAACAGTTTTGGTAATCTCAGAAAACAAAGATGAAAGGTAAAACCTTAGTATGTATATTTGCTTGAACTTTCACTCAAATAAATAATCAAAACCAAGCTTTATTGCACGTTTAATTTTAAACACTATTCAAACTATCATCTGTCATCTAATTATCTAATGTTTATCATCTATGCAGTAGACAGCTACTTACAGTGATCAATGTAGGGAGCTTGAATCAACAGATTTGAAAGCATTATAAATGTGAATCATGATTTTATAAAAGTCCTTTCCATGTCTGTGATTGGGATTTAACACCCCTCAATCTCAAGAACTTTTATTACAACCATGGCTGACACAGGAATGAATGGTTTAAGTGAGATATACTGCTCTGATTTGAAGTCAAACCTATATATAAAAATCAACCCCATATTTTCTAACAATTTTAGGAAAACTGAACTTGAAAGATTTTTCCTGGATATAAAAATCGATAACTACAGATGAAGATCCTGAATTGCTATTGCCCTTACAAAAAATCTCAGAGAACAATGAAATAACCATGGTAAGGATCCAAAGGTTTAAATGTACTAAAAATACTAAAATAAGAACTGTACTGAAAACTTTTCTGACTTACTATTTTTAACTGCATGCACTAAAATACTGCAGACACAGCAAGAAGACAGCAGGGAGCCAAATTACAGGTCAACCCAAAGTATAAAGTAAAGTGCGATCTTTATGGTTCCTTTGAAGGAAAAAACATAGGCTTATACTCAGAACAACAGAGTAGTTGCTTGTTCAGTTGGTTACTGATGACTAAACACTTTTCTCCCCATTTGTTTTTATTACAATTTAGTTGTTCTGATATAATCCTCATTAATGTGTGACCTCAAGTGTAACAGTCTAAAGAAGCAGACCAATTGCTGAAATAATGCATGAACAGATGAGTATTATGTAATCCATTAGCAATATATATAGCTTTATAACATCATTAAATTATTATTATTGTCCTCTTGTCACCTCTTTGGAGGAAGGTATCTGTGTAAAAGTTTTGTTTAAAATATAATTGTAAGTTTAAAATATATGTTTAAATATATAAATGTGTGAATCATTTATCAAGAGTGGGCAAGACCAACAGAATGAGGGCAATGAGAGCAAGATGCAAGGTGGTCACATTTGCTGGGCGTATATGCAGCATGAAATGTAAAGGAAAGAATACACTGAAGTGATGGAATTCCAATCATGCCACATGGAAATAAAACCAATTATTGAAAATAAATAAATAAATAAATAAAATAAATCAGCATCTACCTAGCAATTTTCACACTAGTTGATTAGGACCATTCTAATTCAGAATTATTTCTAATAATCACTTTCAATATTTATACATCCAAGACAGTCAAAACACTTGCAGAGAAACATGTCCAGTACATGGCATATTGTGAACATTAATCTATCAAATGCAGGTATTTTAAGCCAAGCAGTACTTATAAACTGAAGCCTAGTCTTTTTCCACATACTAGAAAAAATATCTTGCAAGATTGTTTAAATTATGAATTCAAAGATCACATATCACTACGACTATCCAGTTAAGTTTTCCTAAATTCTTTTTAGGAAAACTTAACGACATGATTTTTTTTCTGACTTAATATAAAGCTAAACTGACCATCTTATAGATGCACAGTGAGGAGAAAAAGCAGAAGTAAACCAATGTAACGTTTCTGTAATTCACAACAGTACTGGGAGACTCACTGCAGATTATCAATTCTATTAATATTAAATTAAAAATATTATATAATAATTTGCAGTTCCCCACACTGTACAAGTGTTAACCAATCAATTTTTATAACACAACTATCCCCTTTTATATACTGTGAAATTGTCATGGGAAATTGCCAAAAAAGCAACAAGAAAGAGTTGATTCGTATTACACGTTAAGTTCTCAGTTAAATCTTTCCAAGTACACTGCTAAGTATAAATTACGCACTGATAAGCAAGGGACTCTAGTAAACATAAGAAAGTAAAAGGAAGGAAACTTCTCTAGCATGCTTATTAAATGATCCCATCAACTTGAAAAAAATTACAATGACCTCAAATTTAATATGAGGTCTCTCTGCCCCCCTATCTCCACAAAGGGGGAAAATGCCCCTTATCTCAGATTTGTGTACAAAGCTGGGGGGGGCAAGAGGGTGTCCTCCGCACCCAGCTGGCCCTGGCCCCAGTTACAGCTGCCTCCAAGTCCTCTTGGCTGCTGTCACCATCACAGATGGGCACCGTGCTCACTCCTTCCATCACCATCTTCTCACTGAATGGCAAAATCCAGGACAAATGCTATCCTGGAGTCATTCTGCCTAGGACCAGGACTTGATATGCATGTTTTGGGGCTATCCTACCCAATTAGAGATGGGTGGTCACCCTACGCTGAGCTTGGGTTGAGGCTACAGTCAGTCCTATAGCAGTCTCCTACCCCTGCCCCCCTTCTTGCCTTCTGCAGCTTTTGCCCTCTTCCCTGTCCCCTTCCCCCCTGTTACTGTTAGGCACAGCTTGACTGTGGCTGGATTCCCACCCAAGCATGGCAGATGTGGAAAGTCCATCCTCTGCCTAGGTAATCAGCAGCACTGATATCCCCGCATGGCCCAGTCACGGTAGTGCTTCCACATGCTGGGCTCTGGGGAGAGAACAGAGGCTGAGCAGCATCTAATAGTAAGGTGGGGAAGGGAGGGAAGGGCAGAAACTACGGTGAATATGTGGGAAGGGACAGATATTGTGGGGAGCTGGGGCAGAGGGGGTACAGGTAGTGGTGGGGCAGTGGCCAAGGGCTGTCTGATCCCCATGCCCCTCTAAGGCTACCTGTCCCTGCTGCCCTTCCTGCTGTAGCAGTGGTAGAGGAGACCTGGGGGGGGTGACAAATTTAGAGACAGTGCTTCAATAATTAGATTCTATACCTAGAAAATTATAACAAATATATACATTTTCCATACAAAGAATCTAATTATTGCGAGACCTTCTTAAGTCATATTAGATTCTAGAAAAATATGTATTTGAGATTTATTTTTACAATCAAAATTACCATATTTACTTGAATCCAAGATAAGGAGTCTATCCCTGTCTCCGCAACATCCCCCTGTCCTCTCAAGCAATATGATGGGGAAAAAAACTCCTGTCTCAGATTCCACAACCAGCCAGAGTTAGGGAGCTCTGATCAGAGCTGAGAGCTACCACCTGCCCCTTTAGTCTTTGATTTGAGTAATTATGGTAACTAAAAGATGTGAAAAGACTGCACCTATTTTTACAATTTACTTTCTGCATCTGACAGCATTACGTGTATATCAAATTTCCCTTGTTTGCATCTCCAGACAGGAAAGGAAGGAGAATCACTATTTGGTTGTGAGAATTGTTAGTTTTCCAAATTAGCAAGGTTTTATCATCAATTGTTCTGTTAGATTGACTACTAATGCTAATAAATGCTAATGTCTGCATTAATTTATCTTTCTACAAACTTCTTACAAATAATATCTATTTAGAATGCTGTGAACCCGGAATGCTTGAAGTTTCATGTTTCTAATTAACCAATGCATACATAATACTGTATGTATTTTCAGAAGAAAAAAAAAATGGTAATGTACATTGAATCTCAAAGCCTCCTCAAAAATTTTCTGAAAAGTCAACTAAATCCAAACATATTCAATTATTTATATTGAAATCTTTATTGTTTTATAAAATAAAATTTACATGTTATTCTCATTCCATTTATTACAATTCTCAGTATTAGAGTTTCTAATCTTTATGAATATGTTTTAATATAAAGATTATAAATTATCACTTAACATTTTTACTTATCCAGAACCTATTAACACATTTTTTTTTTTTTTTTAACCAACAGAATACTTTTTTTCCTTCAGTTCAAAGTAACAGAAATAAGGCTGAAACAAAAACCAATTTAAGGCCAAAGCCTGCTTTACTTTCTGGTTTCAGTTCTCTTAAGATGGTAAAAAGAGATCCCAATCTATTTATAAAAACTCCTTAGGGAAATGAAGGAATTCATATGTGCACATATCTGTCTGCTTCAGGATGATCCTGAACAAACAGTTTTTGTATTAACTATTGCAGGACTAAGCAAAACTGAGGTTTAATAAGACACAGTAAATATCTTAAAGCTTGAAGTAAAAAGAAATGTTTGACATATACAAATCTTTTAATGAAATTATACTGTCCTGAAGATGTATATCTACTTAGAGTTTGTGAATGGTGGGGTTGACTTGAATAATTCTTGCTGTTTATGCTACAATTCTTAAAATGTTTTTAATTGTCTTACCAAATGTCACTTCTCCATTGCCACTCTTGTCAAATAGCTGAAAAGCAACAATGAACATTGCATCTGGTGTACATAAAACTGACTCAAATGCCAAAAACTCTTGATAGGAGATCAACCTATAAAAAAAAATACAGAAGTTACAGTAGTTCCTAGAAGAATTTAAGATCCAGGATTAGGAAATAAACTGATGTCCTGGATTCTGTAGGTATAAGGAGTGTCATGTGACCCTGTAGAAGCCATTTATCCTCTATGTGACACTGATTCTTTATCTGTATGAGAACTGCATTTACCTACCCTTCATATGGATAAAAGCAAAATACAATTCAATGCAAACCTACTGTCTAATACCTGATAATTATTTTTCCAAGTGCTGTTCTGATTGAATTTGTAAGGTGTGAAGTAACAAAGAATTACTGCTGACATGAAATTTGGAGGTTTGCCACTGCCACATAGCTCTCATATAAAGTGCGTGTAGTGCAAAAATAAAGACCCTTTAATAAGATCACTACACACATTTCTAGAACATAAATCACCACAAGACTAGAACACTGGATTTTTGAGGACCAACTTACAGATAAAATAAATTAGCCTGGAAAAGGCAGAATATAAAATGCACCTTGAAATTCTTTCGAGAAGATGGAATTTTACACAGCTGTTCTTCAAATTATACATTCAAAACATGTATATGTACAGCAATTTTCAATGTATACATTTTAAATTATCACATATCTAGAAAACTGCTGCAGCTTTATATGCAGGGCTGTGTACTTTTTGTGGGGGACAATAACTTTTGCTATATAAAAAAATCTGGGAATTTATCAGCTGGAAACATCTAAGGAAGAGACAGACCTTGGTATACTAGTTGATAAAAGGATGACCATGAGCTGCCAATGTGATAAAGCTGCAAAAAAGGAAAATGTGATTCTAGAATGCAGCAGAACAACTATTTCCAGTAGGGAGGTACTAGTGCCATTTTACAGGGCACTGGCAAGATCATCCATGTTCATGACTAACTCAGATAGAAGCAAGTGCAGATAAGGGCTATGAGGATGAGGAGGAGAATGGAGAGCTTATCATAAAAGGAGACTAGAAGAGTTTGGCTTTTTTCCTAGCAGAAGGCAGGCAAATTTGACTACTATTTATAAAATGTGTTGAGAGAGAAAACATTAAGCAGAGTAAAGGAGCTAACCAACCCTAGTTATATAGTTTCAGTCAAAAAAGAGGTCCTAAAATCCTGTAAATTCCTATAGCTAACCACACCAAACAAACATAGGCTACTGATGACTAATCAATGATAGAAATGCTGGCCATCCAATTCTTCCAGCCTGGGCACAACCTAGTTTGCAGAAGACGAGGGAGACTGGAAACAGTACAGGGGAGAGAAACTATTTAAATTAAAGAATAATGTTGGCACATAGAAGTGTAACAAGTCAGCTGGGTGCTCTGGGCAGCTGCTATGTACAGAGGTAGTAGTAACTTACAGCTGCTGCCATGCTGCTGGCATGATCATACAGCTGCAAGAGCAGCTGCTATTTTTCTGCTCCCCTGCCTGCCAAGGCAGCACTTGGGGCTATTGCTCTAGTTGCCCTGCCTTAGTTGCACTACTCTTGACACATGAATTAATGGTACAAAATGGCCAGGAATAAATTGAGGCTGGAAATTAGAAAAAAGTTTCTGACCATTAGAATAATCTAGTTCCAGAATGTCCTTCCAGTCAGACTTGTGGATGCAAAAAAAATAAAATAAAATTCTAACTGCTTTTAAGAAGGAGTTTGATAAATTCACAAAATAAATTTGACACTGTCTGCAACAGCAGAGGACTAGACTCAATGATCCAGGAAGTCCCTTCCAGTCCTATGTGTCTAGGACAATTTTATCAAATCTTATAATTTAACGGATATAAATATAAAATAGATATACAGTTAAAAGTTTTTATTTCATTTTAAATCTCTAAAATTAATTTAAGATCCACAAAAATTATTTCAGTGCAATAGATGCAATTAACATGCAAAACATAGATGCAGACTGTCAATGTAAGTATTCTCTTGATGCAGAAGGGTGTATCTAGTGCATAGTGTATAGCTGTTATTCTGCACAGAGGCTGTCATTTCTGAAGACCTCTGTAGGACAAATGTATAATTTAGAACACAGTTTAACTGATTAGGCCCTAGTAGCCATTAGTTCATCTAGTCTTGCTCAAACATGCTCAAATGAGAATAAAAGATGTTTAACAAGATCACAATTTCCATTTTCTCATTGAAGTAGATTCTTCATACATTATGCACCACTGAATACAATGGAAAAAAATCACAACATAAACACTTCTATCACAGAATATCATTTTAACTATTTACAAAAATTGTGGTGATTTTGGAATAATAAGGTCCTTAGTTCTGTGTATCAGTTTTTAACCTGAAAATCAAAATGGGTGCAACAACTATGCAGATTCCAATGCAGACAGTCATACCCAAAAGGAAGATTATTGTCCATCTCTATAAAATAAGGAGTTTATTAGTGATAAAATGGGTAGATTAGATGTTATTCTCTGAAGAAAAAAACCTTGAGGCAGCTATGTACATGGTGGACCAGATCTTACTGCACCTATTGGCTAGAGACAGACATTCAAATAGCCTGAGCCTGAATTGATTCAATCTTTGCAGGTTAGTCTAACCTGGCTAGGCTCAACCGGTTTGTAACCGTATAGATATCCCCTCTGGACTGAGGAAATGCAGGCACATGTCTGTAGTCGCTCAGGCTAGAAACCAGGGTGTGCTAGAGCAGCCCTCCCTTCCTTTCCACAATGCTGAGCTGTTGGCGGGGGCATGAGGCAGGATGCTCTGATTAGGGAGGGTTCCCCCCCTCACTGTTGATAACAGAGCATTGAGTTACATAGCAGGGAGTTGTTAGCATGTATCAGCCCATCAAACAAAACAAAGCCTCTCTCATGAGTTCAAGCTCTTCCTAAACAACTTTTTCCAAGGAAGAAACAGAAGGACATTATCAGCTACCTGTTGATTACCTCCTAAGAGCTGTAAGCCAACAATGTCCCGTTTGCCTTTGTCCTGTCTGCCACAGCACAGACTGTAGCCAGCACGTGGTATACTAGCTAATGCTGATAGGTGTATCTGTAAGGCAGAGGGGAGGAGGGAATCCTTGCTTGAGCCAGGAGTGGTGAGGGGGAAGGGATGGGGAGCAGGAGGAAGCCAGACAGACCCCACTGTACTTGCAGTCTCTGCCACAGCTCCAGCCAGGGAGCAAAAGGAAAGGCATTGGCAATGCACAGGGGGTGCATGTGCATCCTCTGAGATCGTCTGTGCCCCCCAAGAGTTCGTGCTGCACTTCCAGTTTTGCTGCCAGCACTTCTGCTGGCAATCAGCTGCTGGGGGACCCTGCCCCAGTCGGCAATTGGCCGCTGGTGCTCCTCCTGTATTAGGAAGCACCAGTCACCCATGGGGGAGGGACCACCCCTGCTGGACTGAAGCAGAGAGCAGAACCCTGCCCAGATTTGCAAAACATCTGAGCTGCTGGAGGATTCTGATTTAACTTAAACCATGAAGGGGTCTGGGACAGATATTGCATAAACTGGTTTGACCCAAATCAGTTAAATCTGATACTGCCTTCAACCAGGTTGATTTCACACTGTTTTCAGCCATTTTCAACTAGTTTATGTGCACTTAACATCTGCTCTGATACAGGTTTAAACCAGTTTCTATAACTTAAACCAGTTTATGTGTAATGTCTGTCCCTAACCAGCAGGTGCCTGAGTGAACTTATCCACCAATTCTTTTCTACCTTGCTCACATCCCTGAAACATTCTTAAAGCAAAAAAAATAAAATAAAAGGTGAGTATTTCTTCTGTTATGCATTTTTATTTAGCCTCAAGGTTAAGATGATGGCACGTTACAAAAGGAAAGAAGTTAATAGTTTATCAGGGAATTGAGATTGGTGGAATAGGTTCCCACTAAAGCATGGGCATGTAATTATCTGGTCTGGAGAGCCACTTAAGGAGTTTTGGTGAGCTGTTGCAGGCTAGGTATAGGGGTGAGGACCTGGCCAGGGGTGAAGGCAGTTGATCCTATCTAGCCCTATCCACCCTACACCCACTAGCTGAAATGCCATACTGAGAGAGCAGGCAGGAAGGGTCTCCATGAAGACAAGCCTAGGACCCCCACAGGCACGGCACACTCATTTGGGTGAATAGAATCAGGAAATGGGGCCGCAGGCAGGTGGGGAGTAGTGTCGGGGAATGGGATGGTGACAGCATGGGGCTGGGGACCAGGCCAGAGCCACAATCCGCTCCACATACCTCCCTACAATGGCTGCTCGTTCTGTGGGCAGGGACATATGGGGAGTAGATTGTGGCTCTGCCCCAGGCCCTGGCCCTGTGCAGTCACTACTATGCCATGATCCTGACACCAGTACCTGCCTGCCTATCCCACTCCCAGATACTACTCCCCACTCACCCATCCACAGCCCCATCCCATCCACCCAGCTGCCTGTGGTGTCCTGAGCCAGTCTCAGTGGGGAGCTTGCCCACCTGCTCCATCCATCACTGCTGGCTGTCAGCGCAGGGTAGACTGGCAGCAACAGCCAGGCAGAGTGAGCTACTGTTGCAAGGACTTCAGGGAAACCGAGTCCAGCTGCTGCACTGCCCCGCCCCACCACATGCCTGGGGGTGCCGGGACCAAAGTCATATGCCACAGCCCGGACTGCCCCCTCTGTCTGGGCCAGGTGGGGCCGAGGGACCTGTTATGGGCCAGATGGAATACCTTGGTGAGCTGGGTCCAGTCTGCAGGCCATATTTTGCCCTGCACTAAAGCATTTATCAGGTAAATTAGGACCTGGTCCTTTAATTCTTAAATACTCATGTTGTAACTATGCAGTGATTCCCAATGGGAATATCTTGAGATCCTTTCAGGGGTACAATGGGATGCCACATACTGTTAGCACTGTTAGTTGTGGAAACAAGATTTATAAGATAAATTGAGAGATTTCAAATAGGAATTCATAGTGTTAAAAACATTCTGATCTATTGTGGTGTTGGAGTTCTTTGCAATAGAAGAATGGTCCTATTTTTTTTCTGTAGTTGAAAAACGAGTGAAAACTAGGATCATTTTCCAAAGGGTGCTTAGAGTCTAACAGGGGGTAACTTGTGTTTAAACAAGGTTGAGTGCCACTGTTGTATTGTAAAGTTATTCATATATAAATTTCCTGACCAATAAACTGTATAGCTGGCAGAATCAAAAGATAATCCATAAAGAAGTCTGAAGTTAGTTGCAGGGATTTCCACAGGATCCTAGGCAACAGGGCTAAGTATAGACAGTCAAAACAGCTCAAGACTGAATCAATTCAATCTTTGCAGATTAATATAAGCCAGCCTTATCAACCCGTGGGTTGCAACCCAAAAGTGCATTGCAAGAATATTTGAAACGGTCATGAACAAATTTTAAAGATGGATCAACAAACTTTAAAAATGGACTCTCCTTTAAAGGAGAAAAATGTGGAAAACCATTGCTTTTCCCTTGCAGACTGGCAGAGTTCCAGCCCTCAAGGGGCTGCTTGGGGCCTGTCCTGCCCCAGCCCCCACTGCCCCATACATTGAGGGGCTGAGGCCTGGGGGCAGCAGGT
This sequence comes from Caiman crocodilus, assembly GCA_030014935.1. NCBI lineage: Eukaryota > Metazoa > Chordata > Crocodylia > Alligatoridae > Caiman > Caiman crocodilus. Next base: position 40,465,516 of record JAGPOW010003685.1, read on the forward strand.
CAGGGCTAGCCATCAACAATTAAAATGGGTCTTAGTACAAAAAAGGTTGAGAACCACTGATGTAAGCTGTGTAGATTGATCCAATAAACAACTGAACAGACATTCATGTTTGATTCTGGAAATGCAGCCATAATCCTGAAGTGACCCAGGTCAGAAGCCAGGGGAGCCCTGGAGCAGACAGTTTGGGCCAAGGCTAGCCCACCCACCCTGTGGGGGGAAGTTTGTAGGGGAGGTGCAAAGCATGCTGGGGGACTGTGAGTTAACTTGAATCTGGAAGGGATCTGGGGCAGAAGTTCAAAAACCTGATTTAACCTAAACCAGTTAAGTCTGATATTATATGCATTCAGGTTTATCTTAAACCAGTTTCGGCCATTCTGGAAATGGTTTATGCGCACTGAATTTTTGTTGCGTTACAGATTTGAATTGGTTTCTGATCTTTTATACTAGCTTACATGTAATGTGTGTCCCTAGTCCTTGAGAGGGAAGTAACTTTACGCTTTATCCGATTGCCTATTTATAGATCCAACTCTATAGATCGGGGCGAGCAAAATATGGCCCACAACCTGGATCTGGCCTGCCAAACTATTTTATCCAGCCTGCAGGGCCCCTAAAATATTTAGAAAATTTATATTTATCTGCTCCCAGCTGCCTGTCAAAGATGACAGGAGCCAGGGACAGCAGGATCCAGAGGAAACCAACAGAAATGCTGGCCCAGTCCAACCCTGCCCCACCTCTAGTCCCCCAGCCTTCTCCCACCTCCCTCTCCCCGCCACAGCTTTCACTATTTCCCTGCCCACCCAATGGCTACTCTGCGACCAAGTGGCCAGAGCCGCATCATTGGACTGTGGGAGCATGAGGCCCACACCAGTACCCTGGGGCCAGGAGCAGGAGGGACAGGGGGGTGTACACATGTGTGTCCCTGCAATGAGAGACAGAGAGAGAGAGAATGATAGTGCGCGTGTGTGTGTGTACACACATGTATGTGGTGCGCAGCAAGGGAGGGAGGGACTGTGTGTACATGCATGTGTGTTCAATGAGGGAGGCAGATACAGTGTGTGTGTGCATGACTGTGTGTGTGCACAAGTGAGGGAGACCGGGTGTGTGTGTATGTGCAGGTGTTCATAGGGCGAGTCTCATATGCACACCCCACCATACACATGTACCCGGCCCCCCTCACACTGCCATACAAGCAGACCCCCACACCACACTCCCTCACACATCCCACCCTCCCTCCCACACAACCTCCCACAAACCCCATACCCAACCACATATCCACACACACCTGCAAACTTTCCCACCTCACTCACACCCCCACATGCCATATACCCATACACCAGAAGCCCCCCCACAAACCTATACCCACCACCCCATGCAACCCACAATATACAAGAGTAAAACTTCATTTTAAGCTATTGCTTAAAGGTGTGCAATCACCTTTATGTATACTACACAAACACATATAAATCAGGACAAATATTTTCTTAAATTAAAAATGTTTAATGAATATTGTAGATGTTCAATTTTTAGTATATAATTTAGGATTTTTTTGGTTCTGAGATGGCAAAACTCCTTATTGAAAGGCATACTCCTGGGGGCAAGGGGAGGGAATTCTGGTGGCAAAGGTTGGGGGTTAGGGGGCGGGACTTCTGGTCACAAGATGGTGCTGGGGGTGGGGTTTACTTGTCAAGGGGCAGGGCTACCAATCCAGCCCTCAACAGCTTGCCAAAATTCAGTAAGTGGCCCTCCACCCAAAATAAATTGCCTGCCCCTGCTATGGATGCTTCCTAGCAGGGACATTTCCTGGTGTCCTCCTTGCTCAGAGTACAGGAAACAGAAGTTGAATTTCAGCAGTAACCAGGGATTCCACCTACCTGATCTTCCTTATTCCTTGAGCTTGCAGCATTTAACTTTAGCTACAGTACCACTTCTCTTTCATTTCCCTGTGACTAATTTTTTTCATTGTTTCTTTGCTCTTTTCTCATCCCCTCTCCACCTTATTAAAAGACCACCAAAAAACGTTAAATAAACAATATTTTTAGAATTCTTATCTTCCTCCACAGCTGTTTGCTGCTCTTTCATTGTGTCAAATCTAAAGCTAGAGTGTCACAACAGAGCTATACATTATTTATTATGTAAAGCATCAGGCCTACTTTAATATCCAGTTAAAAAATATACTTTCAACCTTTATAAATTATCCACCCAGGGACAAAATAACCAGAAACAGACAAATTTTAAATAAAGATTAGATTAAAAAGAGAGACTCTTCCATGTTATATCAAACATGATTTTGCCTCTGGATTAATGTTGCTGGTTTTAGAATGACTTACTGAGATTTAGAAAGAGTGAAAAAGAGGGATGAGATGGAAGTGAAGGGAAAAAAATAATCTCTCAAATCACACAACACTGTGATCCCAAATTATTTTGATATGAATGGTTAGTTGGTTACAGCATGTGCAGAAAGATCAGGTACTTTCATAGGAGGGAATATTCACCCATAACTTTGCAAGTGATACCTAAAATCTGACATTTTAACAAAGGATGATATGCTCATTCATTTTCTCATTCAGAACCCAGTACAATTCAACAGGAATTGGATCCAGTCATCTGGGCCAAATTGTAATACCAGATTGGTATGTACGTTACAAAAGAAAGAGTTCCACTGAATGAGAAAGGTTATTCAACTTAACCACACATGATATAGTGACTATAGTACGGGACAGCTAATACAACAAATTATATCATTAATCTGCAAACAGATTTCATTAAACAAATTACTGCTTCTACCAGAACCAGGATGACAGCAGTGGGATTCAATAATGAAAAAGCTAAACCAAAAGTAAAATTTGCATTGTGCCTTATGTTAAAGACCATCACTTCTGGACTGTGGAAGCAGTTTCTAGAGAACGAGCTGCCAATAATGACCAGACACAGGTGCTCCAGAATTAATTCCAAAAAAGTGACAGAATTGCAAAAGGACAGAAAGAAAAAAAAATCATAAAAACCCAAAATAGAAACCTTTCAAAAATATATCTAAAAGCAAGTTGGTCTGCAATATTTCTCCTTCCACAATTGTGATGAAGTTAACTTATTTTTGACCATTTTACCTTGATTGTTAAATCTTATTTAATTATTTAAAACTTGAGTACCTAGATTTAAGAGCAGATTATCCTAATGGTTAGCGAGGAAACCTGAGATAAATTCTCAGATCTTCTCAATAAATGACTTGTCTCTCAATGCCTGAATACAATAGGGATATTCATACTTACCTAAACTGTGTAAAGGAATTTTAGATCCGCAGAAAGGTGCAATATATTATCACAATTTGGTTGTAGACTACATAATTAATCATGTTAGAGATGAAACTACCTGTAGAAATAATAGTGTTATCAAAGACTACATCTTGGTATAAAATGTTTAAGCTTGTAAAGTATGCTATAAAGAATTTCTAGAAAGAAAGTCAGGAGAAAAAATAATGATGTTTCTAATATGAGGACAGAATAAGTGAAATAAAGATCTGAAACTTCAGAGAAGTACACTCCAGATAACTGTCCAAACATTCTGTTGTCCAGATCACACAACTTCAACATCATCATGTGCCAGCTTACAATGCTTAAATTGATTATTTTGAAATTTGATAACTCCAATTTCACATTTAGGATAGTTTACATGATTACAATTTACTGATTTTCTAAAAATCAAGTTACAATTTCATATACCCAGTACATATACAGATATAATCACTCTTATTCTCCATTCTTCAGTTCCCTCATCATATTTATTCCTGGCTAAATTTTTTTAATTCCTTGCTGTTATAAACACACAGTTTGAAACTAAGCACAGAATAGTCTGAAGCTGTGTAAACAATCACATAATTCTGCCAATACAAATCAATGGAATGATGATTTAATTTAGAGTTTGCCTGAACGGAGATTGAATATATTTCCATTTGTGGCCCTATTAAGATTTTATGCTACTATTTCTGAAATGAAACAAATTTAATTTAGTTCCTCTCTCCCATTGGTTTTGGATTATGATAAAAGAAAAAAAACAAGCTCTTTTCCAAACCTTTTCAATTCAGAACTTCAAGCAAGCAAACATTACTTGCTTCAGTAGCAAGTGGAAGTCAAAAGAGGTATAAGGAAAGGACTAATACAAGTAAATCTGAAAAAATTAAGTTTAGGTAAGATTGTTTTGAAATTCAAGTTTTCGTGTTAAATAATCCAACACAAAAGATTATCAAAGGTATTTAAGGATACTATAACCAAATTTAAAGTAGATTTTTAAACTCCATTTTTGCCTTCTGACATTGGGCATGTTTCAATGTATGCTTTGTTAAAATTCAGCTTGATGATTTATTTGCAACAATCAATCAATCATATGAACAATAAATGCAAATTGTTTTTATTGATATTGTGAGAGTACAGCTTAATCCACTATCAAGTAATGGAGTTCTTGCTTCTCTGCAGTAGACATATAAGAACTAGTGGCAGGTAACTGAAATTTGGAATCTGAGCATGTTAACAACTCTCAGCCACTTCTCTTCTGGCCCTGCAAAAACTCAAACTCTGCATAGTAAATTACCCATTGATCTTGCTTCCAGCAGTACTATCCAAACAGAAAGATATGCAAAACAGAAAGCAGAAGATAAGCATTTTTCAGTCCAAGAGTCAGCTATAAGAAATGAAAGAAACTCTTGAGTCTTAACTGTACAAAAAAGGTCCTTTTTATAAAAACATTCTCTAAAGAAATTCATATTTTTAAAGGGCAATGAAAATTGCTGGAAAAAGCAAAATATCAAACATTTGTTTGGCTTACTTATCAAGTAGTCTGTAATAGACTATTTTAAAATGTAATAGCAAATGTCATTTACAGTTACATTGCTAACAACAGATTATATCCATATGCCACAGAAAGTAAATTATATTTCTCTAAGTTATCAGATGTGCCTTAAGACTCCAAGGAGAAATGCTGCAATATTATTTTAGACAGAACCTTGTCTACCTATGTCCTTAGACCAACACAGCTACAACCAACACCCTTCAATATTATTTAAACAGTCATGTAGCAATGCAATGAAGAGGAAATCTTAACTTTGCCATTCAGTACAAATTACACACAATTTATATAACTGTAATTTTATTTGCAAAGTATAGATGTTGACACAGTTGCTTAGGGCACTGTGCAATATAATACAATTCTAACACACTACAGTAAGGGAAAACAAAACATTTAAGTGGTGTTAAGGGTCTGATTTAGACTCTCAAAACCAAGTTAAGAAGCTTTCAATTTCAAACAAACAAGATTTATCTATAAAGATGTATTGTGTTCTATTTTAATAGCAGCCTTCCATCTCTTCTCTAAAAAATACCCACTCCTCTCTGGTGGTATTTTTGACCTTTGCTTTGATGCATCTTAACCTCTTGACTTCATCTGACTACATCTATGCTTCTTGCTACAATGAAATGCTGACATTGGAAGTTGTATATAGCAATAGAGAAGAGCAAGTAGGCCAGGCTGCTTTGAAGCAAAGCAGGTTAAAAGGTAACATCTTAAAATAGTGGACATTTTGTAAATTAGTTCAAAACAAAGAATATTACCCATAAGCAATGCTTAAATAGCTTTGTGCTATATGACCTTATCTTGATTAGACAAATACTTTTCTCTCTACATACAGTGATTAGTGTCTCCCTTGACTAATAGACAGCATTTTTAAGAGGTCCTCAGTGGTTTCATCTGTACATAGCAGTGTTAGTGGGGTGTTAAAGAGTGCACACTACAGAAATTACATGACATCTGTTCCATTTTCCTGTATTTAATTATGAACAATAAAACTTTACAGTCTTTAACCATGGACCGGAATGTAGTGTGAAGTAGTTCCTCCAAAGCAATCATGAAGAAATGGATGTGCTTATTTGTAGCTACTATCAGCTTCCAAAAAAAATTCTCATTTGAAAAGCATCGTAAACCTTTTAGACTTGAACTTCATTTTCTTCCCACCACGAAACAAATGTTGTGGTCTATTGTGTTTGAAAACATCTCAAGCGTAAGATAGACAAGCAAGCTCAAAACATAACCCAAAGACTAATACTTTATTTTTAAACAGCAATAAATTAATCTGGACTACTATCTCATTAACGAGCAAATAATAAGATTCTAATGGAAAGCAAAATTCTCACCCATCCTTTGTTTGATCTGCCACTCCTGCCAATAACTGAATTGTTTTAGGATTATAGTTTGGTTCTGTATACAGTCCAAGGTATCTTTGCACAAAATCTCCTGGGGTCATGTAACGCTCTCCATCCTTTTCAACACTGGTATACTAGATAAAGAAACAAAATGAAACAAAGTCATTCAGATACTGATAAGTATTAATGATTATTGGACTCATAGTTAATTATCAGCTTTAAGAAAACACATTCAAAATAAATTGCTTTATGATTAAAGGCTTCTATTAAAACAAACTATTGATAAACTAGATATCTTACGTCAATCAGACTACATGCAACAAATAATGGATTTACATATAAGCCAACATGCTCTAACAAAAAGTAGGTTATAAATTTGCTGAAACAGCTATTTGTGTAAATTCCCATTTGAAGTTGTAGTGTAAATCAACAAAATTTCAATGCTACATTTTCAGTACTACTAAAATGGCAATCAGAAATGCATTCTTAAATAGCAGATATTAGAGTTTTGGGGAAAATATTTTATTGAAAATGCAACATTTTCTAAATTCATTTTTGTTATAGATTGGAAAACAAAGATCTTGACATTTCTTGTTCAATTGATTTTTTAAAAATTTGATTGTGGACAAAATAGTCTTTGATTTTTACTTACATTTTATAATCTGCAGTATAACATTTCTAAATGAAGAAAAAAAATTCAAATGTTCTATTCTGTCAGCATTATTAAAATGTTTTCATCTCCCAACCTTCTTGAAATAAAAAATTGACACATTCCTGAAAAAAGTTTATTTAAACAGTATGCTATTGAAAATATTGTTATTTCCCAAATTTGAGACATCATCTATTTGATTAATAATTCTATAAATGTCTTTTTTCAGAAATTATTCATTCATTATTCTTACAACTCTCATAAGAAAACTTCTCCATATCTTAGAATTGATCAGTTACATTTAACAGAGTCAAATACTTTGATTAATCTGTGTGCCAGTGTTATACTTTCATCCCAATAAGAAAGATACATAGTAATTATTTTCATATTAGCCTTTATAGTACTTGCATGCACGTGAATGGAGAGTGGGGACCTGCAAGCCAATTTCACAACAATTAGATTATAAATCACTGCAGGGGTATCATTGAAAATATTTGTATTGGGTTTTGAAAATCCTGAATTTTGAGCCAAGTTTATTCTGTCAGTATATATTTCAGCTTGTTGATACTGTAATGCTTAAATTACATATTTTCAGTCTCTACTTTTTAATACCTATTTGTGCCATTTTGTTAAGAACCCCATCTAAATTTAAAAATCAAATCAAATTAACATCAGTTTATTTTTGCCAGAGGGAAAAAGTTATTGCCAAAAGCTCTATCCAGAAACTGGAATGTGAATGAGATGCCATTCACAACAGGTAATAGAGAAATTGAATATGATCATCCTTCTTTATCTGAAGGTTACTTTTGCAACCATAAGAACTTTCATTTAGAAATAATAAATCCTTAGCTTACAATCTGAAACACAAGATGGCACCTCACAAGAGAGTTCCAGCTCACCAGACTGCCAAGTCAGGACAACTGGACGAAAGAATTTGGATTCCTATGATGTTCTTTTGTTTCACCACAGTTCTTAATCAAATTAATTTCCACGCAGAACAAATACCACATTTCACAAGATCCAAGACTACAAGATTTAAAAAAAATAAATAAATAAAATTAACAGGTATTTCTCGAAAGGTTTGCCAATGCAGACTAATTCATCTGGATGTATGTCTCCAACTGCAGAAAATTCCAGCACAGAAATCTACTTAATAAGATTGTTTCTTTCAAGTACTTGTTCTCAGACTTTTTATACCCATAGATCACTGTCAAAGCTCAACATTTTTTTTGTGGACCACCATATCCCGTTACCAGGGAAATAGTGTCTTGTGACATCCACAAGATGACTTACCATGTGAATCAGTTTAGGAACCACTTGTCTAAGATACAAGTCCAAGGGCACAACTTGGTATCTGTCTTTTTTCTGAAAAATCTTTATTTTGATTTTTATGAAAGAATTAGTCCAAGCTGGCATAACTGGATTTGTAAAAACTTAATTCATAGGCACATAGAGAAATGTAAGGGCCTTTCTCAAGAAAGAAGAAATCGTGTAAGAATCTAAAGTGCAAGATCTATAAACGGGGAGTTCAAACTTTACTAAATTAGTAGCCAAATATGTAGGGCTCCAGGAGGAGATTCTTTAGATCATTGGTGCTCAACCTTTTTCCGTGGCAGGCCAGATGAGCAGTGCCTGGACCATCCACATACCGGATCCGGCCAGTGGTCCCAACTGGGCATCTGGGGCACGTGCAGCAGGCCCCCCATCTCATTCCATGGTGTAGGGCAAGGTAGGTTTGGCCTTAACCCAGCCCTGTTGGGAAAGGGGGGGGCTTGACTTTGGCTTGAGGGGGTGGGAAAAAGGGGACATGGTGGCTGTGATTTGCTGCGCAGGGCTTGAGGTTTGGAAATGTGGCAGCAGGGGACGGCACCTATATTAACTGCCACTGCTCTCCCACCACCAAATTTCTCAATCTGTGGGGATCTCCATGGGCCAGATGTAATGGCATTTGACCTGCAAGTCAGTAGAGCACCCCTGCTCTAGACTGCACTACAGTTTAAAGTGACAAGCTTACCCTTACTGTCCAGTCTGTATTCCAAGTGCACCAGCAAGATACACTTTTTCAGTATCACTTTAATATTTAGAATTTTTAAAAAGCTCTTGCACAAATAAGTCATCCTAAAACTAAAGTATTTCCTGAGCAAACTAGCAGGGGTCTGTGAAAGGGCACCGTTCCATTTTGACTTGTGTTTCGCTGGAACAGTGTTTTGTTTCAAATTTCGTTTAGATTTTTAAAAACCGCTGTTCCATTTCTTTTGTCCATAGGTTATAATGGGGTAGCTCGAAACAGCCTATAACTTTGTCATTTCTGGCCTGATTTGGATGAAACTTGCAGGAATGGTAGCCGCTTCTGAGGGCACACAATAGACCACCCCTCCGTATGATTGGCATTGTTCTAAATTTGGTATGTTCTGCCTAATTAAGTATTCCTACTTGGCAAATTTTCATTGGCTACTCTAAAGATATAATATTCTGCGCAGTTTCCGCCCAAATCGGAGTAGAGCGAACTCTGACCACATTGCAGGAAAGACCTCGCAGAGCTCTGAGCATGCCTCAAAGAGCTCTGAGCATGTGGCACGGTGAATTTGGCGGACTGATCACCCACCAACAGCTCCCCATCAGTGACCTCCCGACATACCACTTTCCTGCGCGCTTTCATCTGTACACTCGATGCAGTAACCCGAATTGTAACTATGCAAGTGAGCACACAGCCTGCGTCGTGGCCACCAGCGGCGTAAGTAAAATCTATTTTAAACCCAAAATGCTGTTCCGCCTCTCCATCTGCCAGCCCACTTGACGTCCACTTAGTTAACCACCGCTTCCCCTCAGCTGGCTCGGACCGGTCGGCTGGCTAAGACAGGTCAAAACTACAGTCATGTGACCTCCTGCTGAGACTGCAAAGCCTGCCAAGTTTCAAGAAGATAGGTGCAGGGGTTTTGGGGAAACTGCACCTCAAGCCGTGGACAAGCAAAACTCCCAATGTGTGTGTGAATGCACAGCAGGGTGAAAGCTGCAGGCCTGCTAGCCCCTGCTGAGGCCACGAAGCCTGCCAGCTGTCGAGGACATAGGTGCAGGGCTTCTGGGTTCTGGGGTCCTGCAACTCTGGCTGCTGACAAGCAAAACATGGGTGCTTATGCAACTGACTGTCTGTCTTAGGGCACAGGGTGATAAAAACTGCAGGCCCGCTAGGCCCTGCTGCAGCCACAAAGCCTGCCAGCTGTCAAGGAGATAGGTTCAGGGGGAGTCTGGGTTCTGGGGCCCTGCACCTCTAGCCGCCAACAGGCTAAACTAGAACACACAGCTCAGTACCTGACACCAAGGCAGAAAGCAGGGCAGTTCAAACAATGCTGCTTTTTATGCAGTCTTTCCATCCCTCCCCCAGAGCACTGGGATTGAAAGAGACCTCAGAGAAAGATGACAGTCACTGGCCAGCTACACAGCCAGTAATGAGAGCACTCCTTCACCCCTCACCTTCCCTCTCCCTCCTTACTTTAGTTTCTGTTTCCCTGCAGGCAAGCCTAGCTTGAGCTTCCAGACTCAAAACACTTTGAAAATTTCAAAACATTTCAGCTTGTCTCATTTGGTTTCGAGGCTGTTTCGAAGCTCTCTGTTTCGTTTCGATTTCGCTGTTTCAAGCTGGAAACGAGTTGAAACAAAACTGCCGGCAAAATTTGGCATAGCCCTACAAACTAGTCAGAGAAAGAACAGATCATTCTAGAAAGTTTAATTCAAATCCCTCTGTAAAAGCAGCAGGCAGTCTCTCTCTCTCCATCGGATTTTAAAACGATTCTCAAGCCAGTGCAGTACTATTATTCTTTTCAGCATGCCCACCATCATTTAAGATATAATTGAACTCATCTATAAAGTGGATTTAATTTTTGCAGTTCTCTGCCATACTGGTAACTAAAGCAGCTTCATTTAAAAAAACAACAAAAACCCTGAGGGCTTACTGTATAAAACTGACTGACTGAGTACTGCAATAACTACAGTAGCTCTGGTGTGAACCAGTTATACTACAGCTAAATACACCTGAATGTCTTTCACCTTTACTGTTGGTATGTGTTTGTTTTTTAATGAGCTGACATTGGAGTTGACAAAGTATTTGACTAACTAACCCTTGACTGTACCACAGAAGTTATCAGAGAAAACGAAGATTTCCACATCTGTAAAGAGGAAAAATCAGAGCTTTTGGCATTGGTATGAGAAGTAGTTTGGGACTGTAAGATAAAAAAGTTAAACACTGCTACTTAAATGATCAACAGTGGCTTTATAAAGGGCTAACATTAACTGTATTTCTTATTAAAAAAATATTAAGCAACTTAATTTTCCCATTTTCCATTCATCCTTAGATTGCTGAATTCCACCTGTTGTTGTCTTATCAAACAGCAGTATTTTGGAGGCAAGGATCACATCTTTCTGTATTAGAATAAAGAGTAGCACAATGTACTCATATACTGACTGGGGGTAATATATTAAATGAACAAAAATTGCTGTTTAGCTATAAAAATTAAAATACATAAACTACCTTGTTTATGTTAATATTTCTCACTAATGTTTCAGAGTGTCTGATGCTTAAAAACATCACTGCAGCACTTGTGTTAGAAAAAATATAGTGCAATAAACTTAAAAAAAATAAAAAAATATATTGTAGCATGGTTCTGCTACAAGGAATGTATTCCACAGTACATTTTGCAAATGAGAGATCACAAAATGCACAGAAAACTGAAACAGGACTAATTTGTAAGCGTGCAATCAAAGACACATGAAAACAAACATTTGAGCAAGCCAGACATCTCTGTTCTATTTTTAGGTCCAAACTAATATAAGTGTTTTTAATTTAAAAAATAATGTATTTTTATTACAACAAAGACATAGTAGCTTTAGAATACTTTGGAAATATGTAACTGAGTCATTAACTGACAGATACTCTTAGTTCCATGAGAAGGTCATGATATTTAAAACGCGCCTTGGCAACAACCCAACGTATTAAGGACTGACAAAGTAGCTAAGCTATTTACTTTTGGCATGTATTTACAAATTCATAGCACCTGGCCTCAAGTGACCTTTTCATTATACAATATAAGGGAGGCACCTCTGAGTGTGAAACAGAAAAAATGGTCATTTATACGTGTAAATGACATACAAATTCACCAGTCTCAACAAGGGGTGGTGAGGGGGGAGGTGTGAGCACACATCAAAACAAGATTCTTACAACACATGAAAAGAATGATTTGATACTGAGAAATTGAACATCTTTATTTTTCTATCACTAGCCTATAATATGGTTTTGAAGATTACCCATTTTTCTACTATTCTTATAATTTACACTTTCAAATTATTTGTATTTAAATGATGAAAAATTACAAAAAGCTTCAACAGTTCTGACAAAAATATCTGAGTTAAGTACAGCTGGACTGGATGGATACACAAACAGGAGAAAGCTTCAGGACACACTGTACCATAGTGCAAGGTGGATCACTGAAAGGAATAGAGTTCACATCTTTCCTCGTGTCTATTTCCAACGGAAGCCAAATTTAGGAAGGAATGCACGCCCTTCAGCTGAACAGCATGGAAAAGGACTTGCACTCTCAGCAAAGAGCAAAACACAAAATGTTGTAATACTAACAATATATCTGTACAATGTTCTGTGCAAGTTTGCCTGGGATTCTATTTTAATAAAAAAGTAATAAATAAAAGTCTGCTACCCATCACAGCATGAAAATGACTTCGAGCTCTTGTAGTATGTAAAATTATGATGAAGACATATAATGGGTCTCTTTCTGTGCTCATAAACTTTATTAATAGGCCATGGCATAAAATTAAGAAGGTTTAAATAGTTGGGGTCCTGCTAATTGTTAATGAAGGTGTCCCACACATGCACACAAAAGGGGCTGCTTCAATGTACAAGCCATACAATTACCAAATAGTCTGAAAAGTGTGATTTTTAATCCTACCAAATTGATCCAAAACATTTTAATCATTAAACTTTTTGCTTTTAATATACATAAAACATTAATCTTCATGTGGAGAATGTACAGATTTAGCCAAAAAGAGAGAAAGCATAATATTTATCAGTATTTTTAGGGGAAATAAAACACTATATACATAATTTTAAATAATGTTTATTTTAACTTACTTGGTTCTAGCAGCAAAACTTCTACCACAAAAAACAATTGCACTCCAAAATCATGCATATTCTAAGATATTATAGACATTATTAATGGCACATGATCCATATGTGCCATCAAGTTGAATAGAATATTATGCAAAGAGTGAAATGTAGCACAAACCACCATGGAAGAGCTCAGCCAGGTTTCAAATCTTGAGTATGAAATGTAAAAACATTTGTTTTAAGTTCTGCTTAACCAGTAGAGGTCTACAGAACCATATCAGTAATATATCTTTTAACTAGTGCCAATACTTATTAAATACATTAAATACATACCATTTTATTCCTAAAGACTAAGTACCTTACACCACTATCTAAAAGTAGGGTGAGAAAAACCTTTATATGGTACATTAGAGATCTAAAAGCTAGACTATCATCGTCAAATGATGGATAGTATTCTAAATTTTAGCATCTAGCAGTGTAGACAGATTAGCCAAGTAGGAGATAAGGTAGTGTTCTAGAAACAACTTCTTTCTCTCAGCCACAAAAGAGGATTCCTTTTGACTTAGTACATACAAATATGTTGGTACATAATAATTTAGGATTCAAGGTAAAATGTCAGGTGTCATATAGAAGTGACTTACTTTCATTTCCCATAATCTATCCAAAAAGATACATTTAACATAAGAATGAGTCTTTACATTGATGGATGGTGGAAGTTTTAAACAGACATAACCATGAAAACTAAGAGCTGGAATTGTCCAAGGGGCAAGTACGGTGATCTACATTGTCACACATCAACTTGAATGTGTAAAGGCAGAAGGCAGTGCAGGGCAGCACCTGATACTCTAGAATACTTCACATTTCCTTGCCTTGCCTTCTGCCTAACTTCAAACTAACACAACTCTCTCTCCTGATCTTTACATGCTTGTATAGGTATTTTCACAACTCTTTAACATGGCTCCATCTTTACTAGAGGATCCTAGGAAAATCCTGAAGACAACATACAAAATAAAATCACTTTTAAGGCACCCCTTTTTATAAGCCTTATCAGTGTCACTTTTAAAAATAAGTCAGGTGTACTTATAATAGCTGGCTATAAAAAGATGCTGCAACTTACAGAAAAATGCTAATGTTAATGTTAAACATTACTTTTTTTCAGCAGCAGTTGAACCCTAAGGCAGTGGTTCCTAACGTGGTGCCTGCAGGAGCCACGGCGCTCCCCCCACCCCGCAAGGTTTATTCAGGTACCTACGTGCATTCTGACGATCAGTAAAAATCATTATTCCAACAAAAAATGCTGTCATGTTGGTGCCCACTGCTTTGTCTTTTAAATTCAAATGTGCCCTTAGGCACATAAGTGTTGGAAACCCCTGCCCTAATGCCACACAGTTCCATAAAGTGCCTTCAGACATAGGGTATAAACATTCTGAACTTAAAAAACAAACTCTCAAAACCCCCCAAAATTTAGCATTGTGTATGGGCCCTATGCTTTAACATGCTGCCCAAAGGCAGAACAAACAAGAGTTAAAAAAAGACTGTGGGTCACACAAGTGATGTTCCGGGATATAACAGTTTACCTGCAAGAAGATGTTCCGTAACTCAGCTGGGTCCGCTCTTTTGGTAGTCTGCACCTGTAAAGCCAAGTGGGAAAGAAAGGTTAATGTTTTACTAGCTAGGGCACTGACTTCCCAGCTGGCAGGAGTCCTGCCATCTGACTGATAAGAGGGTGCTGCTACCTGTCAGGTCTCTTATCTGCTGATAGCAAGGATGACAAACATCAAAGCCTTTCCTTGCACTGCCAGACTCCCAAGCGCGGCCGGCGTCAGGCAGAGCTGTCAAACGGCAGCAGGCCGAGCAGGCCCCACAACGGCAGCGACAGCTCCCTCCCAGCCGGGCCCTGCGCACCAGGCGGCCAGGGAGCTCCCAGCGCGGGCCAGGGGCTGGGGCGGCCCTGCGGCCACACTCGCCCGGGGAGAGGCCACGAGAGCTGGAGCTCAGGGGCCGCGCCCGGGCTAACCCCGGCCCGGGGCCACCTGCGGGTGACTGGCGCGGGACCACGAGTGTCCATGCTCCCGCGGCACCTGGCGAGCCCCGGCCCAGCGGACACCCGCGCCCCGGGACTGCTACCCGGCCCCGCGTCGCCTCCCGCCCTGCTCTGCCCTGCCCCCGCCGCGGTCCAGGCCGCCGACGGGGAAGGGAAGGGAAGGGAAGAGAGGGAGCCGCCCGGCTCCTTACACAACTAGCGAGAGTGGAAAAGAGTCACCTTGACCGCCATGCTGCGCCGGGGAGCGAGCGGGAGGAGGAGCCGCCCGGCGCCGCCGCACCAGCCACAGCCTCAGCGCGGCCCCATGCTAATGAGCCCCTGCCCTACCCTGCCCGCAGCCAGCACTGGCCGCCCCGCTCCCTTCAGCCCGGGCCAGGGGACAGCAGGGTGGTCAGGGTCAGGGACCCCCCCCGGAGCCCTTTGCGGCTGCCTCTGCGGGTCTCCATCCTCTGCCCCGAGCCCCGGTCGCGCCCCGCAGGCCGAGCGTGCCAGCTGCTTGCACCGTCCGCGGGCATTCACCGTGAGCAAGGAGGGAGAAGCCGGAGCACAGGTCCGAGTCCTGACTTTGCAAGTCCCAGAACCTGCATTTCGTCTGTAAAATGGGTGTAAGGCTGTCACGTTGCATGACCTGCAGTTGTGGCTTCAAGAGCCTCCCTAAGGGCGCGAGAAGAAAACTTAAGGACCGCAGGGGCCACTCGTGCTCGAAAACAGGCATCAAAAGTACTGTACTTGGAAACTGAGTCAGGATCCGCTCTTAGGAAGCAATGGATTGAGAACAAGGCACATTTTATCTGGTCAGGGTCATTGCAAAGGGCACAAGATCCCCTTTTGTCTTGTGTGCCAGTCAAGCACGTGCCAGTGGCAACAGTCCTTTGATACAAGGATGACAGTACAGCGTGTGGGACACTGCCCCCGAGCTCTCGGATTTCGGGTAATAGGAGTTGAGGATTTTCAAGCCTGCCGAGACAAAATAAGCTTTGTGCTCTATGCAGTGATATAATTGTTTAGTCTTAGTAGACTTGAGCTTTGTTAACTACAATTGAATGAGCAGACCCTGCAGACCACTGGCGATTCACTTCAGAAACCCAGAAAGACTGGACCCTACTGCTGTGTTGCACGTATCTATTTACAGGCTGGCAGCAGATATCATCTCTCCAAAAAGTGACCCAGTGCTCTCCAAGCAGCAGTGCTGAGGTACCTAGAGATCTACCTAGGGACATAATCAAACATGGCTCTACCGAGTCGAGCAAGTGAGAGATATTTTAGCTTGATCTCCTAAACACACTGCTTAGGCAAGAAGGTAGTATGCTTTTTATTTAAAGTCCCCTTTTGCAAAGGATTAATCTTGGAGCTTTACTGTGGCAACCAGGTGGCTTAAGTCAGTCCTTTTACACAGCATTCAAAGTATTTTTGCAGTAAAATGTGAAGGTTTGGATTTTGTTTTGTTTTTTACCAGCAGAGTCGCTAGTGCTCTTATCTCCGATTGGATATTTGAGACCTCCTCTTTGGATATCAGCAACTTCAGACTCTTATCCGAGCAGTCTCTATAGATTCATTATTTGAAAAGCCACGGAGAAACCCGGGGCAGGAGTAGACTTTTCTAGGATGAGGATCTGACACCTTCGCCGGGACTTTCTACAGGTATCTGCTGGTAGAGCGGGCAGGTCCGATTCTGCTCCCCCTCACTCGGTGGGCACCAGGACCCGCTCCGCAGGAGTCCGTGGGGCCGCGCTGGCGGCAGGAAAGACAGGCCCGGCACTGGGCTGCCACGGGACTGTTCAAGGCTTTAGGAACCTCGGGCCGAAGCTCAGGCCCCGCTGTTGGACGCCCCGCGGGGCGAGCGGCTGCGAACAGTCTGCGAGCGGCTCCAGCCTAGCCCTGCCCAGCCGCTCGGCCCTGCAACCACCTCACGGGTTATTTCAGACACGCGAGAAGGAGAGACGCGAAGGACTCCGTTCTCGGCCGGGGCGAAGCTGTTCCCATTCTCCACCCGGCCCCAGGCTCAGCACCAGCCGCTTCCACCTGACCCCACAGCCGAGCGAGCAGACCGCCAGCGACCCCCGGTCACTGCGCCCGCTCCGAGGGAGACAGGGCGGCCACGTGGCCACACCCCACTGCCGCGCGCGGGAACTACAGCAGAGCCGGCGACAGCGAGACGACGTCACAGACGTTTCCCCCTGCGCTCTGTAAAGGGGACGCGCACCGCTGCCTCACAAGAAGGGGTGGACTGGAGCATGCGTACTATAGCTGGTCCGTGAGGTCTCCCTTGAAAGCTCCTTTTTCCCTATTGTCGCCTGCCGGAAGCGGAAGCGTTTGTTTGTGCTCTGCTCTCACTTCCGGTGTGTGGGCGCGCGGGCTGATTCGTTCTGTCTGGGTGATTTGGCACCTGCAGCTGCTTGGAAATGGCGGGTAAGTTGCAGTGCAACCCCGGGCCAGCCCCGTCGCGGCCTGCTTTGCCGCTCCCGCCGAGTAACCGAGCGGTGGTGGTGGGGCGTCCAGCCCTCCCGGCCCTGCTCTGGCCCCAGGAGCCGAGCTGCGCCGTTCCCGCCCGCCTGATGGCGGCGGGGGTTTGCCTGGGGAAGGCGCAGCTGGTTCCGCGCGCCCGGGGGGACCGCGTCGTTTTTCGGACCGAAGGGGCCGCAGGCGCTCGTCGCGGGGCCCGAGGGCAGCCGGACAGATGCTCGTGTCCGAGGCCGCGGGGCTCTCCTTCGGTACCGCCTCTCCCCTGACAGCTGCTCGGGCTGTACTGCTCTCATAGAAACCGTGAGGCGGCTTCGAAGTCCGCCGTCGTGGCCTGGGTTTGTACCCACCCTGGACGGGGCAAGTTTCTTTCCCCTGACCCGATTAGCAGGGATCGGAGTTCCCGATGGGACCTGAGTGGGTTTCTGAGGCAAACCTTGAAAACACTTTCACAGCGGTGGACTTGGGAAACGGATCCTAACGCTTCATTGGGCACTCTGTGTTATGGCGACTCATCAAGTTTGTTCTTGATGTCTGGTCTGGTGCAGGAGACCAGGTCTGCCTGGTTCGGCTTGGTGCTACTATGACTTGAGCCCACCAGATGCCTCGTGTTCATTCGAAACTTGATCAGACTGTGTGGTAGGGGTGATATCTTTTATGAGGCCAACTAGATTTTTGCAAAAAAAAAAAAAAAAAGAATTTGACGTCTTTAATTAATTTCTAGTTGGTCTCATAAAGATATCACCTCTACCATGAGTTCTGTTTTCTTTTGCCTCTAAACCAATACAGCTACAACCTGGATACTTTTTATAACTTGATATCACAACTAAGTTAAAGTGACTTGGTCTTAGGATACATCTGTGCTTATTAAAAGTTTAATTTGGTCTACACGGACTTTCCCTGGGTGTTCTGTCTGCTGAAGCGCTCTGGTTTCTGTTAACAGCCATTTGCAAATGAGAAGCAACTCATTTTGTGTTTTTCTTGATAACCTTGAAAGACAGCACAGAACTTTCTATCAAAGGTTTCTTGTTTTGCTTTAGAAATTAAATTTACTTTTTAACCTAGAGCAGTGGTTCTCAACCTTTTTTGTACCAGGACCAATTTGTAAACATCAATGGCCAGTCTCGACCCAGTTCCCCTCACTCTGAACCCCTCCCTCCCCCCCCAGTGTATAGGGCAGAGAGAGTGGGTATGTGTGGGGTGGGGGTAGAAAGGTGGGACAGGGGTACCACAAGCAGCCCTGTGCAGGCTGGAATTCTGTTAGCCTGCAAAGGCAAAGCCACTATTTCCCATGTTTTTTCTCCTATAAACAAGAATCCAAGTTTGTTCACAATACTTTCATATATTTTGCAACCCATTTTTTGGGTCTTGACCCACAGGTTGAGAAACACTGCCCTTGAGGGCTTCATAAAAGACAGGAAAACTAGTAGGGCTTGGATGTCAAAAGTATTCGGCCAGTGAAAACTGACAGATTGAGAAAGAAAGGTTTTACATCTTTCGAATGGTTTCATTTACCTGTTGAGCAAGTGCCACATCTTTCCCTTTTGAGCTCACAGTTACTACCTTTTTCTGCTTGCATGTTTTCACCATGCTTCCTCTGGAGTGAGCACTTCTTCTCATGTCTGATTAAGTTTAATGTGCAAGTAGATTTGCCATATTTGTTGGCTATATAATTTGAGTTGGAGAGAGAGGGTTATATCAGGGGTGCATCGGGAGCTTGGTGAACAACTGTTTCACTAGAGCACGCCTGGGGAAGACCAGGACCAATGGATACAAACTCCTGGAAAGCCGCTTCAGGTTTAATACCAGGAAAAACTCCTTCACAGTCGAGGTGTCCAGGCTGTGGAATAAACTCTTTTTAGAGGTGATGCATTAACCTATCATGAAGGTTTTCAAGAGGAGACTAGATAGTCACTTCGCTGAGGTCACCTAACCCCAGCTCTCTTCCTGCCTAAAGCAGGGGGCGGGGAACCCAGCAGGACTGGACCTGATGATCTGCAAGGTCCTTTCTAGCCCCTAACGATCTATCAATATTGTCCTTTGCCCTCCAACTAGATTAAACATTGCATCAGTGTGATGTATAAACTTAAACTAGGAGGAGTGGAAAACTAGTGTTTTTTTTCTCAGAATAGTAGCAACAGAATCTGAAATAAAGCTCAGGTGCTAACATACACCTTCTAAGTTCTAGTCCTGTTCAGTATTCTAATGTCTCCCTTTTTGCAGTATTTCTTTTTCTCAATTAAGGTGTATTTCTCTTGTGGTTTTTTTTTTATTTCAAATTTTACTTGGTACTAATTATATTTTAAAATATACATACCACTTAATTTATGCAGATACTGACATGTGAAAAAATCCATGTCGATACTTGCGTACTTTGTTTGCAATTAAGTCTCACTTGTCTTTAAAAAAAAAAAGAGCAAAAAAAAGCATCACATTCAGCAGAAACTTAAGAAAAATATAAAGGAACCTTTAGGAAACCATTGGTTGAAAACTATCTGAAAACTCTGTCTCCTAAAACTCCTGGTTGCGCACACTATAATTTGTGCAACCGTTTTTTTCCATTGTCACTGGAGCAGTCCACTTTTCTCAGGAAATCATATTTTCATTTAAGTTATTTTTTTGCAGTTAATAACGTGGCTGGAGACATCCTTATAAATGTTAGTAAAAAGAGTCTTGGAACAGAGGTCAGACAAATAGTTTAGATATTATTTTGTGTTATTCCTGTAGGAGTGGTTCTTAATCTTTTTTTTAGGCTCATAGCTCCCCTCCTTGGATTTCAGGCAACTAATCAAAAATCAGCTTTTAGTTTTCACTTGTTTTTTGACTATAGAATAATAATAATAGAACAATTTTCCTTTTGCCTGCAACTCAGAAAGATCACAACAGGTCAGAATATTTTTAACAGTACAAATCTGTATTTGAAATCTCTGGGTGGATCCAGACGTATGTGGATGTTTGGTTCCGTGGGGACAAGTAGCGGTGGCACAAGGTATCGCCGCTACTTGTCCCCGGAGAACGCCCGCGCCACATGCGCTTTGGTGCATAGCAAGTTGCCCCAGGTGAGGTAGGGGAGGCTGGGACTAGCATTGCTCATACCAGCAGCCTTACCTGGGGTCTTAGGGTCACCTGGCACTGCAGCCATGGTCATTCTGCTGTGCGGAGCCTGGCTGGCAGCAGAGTGCAGCTCTGGGTGGCCCAGCTCCGCTTTTCAGCAGTGTGTGCTGGTCAAGTGTGCATCGCTCTGTGTTTTTCCTGTGTTTTTTTGTTTGTTTGTTTTCATTTTTTGTTTTGCTTTGTTTTTGACTCCTGGATATCCAGGGGTCAAAAAAAAACATGAAAAAACCCCACTGCAATGCATATTCAGGCTGCATGCCCTGCAGTGCAAGAACATTGGACTGTGGTATGTAGCGTTGCAAATGTGTTTGCATTGCCACATACCGCACAGCCACAGTCATCTGGACATGCCCTCTCAGATAATCTTGTGTTATGTTTGCATACCGAACAGTGCTAACATTGTATAACACCCTTTGACACCCTTTACAGGATTTCAAGGCACCCAAGTGTGCCATAGCATCCTGGTTGAGGATCATTGCCTTACCAGTTTGATAGCTGTATTAGAAAGGGTCTTGTCCCAACAATCTGCAACTGGCAAAAAGAAAATACTCTTTTGTACATCAGTGCTTTTCAATTTTCTGTCTACAATCTGCAAATGTTTTGTTAGAATGCACTTTTGATGTATGTAAATATTCTTATTTTACAGATGCAAGAAGCTGGGCAATAAAAATATATGGGTCTTGTCTAGAATCCCCACATGGAAATTGATGGCAGAGCTAGAAATATAAAAGCTAGAACTGGTCACTCCTGTCCCACAGGTTATACTAGTAAACTATGATGTTTTTACTAGCTGTTCATGGGCTAGTCTCCTGGTGTGTATATTCTGAGTTTAAGTTGCTTTATTACCACAGAAGAAAATGATTGCTTGCACTCATTTGATCATTATCCTAGTTATACATAATTTAAGTTCCTTTGCTGGTAGTTCAAATAGTTATGGTCTTTTAAGTAGGTACATTTAGAATATATCTGCAGGAGGTGAATTACAATTTGTTTAGGACACTGTAGTTATAGTTATGGAAAGAAAATCATTCTACTCTGAAGAAAGCAGCATTCCTGTCAGTAATGGCAGGAGCTTTTTTAAAGAAGTTGGACCCATCAATCCTTTAATAAGGTCTCTGACACAGTGTGGCTAATGCATTTGAGCATGTTTTATTGTGGAATAAAGACCCATGTCTCCTGAGGGGTTTTATTATCTACAGTTTGCAAGAGATGTGATAGCAAGCTCACAACTCTTAATACAATAAGACCTGGACCTGGATTAAGGCTCCAGGGCACTTTTGGAATACGAGTCAGCAATAGGAAAAGTACAAGTAAAACTGGAAATGGGATGATTCTGAGCACTAACATGAGAATCAGGTGTTTCTAGGTAGAAAATGTGTGATGTTATAAAAGGAACTTCAGTCACTTGTTGACATATTACAAATTCAATTGTCTGAATATCTTGTCAAATCAAACAAATGTTCTATTAAAAATTACTTGGTTTTCTTGATATTTGTGATGATGATTCTCTGATTTATTCCCCCCCTCTAAAAGCAATGCAGATTGACATCAAGTTTCTACAACAAAACATATGTAGGAAAAAACTTTTCAATCTTTTCTCTTACACAGCGAAGAACCAACCACAGTGGAGGTCCCCTCATTGTTGGAGCTACTATAATTTTAAATATTTTCCTTCTTGGCAGCTCAACTTCTAAATAAAAATATATATCTACTAATTTTCTGTTCAGTTTGAATTTTGTTACTTGCTGGTGTTAAAACTATGGGGAAAATTCTTAACAGTATTCTCTTTATAACAGGAGTGTTTCAGGTTTCATAATGTTGTACATGTCTACTCTTGGCTGAAAAATAAATAGTTAAATCAGTTCAATTTAAAGATAAAAGCAAGAGTATAGTAGCCTGCTTCTTTGCATTACCAACTAAATCTGAATCTGGTATAAACTAAACTGATCTTATTGATGTAACGATATCATACTTTGCTATTCTTGTCAACCTCAGTTTTAACTTCTGAATTTCTTGTACAGAGCAATGTCTTGGGGCCTTATAGCATGGGTTAGGGATAGTAAAGTAACAAAACAGCACAAAGTAATCTATGTAGTCACACTTTCATTATCGTGGATTTACACTGTATAGAGTTAAGGACTTGTGTTTACAAAAAAATGAACTGATGGGTTTTTTTTGTGGGGGGACATCTGGGATTCTGAGAAGTTTATTTTAAACATGATTCTTTGGATTGTGGTGATTATAGTTTATGCATATCTTTATTTAAAATCTTTTTCTCAGGGCTTACTGCTATGGAGAAGAAATTGGCTGAGTACAAATGTAATACAAATGAAGCAATTCAACTGAAATTAGGTAACATGATTTCAAATATGCTTTTAACGCTGTACTACATTCAGTAGGAATTTAGAAATGTCTTGATATTTTAATTTTATTGAATACATTAAAATAGTGTTTCTTACTCTTCAGCATATGTTGTTTGAAAGACAGATTTAAGTAATTTGACATTGTTTACTTTCGTGAGTTTAGTGCAGGTGAAGCGAGCAAGCACAGATGGGTTCATTAAGGTGAGTCTTGCCTCTCCATATATGTATGTTGAATGCCTTGCTACCATGAGCAAGAATAATATCTTTAGTTGGTATTGGCATTTCATTAGTCTATGATACAATATTAGAGAGAGGCTAAAACATTATTTCCCTTATTGTTGTGCAGCATTCGCTGTGTGGTAATATTGGGAGTATATGCTGTTTCTTTACTTACTTCATTTTTCTCTTAGATCTCTATAGTATGATATGAAATCTCTCAAAAAAATCTTTGACCTCCATATACAGAAAATTGCTATGACTTGTCTGTTCAGTTTTACAATACCAAATATTTAATTATACACTAATTTTATACTGTCCATTTTTTTTCTTTTCATCTTTCCAGAAAAAGAATGTCTTCTTTCTCTTTCTCCGTAACTCATCTAAATGCATCCTAATAGATGAGAAAAAAAATGGGGAACTCTGGAGGTATTCCAAAAGTCTAGAAATTAGCTTCTCTAGTTTTGGGTGACTTTATGGGTTAAGAAAAGAAAAAAAAATCATTGACATGTCTAAAAAGCAGAATGGAAAACAAATCTTCAGTTCTGGACTTTGTGGGGAGAGGAATGTGAATTAGGGGTCTGTCTATAATAGACAGTTTTATGTAATGTGACAACACCTGCAATGCAAAGTAGAATGATGGAACTTGGATTGCCAGATACAACTTACTTGAACTGAACCAAGTTTATCAGCATTTGTCAGAGTTGAATGATGAAAAAGTAATAAACAGGGATCTGGGTTTTCTGTTTGCTACAGGAAAACAGAAAAAAGTGCAGATTTTCCCTTTACCCAAGAAAACCATGGGTTTTTCATGTTAACAGAGAAACAAGTGGATTTTGCTCTTTTGTAAAGAGCTCTCTGCAGGTTGGCAAGAGTTGCAGCCTGCAAGGGGCTGAGCGGAGAGTAGGAGGAAGGTGGTTAGGCAGTGGTCACTGTGTGCATATACATGCACATGGCCACTGGAGAGCAGTTCCTGCAGGTAAGCGTGGGGCATATGGGGGGCAGGGGGAGGGCTCATTGTGGCCACTGCAAGCTCTGCACTGTCCTGGTGACATATCCTCTGCCTGCCCCAGAGCAGTGGAGGGCAGGACCTTGCACCACCACCCCTGCTATTCCAGGGCGGTGCTGCAGGGGGCTGCGGACCTAGGTCCCTGGCCCCATAGCCCTGGCAGCTAGGGGTCTGCTCCAGCAGGGCAGGGGACTGTGGGTGAGAAGCAAGGGGCACCAGTAGGGCCAGGGGGACTGTGGGTGGCAAGTGAAGGGCCTGAACTTGTGTCCTGGTAAGTTAAGGTGGCAGGGGGAGCTCTGATTTTCCATGATGAAAAAATTCTAATACTAAAAGTTACAGATACAGTACTTGAATTAATTTTACTATTGTGATTGATAGAGGTGCACCGATACATTGGTCAAATATCAGATTGACACCAAAATAAAGAAAATTGACTGTATTGGAAATTGACCTGATGTGGCTGATAAATGGCTTGTACGTGCATACAACTGCAGCATAGCATATGGCGAGGAGCGCAGCCCAACAGCATGGAGAAGTGCACACAGCTGGTAAGTCTTTTGTCGTGGAAGGAGAGTGGGGAGGGAAAGGGTGTGGAGGGGTAGATCAAGGCCCCTACAATAAGGGAGGGAGTGGGGTGGGGGCTGGGGTAGGTGCTGCCCAGCCGGGGTGGGATGCAAGATGGAGCTGCAGCTCATTCAGGGGGCGTGGGGAAGCTGTGGCAGCTCCTGATGCTGTGTGCATCCCTGGGGCATGTGCCTCAGATCTGGGCAGGGCGGGCCTGGGGCTGCACTGGGCTCTTCCTCAAAGGTGCTGGGCAGGGTGGGTGGCAGCACTGGGAGGGGGGTTGGAGGGCTACGGCTAATTTTGGGGTGGCTGCAGCCCCTCCCCTCCCAACACTGCTACCACCTGCCCCCAGCCCAGCCCAGCCCAGCCCCTGTTGGGAAGAGCCTGGCACAGCCGTATCCCCAGCCTGCAGCAGCAGCCTGCCCTGCCCCACACAGATCCAGGGGGCACACGCCCCCATGTCCTCCCAGGGTGCACACAACATCAGGAGCCACCCTCCCCCTCCGTGCACCCCCAGATGAACTGCAGTTCCGTCCAGTGCCCTGCCCTGGCTGGGCAGCCCCAGCCCCATTCCCTCCCTCACCCCACAGCCTTGATCTGCATCCCTGCCCACACCCTTTCCCTTCCTCCTCCCCTTCTACCGCAACAGACTTACCAGCCGGACACTGCTCTTCAAGCTGCTGGGCTCCGTGTCCTATATGTATCAGCTGAAATGCCTCCTTAAAAATTGGCCATCGTTATCAGCCCCAAAAATCTCTATTGGTACACCTCTAGTGAACTGAGACACTGGTAGGTATCAATATAATTGAATATTGTGTTCAATTGATACCTATATATATAGGTATATTATACCACTATATATTAGTGGTTTTTCATTTGAATCATGGATTTTGGGGTTTTTATCAGAGAATTTGCTATTTTTATTTATTTATTTATCAAGGAAGACCAGGATCCGTAGTAATAACACGTATCTGGCTAAGTATTTCCATACTGTAGGCCGGAGAGAGCCAGTCTTTTTGGCAGGCATGCCACAAATTAAGTGTCATGAGCTCTCTGAGTACGACTCTAATCCCCTTGTGCCCAGATTGCTACTTTGCTTCCTGTTCCCTGCCCACTTTGCTGCTGTGCTGCCTGCCTTCTCCCTGATCTGCTACATGCCTCACACATGGGCTGCCTGTAACCTTTGTGGCACACGTTCCACAGGTTAGCCACCTCTGCTGTAAGCCAGTGTTTCTCTGGCCTGGTAAAAATAGCCATATTTGTGGCATAAAATACTAAGAGGCATTTTAAAACTAAGATGGCCTTAGGTTTAAAAGATACTATTATTTTAGAAGAGCGGGAATTTGCAGAACCCCCAAAAGCTTTTCAAAGTATTGTTATCTGGAGCACAAGAAGCTAAATATACCACATGTCATTTGGAATGAGCATTTGAATTCTAAATAAAAAATTAAATAAGCTGTAAAGAGCTATTTGGTAATCTTCTTTGAACCTGTAAGTCAGAGTTTAATAAGATGACTTATTCTGCAATTGAATTTGATTAATAATATTACAGATTTTAAAATCCTGTAAGCCAAAATGTAATTCTAATCAAAGTAGTTTAAAGCCTTAAATACTACATTTCTGAAACCATTTTTTTTCAGTTAAGAAAGTACTGTGTTTATTTCATAGACTTGCTTTAAATCTCTTGTAAGACAAAACATTTTCATGTTTTGTTTATGTTCACAATCTCTTGCCTCCTGCATATTTTAAAAGAAGAGAGTGGAAGTAATGGGACTTATTTCTGAGTGAGTTTGAGTTTTGGCTATAAAGTCAGGAAATGGGGAAAAATTATAAAAATAAACCACATTTCATATATGCATAACTTTTGCACTGATAAAATGTACCACCAATGCCTTTACCTACACTTGTCTAGTTAAGGATGCCACTATTGTAAGGCTTATGCTGAGAGCTATATCTCTTACATTTTTAGTTTAAATGAGGCATCCTGGCTATTTTTAAAAAAAGAAATGTATAATAGATGTTTGCAGACAGTTGGGAGAGAAAGATGACAAATACCATATTTTATTAAAATGTAAGACAAGTCTGCTGCTCCTCTCCCCCCCTGCCCCCCCCATTCAACTTGGGGCTGTGGGGGGGAAGTCCCTTATCTTAGATTTGTTCCTGAATGATACTTGTTCCTAACAAAATGATAGTATTTTCAAAGTGATCAGAGGATAAGACTAAGCTATGTTCTAGCCATGATGTGGTTGATTTAACAGTTAATCATCTATGAGAAGATCAGGATAGATTAAGATTTTAGTTTGGACAGGGGTCAGTTCCAGGGAAGATTGATTTGTATAGCATCATTGACTGGATTTATTTCCAGATGAGATTACCCAGAGTAAAATACAGAATAACCTCAGACCTAGCACCTGCCAGAAATGTGAAAATACTTATTTGTTGAAACCAGAGTGGCAGCTGATTGCACAATGGGTTGAGGGGGCAGGTAATGGCAGATGTCATGTGCAAGCTTCCCCCTCCTTGATCTAAGGAGGAGTGTCAGCCAGTTCCAGAGCAGCAGCCACACGTGGAATGGCAGCACATTGCGGTGGATGGCAGCAACAGCTGCTGTGTGCAAGCTTCCCCCTCTGCATCTGGGGGAGTGGAGGGGACAGCTTGAAAAGTTCTGGATATTTGAAAATTCTAGATTTTTTTGATATCCAGTTTATGAGGTTATACTGCATAGATAAAAGAGAACGAAACCAAGAACAGATGTACAGAAACCTGGAGAGGTGATGTGAGAGATCCTCTGAAGGAATTATTAGAGGGAGAGTTCCACACTAGATTTATTCTATTTAGGGGATAAATTTAAACAACTGGTTTAGATTGAGGTGACAATAGATGTGTGGGGGGGGGGTTTTAAGAACAAGCTGGTAAACTGAACATTGAGAAGTCGCAACAAATTGTGCTCACCCAAGAGTTTGTAAGGAATTGGAATATGGAATTGCAATACTATTAGCAATAGTATGTAATGTGTTGTTAAAATCAGCCTTGGAGCCAGAGGGCTGGAAGTTTGGCAGTGTCACTCCAATCTTTAAAAAGGGATCCAGAACTGCTCTGGAAACTACAGGCTGATAAATCTAGCTTCTGTTCCTGGAAAACTGGTAGAATTTATAATTAAAATATAGCTCTTATAGTAATATAGCAAAAGCAAAAAGAAAATGAGCTTCACCTAGCAAAGGAAGGTAAAAACAAGAATAAGAGGTTCTGTAAATAGGTTAGTCATAAAAGAAAGAGCAAGGCAGCTGTGGGTCCACACTGTTTAGGTAGCTAGGTGAACTCTTAACTGGAGATGCAAAGATGATGGAGCTGTTCACCAGTTACTTTGCCTTAGTCTTCACAAAAAAATTAAGTTGCAACCAGGCACCTAATAAGGATTATGTGGATAAAGAAGGAGACAAGCTGAGGGATGAGATAACAGTAGAAACAGTTAGAGGGATTTTAATTGGTCTGAATGACTTCTAGTCAGTAGGGCCTGATGAACTTCTCAGGGTAATGAAGGAACTGGCAGAGGATAGCTCAGAGCCCATTGGCAATAATATTTATGAAGCTGGGAGACAGGTGAAGAACCAGAGGACTAGAAGAGTGCCAACAGAGTGCCCCTCTTTAAAAAAGGCAAAAATAAGGACCTGGGCAACTATAGATGGGTTAGCCTCACCTCTGTACCCAGAAAGTTACTGGAGTATATCATATGGAAGTCCACTAGCAAGCATCTAGAGGAGGAAAAGCTGATCATGAACAGCTAGCAGCAGCCTGTGTTTTACTGTGAACAAACTATGCCAAACAAACTTAATCTTCTTCAACAAGGTATAACTAGTTCATTAGATGGCTCTCCATCTTTTGTCATTTTATAACTACCCCTTAATGAAAATAACTCTTGAATTAATGCCCTTGTGAATATATAATATGCATAAATGATTGTGTAAACCAAACTGTTCTTTCCAACTTTAATTGTGTTATATACTGTTTATGTGATTGTTATTATAGAGAGAAGTTATAGAGAGAGCTCAGTGTTGCTTTCTTATATTTATTAGTGTTTTTCTTATTCA
Source organism: Caiman crocodilus (assembly GCA_030014935.1). NCBI lineage: Eukaryota > Metazoa > Chordata > Crocodylia > Alligatoridae > Caiman > Caiman crocodilus. Next base: position 40,494,320 of record JAGPOW010003685.1, read on the forward strand.
TATGTAGAATTAAGTTGTCATGCTATGAGAGAGCTGGGTGTGCATCAGATGTGGCATCTTAAATGCATGCATTTTTTTTTGTGGGAAAACTACTTACTACTTAGAATTTTGCTAATTTTCCTTTTCAGTTCGTTTTCCTGAGGACCTAGAAGATGATAACACAGCATTTAATCCAGAGTACAGTCATCAGGTGTTTGGAGATGAGTAAGTTATGTAATAATAAGTAGTCAGGAAAAAATCACTTGTTACAGCTTCATGGAAAATAGGAAATGTTTTATATATTATTTGTTTTAAAATTAAAGAGTAAACTGCTTTCATAGATTTCATAGACAGAGGCTAGAAGGGACCTCATGAGATCCAGTACAGTCCTACCTCCCCCGCAGGGGTTGGTAGCAGGTACGTTGCCAGGGCATCATGGGGTTCATAGCAGACTCAATGAGCTTCTCTGCCTGGCTTCGTTCTGCACTGTCCTGCCACGCCTGCTGGGTTGCAGAGGCCCTGAGGGAGGGCAGCTGGGTGGGGAGCCCAAGTCTGCAGCAGGCAGCCTGCACCCACTCCCTCACCCTCACATTGGCTCTGCTCTGGTCATGCTGTCGGTGGGGGAGGGGGAGTAGGAGCCAGACGCTGCTCAGGCTGCAGCAGGCAGCACCTTCCATGCGCAGTAACCAGGGCTCAGACACTGCTGTGGCAGGTAGGGGGCTGTGGACCTGGGTCCCTGGCCCTGGCAGCTGGGGGCCCATTCCATCAGGCCTGTGGGCGAGAGGCAAGGGTCACCAGTGGAGCTGCTGCAGGGTCTGGGGTGGGGCAATGTGGGTGGGGAGTGAGCTGGACCTGCATCCTTGTGTGTGAAGGGGGCAGAAGTAGCTCTGATTTTCCATAATAAACCCAAAACCAAGAACCAAAATTTATAGGTACTTAGAATTAATTTTACTATAGTGACTGAGGCACTGGTAGGCTTCCTTTAACAATACAATGTTGTGTTCAGTTGAGATTTTATATAGTAGCATTTCATTTTAATAATGGATTTCATGGTTTTTATCAGAGAATTTGCAATTTTTTTTATCAGAGAAAACCAGTATCCCTGTTAATAGCCTAGAAATATAGCTTCTCAAATGCATATATTTATACCTAGACAAAATATAGAAACCAAAGGTTTCTGTATTTTATCTTTTTTTATATATACATTATGGATGACTAATTGACCCCACTAAAATCCATGGAGCTAAATTTCATGTAGTACTTGTAAAATAGTGATTACCAGCCTGTTTCTAATCCTTAAAATTATATTTTGGTGAATAATCCTTTACAACAATGTTATGTACTAGGTGAAGTAGAGGCTTTTTCTTCCACTTTTGAAGATTCTTTGGAAAAAGTATCCTTAACAATAACAGTCTACATACGTTAATTGTAGTAAAACTAGCCACACTTCTAGTGCTAACCATTTAATTTTTTAATGATATGTCAATTTTGTAGTCTGTCTGCTTTAAATAATCTCTTGCATTGATAGTTCCCAAACTTAGTTTTGAGGCAGCAGCCAACTCACTGAGGGACAAAATAAATTTTTTTCTTCAAACTCCCTGGAAAAAGAATTAATGAAGAAGTAAACTAGTAGCAGTTGTACTTGTATAAACAGAAATATTTTCTGCAATTGTTACATTTCGGTGTGCATGAGTAGAAATTCCTGTAAACCTTCCACCAACACGAGTTCCCAAAAAATTGTTAGCGTTTTACTTCTCTGTTTAATGTTACCCTATTCCTGCCTCTCAACTACAAAATATTCTTACACTTGGTTACAGTTTTAGTAATAGAAATGCTTTGAGATACTGTTCAGTGCAATGGGGGCCAACTTTTTTGGCAGGCATGCCACAGATTAGCCCTGAACACCACTCTGATCCTCTTCCCTTGCCTGATTTGTTTCTCTGAGTTCTGCTTGCCCAATGTTTCCAATTCAGTCTGCTCCTCTCCTTTATGCTGCCTTGTACTCACTCTCCCATCTGATACTCTGCTTCTTGCCATATCTACTGCTGTGATGTTCGTCCTATCCCTGATCTGCCACAGGCTGCCTATGCCAAAAGTGGGCAACCCCTGTTTCAGTGGTTGCTATAACAGTTACCTTTTTGTTTCTTCTTTTTATTATTTTTTTAACATGCAAGTGCAGTTCATAGGACTGTACTGAAAAAAAACAAGAATGACCAAATCCTGAAAATAAGGGCCTAAGTAAATGCAGTTTGTCTCACTGCTTGGTGTCTTAAATGTGAATGGAATATACCATATGGCTGTTTTATGTAGAAATTGTACTATGTGTATTCGCTGCCTTTTGAGTTTGGGAGACATACACCTGCCCTTATACTTCCTATGAGATATTTTATTCATTTATGAGAAGCTTCACAACTGAGTGAAATTGTTAGTTATATTAATACGGAGATGTGAATGAATGTTTCGTATTGACAGTAAGGAGTGGTTTGTATTATACAGCCCAATGGTTTTCTGTTTTAGACTGAGATGCTTATTTTCTTTTCCTTAGAAGACAGTTTGGTTCACTTCACTGGGAAAGTGGACATGAATTTCAGTGCTTAATGCTAAGGGAAAGCTCTAATCTGAATGTTTCATTGTTGTGCTAGTTTAGGATTCCTAATCACTTCATTTCTTTTTTTATCTCCTTCAGTGAAGTTGCCTTTGGTTACCAGGGTTTGAAGATCCTTTTGTACTACATAGCTGGTAACCTGTCAACGCTGTTCCGCATCAAGTACACATCTAAGGTTAATGAAAAGTTTGACTGTGTGGAGGTAAAGTTGTAGTTAAATTAACACTTTTTAAATATATTGGGATTAGTTAATTCTTTTAAGAGAATGAAGGATCTTAGTTTAATGGTTCACCTTTGCATTGATAGTTTCAAAAATATCCCTTTGTTGTTAAATTAAAAAAGGCTCTAACTTTATAGAGATTGTTATTGATAATCTATTGATGGTATTTGAGTCAAATTGTATATAAATTATTCACAGGCATTTTAATATTGAAGCCAATGCTCAGGAAACTAAGCAAATATGACTGCACAAAAGATGTTGTAGTAGTGGTGACAGTTTTCAATTTTATTCTTTTATATTTGGACACAAGTACCTGACCCATATCCCATTTAAATGGAAGAGGCACAGATCAACTGATAAACAATTTCATTTTGGAAATAATTTATCCTAATTTCCTGTTCCAATTATGTATCATTTGTACCCTGCATCTTGTTTAAAGAGAGATTATCTGTATTTATATTTTCTGCATGCATTTCCTGTGCTTACACAAATCTCAGAAGGTAAAGATACCTTTCCCTTCTGATTTATATTTTAAATTTAGCAAACTCAGTTTTCCACCCTGTATAACATAGATGTTAATGACTCCATTAGAATTCTAAGGTTTGAGAGCTAACCTCAGATTTTTTTATTTTTTTTTGTTCACTCATCAGGCTTTCTAGTAGAATCTACAGTATGAAACTTGTTAAGAAATTGCTCAAATTGAGACTGAAATGGCAGAGATTTTGATAGAGGTACACTGATACATCAGTCCAATATCAGATCAGCTCTGTTATAAAGAAAATTGTATGGGAAATCGGCCTGATTTGGCCAATAAACAGCCTGTGCATGTGTGCAGAAGCAGCACAGCACTTAGGTGCTAAGGAGCATAACCCCACAGCTTAGAGAGCTGCATGCAGCTAGTAAGTCTGGCATGATGGACAGGGAGGGGGAAATGTAGGGGCATGGAGGGACAGATCAAGGCCACACAGGGAGGGAGGGGCTGGGGCAGGTGCTGCTCAGCCAGAACGGGATGGGTGCAGGATGGAGCTATGGCTCCTTCAGAGTTGTGGGGGCGGTACTCTTGCCACCACTGCGCACCTTTCATCCAGCAACTCCTGCCGCTCATGTGGGAGGCATGTGCTCCCCGATCTGCACAGGACTTTTCCCAGCAGGTCCTGGTCTCGGTAGTGACGCTGGGAGCCACAGCTGAGAGGGCTGTGGCACGTTCTGACATGGGAAGAGCTCAGTGCAGCCTGTAGTGGCAGCCACCATGTCCCATGCAGATCCGAGGGATACATGTCCCCTACATATGCCCTCCTAGGGTGTGTGCAGTGACGGGAGCCGCCTCCCCTTTCCCTTCGCCCTGCTCTGCCCCGGATGGACAGCACCTGCCCCAGCCACATTTTCTCCCTCTCAGCAGGGACCTCAATCTGCTCCCTGCCCCCTCTTTCCGCCCACCCCCCCAATGCCTCTTCCTTTCTCTCTTTCCTTCCACCACAACAGATTACCAGCTGGACACTGCTCTTATGTCTCCTTAAAAACGGCTATCGGTATCGGCACCAAAAACCTCCATCACCCCTAGCTTTTGATAGTAGTGATTTTCTAGCCAGTGTGGTTATTTAGAAGTAGTCTCAGCTTTCCTGATGGCCTCTGCATTAAGAAAATTTTCTGTCATGTGAGCTATTACTTAGTTGCAAGAAAAGAATAAATAAGTTAATTTCTTTCCAAAAACCTATTGATTGTTATTGATGAATCTTTGTAATACTGTTTTTACAGAGTAAAAACAGCTGTGCATTTGCATTGACAATCCAGCCTGAAAATGAGGTTTACCATTTAGCAACATTTTTACTAATGCATGGCCTGCCCTGTTATGATGTCAAGCTGTATTTAAAGTTCCCTATTTAGAAGTGATCAAAGATTATTTGAATATCTTCAAGAAAAGGCACTTTCCATTATTCTAAAGGAAAACCACTAACAGATAATTTTTCATGGTCAATCATTGAGCCCAAAAGCCTATATCTAATGCTAGTGAGACTAGGGCAACATATTAAGGGATCTAAAGGTTGTGCTTCACAATCTTATCAGACTTTTAGAACTGAAAAGCGATGCGAAATGCTTGTGTCAAAATTAGCATTACCTAGAGAACAGAAACATGGAGATCTGGTCCTTCACTTCAAAATGTAATTTCAGAAGAGTGGCAGAATACAAAAATGTTTCAACACTTTAGCAACCTTCTGTCTTCATCCTAACTGACATACAAACAAAAAGCTTCTCTCCATGTCTCCAAGGTCAGATAATTTATTTATGCTTATTCCTTTTAGTATCTGAGGATTTGCTCTAATTTTCTTACTTGAAACCTCAACTTGGTTTTATGTACTGTTTTCTTCTGGCTGCCAGTTGACTAATTGTCTGAAGGAATTGTTCTTATGCGGCTAGCAGGCCATCATTTAGTATGAAGGTGGCCTCCTTCCTACTCTTATGCTCCTAGTCTTGTCTAAACTAGAGAAATGTGTCAGAATGGCCCTTCGGTCATCTTGTCACTGTTAATACATCAACACAAGTATTCTTAGTAGAAAATAATTATTTTCTATTGTCTCTGGCACTCTTGTTTCCTTGAATATCATTTTTCATTTTTTTAAAGCACTGCTAGCTTTTACGGTTGTGAAGAAAACTTCCAAAAATACAAACAGTAAGTAACCAGCATAGCAATTACCTGCTTGACTTTGCAGAGATACTGGCCTCATACAAATATTCAGTTTCTCCTGGGAGAGTCACTGCTGTCCCAAGAAAAACCACAAGAATACAGGCTTTTTCTCCAAAGACAAGAACAATCTGGAACCAACCAGGGTTAAATCACTCCCAGAAGAGTGAATGTTTGTACATATTCAGAAACATCATGTACTAAGTTTTTTCTAACAAGAAAACTAAATTGGGAGAATTCTCCCAGATTTTGAATGTGCTTATGCAGTCACTGACACAGTAGCTATTATCATAACAGGATGTTAATTTACATGCCCAATGATAAATTTTAACTTTGGCAAACTTAAAGGTCAATTTTACTGTTGATAAAGCACGTTAAGGATGATGTATTAAGATCTGTGTAATTTACTGTGTTTGATGGTTAATTTTTTTTATCCTAGGAATAGATGGTAACTTGGATAGGAATGGATGGTAACTTGGATCTTCAGTCTGCTGCATGTAGGAAAAAGGCCAGACAAACATGACCAGTGAGGTTCAGTTTTGCAAAACCCAGCAAGTTACTGATATCCCATTAGCACTTTTCCAAAACCCAAGCCCTCCCTTACACAGGGCTTTTTTCTGTTTTGCCAGTAGGTGCTAAGCTACCTCCCTTGTTATAGTGGCTGCCTGTTGTAGCCTCTTTTTGGAGTCTATTGGCAGATTCAGGAAATGTCACTGCATTAGCTTCTTTAAATTTGTTAAAACCACATGATTTTAAAAACTTTTTCACAATCACAAGGCTAAACACATAATTAAGCCAAAAAATGAGATTCTGGTATTTCTGGATTTTGGGAGCCAGGACCCTACGTCAGGGATTGGCAATTTTTTAGAAGGAGTGGACTGAATTAACTCAGCTTGGTCCAAAAGCAGGCTGACACTTGTAACGTTGCGCTACCACCCGTTCATCCTGCATTTAAATTGTTGCTATAGCATCTTGGTTTCATGGGCTGAGAAAAAAATCACTCAAACCAGGTTTCCAACCTCTGCCCTATATTTAACATGTGCCCTAAGCTGGCCTGTCTGCGCTTGTATTCGAAACTCGGTGAGGGAGAACCAGCCTCGGGAGCCCAGCATCTGTGCCCTCTCTTGTGAATGGTACCTCATCCTAGCATTGGTAGTGAACCAACTTTAAATAATGGGTAGAGCCTGTTTTTTAAATTGCTTTTAAGAGTAGCTTTACTTCATCTTCCCAGTTCTGTTTACATCTGAACATTTACATATTAGACTGCTCCTAGCTATTCCCTACAATATTCTGTTCCTTTACATGAAATCTACATGTAGCAGTTACTGTCCTCTAAGATAATCTTTGCTCTATAAATGTTATCTTGTTTTCCCTTTGCAGCTGACCTGTAATCTCTAGTATTTAATGAATTCTAATGAAAAAAGCTGTGTAATTTTAACATGAGGCATACTCTTACTTAATGCTACCATTCCATGTATTCCCTTATCAAAAATGAATGCAAATAATTGCTAAAGCAAGAGAGAAATATGTATTTAAAAAACAAAAAAAGTATCTAGCTGTAAAAAAGCCTCTCTGAAATAGTATGTCAGCTACATATAGGAACTTCATAACAGCAACTGCCCATCAGTACCACAAAACATATCCCTATAGGCTACGTCCATCACATAAAGGAAGACAACTAATTACATTCAGATCTAATACAGAAGATGACAGACCAAATTATGTAGTATGTAGGAAGCCTATATATTACAAAGTGTACTAATATATATAGCTTGTAATGATTTGTCTAGCTGTGCATAGGTTGCTATAAGACACATTGCTTCATTCTTGTTCTTTGAACATACCATCCTTGATGTTTGTATGTATTTATTATATGTTATTGTTAATTAGTTGGCTGAACTATCGTTATAAACTGAATCATCACCATTATTGAGTATGCAGTGCATTGTACTGGTACCCAACCTGGATTGGGTACCCATAGTAAAATGGCTGTGTTAACACAGCTCTACTTCCAATACCCAAGTTAACTCGGGTATCTCTGTACAATACTGTGTTAGGGTGTACAGATGTACCCTTTGTTTCAGTCACTGAAAGCAGACAGATTTTTCATTTGCAGTTATTGTTTAATCTCAAAAGATCTTGATTCATCTGGAAATCTGGTCATGGTGAAAGCAGTTATGCTTAATCATCCAGAATTACGTTTGGAGCTCTTTTAGGAACAGATTCTCTGTTGAAAATTGAGAATTAAAAATCTGTCATCATGCCTGTTGCCTGGTCACTTTTTGTAATATTCAAGAAAGAACCTGCTCTGGTCCACTAAGGCCTTCACTGATAGTAAGGTTTACATGCTCCTGGGCTTGTAGGGTAGGGACACAGCTATCACATGTTCACTGTGCCACCACATAGCACCTGCCTTTCCATTTCTTTTCTGCAAATTCTAGCAGAAATTGCTGTCAGAGGAATAAGGGTTCAGAGCCTAAAATTGATAGGGATTTGGCACCTTTTCTTCCTGTTCCTCTGACTTCACAAATGTCAAAGCGGAACGGTTAGGAGATGCCTCGGCACAGCTGCGTGTTAAGCACGTTGTGAGTCCTTGGTGCAGGGATTTCCCCTGTAAGGCGGAAGAGAGTCTTAGTGCAAAATCAGAGTCCGCCAAAAGCTTGCAGCTGCACCATCGAGTGCATGCTTTTGATTGGCTCAGTGTAAATTATGCAAACATGGCACTCAGCAATTGGCTTGCTGGCCGTACAAAAGGCTTGGGTGGTACCCGCCCAAATTGGAGGAGAGCTCGAACACGCGTAGGGAGAGATCCCCACACGTACTTCAGAGCCACGGAAGGGCCTGATCAACCACCAGTGACTCCCCGTCACGGTTTCCACGACGTACCCCATACCCCACGTGAGTGTGAACGTCGGTGTGCCTGTCTATGGTTTTTGTTTGTCTGTCTGCGGATTGTGCCTACACTGCATACCTCACGTATACAGCTTGTAAGTAAAGTTTTTTTGTTTCAACCACTGCTGCGTCTTGTACAACTAATTCTACTCTATCAGCAGCCCCATTCCGCCGGCATTTCTCAGCCCCCACGACAAAGACTTCAAAATTCCCCAGGAGCAACTGTTTCAGGGGTTATGCACTTGTATCATTATATATTGGTCAGGTGTGAATATGACACAAAACTCAAAGCATGACAGCAAAGTTAGTGTGGACTTACTGCTGTTAGTGCTTATAGTACTATTTGCCCTGCCTATTTCAGGCAGTTTAAAGAGTGAGAATCCTTCCTAGTGCAAAGAACAATATTAAGTTTAGGAATTGGACCCAAATTTCCTGAATGGCAATGTGGAGGCCTCCAAATTGGCCTCCTTGCAGTTTTAGTAGAAAGATGTATATTGTGAAAATTGTGTATGTATATAAATGTATATTGTGGAAATAATTTTCTTACTACTGTTCTGTAAAACAAGTCCACAGTAAGAGAAATAACATTTGATCAGTTAATTCTTTAGTTTGTGAACACCTTAAAGCATAAGCCGTTCTGGATTGTTTGGAAAGTACCAAGGTAGATCATGAATGCTGGCATACAGGGATCAAATAAAAATAGACAAATATGTAGGTGTACATTACAAACAGTATGCATATAATCCTGGACCTGAATGATCTGGAACATTCTGGCAGTTTGTATTCAAATATAATAAATCAAAATAATAGAAAAGCAGGACTTTTGATGCATCTGCCAGCACCCAAATTAAGGATTCTAGGTTCGTCTTTTAAGACATGGCAACCCCATTAACTCCTAAAGCAATGTGGGGAATGCAACTTCTTTCATTGTACTAATGATGCCAGAAAGTGGGGAAAAATCCATTCAGCTTTAGTCTTGGTAGATAAAAATATACATATTTGTTGACACACTTTTTTATACAATGCTGCCTGCTCTTTTGCTTCTGCAAACAAAACCAAAGCCTTTATAGGTATGAGGTTTTTCTATAATCTTCCCTTTCTCCCACTCTAGTGTGAGCTGATGAGGGGTACCACGCTGGTTACCCATCACATTCAGGCAGTTTGGTGTGTCCTCTCCAAAACAATTTCAGTAGGGGACGTTTTGTAGTGTCTTCCTCATCACTGCTAGTTTAGCTGGATGAACGTCATTGCTGCTTTTATTCTGTGTAGTATTTGAAAGTAACCACACTTTCCTGAACATGCTTTTTTTTAGCAAAATAAATTGGCATATACCTGTTGGTTCATGTGGTACTTGCATCTCTTCTGGATGTGTTATGTATAGTGTGAGTTAACTGGTTTACAGTTTTGAATTACTTTTTTTATCAGCTATTGCAGGTTTAAGTACTCTTAATACATGTACATGTGCATGCACACACATGCATAGAGACACTTGTGCGCATGTATGTCTAGATAAAAATGTTTGTGAAAAATAACGCTGACATCCTGTAAGCAAATGCATAATTTTTTAGTATGATTGTTCCTTTGTTAGTTACTACATTGCATTGATTTTTGTAAAAATAAGCCTGATTGTATTTTGAACCTATTATTCAACTGAATCTATTGTTCAATTAAATCAGCAAGTGTAGTGGAAAATATTTATCAGCTACTACTTTAGAGAGAACAGGACAGGTTCTAATAAATGGATCTTCTTTGTTTTGAGAATGAAATGGAAGTAAAGTCTAATATATGTATTTAAATTAAGCAGTTAACATATAGCTCTACAATACTTTGTTTAAGAACCTAACAGATCTTTTTATAAAAATAAAGCAAGTTAAATATAAATGTTGGTAGTACTAAACCATTAAGAATAAAACTTGTTTGTGCTGAACTCCATCCATCCTTCCCTATCCTAAAAATGTAACTGAATGATGATAAAGTGCTATTCATTTGCAGGTGCATTGCTTCTACTTAGGGAACAATGGTTGAAAGGACAGGAATTAGTTGCATGTTGTATTAGCCTTTTGTAGTGTATTTTGTCCTAAGCATCTTAATTTCCCTGTTTTGAATGCTAAGTAGCAAGGGTCTTGGTTTAGAACTAATACCCATCATGCATGTAAACGGTGTGAAAGAGCTGCTTAGTAAGTTAACACAAAGTGTTCTTGTGTCAGTCCTTGTGGAAATAGATACAATACAAACATTACAGCTGAACTCACGGCAAACTCCATTAAGTAAAAACCTGGGTTCATTGTCTAGAGGAAAGTTTGAATTGAATGTAAGCTCATTTTGTTGAATGTAATGTCAGGCTTTTAGGGGTTGTATTGAGGAGTAAGGTTTTGTTAAGTTGAGACCAATTCATTAAGTTTTATTGCCTGGTGAGAAGCAGTAATACGTTATTGTGAAACTTCATCAAATATTCATGGTTAAAAAGAAGTAGTAAATGTATTCAATCAAGTGGTCTTTTTGGGGTCTGAAAAGGATTATGAAGTCTACTCAGCTGATAGTCTGTAACATTCTGTGGCTATTTAACAAGGGTAATTTTAATCTCTGATTATAATTTTGCCGTCACAACTTGCTTCTCCCCATCTCTTGGTCTGCAGAAAATTGCCCTGTTCCCTTTCAGCATTATTTTCTTTCAAATTTAATTTTAGAAAATACTTTGGCCTGGAAGCAAACTGTCATCTTTTGCATTTGTAATATATTTGTGGTTGGTCCTCTAGGTGGGTGTGAGCTGCCACTCCTTGAATCTGGGGCTGCAGTTTTTAATGAGTTACCACCTTCCTCATGTGTCTTGCTGGCTTTCATTGCAATGGCCTGGGAAGCATTATCTATTTTTCCATGAGGCTGCAGTCAGTGCAACCTCAAAGATTTGGCAGTTAAGGAGAGTCCTAAGGAAGAACAAAGCTTGCACTTTACTTTGAGAAGTAATCACATCAGATCCAACATGCAATGGCAAATAGAAAAGTTGAAAATTTGGTGGGACTTTAAATTCATAGCCTCCCTTTTATTCATATCTCATGTTTGTTAGTATTGTCAGCATAATACCTTACCTACCAGAATAGACACAAAAAGTGTTCTGTTAAAAAAAAAAAAAAAATCTTACAAAATAACAGCTTACAAGACTTTTCCTTTTAACACATCCAGTCTTTCCTCATTTTCCACATTACCTACAGGCATGAATTTTAGTTACTATTTTTCTGGCAAACAGTGAGTGGATCAGACTCATCTTTCAAGCCTTTTACTGCAGGCCCTTCATCAGCCAGAGGGGTCATTGTTGAGCAGCAATAGGTGCTTGAATCTCCTCAGCCTAAGACTAAGTACTTCTAAAATTGCAGGCGGGCCACAGCACTTTGAGATTCTTGCCGCCCCCCACCCACTTGTATAGAATTGTATTGTCTTTGCTATAGAAGAAATGCAGGCTTTCTTCTTCCCTCTGCCAATTCCTCTCCATCTTATTTTTATTTTTTTAGGCAGATGATGTGGAAAGTAAAATTAGAGAAATCATTCCTCCTGGGTTTTGCACAAATATGGATGACTTTGTGTCTTTGCTGGAAAAAGAGGTCAATTTCAAGCCCTTTGGAACATTGCTTCATACATATTCTGTTCATAATGTGGAAGCGGGTGAGGATATAACATATCAGATATACAAGGTATGACAGAAACAGAATTGCTTCTCTTGTACAGATGTTGCAGGAATTTTTTTTGTAGTATATTTTCAGCTGGAGCATATGAACATCAGTACTTTACCAACGCCTCCTTTTTTTCAGTATGTATAGTTAAATCAGAATATTCTGCTTTTAAATACTTTCCTACTGGAGTATTTAATTACGTTCTTCAGGCTTTCTTCTCTTACCTCAGTGATGAGTTTCACCTGACTTCTCCTAGCTTTTTCCCTAGGCTGACATGACATGTCCAGGCTTTCGAGACTATCATGAAAGGCTTCAGACGTTCTTGATGTGGTTTATTGAAACTGCTAGCTTTATTGACGTGGATGATGAAAGATGGAACTACTTTCTAGTGTAAGTACAGTTCTAAAGCAACAGTGGACCTTATTACCTCCACAAAGCCTGCATTTTAATTATGGCTAGCCAATTATTGGAACAGTATAATGATATTTTTCCCAGGAAAGAAAAACCATTGTTTATCAGGCTTGAGTTTTCCTCCATTATGCTTTGGGAGACCTTGAGAATAGAGCTGAATTAAACGCTGTTGTCCGTTATATCCCTGAATGTAGGCTTAAACAGTAAAATGAGCTTTGCCTGTGTTTTCTTTTACTTGCCACCTATTCATTTTTATAATAGGCAAGTGCGCTGAAGTGCTGTAAAGAGGCCTGATTTATCCAAGTTGCTGCACACCAATTAAGTGAATTGTACATTCAGAACATAGCAGGTGTACCCATTGGGCCCTCACAGAGTAGCTTGCTGACACTGAAAATTCAGTTGGAGAATGGAAAAGAAAATGGACACTGCATGGGAGCGCGACTGTAATTGACCTGCTTGGCTTTCTGTTTTATCTGCAGATTTGAGAAGTATAATAAGGATGGAGCTACGCTCTTTGCGACCGTAGGCTACATGACAGTCTATAATTACTATGTGTATCCAGACAAAACCCGGCCACGTGTAAGGTAATTGGCGGCATAACACGTGCCTTGTCTTTTATTTCAGAAGAGGGAACTGCTGAAGTTCCCAATACTTGTTTATAATGGTGTTGATTTGTTTAAAAAAATCCCTATTATTAGCAGGCTATGCACTGATTTATATCATTGTTCCTCCTAGAAGCAGTGTGGAATCTCAAACTAGTTTTGAATATTTTAGCAATTTTAAGACTTTATAAAAAGTTGTTTTATTCTCAGCTTAGAAATCAGTGTAAATGATGTTTAATACACAATAAAATGCTGTTTAAGTTATTTACTCTTGTTCAAATAATACTGAAGTTGTGCACTTTGCTAGTAGTGCTTTTTTAAATTAAAAAGGCTAATTCCTTTATGTCTGTCTGTAGTCAGATGCTAATATTGCCTCCATTCCAAGGAGAAGGCCATGGTGCTCAGCTTCTTGAAACTGTTCACAGATACTATATGTCTTCTCCTACAGTGCTTGATATAACAGGTATATAAATCCTTTTTATTAAATATGTGAACTGAATTAGAAAAAATGTGAGCATTAATTGCCAGTTAGCCTACTTTTGTGTTAGAATTAATTTTGTGTCAAAATTAAATGGCCTTTTGAAGATTTAGCTTCAGCTCTGTTCAGAGTTAATAGTCCCCTGTTTTATAGAAGAACTGTATATAATGTAACTCCTTAAATCCTTTACTTATAGAGAACAGCACACCAGGAAAGTCCAGTCCCTGGCACGAAAGGATTACCAGTTAATTAGTCATTTGATTGTGAGGTACACAGCTGAATTTGCCGAGAGATTGAGCTTTCTTAAACTCCTTGTTGAGCTTCCTCTTTTTAGTCAAAATTGCAAATCGGAAAATATATTGAATTAAGATATCAGTGTTGGCCTAAAGGCCAGAGCTTTTCATCCACCAGGCTCAATACAGAGGTTTGGTATCTCAGGGGCATAGATCCTGAAGTGAATGTCTGAATAATATTGAAGAAATGATGTGTGTGTGGGGGGGTGTATGTGTGTGTGGATTTGTTTGTTTGTTTGTTTGTTAATTATAGGCATTATATACACCTTCCTGCATGTTCTCCTTTCCTCCCATCTTCCAGTCAAATTATAGATATAGATATACATATAGATATAGGTATGAAGATGGGAGGAAAGAAGAATATGAAGAAAGGTGTATATATAGTGCCTATAATATGGAAAAGACTTTGTATATGAGACCACAGAGTAGACATGTCTAAAGCCTTGATCTTAATGCATATTATGATAAAGAAGAGTAAGAAAAATGTGAATTTGAATTGTGCTTCATGCTATTTTAGATCCTGCCTTAATACCTCATTCATGATTGGTTTGGGGTTTTTTTGCGGGGGGTGGGGGAATGACATTTTTTTGGTTAAAAGATGTCCTTTGTACCATAGAATATCATAGGCTTAATACTAATACTACACATTGGTATTAATCCTATGATCTCAACAGATCTACTGAGTGTCAGTCCAGTTTTTTGGTTCCTCAGAAAAGCATTGCAGACTTTTAGCTGCTTTATAACTCAGAATATATACCCATATGTTATTTCTTATTAACAGTAAATGCTGTGGCTTCTAATTATTGTATCATCCTACAAAACCTTCCATGGGATTCTGTAAATCTGATTATTGTTATGCACGTAATTTAAAAAGAGCACAGTGTTGCATACAATGGAGAATCAGGGTGTGGAAGGCAAGTGAGTAGTCTGTTTTCAGCACACTGTAGTGCATGTTTTCTTAAGCAGTAAAATTGTCACAAAACAGATTTTCAATTGCCCAGTGGAGTAATCTTCTAGAAAACTATGTAGGAAACAGCAGGAGTTCAAAGGGTAGGGAGATCTGAATTTAATTTTCATCTTTTTTTCATTGCCACTTTTGAGCAAAATTGAGTTGGATAGGCATGATGTAGGCAGAAAATTATGAAAGTTAGATGGCACTGAAGATTATAAAGTGGTTAAGTTTTAGTCTTACTGAGATGTGAGGTAACAGAGATTTATTAAATTGTTAGTTGGATGCAGCTAACATGTGCCAAGATACTTACTTGGTTTTGGCATTTTCTCTGAATAGTTTGTTCCTACTTTTAGTTCCAAACACAAAACCCTGAGACAAACTTGTAATCTGGAACTGATCCTGTAAGCAAAATGTGACTTGAGGGTGCTCATTAGAGAAGTTGCTTGCCTGTGTTCCTTGCTCTGACTCAACAATCCCACCCCTACTTTCCATTTAAAAATTAATCTTCTGTTTCTCATTTTCATTATAAGTTAATTGTGGTGTATGTATATTCTCCTGACTTTTCTATGGGATGGGATCATAAGGTTCATTATACAAGATTAGGTTACTAGTAATAGTTGTAAACCGTTTCTCTTCTGAAATAAGTAGTCAGTTCAGTGCTGCATACGTGAATTAAAAACAACCCTAGTACCATGCAGGTTGTTCCTTTAAACCATAAATATTGGTTTAACAATCAAACACTTATCTG
This sequence comes from Caiman crocodilus, assembly GCA_030014935.1. Lineage (NCBI taxonomy): Eukaryota > Metazoa > Chordata > Crocodylia > Alligatoridae > Caiman > Caiman crocodilus. Next base: position 40,509,845 of record JAGPOW010003685.1, read on the forward strand.
TCCTCTAAAAACCCTGCTACTATACTACTGAATTCCATAAGTTAATGATGAAGAATGAGAAGATGAAAGGCTTTGAGAACTAGCTTAACATTTTTTGGGGGTATTTTGTCAGAAACTTGTCTGTAAAAATGCAAGAAAGCAATAGTAGCTTCCAAGGCCAGTATTTCTTGCAACGTAGTGTTAGGTGGGAATAAGTCTGCATAAATGACTCTCTTGGCTTCCTTGTAGCTGATTCATGTTTTATGTTTTCTTCCTACTTCCATTCTCCAGAACTGAAATCAGTTACATTGCTCTGAGCAAAATAGAGTTAACTTAAAACTGAATTTCATTTTTGGTCTGTTTTTCTAATGTATAAAGATTTTGAATTCTAAGGTTGTCCTATAACGTGTTCACAACATTTTCCCAAGTGAATATCTTTGGCAGGTTGTATATGTGTACTCTGTTCCATTATCTAAATTGTTAATGAAAATATTTAACCTTTTTTGTGAAGAATAAAGCAAAAAAGACATTGAATATTTTGGCTGGTTTTTGTTCATGTTATTTTACCCTGTTAACTAACAAGCTTTATATTTTTATTTACCTTGTTTCTAATATGTTTTTTCATTCCTTGTAAATTTTAACTCATTTTGCTCCTCAGCTTCTGATTTTGTTTCTGTGTGTAGTGCTATTCTTGCTAAATGCCTCCTTTAAGTAATAGCCTTGCTTCCACTCTTTTAGTATTAGTCTTGTTTGTTTATTGTTTGGTTTTGTTTCATTAAAAGCTTCTGACACAACTGTGCTGGTGTCATACCATACCTCTAAGACAGATTAAAGAAGGTGTGGCAACACAGTCACCAACATCCCACTTCTGTTGTATGCCACATGCACATTGTGTTCAGAGCAGGGTCTGGCTGTGGAGCCCCTGCTTTTACTCAGCTCCTGAGCCTAGGGGTTGAGCATCACTGCTGTTTGCCTTAGCCACTCCCCAACTCCAAATTCACCTGAAAAAGGGGGTGAGTGAAGAAGCGACAAGTGGCAGTGGCCACACACACACCATATATATATCTATTGATATATAAAGATAGTGTTTATAATAGTTATATATTGCATGTATAATGCTTTGTGTGTCAAGTATCTTGTTTGTCACTGTTTTCAAAGCGTTTCCCAGGTTCTGATAAATAGATACCTGGGAAGAACAGATTGTATAATGTTGACAGTTAACTGTATCATTCTCTTTTCTTTCCAGCTGAAGATCCATCTGAAAACTATGTGAAACTCAGGGACTTTGTACTTGTGAAGCTGTGCCAAAATCTGCCTTGCTTTTCCCCAGAGAAGTTAATGCAAGGGTTCAGTCAAGAAATAGTGACAGAGGCTCAGCAAAAACTGAAAATAAATAAGGTACTTCAAAATCTGTATGGATATACTCAGACCTAATCTGTCTGCTATTCGGAGATCTTCACAAGCACCAGCTCTTGAAATTCTTCTTATATCTCTTTGCTTACATGGAAAGTTTCTAAATGTGTTTGGAAGTGAAACTTCTAGCTTATATTTTTTTAAAAGTGCCTTTCTTATAAATGCCTCTATATATATATCTATTTATCATTACTAGGGATGCACCGATAGAGAATTTTTGGGCCGATACCAATAGTAAATTTTTAATAGGCCATATCAGCTGATTCCAATATGTAGCTGGGCAGCATAGAGAGCAGTGTCCGGCTGGTAAGTCTGTTGTGGGGGAAAGGAGGGAAGGGGCATGGTGGGTGGGGGCAAATCAAGGCCTCTATGGCAAGGGAAAGAGTGGAGCTGGGGCAGGTGCTGCACAGATGGCACAGTGGAAGATGGAGCCGAGAGCAGCTCGTCCAGGGATGTGTGAGGGGGGTGGCTCCCACTGCTGCACACGCCCTGGGAAGATGTAGGGGGAGGCGGGGGTATGCCCCCCAGATCTGCCCACAGGGCAAGGCAGGCTGCCGCTGGGGCCGGGGTCAGTTCTGGGCTCTTCCCAGCAGGGTGCTGGGCCAGGGCTGCACTGGGGACAGATGGCAGCGTTGGGAGGGAGTTATGGGAGGGCTGCAGGTACCCCCAAATTCATCATAGCACCACCTCCCCCCGGGCGAAGAGACCAGCCCCAGCCTATAGTGGCAATCTGCCCGTGCCCCCCACACAGATCTGGGAGCACACGCCCGCCCCCACAATCCGCTCCTGGGGTGCACGCAGTCGTTGGAGTCACCCCTCTCCCCGGACCCCCCTTAGATGAGCCACTTGTGACTCTGTCCTGCGCCCCACCCTGGCTGTGTAGCACCTGCTCCCGACCTACTCCCTCCTTTCACCACAGGAGCCTCGATCTGTTCCCCTGCCATGCCCCTTCCCTCACAAGAGACTTAGGAGCTGGACCCAGCTGTTCTCCATGCTGCCAGACTGTGCTCCTGGCTGCCTGTGTGCTGCACTGCAATTGTGCACATGCACAGGGCATTTATTGGTGGCATTACTGGCCACATCAGCCAAATGAAGGCCATGCAGTCAATTTTCCTTATCTGTGCCAATCCGATATGAAATTGATGTATTAGTGCACCTCTAATCATTACCATTTGGTGTATATATGACTAAAAAGTTTTGAGTTTGTCCAAGTAACCTGTTTGTACTAAATGATAATATTACACTAAAACTAAACAAAACCTGCATGAAAAGACAGATCCTAAGCTCCTGCTAAACAGAATCATGAAGTCAATCTTTCTGCAGAGTACTTAAACTACAGGAGAGGAGCCTCATATATATTTCACAGATAAGCTCCCAAGTTTTCAGGATGCTCTGAATCTCCAATAATATTTTTGTTTTAAATTGAAGTTTAAAGGATACCCTAATTCTGCATGGAAACAAACTGTAGTGGTAGAAGGGGACAGCAGGTGTGCAGTCTTTTTGTATATCTGTGGTATATTTCAATTTGAGTAGATAAATATTTTAATATTTAAGTAGCAACTTGTAGAAGTAATAAATATGCATACAGAGGATGGTGCGCCCATGCTTTGATGCTCTGTACAGCTCTGGTCTTCACATCTGAAAAATGATGTAGTGGAATTAGAAAAGGTAGAAGGGAAACAAAGATAATCAGGGGTATAGAGTGACTGCTGTACCAGAAGGCTAAAACTCTTCAATTTGGAAAGGAGAAGCCTGGGAGAGGATATGATATTATAAAGTCATGTAGAGTGTGGATAAAGTGAGTAGGTAACTGTTATTCACTTGGTCCCAAAATACAATTCCAGATGTCACGTTTCTGTACTCCCCCACTCAAAAACAGGTGTAAAACTCACCTGGTCCTGCAACCTGGTTGGGTGGTGCAGGGCCAGTCCACAGGCCAGATCAGGTCCATGGACGCCCACCTTTGGCTCCCACATGCTAGATCCAGTGCCTGCTCCAGGACCTACCCTGCACATGGCACCTGTTCCACATGGTCTGGGATCCATGCAGCACACAGCTTCTGCTCCTGTACCACACACAGTTTCCATTATGGCTGGTCTGGGGAATATGCCACATGTTGCCTGCTGGGGCACCGATGTGGTGCAGGTTCTGGATTGGCTGGAGCAGATGCCACATGGGTCGGCTATGAGAGACGCAGAGGCAGGATAATGGGGCTTAGGTCACAGGCCACATCTTTATCACCCTGGCTCTAAAGCATCTATTTCAGCCACTGGCAAAGACAGGATACCGAGCTAGATGGACCATTAGGTCTGACCCAGTATGACATTTCATACCCATTTTTATTTACAGAATATTCAGTAAAGGCAGACTGTTGATCTGAAATACAGATGTTTGTAACTTGATTTGAAATATTTTATTGTGGCATTTTAAGGTTCTGGGAGGCATTTGGCAGGATTGTACTTCTCTCAGCCTGCTCCTGTTGACTTCTGGCATAGTCCCAAACTGTCTTCAAGGGTAGAAACTGTGGTTGCAGAGTTTCTACCCAGTGATGCAACTAAATTCTGTGAAGATGGTGCTTTCTGTACTGTTAGGAGTATAATCTTGCTACAGAGGTGTGTAGCTTCTGAAGCGCTACTGCAGATAGTAGAGAGAATTCTGAAGTACATTTGGGAATGAACACACTGGCTGCATGAGAGAAATCACTTCAGAAGAAAGATTATGGGTAGGAGATTGGGTTGCCAAGCCAGCTGGTTAAGAAACAAATAGCATGGAAATCTGGGTGTTTTTTTGTTAATAATCTATGAATGCTTCATCATGATACATATGGAACAATAGCTTAACAGTTTTTCGCATCTTTCTGCTTCATAAAATATTCTTCAGTACGATTGCAAATTGTGACATCTTTATATTCACACTTTTCTTCTTAATCAGCAACATACAAGGCGAGTGTATGAAATTCTGCGATTGCGTGCAACAGATATGGGTGACGCAGAGCAATCTAGAAGTTACAGGTTGGATGTCAAAAGAAGACTGATTGGTCCGTATAAGGTGCATATGACTTAAGTACCTTTTAACACTTATTCGTAATTGATTATGCACGTTGTTTTGCTTTTCATGAACACAATTGATGGCAATTATTTAACCTATCCACTGTTACTGTCTGTATCTGGGTGGGCAGTTATTTGGGCTGGAGGGCCTCTTAAGGAGTTTTGGTGAGCTGCTGGGGGGAAGCAACTGAACCTATCTGGCCTCAGGCCCATCCGCTGTGCACCCACTGCTGGGGGTACCAGATGGAGCAGGCAGGGTGTCCATGGACACCAGCCCAGGACTCCTACAAGCAGTGTGTGCCCTGCTGGGCGGATGAGATGGGGTCGTGGGCAGGGAGCTGTCCAGGAGTGGAACAGGTGGGTAGGCAAGCCAGGATTGTAGGAGGGTGACAACATGGGGCCAAGGACTGGGGCAGAATCATGATCCACTCCCCTCACATTCTTGCAACAGGCACCATTTCCATGGGCAGGGCTGTGCAGGGAGCAGGTTGCAACTGTGCCCCGGAACCTGTCCCTGCACTGTCACTGCACCACAGTCCTGGCTCCCATTCCACTCCTGGATGCCACTGCCTGCCCACCTGTGGCCCTATCCCAACTGCCCAGCTGAGCGTGCCTCACCTGTGAAGGTCCGAGGCCCATGTCCATGGAGACCCTGTCCACTCCGTCCAGCACTGCAGGTAGTAAGTGTAGAGTGGATGGGCTGGAATGCCGAGGCAGTGGTTTCGGATCTGATGGCAGCAGCAGAGACACTGGCAGTGGCAGCTGGTCAGAGCAAGCCATCACCATGGGGGCTTCCAGGAAGCTGAGTCCAACTATCATGCTGTCTGCCCTGCTTACACATTCAGGGGTAGCAAGGCTGGCTGTGTGCACCATGGTCTGGGCTGCTCCCCATGCTTGGGTTGGGTGGGGCCGAGGGATATGCTGTGGACAAGATAGAATCCTTTGGTGGGCTATGGGCTGGATTTTGCCCATCCCTTGCTTACGTGGTATGCAAGTGAGATCTACACAAGTGAAGTGCTTGTTCATGGTCACTGGAAGTAGTTTTTCACATAGCCATGCTGAACATCCTGTGTTTGATTTCCGGTAGTTCATTTTCTTAGGTTGGCAGGAAATTGTTGGGTTAAAATAGCCAACTAGAAGTCCCTTCCACCTAAAATCAGGATACTTTGGGGGAGTATCAATTCAAAGGTAATGAAAAAGGAAACATTTTTATTGTCCATTTTCACCAGTTCAGTTATAGGCAGACTGCACCCTAAATATTCCTAATCTTAGCTATAAATGAGCTAGATGTGGTACCAACAGCAGACTAGCTATGACAACATGGAGCTCAGCTTGAGCTAATTTATAGGGGTGTGTGAAACAGGCCCTATTTGATTCAGACTCGGCCTGAATTGGGGACAGTGATTGATCCATTGATTTGGATCACTGTCCCCAATTCGATTTGGCCAAATCTGAATCTGATGATTTGATGTTGATTTGGTGAATCAGCAATTCAGACACAAGCACAGCTTTTAGAAGTTTTTTCTACATACCTTGAAGTAGCAGCGTGGCTTGTGATCACTGCGGTGCTGGGGTGGATGCAGCGTCCCACAGCACCGCAGGGTGCTTGGCTGCAAACCTGAAAGTAGACTAGAAGTATTTCCAGCCTGCTTCCAGGTTGCAGAGAGCACACTGGGGGCCCCTCTCATGCCCTCCTGGCCTAGCAAGACCCAGCCTCAGGAAGACCCTGGGTGCCCCCCCCAGACCCAGGAGGCACCAGTTGTGGAGCCAGCAGGGTGTGGGGGGGCCCCCCAGCATGCTCCCCAGTGGACCCGGAAGTGCTTCTGGTCCACTTCTGAGTCTGCTGCTGAGTATGCTAGGGAGCCCGTGCACCATGCCCCACCCCCCCGCCCCCGTTTCAGTGGGATGCTCCATGTGCCACAGCATTCATTAGCCCCTGCTACCTAGAGGTATGTAGAAAAAACTTTCAAAGCTGTCTCTCTGTCCGAATTGCTGAATCTCTTCAAACTGATTCGGAGGGTTCCGAGTCAATTTGGAGAGATTAAAGAGTCCTCTTTAATCAATTTGGAGAGATTAAAGAGTCCTCAGTTCAGAGATTCAGCCACCAAATCGGGCCGAATCCCCACCAAATCGAATTAGGGACCAAAGCTTTGCACAGCTCTACTAATTTACCCTGCTTGTCTGTTCGAGCTGGCCCCCAACTTCCCAATGGGTTGCATTCCATTTCACGGCTAGGTGTTGTTAGCTTTTAGGGGTATGCGAAACAGGCCCTATTCGACAAGAATTCGGAATTGGCCCGAACTGGGGATGGTGATTCAATTCGTTGATTCGGATTACCGTCCCTGTTTCAGTTCAGCCGAGAATCAGTGATTCAGACATAGACACAGCTTTAAATTATTTTTCTACATACCTTGAGGTACAAGGCACAGCTTGTGAGCACTGCCATACTGGGGCAGATGGAGCGTCCAGCATGAGCGCAGTGGGGCACCCCGTGTGCTCAGCAGCGAATCCGGAAGTGGACCAGAAGTCCACTTCCAGGTCTGCCAGGGAGCACATTTCCTTCCTCCCCCCACCCCGTGTGGCCTTCTGGCTCAACAATCAGTCGTAGGGGGACCCAGAATGCACCAGTTGCCGAGCTGGGTGGCCCCCCTGCGTGCTCTCCAGTGGACTTACAAGTGGACTGAAAGTGCTTCTGATCCACTTCCAGGTCTACTGCTGAGCACGCTGGGGAGTCCCCCCATGCTTCTGTTTGGATGCTCCCTGTGCCTCAGCATCTCAGCATTCGTGAGCCACCACAAGCTATCTCAAGGTATGTAGAAAAAACGGTTAAAGCTGTCTATGTCCAAATCTCCAAATCTTTCCAAATCAATTCAGAGGGTTCCAATTCAGTTCGGAGAAATTAAAGGGTTGTCTGATTCGATTCAGAGATTCAGCCACCAAATTGAGCTGAATCTCCACTGAATTGAATCAGGGACTGAAGCTTTGCACGGCCCTATTAGCTATCTAGGCTGAAAATCTCTTTCCAGATTGATGTCAGCTAAAATTCAAAATTGGTATCTTCCATCTTATTCACACCAGTGCTTTCCCCTCTTTTCTCACAGAGTACAACACCTGTGTGTTGGGTGGACATGGTTTGTCTGGCTTCAGAGGTGAAATTGGTTGGGACATTAAAGTTTAAGTGGCTGAAAATGCATTCATGGGGAAAAGGGGAAGAGAAAAAGTAGATGAAAAATTTGTAGGACTTTACCTGTTGGGAAGACAGGTTATGTAGGGCTAGAGCCATGCATGAAGACAGAGCTGATAATTGGCTTTGCTATTTCTGTATAACCCAAGCCCTTCAAATATGAAACTTTAGATATTGTTGCTATTATTACTGAATCACTAAATACATGTTTAGCTATACTTGTTCATTTAAGCAGACTTCTCATTTTGCTTTTCCAAGAAGAGGTGTAACTGAATGATTCAGAGTGTTTTTATTTTAGAAAAATTTTCAGAATTTTATGTCCATGGTTTAAATAGATGATTTGAACAACTGACATTGCTAGTAAGGACATTTAACCAGATATTCATTTTGAAATATAAACATGAACAGTAATATCTCTGAAGTTTTTTTTATTTTTAAATCTGAAGAAATTCACAATTTGGGCAATACTAAAATGATCCATAAAAGTTGCAATTGTATTATGTGTATGTGTAAAGGGAGGTGGCAATTGCTTCTGTTTCAAGATTACTAAAAGTTTCCGTTTTAAAAATGTGACCTTTTCCTTAAGAAGTTCATGTCTCTATGGTCTGTGGCAGGACTTCGATGTTTGACAAGGAGACAGTTTCTGGGTTACAGAGGTGAACTACGTTTTGCTGTTCCCAGTTAAGATTTGCCAAAAATTTAAATGATGCCCTATTTTGCAGCTTCTGTTTATGCTCTGTAGACCTTGCTGCTGAAAATTCCATCTGCATTCTGTGCTCCTGCATTTTCATATCAGTATGCGTGTTTCATAGCTGGTAGGGTCAGAAGTGACCTGAGCAGATCATCAAGTCTGACCCCCTGCCATGGCAGGAAAGAGTACTGGGGTCAAACGACCCCAGCAAGGTATCTGTCTAGCCTCCTTTTGAAGACCCCCAGGGTAGGAGCGAGTACCACTTTCCTTTGAAGTTGGTTCCAGATCCTAGCCACCCTGACTGTGAATTAGTGCCTCCTGATATCTAGCCTAAATCTACTCTCAGTCAACTTATGGCCGTTATTCCTTGTTACTCCCAGTAGTGCTCAGGGGAACAGGGATTCTCCCATTGCCTGCTGGTCTCCCTTGGCCAGTTTATAGACGGCCACCAGATCCCCTCTCAGTCTTCACTTGTGGAGGCTGAACAGGTTCGGGTCTTGTAGCTTGTCCTCGTAGTGCCTGTCCTGCTGCCCCCTGATCATGCGAGTGACCCTCCTCTGGACCCTCTCAATGTTTTCCACATCCCTCCTGAAGTGCGGCACTCAAAACTGGATGCAGTACTCCAACCGCGGCCTGACCAATGTCATATGGAGGGGGAGGATCATCTCTTTGGATCTGCCAATGATGCATCTGTGGATGTATGACAAGGTACAGTTAGCCTTCCTGTGTCCACACACTGTCGGCCCATGTTCATCTTGCAGTCTATGACTCCAAGATCCTTTTCTGCCTCTGTGCTGACTAGAGGCGAGTTCCCCAGCCTGTAGGTATGCTGCTGGCTCTTTCTTCCTAGGTGCAGTACCCTGCATCTGTCAGTATTGAATCCCATCTTATCCTCATCCTCCCACCCCTGTAACCTGTCCAGATCCAACTGGAGCCTGTCCCTCCCTTCTAGCTTGTCCACTTCACTTCTCCCCACATCTTAGTGTCATCTGTGAATTTGAACAAGGTGCTTTTCACCCCCTTGTCCAAGTTGCTGATGGAAATGTTGACCAGTGTGGGCCCGAGGACTGAGCCCTGGGGGACCCCACTGCCCGCATCCCTCCAGGTCCAAAATAACCCATCCACCACCACTCTCTGGGTGTGGCCCTCTAGCCAATTGGTGACCCATCTGACTGTAGACATCGACACCACAATCTCCTAATTTTTTTAATGGGAATGGGGTGAGAGACGGTGTTGAAGGCCTTACCAATATCCATAAAGACTACGTCTACCGTGACACCTGCATCCAAGGATTTTGTGACCTGGTCATAGAAGGCCATCAGGTTGGTCTGACAGGATGCCTGTAATGAACCCATGTTGTCCCAAAGCATAATCTCCCCTGCTGGCCCCTTGCATATGTGCACCTGGATAATTTTATCAAAGAGCTTCCCCAGGACTGATGTAAGACTAATAGGCCTATAATTTTCTGGGCCCTACTTCCTCCCTTTTTTGAAAAGGGGGACCACAGTGGCCCTTTTCCAGTCCTTTGGCACAACAGGCAGACAGATGTTCATGCTGCTGACCTCATCAGAATATTCCTTGCAAGTTGCTGGAAGCCAGACCACAGAAATGTAAACCCAGAACTTCAGCTCATTAGTATGTCCTTCATAAACATTACTAAGCAGACTCTAAACTATTTTGAAGTTGCAGAAATCATTAATCAGGATTAAACCTTGAGACTTTGACTCCCAGCTCTGTGCTTGCTCTAGGCAAATGTATTGAGCCTCCAGAACTACTCTTGACATCAATTGCAATGGGTATCCAAGTTGGGCATGTACAAAGTAAAACCTATTGTTTTAAACAGCTTTTTATATTGTCAAACATTTAAAATGTCTTTACCTCAGGGATGCACCTTGTATTCTTAATACCTTTATTAACATAGGTGCAAAACCTTGCTATTTGTAAAGTGCTTTAGATCTGCAGCACTGTACAAATGCAAAATTATTTCAGAATGCTCAAAACAATCAATGTCATGACAGCTATATTCTGTTCTTACAGCTATTTCCTAGCTAGCCACAGTACGAATGAACTGAATACAGAAGTCCTGCAACATACCTACTTTTGAACTGTTTAGGCTAACAAGAGAAGCCACTTTTTATGTATTTGTGCTAAGTTTTAGGCTTAAGGAAACTTCTTAGGGTTGCTGTGAATAACTACTATGGGTGATGCTTCTGATTTTGTTAACTTTGTAAATACTTCGTTAACAGTGTAAATACCAAACAAGATGCTCCTTGTCCTTACATACAAAAAACTAGAACTCTTGGTTCTAGTTCTAGCTTTTTGTATGTCTCTTTGTCTCAGATGAACATGGCTACCAAGTACACTCCTTGTACACACCTTTTCCTTACTGCACTCTAAGTTGAAGGCATTTAAAACACTGAGGTTTACATGGTGTGCAAGTGCTAAGGTGCAGTTTCTCTTTACACTTTACATGGTGGTGCTAAGGTGCAGTTTCTCTTTTTCAAAACAACTATTTAAAGGCAAAAGATTTGGTATGGTGCTAAATGGGACATGATGACAGCTGTCCTAGTTTAGAGTTAAGGTGATGGGTTATTTGTAAGTTGTGTACAAGATGCTTGTTTAGGGCATAAAACAGGATTTCTGTTCCTTTTTTTTAATCCCCTCCATGAAAGAGTGTAGTGTGGACTTGACTAACTTTAAAGAAGAAGAACCTTCCCTTTAGGAACATGAAGGTAGATTTGTCTTCAAAATGGGTAAATTGTGGCTTAGTGGGTGAAAGGAGTGCACTTCTGAGAAGTGATTTGGGGGGCAGAATTAACATTTTTCTATCCCGTTTGATTTTGAAAAACTCATATCTGCTTGATTTTGATTAGAATATTCTTACTACTTACTTGGTCTGCAGAGCTAGAGCACAGTATTCAATGGCAAACTTGAATTCTGTTCTTTCTTACATAGCAGCACTATAGCTGTTGTTACTATGACAGTTTTGTAGAAGTTTCTTGGAGCTCATATCCCAACATGAATATGTAGCATGCATCAACACAGTCCCCATACATGACATCTATGGCTTCCCTCTGGACACCCACTCTTAGCCCTCTGCCTTATGCCTATTATTAAGCCTTCTCCCTACTAGGTATCTGTTTTCTATCTCGATCCACCAGTCAATGCTCTTTATATGAAATCTTGAAGATGATATCTTGTACTTCCTGTTTATTGTTTCAACAGAGTTACTGTATTTTTTTGCATATAGTGCATCCCAGAATAAGATAAACACCTTGTTCTTGAAAGGAAAAATGAAGAACTAAAAATCTTCCCTTGTAGTAAGCAATTGAGTAATAGTAGTAGGGAGCCAAGACTGTTCATTGGTCTGCTCACTGTGGCTTGAGCACAGAGTTACTTTTGCATTTGCCTGTTAAGTAGCAGAAGCTGCTGTTACCATGTTTCTCACAAATATGCACTTCAGTTTCCATCAGCTTTTTCTTTTTCATGGTGTGTTATATGTGAGAAAATACAGTAGTTTGTTGCTTGGCTGATATATCTTTGTATTAGGTGGTTTGGAAATGAATGATCCTGTCTTTGACTGTGGGTTGAACTAGATCTCCAGAGATCCCTTCCAGCCCTGCTTTTTAATTCTCTTGCAACTCTCCAAGGAAGTCATCTTTTGCAACTGAAAGATCAACAACTCCAAGTTTTAGAAACTGGCACATCACTTGGCCTCATTGCACTGGTGACATGCTTCTAGAAAAATGGTTATTGGGACTTCAGTTGATCAGAATGTGGATTCATCTGTGTTGTAGAAACCTGCCCTTTCCCCAGAGTCCAGAATTATTCTTTCTTAGATTATGACAATAGAATGTGTCTGTACTATGTTGCCAGATGTGAGAGATGATCAAAGGATTTAAAGGACAATGTAGAGAACGTACACAGTATACGGGGATGTTTCAGTAAATCATTCTGCCAAGAAGTTACAGAGTTAAACCAGTGGGTTCTCTGATTTTTATCTTTTGCATCTCTAAGAGCTGAAATTCATTCTATAATAATACTGTTCTTATTTCTGCTCCCAGCACTGACAAATATGCTTGGAAGATGGACATCTGTTCTATCAAGCTGTCAGCTCTGTGCCCTCCATCCTAGCCAGAGGTGCCCTGAAAATTAGACTGGATACAGCCAATCTGAATCTAACACCACAGTAATTGACCATGGCCTTCGGTTCTCTTATCTGAAGGAGATGTCAAAGATTGCCAAAGATTTTTATGATGCAGGGTCTCATCATCAGGCAGGCACACCAGAACAGCTCATCTTTAAGCCTGGAGATTTAAGGGTGGTAATTTCAGAAGTGCTTACTCTTGGCCTAATTCTGCTGCCATTGAAATCAGGGTGAAGTTTAGGCTTGTGCTAAGCACTTTAAAAAATCCCAGTATATGAGAGTGAACTTTCTGGATTCCTGTCTACTACTCCCAGCAAATCTAAGGGAATTTAACTGCAGAAAACAGTTCCTACAACTAAGATTTACTATCAGATGTTTTTGCACATGCAACCTAATATGTGTTTTAATATGTGTTTTACCAGTTGATACAAAAAAAGACTTTTTAAATTTTTAAGGGGGTTGCTTTTTATTTTCAATAGTGCATGCTACCCTTTGAAGATTTGCCACCACCTCCAGGATACTGGAGGCTATAAAGTCCAGCAGAAAACCTTTACATAGCTAGAATAATATTTGTCCTTATGAAGATTATGAAAAGCCTGAAACATCAAGACAAGCAGAGACATGGGCTTTGTACTGCTGCCATTTGGATTTAGTAATCAAGAGGAAAAAAAATCCTAATTCCATTACAGCAAAGAGCTGAATAGCTCCATGGTTGTTTCAGAAACTGCATCTTAAGATTTATGATCAGGTTGCTGTTGCTCCTTTTAGTAAGTGATGTCTATCCTAACTGATCTTTTTTTTCTATAATCAAATGAAACATGGTTTCCCCATTTAACTCTTGGCTGCTTAATTTTTGGAAGAAGTGGGAGACTAATAGCAAATTGAAGTGGTAAACTCTAAGTGATAAAAGTGACTGGTCAAAATATGAAAAAAGTATAAAGGACTCTGACAGTAGTAGATAAAATTAAGGAATCTGGCAACTTTGAGTGACCAAGAAGTTATGAAGGGGTAGAATGCATTGCAAAGGAAAAACACTACTGGATTTCAGGAAGATTTGGTCTCAAGTATCCAATTCAGTTAAGACCCTTCCTTGCACATCTGTAACCAAGTAAAATATTGAGCTGTTTTAAGAAAAGGGTAGTAAGCAAGCTGTGGCAGTGCACCTTTAGTACCTGCCACTTTAAGGGCAGAAAATGGGTAGCAGCCAGGTGCCTGATGAGGGCACCATTTTGGCCCAGTGATAAAAGCTGGGCTGCAGTTTGCTGCAGGAAGGAAAAAGGTAACAACAGGCTGAGAGGCTGCTCTGGGAATATCAGGAGGTAAGGGCAGGGTCTATGTGGTAGAGGTGACCTCTTGTCCTGGGTAAGACGTAAAACTGCTGCACCCTGCTGGAAAAGTGTGATCTTGTGGGGCTCCTAGTGGCATGGGATCTCCCGGGAAATGCTAGGCCAGTTACCTTCCCCGGTGAAAGGCAGGTTGGGGTGCCTTATAACCCCAGTCCCACATCCCTTGTGGTATTGTAACGAGCAGGGGGAGGCCAGGGCTCAAGGCGCCCGGAAGCAGAGCTCAGGCTGGCAGAGTAACCTGGGGCCACGCCCAGGTGGTAAGGGAAAGCCTAGGGGTGAGTGAGTGGCCTGAGTGAGGGGGTGATGAATAGTGAGAAGCAGTGAACAGAGCAGCCCTGTGAGTGTGGACAAGTGAGGAGGCCTAGTGGAGGCATAGTTGCTCGGCAAGGGGCCAGGAGTGAAATGGGCCTATGGTTGTAGAATCGCACAGTCAGCACTCAGGTGAGGGTAGCGTGAGATGCCCAGCAAACTGTGCTGGGGCTGACCAAGGTGAGGAGAGCTAAGCCTGAAGCCAGATGAGGCTGGGCAGGATAAGTGTGGCCCTGAGAGAAAAGTATGAAAGAGGCAGGGTAAGAGCCAGCAGAGCAAACGGTGAGAGATGGGTGGCATGTGAGCAGCCCTTCAGAGCAATAGAGAAGAGCTACAACTGTGTGCCCAGTTTGCTCTGGCCATAAGCTGGAGAAGTAACACCAGAATAACATTTGTGAGGCATGGGACCCATGGAGGGGAAGTCAGAGTGGGTATTAGGCCCTTGTCAGCAGGGTAGGTCAATGGGTAGCCTCTCACCTTAGTAACAACTCTCATATTTTTCCATCAAGGCATGGCAGGGAAGCAAAGCAAGCTGTTACCCTAGGAGCAGGGCGGCTGGTGGAGACCTGACAAGGAGGCCACCCTGTTACACAAGTCAATGTGTTTCATATGTTGTCAATTTCAGTCCTGTGTTCCTCTTCATTCCTCAGATGCTGGATTGTTTGACACCTGCTCTATTTCTCTATAGCAATTCTAATGTTTCCTGACTGGAAGTGGACAAACTATTTGCTTCATCAACATTGATTCCTGTCAATTATGTTTTAATCAGTATGATTAAATTCCCATTATCTTTGAGGTTTTTGCTAGAAAGCTATGTTAGATTTATGAAACTGTAAATACAATGCAGTTATAGAGGGCAGTTTAGCTCTTAGTGCAGCAACATTTTTGGCTTCTGGTTCTTCTCTGCTTGGTCCCTACCTACATGATATGTATCTACTAATACTTATTCTTTCATGTACATGATCTTCAGTGCTGTTCTCAAAAGATTGTTAGTATAAATCACTAATAGTCTAACACAGGGATGCAGTGTACATTTCACAAGTGAGTGTGTAGCAGACCAGGAAAGGGCAGGCAGCACAGTGGCAGAAAACAGAGCAACAGATTGGACAGAAAGCAGAGCAGCTAGCCAAGCTGCAGAAGGGGATTGGAGTGGCACTTTTGGCAGGTGTAGGGTTAATTTGAGGCATACCAGCCAAAAAGGTTGACTCCCACTGCCTTAACATTAGATCTGCTTTTGTTATGGCACTGTACCCTAAAAAGGATACAGTGGGGAGAAAGGGGATACATTTATATTTGGTAGTCATTGCTAAATGAGGTGGGATGCAGTCTGGCTAAAGATCAGTATAGATGGTTTATAAGCCTGTTTAACATCAGCATAGTAGTAATATATAAAATAGTATCAATTGAAAGAGATACCAAATTAAGTTGATATAAATAGATTACTACAAAAAACTGTAGAGAACAAATAAATTCTTGTTGGCTTCAGAAAAAATTAAAAATTACCATTTTTTTTACTTTGTCATTCACCTTGTTAGATTTTCAAGAAAAAGCTTTACCAGAAGAAACTTTGCTACATCCCATGCTTTTGTTTTTAAAATTGTTACATTTTAGGAAGTGTATAGGAAATAATATTTAGGAAATAATTTCATTATGTAAGTGTAAAGGCATGTATTACATTACTTACATTTAAGCTACTGTTTGTTTGCTTACTTAGAAAAAACAGAGAGAGCTGGCTAAGATGCGAAGATGTCTGAGACCAGAGGAGTTGACAAACCAATTGAACCAAATAGACCTAAATATGCAGCATGAACAGTTAGAGGAGAGCTTCCAACAGCTTGTTTCAGATTACCGAAGGGTGCTAGAACGACTTGCTCAAGCATGAGGATTCTACCTTTCAGTACAGAAAATGTGCAGATTTCTATACACTCTTGTGACACAATTCCACAATCGCTACTTAATTGCAAAATCTCGTGACGTTTTAATCACAATAAAGGTGACTTGTGTTTTTCTGTGCATTTTGAGTATTTATTTTTTGTTATACATGTAAAATAATTGTACTTAGCTTTTGGGGTCACTTACTGCTTAAATAAATGATACAGATTCTGAGATATATTAATACTACACCCATTTGAGTTTCCTTTAGTTTTTTTCCGATGTT
Source organism: Caiman crocodilus (assembly GCA_030014935.1). NCBI lineage: Eukaryota > Metazoa > Chordata > Crocodylia > Alligatoridae > Caiman > Caiman crocodilus. The sequence continues at coordinate 40,526,119 of JAGPOW010003685.1, forward strand.
CTGAGTTGCTGAAGTGAATCAGAGCATACTATTAGAGTAGAGAATTGTCATTGAATTTAAAACTACCACACAGACCTCAGAGAGCTTCTCCAGCTGGGTGTTCACCAGGGCTGGCTGAGTCTCACCACAGCTGGCTTGTGCACTTAAGCTTTCCTTGGTGTAAGCAGACGGTAGCATGGCTCTGTCTGCTGCCTCTTGGTAGAAATGGGACCTCACAGCCCAGTTCACTTAACATGAGGTTCAGTGCTGATCTCTGATTTAAAGCACACCCTTTCCTAGAAATCTAACCTTGAAGGCACTCTGGGCTTAGGCTGTACCTTGTCAGAGCTATTTGATAAATGAAGCAAATTGAAAGATGGAAGCCACAGTAGAGAGCAGCTGGTTTTTAGAATCCTTACATTAGATAGATACAGAACTAGACAAAACAAATACCTGTTTCCTCACCCACCTTGAGTCAGTCCTCTGAGGGATCCACCACCAGATGCCCCATTTCTTCAATATTCCCTGTGGAGTTTAGATTTGATAAGTTGATTTGTTGTGGATCACAGCCATAGCGGTTTCCATGGAAATAGAGGGCCATCAAGGTTTAATGGCTATCTTGTTTCTCCACTCCTTGGAATTTCAGTCCTAACACAGAGAAGGAACAAATCCTACATTCACAATGGAGTTTCAGTTCCTTATCAATTAAGTCATAAGCTGCACATAGAATCCCCAAATCATTACAAATCTCCTAAATGTTACTTTGAACATGCCTTGTGAATACTTACAGGAAATGTCTTCAAAATTCTAATTTGCTGTCATTCATAATGTCTCTTCCATATGATCTTTGTTTATATGTTCCTCAATATCTAAACATCCTAATTAAACAATGTAAGCATATCACTGTAAGAGTAAATTCAAATAGTAGTGCTTACTGAGGTAGGTTGTTGAGAAAGTGGAAGGAAACTCAATGATCCAATTCTGTTCTTGGAGAAGGAGAGAGAGGAGCAGTCTAGAATCCAGCAGCTTTGCTTTACCCCTCCCCTTCCCACATCCTTATGAATAATGGAGATAGATCTTCTGCTTTTCCCCTTGAACCTTGTAATACTTGGAATGGATGTGGCAACAAGAGAAGGTAGAGACTCCCTGGAACTGCCCACTCAACCTGGAAGGAGGTCTGTAGCAACTGTGTCTCAGGCCTTGGAAGGGAGGTAAAGAATCCTTGAAGGAGTTGAGGTGTTAGAAAATTTGTAGAGGCTGGTGATAGCAGAAATAACACAGGGAGCAGGATTGATTAGGTTGGAAGGGAAGAGTTAATATCTAAGCCAAGATAAGCAGTTGGGGTAAGAGCTGGAGTGCCAAAGGGTAAAAATCACCTCTCTTGATAATTTTGTGAGAGTAGACTCAAGAGCTACCACTTACTGAGTCCATCTTAGTTCCTACCAAATAGGCCTGTGTCAAATAATGGAAGCACTAGTTAAATTTGCCACATATTGTGGATGGAATGTAGGGGTTAAAAGAACCCCCAAAACCATATGATTTTTTTTAAATGTTTGTGATTGTGAGGTGTATGTTCATGACTCATTTCTTGAGATTGACAATACTGATCTAGTAACACACAATCTTCAAAAAAAATTCCAAAACCATAAATCATCAACTATTGATTTGTTCTGGTGTAGTTGTCATGTGAGGCCATCACTTCTCATTTCACTGTTGTCAGGTTATTAAGCACTCCAAACTCTTTGCGAGTTTAATTACATGAAGTCCTAAAACCAACTCTTATACCTCAGTTTAAACAATTACCAGTTTGCCTTTGACAGCTTTACTCTTCAGTTTGCCAGAACAAAATTATTCTCACTGAAGTTGATAAAACACTAATTTAGTTGATACTATTAGACCACTCTCAATACTGCTTTGTGACTTCTAAATTAACTTTAGGTATGATTCTACCCTGAGGAGAAGCTGTCTAAAAATACCTTTTTATTCAACATCACCTAATCTTTGAATAAATTCAAAAGTAAATGTTTGCTTGGTTGCTACTAGAAGTGCACCAATATATCAGTTGCCTGTTGGATCAGCACTGATACAAGGGAAGTTTACATTAGCAGCTATAAGCTTTTTTTTTTTGGCCATTGTAGCTGATATTGCTTACCAACTGATTATGCCTTCTGGCCAGGGCCCTGGACACCTTGGTTCCCTCTCCCCCATGGGGCTGGGGGCCCTGGGTGCCTGGGTTCCCTCAGGGAAATGACAGGTTTCCCCTTGCAGGCAGGCAGCATTCTAGCCTGCCAGGGGTCCTGCTTGGGGCTGCTGGAAGCAAGATGCTATGGGCTGCCACCCAGAACACCTAACCAGGAGTACATCTGGGCAGCAATAGCTCCCTGCAGGTAAGTCTATGGAGGGGAAGGGGTATAGGGGAGGAAAGGAGTGGGGTGGGGTGCAGATCAAGACCCCCACAGTGAGGGAAGGAGTGGGGCTGGGACTGGGGGCACTGCCCAAGCAGGGCAGTGCATGGGACCTGGGGCTGGGATGGGGAGTGGGATAGAGCCACAGGTGGCTCATCTGGGGGCCTTCTCAAGGGGAGGCATGGGGAGGTCATGTGCCCCTCCTTCCTCCCAGATTTCTGTATGGGGCAGATGTAGGCTGCTCACTGAGGGTTCAGGGCTCTCCACCGTGTTGCCTTTACCCCGGAAGCCCCATGCAACCCATGCGTCCCCTGCCCCCACCTGGCAGAAGTAGGGGCAGGCAGGGGGTGCACAGTCAACATGGGGCTTCTGGGGCAAAGGCAGCAGAGTGGAGAGCCTGGAGCCCACAGTGGGCAGTCTGCATCTGCCCTCACCCTGCTCAGCTCTACTCCACTCAGAAGTACTCCACTCCATTCCCGTGTTTAAAAATGATGGCGGCAGTGCTTGAACTAAAGCTCATTTGATTAATTTTAGTTCAAGCGCCCCCACTGCCATTTTTAAGTGCTGGTACACTGATGCATGTGATCCAGGAGGCTGCTGGAGCGCACCAAAAAGAAAGATTTGTGTTAGTAATTTAAAATGGCTTACATTATTACTAAATATTGGTTATTGGATTGGCATCAGCCAATATGGTTGGTGAATAATCAGTCAAGACGATCTTTATTGCTGCACCCTAGTTACTACAGAGTCCTATTATTTTGTAAATGTGAGCAATAAAGAATGCTGGACATGGAAGAGTGAGATGGAATTTTTTAGTTCATGCATTCCAATGATCAAGTCCAATTCTGTAGCGTTCCATTTTTTTTAATCCACTACCACCAGGGTTATACACAGAAATAATTTCAGAATATTGTTTAATGGGGGGGGAATTATTTGAAAATCCAATTCTCCCACTTACTGACCAATGCTAAGTTTAAGAGTTCTGTGTTTCCCATGCAATAATAGTGGAGAACATCATAAGCACCTAAAATGAAGCAGGAAATAAACATCTCTTAAAGACAACACAGTTCAAGGGAGAAAAAGAAAGGATACCTCACCAAATCATGAAGATAATTTAATTCAACTCTAAGTTCCCTGATCACCAGGCTAGGAGGCAGATCTGACCTGAAGCCTCTTGGAAAGATCTGTGAGAACTTCTTTGCCTTCCACAAGTAGTAATTGGATTTCCTATGCTACTGATTATCACAGACCCTTGAGGATACATTTTTTCTGTGCAATCTGTGTCATTTTTTAAATTAACAGAAACACTTTCTGATAGTGTCTGTAAATGGGACTGCAAAATCCTCCCAGCAAAGACGTTTCTTTTGACTTCCTGCCTAAATGCCCAGTCTTAGAAAAATGGTAGCAAAGGAAAAACAACCAGTGAAAATGAAGAAATGTTCCATCTGCTCTATCACCAGCTGTGTATCTCCTAACAGGCAGTACAAGTAAACTACAGATATTAGATGAACCTTTAATCTTAATGCAACTGCTCTCACCTTTTTCCTTCACCCCTCATCTCCCTTCTTCCCTACGGTCCTCCCACCCCTCCAACCAGCAAGATTGAGGGGACCTTGCCATACCAAAGCTTTCTAATACCTCTGTGTTCTCAGCTCTCCCTCTGATTTCTGTCAACTTCAGTATTAGCCACCTTAGGGTGCTCTCTCTTGCACATACTTGGGCCAGGAACCCTAGCCTTCACTCAAAGTCCAGTACTTCATGATCTTGGTGCCCACACCAAGCTTCTTGGGTAAGGCTGTCTGGCTTTTTAATGTCTGATATTCTATCTGGTCCTCAGAAGCTGAATTTCTCCAGTGACCTCTGTATAGCTATGCCACCTTACAAGTGGACAGCTTGCCTTTCTTTCCACCCCTCCTTCCTAAATCTCTGTGGTCTGCAATGGAGCAAGTATTCAAATGGAACCTGGGCATACAGAGTTGGCAGGACAACAGAAATAGTACTATTCCAGAAAGAAGTCAGTAAAAATGTAATATATTCATTTTTAGAACAGTAATAATCTTCTGTATTACCTGCAAAAGGAATGCTTTTGAAGCACCCCAGAATGCTTGCACAAGGAAACCAACAAGGCAGACTGTTTCCTGACACATACTTTGTATATATAGGTATATATAGGTATATTTGTATATATAGGTATATATAGTACCTATCCCAATATTCTTCTCAGCTGAGATTCCCTGTAGATAATGCATGAAACCTGAGAAGAAATGCAACAAAGTAACACAAAAAGAAATCTGCCTGTTGTTTGGGGTAAGGGAGGGAAAAGGAACAAAAGCTTAAATTATGGTAGTGATATAAATATAGGCGTATATAGTGGACCTCTATACCTGACACAACAAGAAGTCCTTCCTATGCAGAAATACACAACTGCTGAATAAATTTTAATCCAGGCAATTCAAGACTGATCTAGTAGTTTCTCTCTCCCTCTCTCTCTTTCTCTGTGTCTTAGTCAGCAGGACGAAAGTATACTATGACTCAGGAATCTTTTCGGTTTATATATGCAATATTATATTATTTTTTGTCATTAACTGAGACTTTGCTGCTCTTTATCTTATTGTAGGACTGTCACACGGTAGAAGCAGTGTAATTTAAGTCCTGTGTTGTATATTTTACCATACCACCTTTCCTCCCTCTATCCGTTCTAGTACTGCATCAAGGTGCTTAGAGCTGGAAATGTATATTTGAAAAATTATCACGTGGAAGCTTGTAACTGAGTAACAAGAAATTGATTGCTTAACATCATATTGGGCCTCATATTGAGCAAAAAAAAAACCAGGTAACAGTCAAACAGAAAAACTGATTTCTCATTCTACACTGGCTAGAAGTACTGTGACAATGATCAGTAAGGACTGTGAGCTTTCCCAAGCACTAATCCTAGACTAGTGGTCAGAAAGAAGTCCATTTCAGGGAATAAAGTCCCTGAATTCCAGTGATTCCGGGCTTTTACTGGGATTTCACAGCCACAAATCTAGTTCCGTGAGTGAAAATAAAGGTGACTTTTGTAAAATGATACTGCTAAGATTGCCTCTTCCATAATTCCTGGAACACAGTGTCTACAACATGAATCTCATTCTACTGATAAGATGCATATCCATGGGATAGTGGACATGCTGCTCTATCCCCCAGCTACACAATCCAGTGGGAAGAATAAAGTATGAAGCCAGGATAAATAATAAAGACAATAATAATAATTAAAATTATGATGATTAATACTCAGATACTAATTTAAATGATAGTGTGAATAGTAATAAAATGAAACACCAGGATAAATAACCATTTTACTTTAATTAATAGTCTTTTTCAATACATTTGTGGAGTCTTTGTAACCTCCTATGAAGTGTGTAGTGTGGCGGGCCAGTAGGGGGCGCTCCCGTTTTGAGCCGCCCACCTCCCTGCGCCCGCCCACCTTCCAGGCTCCGAGTGCCTCCCTTGGGGTGCCTCATGTCCGGCCGACCCCTTCCCTGGAGCCCACCCGATAGCCTGGGGGTACCGCCGCCACCA
>JAGPOW010003685.1:40532160-40553949 GCA_030014935.1 Caiman crocodilus
GGCTGATGGCTGCTGCCTCATGGCTAAAGGCAAGATGGAAGCTGCCAAAAGACCTCCCTTCTTCTTCCTCGGGGCCTTATATACCCTCCGTGACCTCAGTAGCCCGATCCAATCGGAACTGCTTAACCTGGTCACAAGCTGACCCCTTTCCCAAGCATCCCCTGGTCACCTCCCCTGAGCGCAGGCCCCTAGGCTGGGTCGTTTTTCTCCCAGGTGATGCATCTCCTTCCGAGCCTCTATCATGTGACCCGGGTTGAAATCCCTGCCCTGAGTGATTCACCAGCAGCCCCTCAGGCTGGCTCAGGGAGAGGTTTGTGGAGAGGGGCACCCAAGGTGGCTTTTCTGCCACATGTAGTATTGGCCCAATAACATTTTGGAAAATGAGGATCTGAGATTGTGCTCTAGTCCCATCACTATAATAGACAGTATGAGCTAGATTGTCTATTTTATTTGCTATGACAATTTCTAAGGTCCCAAATTAAACACATTTAGATCTCCAGTACAGAAAAGCAATTCTGAAAGTAAAAGGAATGTCACTGGAATGTCTTACTTCAGTTGAAACAATTCTAATTAGTTCTTATGACAAGTGACTGAATACAATAGTCTTGGGTTCTGACCATACATGTATCTCATTATTATCTTGTTCATTGTGAAAGCTTTGGAGAAAAGTGGAGTAGGACTGCGAGCTCTCTGTTTCCACTGCAGCTGCAAAATTTCTTCTTTTAGAAAGTGTAATGTTAACAAGCCTCATATAAAAAGAATGTGCTCTAGTTAAGCTGGTCTGCACAGTTAAAGTATATTAGAATGAGCATCAATGAAATCTAGTCCAATAAGGTAGGGGGAGGCTCAGCATCTGCCGCCTTGTTTCTAAATGCATTATCATTATACCAGAGGAAGTGTTCCACCTTTGATGTCAGATATTTTTGAAATACTCATCTCCCTTCCCATGCTTTGCTTTATTTTTCAAATACAGCATGCTTTTGAGATCTTTTTCTTGTTCTCATAGAAAGACAGAAATGTGTTATTTGTTAGGCAAGTAAAAGAATTGTGAATAAGCCATTTTGTCAGAGATGTTAGGTAACAACTGAATCTAATCTTTATCTGTTTTATATGTTATGTATCACTGACTTAGGGACAATATTTCTTACTCATACTTTGTAGTTTATGCAGAAAATATGAATCAGAAAATGATGAAGCATTAAGGTTAAAATCTCAGGACATTAAATGCCATTAAAGGTGGGGGAGGGAAGGGAATCATTCAAAGACCTAAAATGGCCCATAATACATTCATTCTCTCCTTATCGTGTACATATTAATTTCTTTTTATGCAAAAGTGTACATGCACCAAAAGAATACACGTTCTGACCATGCAGCATGATCTCTAGTTCACTGGACTGAACCTCACCATGCTTGCTTTCACCTGAGACATGGGGAAAGCTGAAATCTAACTTTTAGTTCTGTTCAAAAAGTGTAGTGCTTCATACAGCTTGTGTATTGATGGCTTCTGAGCCCAGAGTACCTCACACCTGTGGACGGGGTTGAGGGTTAGGGTGGTTATCCAACATTTCCTACTCAGTGACAGAGGAAGCTGTCAGGGGAATCAGCATGAAGATTTAACTTCAGTTACAAGGAAATCAATTATACAGCTTGATCTGCATACTGTAACTGACCCAGACCCAGCCATCAGGGCAAGGAAATCCCAAGGATTTTAAATGATGCCAGAACTACTCTTATACTATCCTAGCAATTTACTTGCCCACAATAGGCAGGTTATTGTATGAATAGCTGCAGTTACATACTGTATTATGGCTAACACTGGGTTGTTTCTTTTTGTGTGCCAGAAGCCCAAGTATAGATCAGAGAATTCAGAAGACTGATATAGCCTGCTTCTTCTCTGTGATTCTAAGGAGCAAAAAAGCAAATCTTTTGCAAATGTTGCAATTCTGGATCAGTTTCAAAGACAGCCTGATTGGGAACTCATTAGTCATAGTCTCTAATGTATGTTTAGATATGAATTATTTCTTCTTTCAGTAACCTAGCACATGTAAACTTTCAGAGTTAGACTGAGAACTTTGATACTGATACAGGACAAATCTATCTATATTCAGAAAGAAAAGACCTATTAAGTCTAAGCATCGTAGATGTCAAGGACTGATCCTACTCTGTCTAGGTACTTCTAGTGAAAACAAATAAATAAGATCTTACTGGGTTTTGTATCTTTAGATGCAGCTGTATTCTTATATCCCTCAACAACTTCTGAAGCATAGAGGAGTGTTCTGACCATTCAGCATGAGTGAGCCTTAGTGAGTGACAGGTTTACTCACCTCTTACCTAGGAGTCTTGGAGAGGAATTCCTTGCCACTAGGTAACCAAACCTCAAAGTGCCTTTTACTCCCATTTTAGCTCTGTTTCTCTCTAATTGGGATTTAGCCAATTTAATTTAAAAGGTGGAATACTGATTTCAGCCTTGAAGTCCAGGCACAGATCTGTCAGCTGGTTTATCTACTTAGTGAGACTGGCTACAAGAAGTAGATTGACTTACAGTTTGTCTCTGGAAGCAACACAAGATAATGTTATTGAACTATAGGTGATGGGCAAACCACCTGCCACATGATCCGATGCACATGGGCTAACACTTTCTAGACAACAGCATTTGCATGGTGGTAGCTTAGCTTTAGTCTCCTCCTCCCCCCATGGCTCAAGCAGCAACCTGCTCTTCACAGGACAGGGTAAAGCTCCCATGATTTCCCCCAGGCTGTTCCCTGAATGAGCAGGGATCCGGCTATCAAGTATCTAGGTACATGGATACCTGACACATGGAAAATATCGAATTTTAGTGATTTTTTAAAATTAAATCTTTGTAATTTCACAAGGAGGAAGCCTTGATCACCTGAAACCTGAGATACTGCTTCTGCCTCTGTTCAAGGTAATTTGCACCATAACAGAGCCTCACAAGAGAGCTGACAGACACTTTACCAGCTAAGAGCTGCCTGCCCAAAGGAATTTTCCATCTCTTGACTCCTCTGTGAAATCCTATGAAGTATGAACTTTAATTTCTACTCAGGAGAACTTTTACCATCTTTTCTCTGATGCCTGATGAAGGGTGCTTGTGCCCTAAAACTTGCAATTAAAGATTTTTTTTCCTGCAGAAATCTAGTTGGTCTAATAAAAGATATCACCTTTACCACGGGTCCTGGGATCTCACAGAAACCTGGAGTCTACTTCTGGTTCATGAGCTTCACAAAACGTTTATCTGCACTCCGGGGAAGTGAAAAGGTTACTTCCTCATAACCTCAGCCTTGAACGGGTAGCTAGAGGGCTGCCAACGCCATTTGCATCTATTCCCGCAGGTTTCCTCACATGACGAAATGATATTAATGACTGATCTGCTGTACGGAGTAGACTTTAGGCCAGGAAGGCAAGTGCAGGTTATTACTGCATTAGAAAACCCACGGGACTACTGTATACATTGGATATAACATTTATTTGCCAGAATGCCCTAGCATTTCTCTCGCGGGGGACCCCGGCAGTCTCTTGGAAGCTGGTATCTCATTCTCGGAGACGCCAGGGCAATGCTGGCGGGTTGGCAACCCGGTATAGACCCCTGCTCCCCTCAGCAGGGAGCTCTGCTGCAGTCGCCTCCGAGTTCAAGTTGCCTTTAAGCCACATCACAAGCTGTGCGCGTGCGTGTGTGCTCGCATGTGCGTGCACGCGGGCAGTGTACGGGGGTGCGCTTCTGCACACGTGTGCCCCGGTACGTGCGTTTGCTCCTTTTGGCCTACTGATGTCGCTCGGGGAGTGCGCGCCACGACCCCCGGCGGCGGCCGCACCTACAGCCCCTGTGCAGCGCCCCTTTCGGAAGGCGCGGGCGAGCGGGTCCCCTGCCGGGTCCCGCCCCCGGTTCCTCCCTCTGTCAGTGCTGGGCGCAACCCACCCACCCGCGGCCACGTGACTCAGGCCCAGTTGTCCAAGATGGCAGCGCCCAGAGTTGTGTGCACGCTGCGGCGCGGGGGTGAGTGCGTGCGAGCTCTGCGGTGAGGGAGGGGAGTGGAGCGGGCTGGGCTGGGCTGGGCTGGGGGGGGAGGAGGAGGAGGAGGAGGAGGCGGCGGCGGCGGCGGCGGCGGCGGCGTCACAGTCACAGTCACAGTCACAGTCACACTGCCACCGAAGCGGCCCTCACACCCCTTTCTTTTCCTGCCCCCTTGAGCGAGAGGGACTGCACCGCGCGTGGCAGGGGCGGTGACACAGCAACGCCCCACCCCCGAGAAAGACGCTGACAAACTCAGACAGCAAACCTTTCTGCTCCTGAGGCTGCGTCTCGCACGGAAACAACCTGAGTTTAACTGGAAAGGTAGAGGTGGTCTGCCCATCGCGGGAGGGAGTGTAATGTCTGCCACAAAACCATGGACCGTGGAGGAAAGACTTTAAGCAACACCGTGGTTTTTCCAAGCAGACGAACATGTAGTCACAAACCAACATTTCCTCACTGAGTTTCTGTAGCTCGAGAGACTTGAGGATTATATCTACTGCCAACAATTAGAAAATTGTCAAACATTTTGGTTGGAGAGATCTGTAGCGAGCACACGCACATGCACAGCTTGAGATGTGGCTTGAAGGCAACTTGAACTTGGAGGGGACTGCAGCAGAGCTCCCTGCTGAGGGGAGCAGGGGTCTACACCAGGTTGCAATTTTCTAATTGTTGGCAGTAGGTACAATCCTGAAGTCTCTCAAGCTACAGAAAACCAGTGAGGTTATGGTTAAAACATGGTTCCCGTGGCTGACGCAGTTTTAACTTTGTTTGCACTGTCCCCTGTTGCTAACACCATCCTAGCCCTTTTATTTGTGAAGCTCCAGAGTAGATAAAGCAGTGTGGTTCTCAACTGTTTCAGACTCAAGATGCCCCTCATTAGACTCAGAGTACCCCTCCATAACCTCTGCGAATTGAGCAGCAAGCTGTTTTTAAAATTTATTACAGTGCTCACCTCTTTGCAGAGGAGCCATACAGAGCACAGCCCTAAATCTATAGGCAGAAAAAAAATATCATCCTTTGGCCTTGGTGATGAAAATGTACTGATATTTTTGAAAGCCTGTTAAATAATCTGTTATATCAACAGAGCATTAATTATAACTGTGAAAAGCATCCTTAAACTCCACTTTGCATGACAGCATAATGTTAATGTATACAGTTACTGTATAACAAAAGTTCAGTCTCTTGTCTCATGCCTGTTGTTCTGCTGTTAACTTTTCTTTTTGATTTTGTGCATAAACTTTGAAGTAAGTTTCAAGTTGAAAATATAAAAGCCTTTTCTTTATAGCTAGCAGCAAGCTTTGTAGGCAAAAGGAGTTTTTGTGGTAAGTGGTGAAGGGTTTTAGTCATAAAGAAATCCCCCATTGTGCAGTTGAACTCATACCCAGGAAGATTCTCAGTGTTTCTCCTTCAGAATCTAAACCTGAAGAATCTAAGTTCCAACAGCCAAGATCCTCCCTTTGTTACATGTCCTTTGAATCATTGTCTTGTCAGTCCCTCTTTTACTTGGATGTGCCATCTGTGGTGTTCAGTACCATGTAGAATCCTTCTGTCCTGAGTCTCAAATGAACTGGGCTTTACTGTAGCAGCTCAGACCACCTTTCCTTAAAATTCAGAGGCTTCTAAAACTGGTAGTGTTTTCCAAGGCTTCTTATCTAAACCATTGGCTCCCAACCTTTGTTAGACTGAAAGCACCCTTTGCTAGACTCAGAGCACCCTATGAAAAATGCCAGCTCTTGGCTGTCACTCATTTTTTTGGTTACGGAAAAATACTAGAGTGATTCTTCTGTAGCAAGGAACTCAGAAAGATCACAACCATTTAGAAATGTTTTTAACACTATAAAATCATATCTGAAATCTCTGGGTTCATCTTGTGAATCATGTTTAAGTGTTTGCACACCTAACAGTGCTAAAATTGCATGATACCCTGCAGCACCCTTACAAAGATCTCATAGCACCCCGGGGTGCTATGGCACACTTTCATTGGGAATCAGTGATCTAATGTGTCAGGTTCTTGTTTTAAGAAGTGTGTTTGTGTGATAGACCTCTAGAGCTGTTTTGCCTTGGGTTTTTCTTTTTGTTTAGACTGCTTACAAATGTGAAAAATCCCCAGCGTTCTACTTTCAGCTTGGTGCGCCCCTACACTAAGTACAGCTCATGCCCAGATGTATCATGTCAGTTTGACCCAGCTCACCCAATATCTGTATAGATCACGTGCTTCAGCTGGGCTTTTTGGTGCTTTTATCTAATAGCTGATTGAATCAGCTATTTGATATAAAAGAACCAAAGAGCTCCACTGAAGCACATGATCTATACAGACTTTGGGCAAGTCAGGTCAAACTGACGTGCTTCTCTTTGGTAAAGCTCTGGTTTTGGTTTTTTTCCCCACATCTGTCAGCGGCTGCTGTGATCTAAACTTACATTTGTATCCATGTCTATTCCAAGTTATTAATTTTATGTTGCTAAGGTATCATACAGCTCTTGAGAGCTTCTATCTTATTCACCTTCCTTCTCAGTTCTGCATTTCCAGAAGTTTAAAAAGCAAAATCACAAAGGAGTTCATAAAAGGTTGATGAGCCTAAATCAAATTTTCCCTGAATTGGACAGTGCAGTAATTTAATTTTAAAATACTAAAAGATGGAAAGAATTGAAATTAGATTGCTGTTGATCTAAGAAAACCCATTCTACCTAAACTGAGTATAAATTACCTTTTTGTCAGTGTGTCTTAGTGATATAATTTCATATTTTTTGAACATTTTAATGTATGATTAAGAAGAGTATTCTCAATGATGGAATAATTTCTAGAGACTGAGAAAATAAGCATATCTGAAAACCTTGGGGGTGGAAAATTTGCAAGTTGGGTAAATACCCTCTGTTGGGTATTAAAGGGTTTTTGGCTAACTTTAGAAAAATCTATGTTTATTAGGTAAAAAGAAGGCAGATTATTTTGCTAAAATAACTGTTTTGTTTTCTAAAAGAAAGTGTGATGGGGAACTTAATCTAACATCATACTTTACTGTTTGCAGACTTGCATTTCAAAATATGATTCAGTATCAAGTGCAACAGAACCACTTAAGAATATGAGTAATCAGCATGAATGGAGTTTGGGCAGAGCTGTGTTAAATGTGATGTTAAAAGTATTCAGAAGAACTATATTCAAACGTATTCTTGCAAATAGGCTAAACTCGATTTTGCTGCAACCATGTTTGAACCATATTTAAGGCGAGTTTTGCAGTCAGCAAAGAGGAGACCTAATTGTATTTACCATTTTGAAAAGGAAAATTAAGAGACAGCCAAAACATTGAAACATAAAAATGGCATGCTGAGCTTGCACAGTATGCATTTACACATTAATATGGATTATATGATGTTACATTGGCTTCTAGGTGCTCTAATTGCACATTGTGACAGTTTTCAAGTGTTAAAAATAATTGCACTGGTGACATTCCATTGCTAATAAAAAAATAAAATCAAGGAATTACAAAAACCTACCTACATAAAGCAAACACTATCCAGAAGGGTCTATGACATAACAGTCCTCTTGTGGAAACTGATTTACTGATTGTAGACATATAAACCATTATAATGAAGAAGTTCCTCCAGCTTTTGTGAGCATATTTCTGTCTTCAGAACTATGTAGTTGCTGGGAATATATTTACTTGGAAATTAAGTGAGAGTCCAAAATCTAATGGTCATTGTCATGTGCGACTTCCTTACTCATGACATATTGAAGTACCAAAAAAAAGATAAGATTCTACTTTTAAATGGTTCCTATACCGTGGACCATGATAAGTGCTTCTGCTGTGTCTTATATTGTTTCTTTGTCTCTGATAATGAAACAAGACTCTATAATATTGATGCTTCAAATAATAGGTCATGCTTTCAAAATTACATAATTGCAAAACTGTACCTGCTTGTATATGTCCAGAATATATTTATGTAACCATCCACCAGGCTTGTGTATAATATGTAATTTCTTGTATATTTTGGCTATTGCTTGTACATTTGGTAGCTAAGTATGCATTTGGATACTGTATTCAACTAGAATACTGGAGCAGTATTTGTCATTCCTAAAAAATAGTGATGAAGCCTGACCTCGCCAATTATTTTGGAATTACCCTCCCTGCATGACTTGAGAGTTGTATAACAAACATGTCTGTAGTAAACCAAGTGCCTGTTTAATATCTGTGGAAAAAAAAGACATTTTAGAAAGGTTTGAGTTTTTCAGATCATGTATGGTGCATGCCCCTGGCAGCTGGGGGAGCATGGCTATGCTGGCGACAGCAGGAGCACAGTGGCAGGAGCCTAACAGTGGTAAGCGCAGAGCTTCTGCAGTGCTGGTGGGGGTGAGGGGTGGGGGTGGCAAGTACCAACAAGGGTCGGTGACCACCCGCAGGTACCAGTGGCAGCAGCCAGGGCAATCGTGGACTGCTTGCAAGCGTCACCGGCGGTGTTGGCAGTGGGGTGGTGAGCAGCAACCACCTGCAGGCACCATCGACAGCATCAACAATGCTTTCTTGCAGGGGGTGCACTGCCCTGCTCAGGGGGTGCACGTGTACCTTCATGCATCCCTACACATCACCTCTGTTTTGGATTATTGATTTTTTTTTTTAGTATTTATTTAGTATTATTTTATTATTCTTTATTTATTTTTGATCAAGCAAGGCTTCCTTAGTACCCCAAGTTAATCAGTAACATTTTTTTCTGGGAGAAGAAAACAAATAGGAAACTCATGTTGTTGGCAAGTTGAAAAAAAATAGTGTTTTGATGCATAGACTAGTACCTCAGAATTTGGTTTGGAGCAAGTGCTGAATGTCTTAGAGGACAAGCTGATAATTTCTTGAAGTTCCTATGTTTGCCCCTCTTAGAAGCTTGAATCAGATTTAATATTCTTGTCCCTGGCCCTGGACTAATTATTGCTTGTCCTATGTTGCAGCCTAAAGTGATTTTAGTAAAAAATTACATACTTCTAAGGAAAAAGAAAATGTTTTTTGGTAGGATGATCTTTAATGAAAAACTCAATCATTTGAAACTGCACAGAGGTTTAATAATATTTGATTAAATCCAGTTGGGGATGGATTAGTGTGTGTGTGTGCACGTGCATTTGACGTTTGATATGGTTCTGTTGCATGAAAAACTTTAAAATACTTCTGGTATATTATGTTGGACTCTGCAGCATCTTTGCATGAACTGGTGTGTAGACTTATTGCTTGGAGACAGAAAAATAAAGTCCCTACTACATGTCTCTTTTCTTCACATCTCTTGCTTTCAAAACTTGCCTGATTTCCAGAAACCCACCCCAAATCAGAACAATCAGCCTAGTCTACTGGGTTTGAGTCAGTTACAACCTTTCCAGTTTCAGCCAGCTGGGAGGGAATAGGATTCATCCTACCACTTTGGGACATCTCTTTTTACCAGCTTCTCAAATCTGCATGCAACTCCACCCAGATCTGTTATGTAGTAGATGAGAATCCAGTAACTTTTTCCACAGCAGAGCACCTTTTTGTATTGTCATGTATAATGCTGTATAGAATCTAAACATTATTCTGAATAATTAGAGGGATTAGAAGCATTGTAAGTAAATGCCTTGCTTGTGCTTATATGGATTCCCCAGTTTGTTTGTTATTGTAGACTCTTTCTAATTCACTCCATTAAATGCCTCTTCCTCCATCTTTCTTTTTATTGAGGAATTTGCTAAGTAACATGACCCTAGCTACAGCATGTTCAAGAAAGTAACTGACCTTCAAATGGCTCCTTCTTTTTCCTCCCCACCTCCACTTCCAGCTTATATCAAAGTCAACAGAAACACATCCTGCTTGCAAGATCTGCTTCCAACTTTAGATTATATCTTCTGCTCTTCTTTTCCTATTTGTTTTTTACATCGTCACCTGGAACGTGAGTCTGGTCTTTCTTGCTTTGGCTAGAGCTTTGTTATTGTGTCATGTAACATTCATAGCAAGGTTGAGGGTGCTGAAACATTAATAGGAGCACATGGGACCTGCATATGGCTCTGTGTTGCACTTAGATGCTCAAACCAAAATCCTGGTGCTTGATTCTTTTTTAATGTGGCCTTTTGGCTAAGATCCCTGCCCCATAGAATTTGCAATCTAAATAGCCCTGACAAACAACAAGAGGAGGATGAAATATTATTTCTATTTTACAGATTGAGATATGGAGGTACAGAGATGTGTTAAGTCTTTGGCACTGGCAGACATTGGACCCAATATCCAGAATCCCACAACAATGCCTTACGCAAAAGGTCATCCTTCTAATCTTTTAAGATAAATGGGTGGCAAAAAAGCAGAGCTCTTAAGCAGTTGGACTCAACATCCATTTCAATGTCCGTTGTTGAACTTTCACTTTCTTCATTCTTTATCACTGAATAATTCTTCTCCATTTATCTTAGGGCTTTCTAAGCTAGAAAGGATTGGAATTTCTAATGGAATTCTACTCTTAATATTTATATTTTAGCCTAAGATTGAAAATAGAATCTGTTTTATTCTTCACAGACTGTTTTACTTTCTGCTAGAGATGGGTCTTGGTTAGAAAGTACAGATCGGAAGAGGAATGTCCTTAAGTCAAGCCAGTCCTGAAGCTGCACAGACTGTTGGGGCACCTTTGATGTAGTAATAACTTTCCTTCATTCCTGCCAGTCTTTTGCAGTCTTTGTACAATCAGTTTTAATCCCATTCATTTTTTGATGTTGGTGGTCCAGCTTGTCCTAGGTCTTCCTCTCCTTGTCTGTCCGCAGCACCCTGCAGGACAGTGTTGGTAAGGGAGCCTTCTTAAAGTTCAAGAGTAGCTGAGTCCAGAAGTTAGGTATGAGCTGGTCTTTGTTGTTTTCTTCTCCCTCGGCTTGAATAATGAACTAGGTCATACCATGCCTTTTTTCAGTTTTGTTCCCTTAACCTACCATAGTCATGTTGGTAATATTTCCAGTATTATGATTAAATGAACAAACAGTTTTTTTATTTTAATTATTTTTTAAATCTAACTTTTGAACCTCAAGTAAATGGACTATGCCCCTTTAAACTACAGACCCACTTTCTACATTTAGTTAAATTCATTTCTCTCTGGTCTTAACACTGAATTTCATTCATTAGTCCAGAAGCTACTTGTAACAGGCATAGGCAAAAATTATGCATACCAGAAGAGTTCTAAAATAGTGTGTCATGTACATTGTTTAGTTCTGGAAAAACAATACTCTGTTTCATTCCAACAAAATTCCAAGTCCTCCTCGCACGCTATGAAGACTGATTCATTTGCATCAGTGCAGAAAACTAAGAATTCAGGATTAGGGGCAAAAAAGGCCAGCATTCCAGTTTGGATCTGAAGTGAAGTTTACTCTACATGATAGAATCTTTATGTTATCAGGTTGTATTGCTTCCTCTGCACTGCGTGCTTAAAATATTCTGCTTATTTTCAAGAATTTTTGGCTACTTCTGAGCCAGTTAATAGACTTTTCCTAGTTTGGGATTGTCTTTGGTGTTGAACCTAGCTATGTAGGTTTTTAGATATCTCAGACTTCTTCCATCACCCGCTAAAATTTAGATGGGTTTGATTTGAAGTCCTGGTACTGATTCTCTTGATTTTTGAGCAAATTAAAACTAAAGCCCACAAGTCCCAGTGTGAGCAGCATTAAGTCATAATTTTGTCATCAAAACAGACTAGATACTATTTTAAAATCAGTAAATGATTCTTCTCATGGTCTGCAACAAAAGGAATTTTTGGATTAAAACTGTATATAGGCTTCATAGATGCATACAGTGTTCACGATTGTTATTGGGGTGGTATGAAAAAATTCAAGGGATCTATTTTTAGAGTGTTTAGTACTTAAATTCTCAGTGGAGAGAATTGGTAAGTGTTGCTCTTGTTGGCAGTTTAGGTATGCTGAGGTGTTAGCGTTGGGCTGCTCACAATGCTACTATCGCCTAAGCTTTGTATGAACAAAGACAACACATCGGTTGCTATTGCTGTCAGCCCAGCAGCTTTCACCAGCATTAAAATTCAGTTGTTAAATATTTTGATGAAGCAGGGGGGAGCAGTCTGCTCAATTGCTTGTTTGCTTTTTCATCTCCCTTTCTCCTGCCAGTATACTGTGCTCTGTTCCTTGGTCGTTGTGGCTGTTGTAGGTATTTCCAATTACCTTAAATAGTGTTTGTATCTACCTTGCACATTTAGCCTAAATGTTACGATACTTATGTGAGAGAGTTGCTGAAAGTTTACAAAGTTGCAGTGTATAGTCTAGTTTACAGTTACTGCATCCTGTAGAAAGAAACTGCTTGGATAAAGTAGCATTTAAATTTCATTTTTTAGTTTTCAGTTACATATTTCTGGTAAGGTCTCTCACCACTATTGTTACCTGGCGGTACATATATTTCATCGAGTTTAGACAAGCAGTCTACCTGGACTTGGGTCCAGATGAACTGTTGTAACTGATGAACATAAACCCTCTCTGTTAAGGAATCCAAGACCTATAGCACCAGGATTTCCAAGGGGAGTTGGAAGAAAACTGTTCAAGCATCAGCTCTTTCTTTGATTATTTTCTTTGTTATTCCTACACAGAATCACTGTGTACCCTTGTGCTAGTGTACGTTTCCGCAAGGGAAACTTCTGAGTGGTTTGTTGTATATTTAAAGAGTCTTTTTCACCAAGGAAAACAAAAATAATGAACAAAGCACTCAGAAGAAAAGGTTACTCTGACAAATTGCTTACTAATAAAGTGATAATCTATGTAATAAAATAACAAAAGAATTCTTATAGTTCTATTATAGTTGTGTTAACATTTATCACATTATTAGCTAAATTCTACTACTGTGGGAAATAATAGTGGTAACATTAATTTTTGGTGTTAAATGTTTATTTCTTTAGTCTGCCTCATTCTATTTAGAATAGTATGCCACTTAAATACACAAATAAATTACTTTAACTGCATAACATCTTGGTGGGTCTTTCATTAAAATTGTTTTTATGATTACAGGGTAAGTGTTAATATTCAATCTAATTAAATGTAATTGCATTTCCTGTGTGATTTATTTTTAGCATGATTTAGCATGCATTTATTTTTTATCTAAAGCTGGAAGTTGGTCAGGCTTTTATAAGAAAAATATAGATTTAAGATGACACAAACAGCAGCCAGTTGAGGCCCATATTGTTTACAATGCACAAGCTAAAAAATTTAAAGAAAACTGTTAATTTTATGGGACACTTAATATCTATTTGACCTTCAGCAACTGCCTTTTTCTTATTTTAAGCCTCCATTGTCTTGTTATGCTATGGATTTTTTTTCTTTACTGTTTTGGGTTTTCTTTTCAGTTTTTAAATTTGAAAAAGGAGGATAATTTGAAGTTTTTTCTTTTATTCCTAAATCAGCTTTTCTGTCATGGTGGACTGGGCACCCAAACTTATTCATTTTTTTTCTGTTGCTCAAGTCTTAACCTATTGCTGCCTTTCCTTATCTTTTCCTATACTGCACAGTTCTACTGAGGCATATTTAAGCTTTTTCCTGGTAGCTTGAGAAATATTTTGATGCATTTATAAGGTGACCTCCAGTGGTAGAAAAAATGGTTTGGGGCCATTTTTGATTTTGTGATATATAGTGTTTTCATTTTAAACTTGGGTCGTCTTTATCTTGGAAATCTCTATAGTGGGGAACCTGTGTAGTTCTAGCAGTGGTTCTCAACCTTTTTAGACTGAAGGCACCCTTCTATACCATTTACTAATTGAGCAGTATTCCATTCCAAAAAAGTAACTTTACCATGCTTACCTCTTTGTAGAGGGGCCAGGCAGTAGGCGTAGTGGGCCAGGCAGGGATGAGCCTGAAGCTACTCTTATCTGCTTATCTTTTCATACCTGGCTTATCTCCTGCACCTTATGACATCCTTCAAGAATCTTGGAGTACCCCAGACTGCTGCAATATTTTGGCTGAGAATCATTGGTGTATGGCATCACAGGAGTGAACACTGAGAAGAAAGATGCTTATCAAACTACTTGACAACTTTTACTTATGATCACTCACAAACATCTCAGAAAAAAGCATGTTAGTGCTACATCTACTTTTGCCCCTTTGGTTAAGGTATGTCACAGAACTAGTTCAGTCTTGATGTTCCTGATGTCAAAAATAAGTAGGATAAAAATATTTTCAGGCCTTTCTTTCTTATACAGTGTTATGATGTTAACTGTAGTAAAATAATCTTTTTGCATACCATTAGTAAGAGGAAGAGTTCTTGTAAAGTTAGTCATGCTCATTCAAAAATTGTGATGATTACAGAAGGCTTGAGATATTAAACTGAGTCTATTACTGGTATTATGGGGGGACTTAGCAACCCCAGCTAAGGTCGAGGTGCTGTTGCACTAAATCCAAAGACTATAGTACCTGCCCTAAAGTGTTGGGACATAAATGGTGGAAGAAGAACTGGAGGTTCATAAGAAATGAATTGACCTGTCTGGAGGGAGACTCAGGTCTCTTGAGTTCTGTTCCAGCATCCTGTCCACTGGACCACACTGTTTATTTCTTCTACTGATTTGTCTCAGTGGGCCTTAGAGATCTCATGGCATGTGTATTTGGCAAGGTCTTTTTTTCCTGTGTTATGTGCAAGTGGAGTGAAAGGTGTGATCTGAGCACAGGGCTAGGAACCAGACACTCTTGGATTCTGAGCCTGAATCTGACAATACATTGCCTTGGACATGTCATTTAACCTCTGTTTCTGTTTCTCCACCTACCAAATGGAGATATTTATCTACCTCACAGGTGTGTTGTTGAGATTAATTAGTTGTTTATAAAGCACTTTGAAGATGAAAATCCCAGTAAAAAATGCTAAGTATTATTATGCATGAGCTCTTGAGTGTATAATGGTTGTTTCCTTGCATGGTGTTTAAAGCAATTTGTGACATCCCAAGTATGAAAAGCATCATATGAAATTAAAGTCTAGTTTTTGCTTTTCCTTTAAGGAAAAGTCACTCAGATTTTATGTCCATGGGTTTAAATTAGACCATATACCTGCCTCATTTGCTATTGATAGTAAAACTGTGAAAGTTGGATCATCTCATGAGAGGATCTGGCTTCATTCAGTTCCCTCCTCTCTCTCCTACCCTACCTGTTTCTTTCCTTCTAACATCTCAAATCTTTAATTTCCTTCCCTTTTGCCAAAACCTTCCCCCATGCTTTAACCAACCCTTGCCTTCACTAATGTGATCTTTCCCTCCCTGACTATCAAAGCTGCTTTTCAATCCAGTCTAACAGGCTACTACTAAACTTCCTCCCCCCCAATCAGTGGCATCAAATATATTCACTGCCGCCTTGTCACATTCTGCAGTTTTACGCAACCTGCCTCTCATACCCTTTGCTGCACTCAACCCTCCCTTTTACTTCCTTACGCTCATGCTTTTGTGACTTCTTCTGTGATGCCTCTTGCTTTGGAAGCAAGCTTCATCTTCTTTTAGTGCGTAAAACAATCACCTTTACTTCCTTAAAATCCCTCCCTCTCACATACAATAATTCCATGACATGCCTACAATCTGTGAAGCAAACAAAAATGCCACAATAAGAAGCAAGGGTGTTTTTAGTGATACTTTTTATTGAACTAACAGTGTAATTGGGAGAGATGTTAGCTAAACTTTCAGGAACAAAGTATCATTCCTCGGATTTGGCAAAGAAGAAGATACAGTCAAAGTTAAATTCTCTCTCAAAAAAAGATGGCACAAAAATAACCCTTGCTCTCCTCATCTTTCCAGGACCATCACAGTTATAACACCCCAACCCTACTACAAAAAAGAAGCAAGATTTACTGGTTTTGAAATTGGACTATCCTGTTCTTGAATATCTATCTAGTGCAGGGGTAGTTAACCTGTAACACAGGCTTCACAGGTGGCATGGGCATCTTGTGTGTGTAAGACGCAGCAGATTAAGGTGGGGATCAACAGCACAGCAACAGAGCAAGAAGCATAAAGGAGTGCAAGAGATCAAGCATGGTGCAAAGTATAGGACTAAAAGGCATAACAGCAGATTGGCTAGGGAGCAGAAAACAAAGTGGCACATTGGTCAGAGGAAGGGAATCATAATGGTACTGATGGAGTCTGAGAGCTAATTTGTAGCATGCTTGCCAAAAAGGTTGGCCCCCACTGATCAAGTGTAATCGGTATCTGCACTGTGGTCTGTCCAATTTCAATGAAGAATTTCTCCTCAATTTAAAAACAGCTAACAAACTTTTGTAAGATCTTACAGGATTAGGACAAAGGTATAAAAGGAACAAATGCCTCAGTCTTGCAATGATTTATGCCAGGAGTTGTCAACTGAGAAGGCCCTAGAGCAGGGGTGGGCAATTATTTTGGGTGGAGGGCTGCTTACCCAGTTTTGGCAGGCTGTCAAGGGCTGCATGGGTAGCCCCACCCCTTGACAGGTGCCCCACCCCCCCAGTCACCATCTTGGGACCAATGTCCCAATGTTTTGGGATCGGTGTCCCAGGGCCATTGTGGTGGTGACACGCCCCCACAGGCTGTAAAAGAGGTGGGCCCTGTGGGCCCCAAAACCCAGAAACATCCCCCATGGGGGAAACTTGCCTCCGGCTGGTCTGTTGGTGCAGGAGCCGGGACTGCGGCCACAGCTGCACGAGCCGGCATTATGCTGGCTGTTTAAGCAGCTGTTCCCTGCATGGGGAACAGCTGGACCAATTGCAGTGGCTGTACTGGCTGCCGCGGGGAATTTTAAAAGCCCTGACAGCACTGGTGAGTGGGAGGAGGAGCCAGAGGGAGGGCGAGATGGTGGGCAGCATGCCAGACATGCTGAGGCTCCCACCGGGAAGAGGCACAGCGCCACTGGCAAGGCAGCAGCAAGCAGGGCAGGGGAAATATTCAAGCCCCCTGCTGGAGGCAGAGCAGGGGAAGCACTTTGGCCCCCTTGAAAAGGAAGAGCAGGGGAAGTACTGCAGCTCCCTGCGGGAGGCAGACCAAGAGAAGCAGTCGAACCCCCTGGAATGGGTAGAGCAGGGGAAGGGATTTGAGCCCCCTGTAAGCGGCTGAGGGAAAGGAGGTGGCTCCACATCCCGCTTCTCCCCAGAGGAATATTTTTTTCTGAAGACAAAAAAAAAAAAAAAAAAAAAAAGGAAAAGGAGGAAGATCAAAGGGATAGAGAGATAAGGTTCAGGCATCAAGACTGGAGGGACACGAGCCGACTAAGCCCACTCAGGTGTGTGTTTGGTCCCCCCCTCCACCTGAAGCAGACTGTGGGCAAGCCCGTGAGGCCAAAACCAACATTGTACCATCATGTAACCAGTTGACAAGTGGATGGGGTGTAGGGGAGGCAGAGCCCCAGGGAACATTGCACCAAGCAACCGTGAGTACAGACATTGTCAGGAAGTCTTCTTGCGAAGATCTCCACTGAATGCCTTCTCTGGATAGCTTAATAGCAAAGTCATGGCAGGAGAGTCAAGGGGAGGGGCTACATACACGACAGGCCATGCCACCCATAAGGCCCCAGTTATCACAGCCAGCACTTGAGGGGCCCAAAGTGGAGCACTGGCTGGCAGGGGTCTGTGGAGCCAAGCTGGGCTGCACCAGCAGGGATGGGGGAGCTGGCCTGGCTCCTTAGAGCCCCTGCCAGCTGGGACTCCATGCTCCTGCCACCCTGCTCTAGGCCATGCCGGCACTGGCCCCAAGGCACCAGTGTGGGCCCCGTGCTCCTGCTGCCTCCCGCACCTGCTTACTCCCAGTGCCTCCCAGCCCCATAGTACAGGTGGAAGGCAGAGCACAGCCCTGACCCCCTGCTCACTGGCAGGGAAGAAGCTGGTGCTGAGTGCAGGGAAAAGTGGCCCGTCACCTGCCTTGTAGCCAGCACTCTCTGCTGCAGGTGCTCACAGCCACAGGCAGCCCCATGTGGGCTGCAAGTGGCTATAGCGCAGGGCACCAGCTATGGGATGAGCGAAGGTCTGCTTTTTCCTGCACTCAGCACCAGCTTGTAACTTGCCCCTGCTGCCAACCTGGGACCTGCCAGCTCTCAGCTCGCCCATCACGGCTGCATGCAGCAGCAGCAGCTGTGGCCCCCCTGATTGCTGCACTGGGCAGTGTTTGCTGCTGCAGCCCACCCAGAGCTCATGCACTGGGCAGCCCACAGGCAACAGTGGCAAACACTGCCCACCATGGCAAGTGGGAAGGCCACAGCTGCTGCTGCCATGGCCCCAACAGGTGAGCCTGGAGCTGGCACAGGGCCCAGGCTGGCAGTGGGGTTGGGTTGCAAGCTGGTGCTGAGCACGGGGGGAGGTGGAGGGGGAGTGACCCCTCACCTACCCCATACCCGATCCCTCATGCTGCAGCCGTTTGCAGCCTACATGGGGCTTCCTGTGCCTGCTCCAGACAGCCCTGTGCAGGCTGTGAGTGGCTACAGTGTGGGGCTCTGGCCACGGGCTGGGCAAGGGACCACTTTTCTCCATGCTGGGAAGGAGCCCAGGGAAAAGCTGAGCACGGGGAGGGAAAGTGGCCCATCAGCTGCACCGTGGCCGGCGTTCCCTGCTGCAGCTGCTCACAGTCTATGGGCCTGTCCAGAGCAGGCTCAGGCAGCCCCATGTGGGTTGCAAGTGGCTGCAGTGTGGGGCTCCGGCCACATGGCAGGGGAAAGGCCATTTCCACCCCCCTGCACCCAACTTTTCCCAGGGTCACTTTTCCCCGGGCTCCTTCCCTGCCTGGGGTCCTCCTCTGCCCTTCCCTCTACCCTTCCCCCTTACCTGCAGTCAGCCATGCAGTCTCAGGCCAGTAGCCCCAGCTGGGGCTTCCAGCTAGGGGGCGGGCCCTGCTGTTGTGAGAGCCCACCGGGCTTCCCCTGGGTCCTATTGCCCTTAGTTCCTATCATTTTTGGTTCCTGTCATTAAATTTCTAAATTTCTTAGGGGCCCTGCAGGCCAGATAGAATGGCCTCGCAAGTTAGATGCGGACTGCGGGCCATATTTTGCCCACCCCTGTCCTAGAGGATACTTGCAGGCAGGCGGGAATGAAGTACTGCTGTGCAGGTGCCACCTACTCAGCTGGATGCGTGGGGTGGGGGAAGCGTGTACGCAGTAGCTGCTACCGCTCCAAATTCAGCTGCATGCCACCCCCACACTGCGTTCAGCTGCCTCCTACTCCTGCATCCGGCTGTGTGCCCCCCTTGCGTCCAGCTGCTGGGGATACACTGATCCAAAAAGGTTGAAAACCCCTAACTTATGTTCATGTGTAATTAATGAAAGTAGTCCCACTGGCTTCAGTAAGATGTTGTAGATCGGCAGGGTAATATGCATGCATAAAATGCGTGACTGAAATGCAAGAGAAAGACAAATGATATGTGCCCTGCTCAGATTGTTTGGGGATTGCAGGTGTCTGAGGGTGCTGCCTGTGGTTTTGACACTATAAATGTGATAAAATGTGTTAGAATTGTTTGATGTCAGTTTGTGCTGTCTCTCTCTCAAACTAAGATAAATATGTCAAAACACACACATATATACTTGTTAGAGATATAAAATAAACACACACATATATACACACTTTGGTTAGTCTATAAGTAGGGACCTACTGAAATTGTGATTTTTGCAGATTTTGCAGAAATTACGAAATCAGGCAATATCTGTGAAATCCACGAGGAAAAAAAGTGCTGAAAATAAAATGCTGGCTCCCCAGTGAGAGCCAGTTGTCCTCCTGGCTGTTCAGCCTGTCGGGGCAAAGGGCAGGGGTGTGGGGGGTAGCTGGCATGATGTGGAGCAGGCAAGATGGGTGCCACTCTTGCCTCTCACCATTGAGTGGCTGAGAGGGCTGTCTGCCACCAATCAGTAATGAGGGGCATGGCCACATGGACAGCCCTCTCAGCCAAGCAATGGTAAGGGTAGGGCCATATGACAGACAGTCCTCTTAACCAATCAGCAGTAGGGATGGTGTGACCACGGACATTCAGCCAATCAGAGGCCTTGGGGCGCTGCAGTAACCCCACAAAATGGTGGCTGGCCCTGCAATCTGTCGGTGAAATCAGCTGCCTTCCTCCTTGAGTTGGATAGACCCCTCTCTATAAATTGCTAATCTACACTGCCTTCTACTGATCTTAGTTTTGCCATATCTTAATACTGTTTTTAAATTATATACAAGAATAACCATTCTTGGAATAACATTTACTAAATAGCAGTTATATAGGTAAAGTATCCTTATTTAGGAATGCCTATAGTAGTGTGGCATTCTTGGGAAAGTTGATAGCCATTAAATTGATAAAAACAGTGTGTACACACCTGAAAAACAACTTTATTATTGATATGTAAGATTAAACATGTGAGATAAGAGCAAATGACTAAATATTTTACATAGAAAAAATAAGAACGGAAAGTTTCTTTGCCTGTTTTGTTAGATGATGAGTTCCCCAAAATATTCTTCATTTATAGCAGTTGTCTCTTTCCAAAGTGATAGTCTTCTTTTACAAATAGTTTCCAATCTATAAAAAAGGGGGAAATAGAATCCAAGCATTTAAAAACTTGCCATTTACTTTGTGGAAATCTTAGAATTAGAGGATTGTTGTATATAATCATTGGATGTGATATGGTAAATTAATCCTGTAGCATTATAGGACAGTAAAAGTTTTATGGATGTTTTGATTGTTCTTGGTTTAAAAGAGAAATAAACTTCTGCTTTAAGTATTCTATAAAGTGTCCAGTTTCTAGTCCTTATACTTTCTTTTTATATAAACTTAAGTCACCTTTATAAATAGTACTAGGAAATGTTATTTCAAAGCATACTTTATACCACATAGGACTATGACAGTCATGAATATTATTTAAGCTGAAATATTAATATTTATGGCATATCAAATGTTCTCAAATGAAGTACTCTTTGGATTAGATATGGGTATTTAAGTGTGCTGTGCATATGTAAATGAAGTTTTGCATTGTGTGGTGTTTAAAGTTGTAAAATCCAACAAAGATAATGGTGGGTAAAAAAAGCCTGTTTTCATAATGTTAGTCCCTCTATGTACTACTGAGTTTGCTAATGGTCAAGAAACAGATTGAGAAAAGAAGAAGCAATTGTATTCTCCCAAACTTTGCCTTTGGAAGTCACAAAAATGGGTTATTGTTCATAGGGAACAGTACAAATACTCAAGTCTGACTGATATGTTATGTAGCTAATGCTTGGTAGAGCTTCAGTGTGCCCATAAGCTCCACTGGACTGACTCCTTGGAACTGAATTTGTTCTTGACCCAGGGAGGGGAGGAATCGGTGATACCTTGCAGATCCCTTCAAGTTCAGCACAAGAATGAGATGCTGATCACAGTAAATTTTGCAGGTCTGTGGTCCCACTGCTGTCTTGCAGAGAAATGAAACAGCAACCAGTAGCGGTGTTTCAAATAATTATTATCCCTGACCTTCTGAGCTGATGCCTCTGGGAATGTGAATGAGGCAGGTCCCACCTAAGAACAGGATAATCAGGGACATGGTGTATTTACATGCATCACACAAGAAAATTGAGATCCTAATTTAAGAAAAATTGGAGTTTTGAAAAGTTCTGAAAAAATATGGGCTGAGATGCTATGGCCATTGCATAACCCTAACGGTCTCTCACCCCATCCTCATTAAAAAGACAGGGAGCTGTGGCATTGACCCCTACATGGTTGAGTGGGTCAGAAACTGGCTGACGGGGCGCTCCCAGAGAGTGGTGGTGGATGGGTCGGTACTCGACCTGGAGAGATGTTAGTAGCGGGGTCCCCCAGGGCTCAGTCCTCGGGCCTGCGCTGTTCAACATCTTCGTCACTGACTTGGACGAGGGGGT
>JAGPOW010003685.1:40554049-40621428 GCA_030014935.1 Caiman crocodilus
GGCTGAGGTCCTGTGACCCCAGCACTTGTTCCTGCCATTGGCGGGGGGTCAGACTAGATGGCCTGCTCTAGGCCCCTTCTGACCCTAGATACTATGATTATTATTTTGAGTAAATACTTTCTTTAGACAAATGGTGATAACCTCAAATATGAAATTTACTACTAGATTTTAAAGGTTATTACTGTATAGTTTTATACTGTAGTTTATAAAAGTTAGATTTTGTAGTTAACATTACAGTGGGTTAAAAGTAAGGATTTAAGGGTTATGCTCAGACTTCCAAACTGGATTTGGTACCATGTTTCTGATCACTCCCACTGCTCCCTTATACCTCTTCTTTGCAGCGTGGACAGATCTGTTGATTTTTCCAGACCACACAATAAAAATATATGGCAAAAGAGGTATTGTATAATAATTTATTGAATTAACTTATTTTTTTGACATTTTGGTGTCTGAGAAAGTTGAGACCTGCTGATATGCAGGGTTCTGTTTTGCCTTTATCAATACAAGTTGGATTTGTATGGCCTCTTTCAGGCATCGTATTGTCAAACTCCTTACACAGAGATAATCCAAAGCTCTAGAGTAGAGTGTATTGAGAAATGAGCAAGAGCCAGTTTGCAAATGGTAGATGTCTGGTTCTGGTTAGGCTTTATCATTTGTGGAAATTGTGAGCCTGAGAATGCTAGCCATCACCTCAGTTCTCATGCTTCTGTATCCAGTCTTTAATGTAGTATCCATACTATGAATCATACCTGGACAGTTGCAGATATTTAGTGTGTGACTTAATGGAACTGATTTTTCAATTTAAATATATTACAGTAATATTGCCAGTGCTGCTCAGGCCACCATTAAAACTGAAAGATGTTTAGGGTTTATATCACAAGTCTACAACATTGATAAAGTCTATACCAAAGAAAGGTTTTAAAGGTTTTAGGGCTTCCTAAAGTGTAGTCACACCTCTGGATTACAGCTTGTGTAGACATGCCAATTTAATTAGATTTGGTACGTCTGGTTAGTTCAGGTACAGATAGCAGTGTAGCACCAGTTTCAATGACAGTCCTTATCCAGGGTTGTGGGCAGGCTTGGGCAGTCCCTCCTAAAGGCTTGTGCATCTTTGTCTAGACTGTGACTAGGAACCAAACCAGTTGGTTTAAAACTAGCTCAGGGTATGTTTACACAAGCTGTACTCATCTCTCTGAGCTGCTCTAAAGTCATACGTTTAGCCCTGATTACACAATTACGATCATTGTGGAGAGAGTACCAAATTATTAACTCAGGTAGCAGGAGACATGACTGCTATAGCCTTCAAGGTTAGCAGAAAGGTAATCTTGCTCCAGGGGCATTGGGTTTGTGAGATAGATATATATCTGTCTATATATCTATCTATCTATGTAGGTAAGTAGATAAATAGATAGATAAAATTTATAATGTGCAAAACTACGCTGCCATCTATTTGATGTCAGAATAATATGGCTAACTACATTGCCTTGTTGATTGGGAAAGCTTTGTGCCTGGGCTATTTCTAGGTGTGATTTCCCACCTCCAGTTATGCCACCAGCCCTTCCATTCTTAAAGAAGCTTTGATGCCATACCTGTTCTGTCTGTTTTAAAAAAATCAGATGGGGAAGAAAAAAGCATGTGCAGTCCAGTGTGAGACTATACCCAGGTTTGGAAATGAGGTTAAGACATCCTGGATCTCTCTGCACCCTTAGGCAAAGCCAGAAGGTCCTGCTGAGGAATAAGCAAAGCTTCTAACCAACCGCAGATACTCATAACTGTTTTTCTCATTCCTAGTGCTTTATGAATGCAGCCTATTCTCTAGGAAGATCTAGGCAGCTATAGCTAACCCTCCCACATGGAACAATTTTGTTTTATATTTTGGACTTGCATAAAGTCAAATGTGACCTTGTATGAACTGCTCATATTCTAGTGGTTCTCAACTTTTTCTCTGTACAGGACTTCCCTCTCACTTAACAAAGTGGAAAGGGCACTGTGACTGGCTCCCAGTTATGTTACCCGCACTCATGTACACAGTGGAATAAATATGCCTTACTGCTGCTGGATATAATACACATGCCCTTTTGGTACATACTTGAATAGAAATTTTTTGCAAAATCCTGCTGCCTTTCACTTAACATTTCAGAGAGTGGCATCCATTTTTTCAGATTTATCCATGCCTCCAATGTTATGCAACAGCAGGGATCACAAAAATAGATGTCTCTAGAACTTTTTCTAAACAGCAGCAGTTCTGTCTGCTCCAAATCATTTGAAGCCCCTTAACTGTCCAGAATTTCTATCCATTGCAAATGCAGGTTCTAGTGCATACCCTGAATGCTGTCAGTCAAACCACCAAAAAACAGTGTTGAGGTCTGTCTGCAGTCCCAGGCTGTGGGTCACAGATCATCTGCATCTCCAGTGGGCAGTGTTGCAACTCTGAATACTTGCTAGGATCCTGCAAGCCTGTAACAAAAGCAAATAAGAGTTAGGATAAGCCTTAACTGTCATCCTTCCACAAATGCCTGAAACACTTGAGGTTAATGCTTCTGAACAGTTCATATGGTGACAATTGGATGCTCATTGTTCTGTGACCTAAATTCTGAATTTATATGCTAGAACCCAGTATTGCAGTAGAACTGTGCTTTTAAAAGGTGTGCCATAGTTTCTGTAGAGAGAAGATCAACGAGGATTAGCCATTGTTTTCTGGACAGCATCATATTCACTCCTGCTTGGAGGTTTGCTATTGGTGTTGAATCCTGCTCAAATAGGAGAAAGTGGGCCCTACAGATATATATGGTTGAATCCTTAAGGAACCTCTGATGTCATACCTGTTCCATCTGGTTTAAAATCAGATGGGTAAGAGCAAAACATACGCAATCCAGCAAAATGCATTGTGAGTAGAACCTGTGACCACAACCACATGCTTCTCCAGGAAGGCTGCAGGTAGCCTGGGGACTGTAGGTGTTCTGAGTATATATTCACAAGAGTGTTACAGTGGGGAAGACCTGCCATGGGTCTTACTTGAGCCTGTGGATCTGTATTCAACCTTGAAGAAGACTATACAATTAGAAACCACTGTGTGCTAGGTGTGCATCAAGAGAAGCATCCTCTGGAAAGGTTGGAAGTTTGGGTATGAGCAGTTCTGCCCTGCCAGCTAGAGCAACTGTCCTGGGCAGTCTGTTCTTCAGGGGCAGGTGCCTGATTTTAGTTTCAACAAAACAACATTTTAAAAATCTTGATTGGTGACTTGTATATTTTTCTAGAACAACAGCTGCTTTATTAGTCAGCTGTCTTTCAATTGGTAGGAGTCTAGAGGAGCTATAGCCCCCTGCTGACTTCTGGACTTGTTCACTTAAAAGTAAGATAAAGTATTGTCAGTGCTGGTAACTCCAGGAACATGCTTTGCAAGTTGAGAAATAATATGCCACAGCCATCTTAACACAAGAGTTCACAATAATGTGTCTACTGGCTGACCTGTGCCCAAGAGAAATTCCAGAACTGGCAGGTGATAAAACTCGGTCCAATTCACACCAAAGAAGTATGCTGATTCCTCTTTAATGCTGCTAACACCTCAAAAAAATTTAGGTTCATTTCTAAATCTCAGGTTGTTACTTTAACTACTGTTTGGTGTACTATTTACCCTCAAAAGAAGTGCTCATAGAGGTATCACACTGTTTACATGTCTGTCTAGGTCTTGGGTTCTCTCCAGTCTGGTGATAACTCATTAAATTTAGTCAGCATTATAATCCACACTAAACAGGCCCTCTCATTCCTGTGGTCATCCTAATAAAAAGGTGTGGAAACTACATGAAGACAATAGCTAAACATCTGCCCTGAGAAAACAATGTTGCAAGGGAAGCTGGTCTGTTAGACCAGCGTTTCTCAACCTATGGGTCACGACCCAAAAGTGGGTCACAAGAATATATGAAAAGGTCATGAATAAACTTTAGAAATGGATCAACAGCCTTTAAAAATAGATTCTCCTTTAAAGGAGAAAATCGTGGGAAACTAGCTTTTCTCTTGCAAGCTGGCAGACTTCCAGCCTGCAGGGAACTGTTTGGGCCCCCCTTTGCCACACCCCCCCCCTTCTGCCCCACAGTGGTGAGCTAGGTCCTGGGGGCAGAGGGCAGTGTGTGAGAGTGGCATTGGGTTGGGACTGGCCATCAGTGTTTACAAATGGGTCCTGGTACAAAAAATGTTGAGAACCACTGTGTTAGAGAACTGGTTGTAGTCACTAGAGAATAATCTTTGGCATCTATGGAATGGATGCTGGAGCTGAAATAAAGCACCACCATATGCAATTCAATTAGAGGTGCACCAATCAATTGGTCCTATAACAGATTGACACCAATATAAAGCAAATTGACAGTATTGGCATTCGGCTTTTTTTAGTTGATGTGACTGATAATGTTGCCAATAAATGCCCTGTGCAGAGCAGCATCCAGGCAGTCAGGAGTGCAGCCCAGCAGGGTGAAGAGCAGCCGGGTCTGTCTGGTAAGTCTGTTGTGGTAGAAGGGGTGAAGGGGAAGGGAAAGAGAATGGGAGGGACAGATCAAGGCCACATTGTGAGGAAGAGAGTGGAGCTGGGGGCAGGGGCAGGGGCAGAGCTAGGCATGGGACAGTGTTGCAAACAGCTCATCTAGGGGATGCAGGGATGTAGGGAGGGGCAGCTGCTGCCATTGCACTCACCCTGGGAGAGCATGGGAGGTGTGTCTCTGGATACACATTTGGGGCGAGGGTGGGCTGCTGCTGCAAGCTGGGGCCAGGGTGGTGCTAAGCTTTTCCTGGCGGAGGCTGTGCTGTGCTTGGGGTGGGTGGTGGCAGCACTGGGGGTGAGGCTATGGGGAGGTGGGGCTGCAGCCACCCAAAAATTTGCCATAGCCCCTTTCCAGCACCATTCCCACCCACCCTGAGTGCAGTCAGGCCCAGCCCACCCCCACTGGGAAGAGCTCAGTGCAGCCCTGGCCCCAGTATACCCTTACCCAACAAAGATCTCGGGGCACATGCCCCCCACGCCCTCCTGGGGTGTACATTGCATTGGGAGCCACCCCCCCACATACCACCTAGACAAGCCAGTCATGGCTCCATCCTGTGCCCTGTCCTACCCTGACTGTGTAGCCCCTGCCCCATTCCCAGCCCCAACCCCACTCTTTCCTTCACCACGGGGGCTTCAATCTGTCCCCCCTCATCCCTTCCCTCCCCCCACTCCTTCCACCACACCAGGCTTACCAGCTGGCCCCTGTGTTCCAAGCTGCCAGACCACATACTGGCAATTGGATTGGTACTGGCCGGTATGGTTCATTAAAAATCAGCTATCAGTATTGCCCCCCAAAATCTCTATCAGTGCACCCCTAAATTTGTACATTGAAAAAGTAGTAAGGGTTAATGAAAGCAACATAGGGGTTCACTTGTAGTGAAGGCTAAAATCGTTTAGGACTTCATAGCTCAAAATCAAGACTTCGGATTACATTCAGAAGGGAATGGAAGCCAGGAAAGCTGGATAGCAGATGTTGTATGTGCCTTAGCCCCACTACCAAGCAGCAGCTACACTGAGCAGTAGCCAAAGCTTCTCAGTACTTTTCAGGTATAAAACAAGTAGATGTTATTGCACTTATCCACTAGAGTAGATGGGTATCAGTAGTTGTCACAATCCATTTTTGTTTAAAAAAACATCAGTTAGGGAGGGAAGAAGCAGTTGCCACTGATGTGGTTTGGGACTTACAACACAAAAAGATAAAAAACTAACAGATTGCCAATGCCCCTCACAAAGCAGCTTTAATATTGCAAATTCTACAGTCATTAAATAGTATCTGACCAAAATAGGTTGTCACTCATGAAAGCTCACGACTCTGAACCAATGGTCTCTGAGATTCCATCTGTATTGCCTTCTGCCTGATTTCAGACTAATATGGCTAACCATCTCTGTAATCATTGACTAGATCAGGGATTGGCAGCCTACAGGCTGCAGGCCAGATCCAGCTTATTGAGCTGGAGTGCTTCAATGGCATTCTTGCAGCATGGCTTTATGCCATGGCCAGGTAGTGTGGAGCTTTTCCTGTGACATAGTTGAATAATGAAGGGAAGAAGCAGAGAGGAGAAGTGGCAGCTAACTGCTGGAATAGGTGAATATTGGTCTTTCCTATATAGTCTTTCAGTTTCTCCCATTTTGTACTTACTGGCCCTCCACTAGCACAGGGGTCAGCAACCTATGGCTCATAGGGTGTATCTGGCCTGCAGAGCCATTGGATCAGGCCTGCAGACATGGGGCTTCAGCAGCAGGGGGCCCTGGCTATGGGTGCTCTCCACATGGCGCTACAGAAACAAGCAGTGGTGGCAGCCAGGTCCTAGCATTTGTATGCCTGCCTATCTCGGAGCCAGGGTACAGATGGAAAAAGTTTCCTACCTCTGTCTTAGCAGACTGTAGTAGAGCTTCTCCTTTGCATAACTGCACTACTTTGTTCATAAATCACTATTTCCTTGAAATATGCCATATATAAAAATTGACCTTAGCTTGGGTTATGCAGTTTAAGCCTGCATCTTGATGCACTCTGTGAACAATTGATAATAAATGGCCCAATCTTGTTTCCAATGGCTTCAATAGGAGTTTTTCTACAAGCTGTGCTTATGCAAAAATCCACCTGATGGATGTGGCCATAATTCCTTTGACTGTAACAAAGTTGCATGCACTTGTATCAAGAGTTTATTTGTCCTATTAATTTCAGTGGGAGTTTTGCCTGAGCAAAAACAGCAATACAAAACCCTTTTATTTCTGACTTCCGTGGTTCTGTTTTCATGTGTATTGTTGCCTTATTGACTAATCAGAGGTGTCAGCGGTAAAAACAAATGTACTAGTTTAGTTTTTAAGGTGTTTCTCTTTTAGCTGTCTGAGTGATTAATGTGAATAGGAAAATACTATTGACCCATTTAAATCATGTCAGACAACATCCATTGCTCATCTGCATAATGAAATACACACTGAACATTACATCTTAAGTACAGGAACCAGTGAACTACAAAATAATATTTTACTCATTTAGATTATAAAGTAAAATATAGGACATTAGTACTAATCATAGTATTAAATATTAAGCCATGCAAATTGTAATTGTCAGGGAGAAAGAACTATAAATTGAAAAGACTATTAGCATTTCAGCTATAACAGTTAATTTGCGTGGTTTTTTTTTGGTTTTTTTTTTTTTTGCAAGTGTGCAGTTTAGAAAAAGTCTATGTCAAAACACATTTAGTAATAAAGCACTGAAATCAGAGTATTTTGTTTTGTTTTTATTATTTTATTTTATTATTACTTTTCATCATTAAAGAAAGATGTTAGAAATATTAATTTGCAGGACTAAAATGTATTGATGTTGTTTTATAGTACAATGATACTAAATTGTTATCTTTACTTGAATAGAATCACATTTAAAAGGCAAATTATTAGTAATTGAGATAGAAAATCATTTTAAGCAGCAGTTAGGAAACAAAGGTAAGAATTGAAGCTTTTGAAAAAAAAATGAGTTTCATCAGATAGGGGCATCATTTCCCAGCATTTTAAAATAAATACAAATTTTACAATATTGAATTTAGGCTGTCAAGTTTCTATGGTTACCCACCTTTCCAACAGTTTTGTGAGATGTGTAAATAGGTCTATGAGTTGCTTATAATTATTTGTTTTTTTGTTTGTTATGTTAGTAATTCTGTGTTCAGTTTGAATCTAATACAGTTCACACCACATGCTTTGGTTTATGTATATTTTAGCATTTATGATTGACAGTGATTGAGCATTTCTTATGGAGTGCTTGTTTTTTTTGTCATAGATGATGTATGTTGGTAGTGCTGAAAATGTAAACAACGTCTTCCTGTATCACTGTTTGATAAACAGGGACTTTTATGCTAAGTAGGATATCTTTAACTGTGTTAAGCAAGATAGGGTGAAATCCATTATTTAAGAAAAAACGCAACCAAACTCATCAAAATAGGGGCTTTCATTCTGTCACTTTGATTCACTCAGTGAACCAAGTATCGCACATTTATGAACAAGCATCTTAGACATTCAGTACTATAATGGTGAATTTGATGGCTCTCTGGTATAAAAGAAATACTGTAATACATTTTTCTAGTGATCCCTTGACTAGAACATCCTCTTTATGCTGTGCATCTTCTTGTAACACAGTAAGAACTTGCCTCTGCAACTCCCACCAACATAGTTTAGTAGTGACATCTGACAAATATTACATTGTTTCATATCTACGGAAGATTAGATTGTAGGGTATAATGGCTCAATTTTGTACTTTTAATTCGCACAAAACTCTCATTAACTTCTGTGACAGGTTTGGTGGTGTAAGAAGGGCAGAATCAAACTCCTAGTTTAAAAGCTGATGGTGTTACCAGTAATTTTATTTCTTGGTAGTAGAATGACAGATGCCTAGAAAGGCTATTCTTCCTATAGATGTGATGAGGGACTGATGCCTGTATATTCTCTCAGTGGGAGACTAAACTCCTAATGTATAAATTGTGCTTTCAGATACTTCAAGCTGTTGCTTGTAAAACAAAATAATACAAAGTATACAGTTAATTAACAGAATTGTGCATAGAACAGGAAACACTTGCAAACGGATGACAGCATTACCCAAGAAGAGCAAAGTTGTTTATATTTTATTAAAAGATTTATTTCAAAAGAAACTGTTAACATAATTGATATTTTTCTCTTTCTGGTTCAAACTTCCTTTTGTTTTAACTCCTCAGAAATTCAGCTGCAGTACTGTGGAACTGCATTAGCATGATGAGGAATTGCTGTAGTGGAATCATTTTTTGGAGGAAAGATTACTACTAACTCTTCTGCTTTATCTTTGACTGTATAGAGCATATTGATATAGTTTTCAAGACAGACCATAACATTTCTATGAAAAATTTAAGCTCTTATTTTATCAATCTTTTTCAAGGTTTTAACCATTGAAAGGAATTGCATATATAGCATTTTTATTATAGTATGGCAATAAATGTATTCAGTTCAAGGAGAAAAAAGGATTTTATAGCAGGATTTATTTGTTAACACACTGTAAATAACATTTAATAGTGTATCAGGTACTCAGGATGTAAATGTGTCATTTGAAAAACAGTTGTTTCATATGGTATCTAAAAGTATTTTATCACAGTAGAATTCAGGAAAATATTTCAGTTGTGGGTATGTGTGTGTGTTAACAAGGAAAATCTGCATTATGGGCATCATGACTATTTGAATAGATTATTTTTTTAAAGGAAACCAATTGCTATTTTTGTATGTTGTTTTGTTTAAAATGAATATCTACAATGATTGATTCCCTATGAAAATCAAAGTAGTTAATATATTAACCATTCTTTCAAGCTAGACCAGACTCTAATAATGTATTAATTATTTGCATCCCAAGTATTTTTCAGGATGTTTTTAAATTTACAAGCCTGAGATGATCTGTGCTTCTTGTTCAAGTTTGTGCATTTAAGAATGAAGTAATTTATTTTCTATGTTCTAACAGGAGAGAAGTTAATAGGAATGTTTATCTTGCTGCTTAGAAAAGTTGAAATTTGCCAGATGTCTTGTGCCGATTTGGGGCCTATATTCCCTTGGTATTAACGGTGTGTGAAACTCTTAATATTGCTTTTTCCAGGTTTTTGGATCTGACTTATTTCATTTTTGTGGCTAAACAATGTTTGCCTTTTGTTCTTGGTTTATGTTATTATATTAAAGAAAATCTAGTAGGAAAAAACGTTTTTGCATACAATCACAATTATTGATGTTTTAGAACCTAATTCAAATGTACAGCAGTAAAAATCCTGTTTTTTCTAACAGCAAAAGTTAAATATCTTGTCAGAGAACTGCTTTAGCTTTATTGTAAAAATGCTGAGAATTCTACTTTTAAAAATAGAAGCTTATGAAATTTAGTCACACTTCAGTTAATAGACAATGAAATTCCTTTGGTGTGTGAATGAATGAATGAGCTAGGGCTGTAGCACTGAGACAGTTATACTCACGTTATGTTTTTGTATTTCTGAAATCCTACAATGAAATGGCAATATGTTCCCCAGCTATACCAAAATTCTGCCCAGTAAAGCCATAAATTAACATATCTTACTGGCTGTTGTGGTTCAACTTCATGTACAGCTACTCAGAGAATCACTGGTTGAAGTTTTGAAGATTTTCTTAGGGATGTAAAATTCATTTTTCCTGTTTTTCTCTTTATTTGTGGTTAAAATTGCACACTAACAATTGCTATTGATAAAAGGTGGCACCAAGCCAACTTCCTGAAAGAGCTATGGGGAGGGTCAGGGCTTGTCATGACCTGGGCACTATTACTTGAATGTTGTTATTATTGGGCTAGAGTACCCTCAGGCTGTCATCCTTCCTGTACATAGAAGAGGTTCTGATTTCTTGCCATTTCCCAGTTTACCTACTTGTAGAACAGCTATTTTATTAGCTGTGGGTTTAGGCTGAAAGACCAATTGCAGGAACTGGATTATCACAGAAAACATGTTGTGCAACTCAAGGATTTTGATATAAATTGTTTACAGCTTCACACGTCATTATAAACTTTTTTTTGTGATCATGCTACAAGCAAACAGCCTACCCCTGCCCCAAGGAAGTCAAATGCAAAATATTTAACTGTTTGGGAACAGGATTGGGTACCAAGAACAAAACCGACCTGCTTCCTGTCTTTGAGGAGTTCCAAAGATGCCAAGATTTTTGGCATGATTCTGCAAAATTGAAATTGATGGGAGTTTTGCCATTGACTTTGGGGACAGGATTTAACTTCTGTGGGTCTAATATACTTCTGTGAATAATGACAACAGGAAAACTACTCCCACTCCCAGTTTTTAAATGACCAACTCATGTAATCAATTTATATTTAATTTAAATTATTAAATAAAACTAAATTTTGTTTTAACATCTTCTCTTCAGAAATGTGGGGTTTTTGCCAGTGTTCAGTGCAGCTATAAGCATGGGATTGAAGAGATTTGTACCAAGGTTTTGTTAATTGTAACCAAAGTCATATCTCTGCTGATGGCTGTTACATTTCCCCAGGCATATTATTTAAAACACAGATTTCTTTTTTAAATCATGCATTACAACTATTTTTTGTCAGTACCTGTGTGCCAGCTGCAGCTGAGTCTTGTTTAGGACTGCAGATAAATTAACAATTTCAGTAGTCTTTATATGGTTTGCTTTTCCTTAACATGGTCAATTAGAGGAAATTTCTCACAAACTTCTTATATGGATTTGCTCTTCTTCTTGTAGTGACATATAGGTCTGTAATCCAGGAAACAGTGGTGTATGGTGTCCATATCCATGATTTCCTGATGTGGAAAAAAGTGTGGAAAGCATCTGGAGAAAAGGAGACTCCCTTTACCAGCTTGCTTCCTGTAAGCTAAATTGGAAGACCTTGTCTGTGCAAATAGATTTCAAAATAGAGTCTGCCCTTTGACTGTCTCCATAATTACACGGCTCTTTCTGTATTTTATTTGGCTGCCAGAACAGTTAACCCCTGGAAGTAAGGGGCTGATGATGGCGTGACCAGCACGGGTATGCAGACATGACCATGTGAATACACTGTTGTTTAGAGAAGCCTGTCGTTAAGACCTCATTACAATATACTTTTACCAAATTTAAAAATTATTACATGTTAGATTATGTTGATTAAGAAATGCTATATCCCTAATGTACAGATAATACAGAGGTATTAGTTGCAAAAAAAGTTCCTTTATTGCTTTGATGTAATCAACATCTGTCAACAGAATGAATTTGCTTTTGTTTAATTTCAAGGACTCTTGTCCTTTTACTTTGCCCAATCAGTTTTAACTTCTGCCTGAGGCATTCCCCTGTGTTGTTCTTTTCTTTAGCAAATACACAGGTTATTGCTTGTGAAATGTGAGCTGCTCTTCTGTTGTACAGGTTAGGCTGAATTGGAAAGAACCTTTAATCTTTCATGTTTTATTTTTTAAGCACGTGCACCTCTGTAACGGGCATTATAAATCAATGTTTAATAAACATTCAGTACTGTAGCTTATGCTCCCTACAATTCTGCTACACCAAAGTTAAATATTTTAGATTGTCACACTGAAGAAAAATTGTATTTTGTAATGATCAGTAAAAAGTTGTGTACTTCCGCTGTAATTATCTTGGGTGGTGTTCATGTGATATTACCCAAAGTCCTTTCTAGATCAGTCATTTCAAACTTTATTCCTATGATGCCTTCAAAATCAAAACTGACACAGAATTAACGTGATCAAGATTAATAAAAAAGATTAACTTTAACATTTGATAAAACAAGATTAATATTATCTGACAGACCAATTTAAAAATTAAAAATCTTCCCTTTTTTTTTTACTCTCAACTGTGTATTTTTCAAGCAAATCACCAAACTCAGTTTTCAGTTCAGATTGACAAGTATGGGACAATATTTAAAAACACATTAGCAAAATGCTGGGTTTGATATTGGTGACTGCTAAACATTTTCTGTTGTACAAGATTCGTTTCACTAAGAATTAATTGCCTATATTTGTTAAATTGATTGGATGCTAAGCCTGATGGTCCATAAATATGCTTACCAGCTTGCTTTTGTGGTCTGTTGATCATTATTATAGTTGTATAATATAATTGTAAATATTGTTGTACAATATAATTCTAAAATATGTATATTTTACAGTCTGAATCTTTTTAAGTATATACTTCTAATTATTGTAGAGTAGAACCACACTGAAGTTTGTTGCATTGAATTTTCTGCTTAACTGATGCATTCGGAATCTGAACTAAAAATGTTCTAAAGGCGTGATGAAATCAGAAAGTACCAGCATCTAAATACTGGTATGTTGAAAAATATGCACTTAGTTTTGTTGTTAGTAGAGCCCCATCGCTGAATATCTGGAGTATTTGCTGTTGTAGCTATTGAATAAGGAACAATTTAAAAGCAGCCAATTGTTTGGGTTTTTTTGTCCCCAGCCCCTCCCTTGAAAATATCTCCTGACCAGAAGAAATATCACATTTAATTACTAAAATCAACTTCAGTGGGGGTTATTAATAGATGTACACATAAAAAAACCTTACTACTCAGTGGGTGAAGTGGGAGCATTTCATTATATACTATAGCATGCATGAACAGATAACAATTAGAACAGACCTGGAGTAAAAGTCTAATAAAATGTGGAGCACATTGTACTGCAAATTAGTCACTTAAAATGTTTCCAACCCATCATCATATTTGAGTTCTGTATTCAACCCTTTGGACCAAACCAGTTAAAAGAAAATAAAAGATAATCCCATAAAATAATTTATGTAATCAATCTCAAAACTCACAATTTTGTTTAAATTGTTACTCTAACTTAAAATACAGAAGAAATCCCAAAGAATCCAACAGCTCCAGAAAAGATGCATGTACACGGAGTACACAGTATGATTTACTTTGGAGTCAAAGAAGCAGTTGTCTATAATTTCCTGGGCTCAGCATAAACTATGTGCTGATGTGATTTTTGTAGCACTGGAAGTAATTCTCATTATTGCAGCTGATAGTAAATATTCTATTATCCATGGTAAGTGACATAGATTTAGTGTCTGGGAGGGAAAAAAGAAACTAAATGGTCAGCATTACACCCTTGCTATGATGAGCTCAATATTACAAAGCTACTGCTTTCTAACTGTGCTCTTTCTGATGTTTATAATTTTCATTAGAAATATAAACACTGCATTTGTAAAATATTTTACATCTATTAATACACATTTATGTCTCAAAACATCCTAACTAAGAGGATGGGCTGTCAGCGACAGAAGAACAGAAGTAAATCGAACACTGACAACAGCGTATGTGGGTGTAAAAGGCGGGGGGGGGGAGTACTTGAGCAAGACATGGACTACAGCCAGTTGTTCCTGTCTCTTGTAATTGATGATGTTGGTGTATCAAATTAGCTGTGAATATCGGAGCTTAAAATTTAAGAGTAGTTGCAGAGACATTAAAATGCTTTCTTTGCAAGGTTGGTATGTGGATAGTGACTATGACTAGATTTTTGCTCTTAAACAAACACCTTGCATGAGACCCTACTGCTTTTCTATTTTCTACCTTAGAAGTCAGTGTTTTTTGATATTATACTATTATTCCTTAAATAAAGGTTTCATTATTCTATGTTTGTATTTTCTATTAATTTATTTTAGGATTCATATTATGCTCTAAGAGTATTTATTTGGTTTATGCGTTTCACCTGTGCAAGCAGTAGATTTTTTTTTTTTTTGGTTTGTAATGAATAGTTAGTGGAATAACAACAGAGTACAGTACCTTATTATCCTGTTATCTTGTGACAACACTTATAGCATGTCTTTTGTGGAACAGAGGTAAAAATCTCACTCTAAATAAAGAGGTATCCCTTTTGAATTTGGGATAGTTGATAGGAGTGCACCCATGAATATAAATTAACTTAATGTACTTCTGAGTGTGTATTTGGAACATTTAGAGTGCTTTTGTCAAATAATTGACAAGCGCACTTGCATCTTTTTTTCCCCAATTAAACTTTTATGTGGCAGGACAGGTGCATTGGCAGCACGCCATTCATCAGGGAAAGCATTTGAAATACACAGTTACATACTGGTATCTGGGTGGACTCTAGTTGACCACATGAATGAATGTGGATTTTAAATGTATTTATTATGCCTATGTAAGCCTGCAGAGAAATATCCTGTACTTGTGACAAAGGCTAGACAGCTCTTCAGGACTGCAAAAGGGCCACTTTAACATAGCATGTTCATGTTAGTTTGCTTGTGTCTGTTTCTTCTGATGACATGTAACTTGCTCCTTCTGCAGATACCGGGGTTTAGTGCCAATGGGATCTCAGGCAATTTGGGCTAGCAAGTCTACAGAATGGTTTTGGTGATCTTTCTTGGTAAACTTGAAGAGCGGTTTAGACTAGCAGGCAATATAAAAGAAGCTAAACAACAGGTTTTTCATTCATAGATGTCATTCTTGAGGCCTGAGATATCCAGTTAATAACATACGAAGCAAAAAAAGTAAACAGTGAGCCCAGTTTGTGATACAGCCTAACCTCTGATAACTGCAAAGCTCTTCTGCCTCTGTATTCTGCACTTTTACTTATTTCCCTGCCTTTCCTGTGAGAACCTTATTTGAACCCGAGTCCCCAATCCTACTTCATTGCTTCACCCTGGCCTGTATACCTGTGGGAGAGTCAAACAGGAAGTAGAAGCTTGCTAGTTACAAGCAAGGCCCCTGCACCCCTCTGGTGCCTTAAAAATGTGAAGTTTTCATTAACATTGGCACTTGTTAAAATGAAGAAGAATCATTATGAGCCCTTCTGTGGCAGAGCTTATTCCCTTTGTTCTGCATTGTTGGGTTTCTAAAAGGATATCTCACTACTCCTATACTTCATGGGTTCTGTGGACCACTGTCAGAAGCCTACTTCTAGACCAGCGGTTCCCAACCTCAGGTCACGACGCAAATGAGGGTCGCAGGGGCAGTGCCAGCAGCGCTGCACACAAAGGACGAGCTGCATCGTGTGCCAGGAGCTCCTGGGCCACCGCCACTGCACTCCTCTCCCAGCAGCGGGTCACGGCAAAAAAAGGTTGGGAACCACGGCTTTAGAAGGCACATGTAAGCACGGAGTGAAATTTCCATGCGCCAGCCACAGTAGGTACATCCAGGCAAAACAGATAGAACAATATTACAAAAATCTATGATGTGGAGGGAATGAGTGAGAAATCCCAATTATTTTTCATTGGGTCATTTAAAACTATATTGGGTAAGGCAACAGAAAACGTACAGTAGGAAAATGCTAATTGGCTAGGAGCTGAACTGGATGATTTTTCCAGCTCTGATTTCAAACAAACACAAAACAAACAAAAAACCTTTTTATTGAGGATTAATTGTTCTCATTACTTATCTGCCACGTAAGTGTTGCTAGTATTTATATATGCATCTGCCCATGATGCTTTGTATGTGTGTGACACTCTTTGTGACAAGTTAATCTATTACATGCCATACATTTCGTCATGCTTCCAAATCTAATCCTAGTTTTTGTTTTTGAATTTGTAATTCATGTTAAGGTAAACTGAATCTGACTGTCGGTTAATTATGATGCATAGACAATCCTGTGAAAATTATTAGCTTTTCTTTGGGACTTCATTTTGTGGTATGTTATTTGTCCTTTTTTGACATGTTGTGTACTTGCATACTCATATATTCCTATAAAAATGTCTCATTGCACAGCAAGTAACCCACAGTAATAAATATCAACCTGATGCAATTGAAGGGCTATGTTATCCAACATTTCCTTATTAGATGAGAATCTGATTTAAATAATGTGCTAGCTCATTGATGAGCATTACCCTCTTCTGTTGCCTCCAGCCAAAGCTAGAAATGTT
Source organism: Caiman crocodilus (assembly GCA_030014935.1). Taxonomy (NCBI): domain Eukaryota; kingdom Metazoa; phylum Chordata; order Crocodylia; family Alligatoridae; genus Caiman; species Caiman crocodilus. The sequence goes on from JAGPOW010003685.1 coordinate 40,570,428, forward strand.
TCTCTCAGCTTTATTCCACGGAAAGTCAGGAAGTTAAAAATATGGGCCCTACTCTTTGTATCTTGATGTATATGACCAGAAAACAGTTCACTGTGCCCTAGCTGAACCTACAACCAGTGCAACCAAAACATGAATTAAAAAATTGTTTGATATACCCTCTCTACATCCTCCTCTCTTTCCTGATTTCTGGATATTGTCCTTTGTTTAGTGTTGCCCCAAGCATTGGCCTGTCCAAACTTCAGCGATTCAAGTCATTGAGAGGGCCCAATTACAAGGTTAATTCTAGTCTTGATGCACTGGGGATTTGGACAAGCAACTGTTTTATACGTTAGATCAAAATAGAGCTAGCATTTTATAAGGCTTTGATATGAATTTTTGTTTTTATTGCTTATAAATGTTAACAGTTTTTTATTGCATAAGATTTATATAGAACTACAGTTAGACAATAAATGTCGTGTTAACAAAGAAATAATTACCTTGGTGAACAGGATCTTGCTACTGTTAAAAAGCTACTTTTCTCTTTTATCTACTGCTTTTCCTTTGGTACAGCTACCACTTGATAATATGGTAATGATAAAAATTCTTTTTTTTTACATATCTGTCTAAAGGTTTTTCATCTGGCTGCCATAGAGGTTTCTCTTCACTAAGCAATCGTATCTACTTACACAAAGAGTCAGGCAGTCAACAAAGAAGATATTTCTTTTTCCTGGGACAAAGAAATACTAGTTACAGTGTAGTTTGGCCAGCTACAGTGTCTCCAGCTCAGCCAGTTCCTAAGGTACTGTAATTTCTATTAACTGATCCTTTTCCCAGTCAATATAAAGTTTGAGCATGTGAACTATCCAAGTATATTCATTCTCTAAGAGCTGGGAGTTTTGAATCGTGGTCTTGTTACTTATTTTGGAATTTGAAATAGGAACAAGGTGTGAAAAGTTTTCAGCCACGCTAAGCAGAGTGGTGTGTCTCATCATTAGGGAAATTTAAACCTGGAGTTCCTTAAATTACAGTAAAATAAATATGAAATATTGTGATAATCTTAAAACATTTAATACTTGTAGGTCCCTGTGCTCTATTTGTATCTGTACAGATCATTCTAGCTGAAATAATCATGAATTACACATGCCCATCTGAGGCCTTCTCAGTGTAAATTTCTAATACATCAAGTTTAAATATGTTTGCATCTTTTTGCACTTTGTGATTTGGTGATTTCAGATAGAATCATACATTGAAATATCAGCCAGGTAGCCTGCTATGTAACTTAGGAGCTAACCTTTGCTGTTACTGATTAAACATTTTTTCTTAGAAATACATATATTTTTATTTTTTTATCAACTTTTGAACCAGACATGACCTATTTTAGGGAAGTCTAACAAGTGTTTTTGTCATCATTTCCCCTTTATTGCCTTAATTGCATTATGCAACCTATTTAGTATCCTTCCTTTAATGAAAATAATTTGAACAATATTTCTAGTGATGTGTATAAGTGTTTCTTTTTACTAGATTGTAGTTTCCTGACACAAAATATAAGATATGCATACTGTCCAACAGTTACAGGGGAAAAAAGATTAATGTGAGAAGTATGGGCTAAAAACAGTTAATATAGAGTTCTTAAACCTAAGGCATTATGGAAGCTTGAGTACACAAAAAAATATAGGATCAAGCCATTTATATTTTCAAAGATTTAAAAAATGGATGTTGTATTTATAAGCTTATTCCGATATCTTTGTTTCTTTCAGAATAAATACAAAGAAATAGATTGTCATGTTAAAAAACAATCTTCCCAGGTTCCAATACTCAGACAATGTGACCTGTCTATTTTTTAACTGTTTGCAAAATTATAGGATGTACAAATTATTTAGTTAAAATCTAAATAGCGTGAGATATTACAAGAATCTGTATATATAGATATATAGCTATATCATTATCTGTTGATAGATACAGATCATTATAAAAGTTGGGGAATAGAGGTATGTCTTTCCATAAAATAATATTTATATTACAAAGACATTTTTCAGATATTTATAGGAGAAAGGAAAGGGTAAGAAAATGTGCACATATTTTACATAAATGTCTACAAGTATACCATCATGGTGTCATCTTGGGCAGCCATTTTGAAATAGGCAGTTATTGGACTTATCCTCCAAGGGAAAGTTTAGACTGCTTCAGGGTTTGGAGTTAGGAATTCAGCAGGTGAGATTTTTCCCTCTAAGTGGATGCTGTTCTCCTGAGGTGCCATTTGAAGTCCTGATAACTTCAGATCATTAAACATCCTAATGATACTTTCTGTAAGAACAGAAGTAACTAAATACCAGTTGGGTAACTATAGTCTCCCTATTGAAAGTCCCCCTACAGAGTTAATTGGATACACCATTCATTTCCTCTTCCTAAACTAAAATGTTTTGTAGTCTTTGCTGTGTACTGTTTAAACAGCCACTTTATTTAACTCCACTGGCTTATCTTTTTTCCACTAAAGTCAGTGGCAAAACTCTCCTGATGACATGAATGATACAAGATCTGGCCACTAGTGGTGGGTGAAGGGATTCCTGTGTATAGCTTAGCAAACAATGTTGTAGGCCTGCAGAGGATGATGTGTGCTTGTGCGTATGTATAAGATGCTACTGTTATTTATGTAGCTTTAAGAAAAAATGTGAAAGAGGATTTTGCATGTATATGAGGCATGAGACTTTTTAATAAAATTCAGGTGTTTATTCATAGCTTCCTTTAGGAAGACAGTGAATTAGGATGTGGTTGAATAGTGTTACAAAAATGTGTGAGAGGCATAATACATAGGAAGAAGATTAATAGATAGAAATAACCTTATGGCCAAACCCTCTGTCTTAGTCAGACATTTTTTTCTGAAGTTAGTAGGGATTTTGTTTGCCTAAGGACTAAGTATTCAGTCATTCCTATTCCTAGCCCTATTCATACATTTAGAAAGTGTTTAGTTGACTTCTGTATAAAATTTGTCTTTGTTTAAAGAAGACTATAATGAACTTTTAAGTCCTCCTCTGACAGTTGTAATTCTTAGAACTATTTGTACTGAAAAGCTACTGCATTATCTTGGATTTCAATACTGTAAGGTTAACAGACTATCCCGGTCAATAGTAACAGGCAATGTTAAGTTCAAAAGGCCAGTGGAAGAAATACTGAGGCAGCCTTGAGGGTTTGCCCTGATAGCTTAGGAAGGTCGATACTAAGACAGAAAGGGCAAACCGCTATGAAGCAGGAGGCAGTATCTGAGAAAATGATCCCATTGTCATGCTCAGTTTTCTGATCTTCATTTTCAATCCTTTCTCTCTAAGAACATAAAGAGGCCAGACTATGTGACGACAGGCATTGTACCAGACTGGGGAGACTACATAGAAATTAAGAGTGAAGATCAGATTCAAGGGCTTCGGCAAGTTTGTCAATTGGCCCGTCATATCCTACTTCTAGCTGGAAAAAGTTTAAAGGTAACAGTCTCATGAAGACCTATCACAAAGCTGTGCTTCTACACTTAGATTTTTGTGTTGGTTACTTTTTACTTTTAATTCTCATCTGACTTTAAGAATTCTAAATAAAGAGCATTTTATTAACTGTGGAATGCTTGAATATTAACTTCATAACCTTATTTTTTTAATTCTGTTTATCATTTCCATCACTTGGATCGGTGTAACATGTTAACAGTTAGTAGGTATTTTCAGTGTAATCCAAAATTTAGGTCTTGATTCTGACCTCCTAAATTGCCTCCTAATTGTGAGTTTGTCATAAGATCCATCTTTGTTATGTTGTTACACAGTAAATCCTGTTCTTCACACTTACTGCTTTCCTGCTGTACATTTCTGTGAGCCTCAGGGACTGGACTGTTCCTTCCCTTGCCAGCGGTTCAACTGTTCCTCCTTTTCTTGCCATGTGATCAGACAGATCACGAGCTCCAGAACCGCTGTTTAAAAGTGCAGCTGCCAAATTCCAGGCACCTTGCCAAAGTGCAACGATAATTAAATTTCTTGGGTTTCAATAATGTTTCTACAGAATGCTTTGTGGTGTACCTCCCACATAAAAATATAGTTAGGGGAACTTCCTCAAAGTCTTTGGGGACAGAGAAGTACATAATACATCTTGCTTTACACAAAATATGATGAAATACATTCAGTAGTAAGTGAATCTATCATAGGTGTGGGAAAAGGAATATAGCGCATGTATAGATATCAAATATATTTAAAAGATTAAAATTGCAAGCACAGTATTAAACAATCAGAAAGTGACACAATTGTATATCCTTAGCTCTGCCTCTTGCATGAACATTACTATAAAGTCTTTAAATACAAGATTATATGATTCCTTAAATATATTATGGTGTTATATCACTTTATTTTACAGTGTTACATACACACAGCACTTTATTCTTTCATTACTTTTACTCATACTACTGTTCTTATTGCACTGTTGATTTTAGCATAATATATTTAGCTAATCACTGCTCTGAGGTTTGCACTAAGACACCTTATACATTTTTATCTATGTCCACATACTGCCCATTTTCTTTTCAACCATCAACACAGCTTCCCATAGATGCAATTCAGGGAATGATGCAATAAATGACAAACGTGATTTAGACCTTGATCTGGCAAATGCTTGTGTACATTTAACTTCCTACTTAGAATTGTCCCAATGACTTCAGTACAACTACACGTGTAAGATGAGCACATGTGTACGTTTTTTTCAAGATCAGGGATTTAACTCAAAAATTATGTGGATTTTACATGACAACACCTTACTATTGCCCTTTGTTGTTGTTTTCTCTAAACTATACTTACACTCATTTTTAACATGGTTTAGCCTTCAAAAAGATTGTTCTCTTTTTTAGTATGTGTAAAGTGGTACAAAGTATTAGAAGTGTCACATATGTGCATCTAACACTACAGAATAATAAATGACTAACATGTTGTTTCAGAAATCATATGCAATCAGGTAATTAAGGTTAATGTATATAGTCTTAACATTATAATGTTCTGATTATTTTTTGTGCTTAACAGTGCAATATTAAAAATTGTTTGATGCAATTTCATACAGTTTTTTTTGAAGGAAAAAACAAATTTCATAATATAGAAAATTTTGGCTAGATACTACCAGAGTACCCTATCGCATATACTAGAAGAAGTCCCCAAAAGGGAGCCTTCACTATCCCCCACATCATTTTCAGTTAAACAAAATTGATCTCAGTATGGAGTAACAGCAAAGGACTCTTCAGAACATGTTAGCCCCCTGTAGAGGCTACACAAAAGATCTGCCCTCTGAGGCCACATCTACACAAGTGTGGACACAAGGAGTGCCACTGCTACTTGTCCCTGGGAAACCCCCATGTTCCATGCGTGCTCTGGAGTGCAGCAGTTTATCCCAGGTGGGGTAGAGGAGGCTGGGGCCAGCAACTGTGCTGGGGCCAGCAGCCTGTCCTGGGGGCTTCCCAGGGTTGCAGCCATGGCAGAAAGCTTGGTCAGCAGCTGGAGCAAAGCAGATCCAGGGCCATAGTAAACGATGCAATTAATGGACAGGGACTGCAGCTACTGTTTTAGCGTATAGGTTGGAATAGCTACTTCAGAGGAGAGTATCCACATAGCAACATACTATGGTTTGGGTGGAGCAGTAATCTTCACCTGGCCAATGACACCTTGACCAAGGTAATGGCTCTACAACACCGCGGTTTAATTCCTTACATACTACATCATTACACTGCACATGATCACTGAATCTTTCACTACCCTAGAGAGTAACCAATATAGATGTGTGATGCAACCTCCCTTTATTTCAGACATTACTAAAAGTACTCAAAGTCATAGCCACTGTAGTGTATGTATATGAAGTGTGATTTTTTTCAAAGGCTTAAAATTCATTCAAATCAAAATCAGTTTTTATAGGAATGCTCAAAGGTACTTCTTCTCAATGAGAGAGGTTTCCCTACAAATTTCAGCTTTTTTTTCTCTATTCCTGAACTAGGGCTGGTCCAAATGAAAAACTGGAGTAACAGTATTTTAAATATGGGTGGGTTTTTCTCTCTTGATGCTAAAAAAATAACAGAACTAGTTCTGTTAATTTTTTAAAATGTTATATTTAGTGTCCAAAAGAATTCATCCCAAAAATGAATCTTTATAGAGATTATAGGATTAAAGTAGAAAGTCTAATTAAAATTAAACTAAAATTAAAACTGTCTTGTCTACTATGATACAAAAAACTTCCAATTATGAACTGGGATATTTAAATGTTTTAAATAATTTATACTCTTTTAAAAATAATTGAAGGAAAATTTTATTTGCAAATACATAAGCAGGCTCTTATTTGTCAGTTATAAAGAAAGTGACATTTTCTTTTAAAAGACTGAGAGTATCAAATAGAATATTTGAAAGCACAGACAGAAGCCATTTTTAATTATGTAAGGAAGATGGAAGCACTGAGAGAGGAAGTTGAGAAAATCAGGCACTTCTGTAGCAGCTATTGAAAAAGAAGGCCATTAGAAAATGGTGGTTTTGAGAAGCAGATGTGGATAAAGAAACAAAGAAAAAAAGTAGATGGCATTTTAGGTTTCCTGGGAGCCTCTAAGTGCTCCCTGTTACCAAATGCTTGATTTCAAACCTTTCTCTCTAAATAAAGCCTACCATATATTACATTTAAATGTTTTGTATCAAAACAGTAGATTTGTATCATTCTAGATTTCATTGAAGCATGTGGCTGCAATCACATTCAGTAAATATAAGAAAATGTCTTCAGTTTTCTAACACAATTTTTTTATTTAATATTTTAGGTTGGCATGACAACTGAAGAAATAGATTTCATTGTTCATCATGAAATAATCAGACAACAAGCCTATCCTTCACCTTTGGGCTATGGAGGTTTTCCAAAATCTGTTTGTACTTCTGTAAACAATGTCCTATGTCATGGTATTCCTGACAGGTATTCCTTTAATAACATATATTTTACTATTGGAAAGTAAATGTTAAGTCAAGATTCATAAACTTACAGCTTATGCATTAAACATACTTCTATATATCTGAATGTTACCTAAAAATCTATTACAGCTGCATGTCATGCTTATAAAGCTTTGGTGATGGGCAGCTCAGGAATTTTTATAAATAAAAACAATAATAATCTACTGTTTGTGACAACACTTAATAAATGAAAGTGTAAATGTCTTTAAGGATTAGAGTCTGAAGAATACAGTGCAATTAATAATGCTTTTAACCTTTCTCAGTAGAATATATATAGTTTATGGAATGAAGATACTATAATGAATGTAAATATTGATCATCAGTAACACATGTGTCTGTTCAGAAAGTAAAATATCAACTCACTATAAACCAGTTAGATGATCAGACTAAGTACAGTAGTACTGTTTTGGATCCTGAAATCTTTTTCTACTAGCTGCTTCTTATTACATTATATTCAACTACACTTGTTCTTTAAATAGTGAGAGCTGAAGATTAGAAATGGTTATTCCATTTGCTTCCATCTTCCTCCAGCACAAATTATCTATTCCTGATTTTTATGTATGTGTCATTAGGTGTTTATTCTTATATCCCCTTTGTTGAGGACTGTCTGTCACCATTATTTTTTTTTTTCTGTTTATGTTTCAGTCGACCTCTTCAGGATGGAGATATTATCAACATTGATGTCACAGTGAGTAATTCATATAAAAAATAGTCTTTGATCAACTTTAGAATTGCTAGTAGCAACAGGAAGAATTGTAGATTGAAAATGTGGAATGCACAGATGGATGTGCTGTTTACTTCTAAGCCAAGGCACAAGCAGCTGGTTTCCTTTTTTGTTTTTAACTCTGTGTTTATTCCAACTAGACCCAGGCCTGACTTGAATTTAGGGCTGGAATCAGATGCACTAAGATCAATGTTGGCCTAAGTGAAATGTCAACCCAATCCTGCTATGTGTCATGTTTTTGAGAAGGTGTAATTGTTATTGATCCACTGTGTAGTTAATGCAGAGCACCACAGTACTGGGCAGCAGCTGAAGATAGATATGTATGAGATGAGCTAACATGAAGAAAGCCAGCATTTTTCCTTCACTCTGCCAAGATTGATCTTCCTCTTCCTGCTGATTTTGAGTGGGGCCTGTCATTATCTTACTCTGTCATTAGAGGCTACATTGGCCTGTGTATGTCAGTCTATTTGGACAGCAACTCTTTTGCTAGCAGTGTTCCCTACATTTATTAAAATCCCTGAAGGTAGTGTTGTGTTCCATTTCTGGTGTAAGAGCCTTGAACCCTTTACTCACAAACAGATAGTGTGGTATAACTGTTGACTCTCAGTATTGCCACAGAGTGGTCAATTATACTATTTAAATAAAGACTGACTGGATTTTCATTAGCACAAGAGACTATAGAAACTGAAAAGCTAATTGTGTGTTGCCTTTTGGTATTTTATTATTAAAACAATCAGTCGTATTTTTTGGTTCTGTTTTTTCCTCTTTACAGTAAATGTTTTTATTTTTCAAACCTTTAGCAATTTCTTTTTAGTATATAGAAAAATATCTGAATTCTAAGCATTAGAACTGCAATAATATATGATACCTAATAATACTGCCAGTCATCAGATTAAGCTTTTTCAACCATTAGAGAAATTGATACAAATATCTGTGTTGACAATTTGGTGCTGCTTTCCATGGGCTAAATTAACCACTGGCAAAAGTAAATTCAAGTCCAATGTGCCACAGAACTAATCTCAGAATTCAGGCTTTTTACATACTTCTTTATGCACTCACTTTTTTTCCTCGTGAAACCCATTCACTTATGATCCTGTTCTGGGTTGGTTGGTTTCTTCATTTTCCTTTCTGGCTGCATTCCACCCAATTCTATACAAGCTAACTGTAGGTATTCGCTCCATCAGGTTTATCAAAGAGGTCTGTTGTCTTCAAAATACTTTTATGGGCCTAATCTCTGACTGGTATAAACTGACTTAGTTTCACTGACTTCAGTAGAACTATGCCAGTTTGCAGCAACTATGGTTCTGGCCCCTGGTTTCTGATTTAAAGTTAATGTTACTGTTTTTATTGTACCTCAGAGATAATGATGAGTCCTTAGATGAAAATCAGACTTCTTGTTCATACTTGCAGGTCTTTTCCACAATAAACTTAACTAACATTTTATACTAATATGGTTGTCTCTATTTTCTCCAGTGTATTTCACAAATAATATTTGAATAAATAATAGGGATATTTTTAACGTGTTTATCTTCTGCTCAGCTCCTAAATAAAATGATTTTTGCAAGAATCCAGGAATATGAAGATTCCTGGTTGGTTTTGTCATGATTCTTTGATTATCTTCACTTTGTATATTTTTTTAATCACTAAAAATAAATAACATTTTTGTTTTGCTAATTGTTCATTTCTAATATCCCCAAGGAAAAAATATTGCTTTGTAGTGTTTATAATTGACCTTTCAGTTTTTTTGTAATGAGGAAAACTGGGACATTTCACAGGTGGAAACAATGATTATAGACATAACAGTACAATTACAGTAAACATTCTACAATACTTTGTTTACAGACATGTATTGGATCTATAAAATGATTAAATAATAATCTTGTAGCTATCAAAATAGTTCATGGTGAGTGCAAATGGTTTGGAGATAAAAATTAAATCTGTTTTGCACAAGTAGGTTTGTAAAATTTCATAGATGAAATTTAAAGACCTGTTATTGACCTAAATCATGTAACCTTTATATTTTTTAAAGAATAATAGACACAAAAGCATTGTGTTTCACTGGATCATCAACATGCCACAGCTTTCAGCTTTCCATTATCAAGTGTTCGTTCCTACATCTTGGTTCCAGCTCTCACTGTTGTGGAACTGGCATATCCCACTTACTGTAATTGTGATTTATTAACGTAAAATATGGAGTGGTGATATGTGAGCTGTAGCAAATATTAACTGAATTAAGAAATGGTTTTAATAGTATTAGATGAGCCCTCCCTTGGTAATTTAGATACCAGTTGCCTGAGCCCCCCGTTACTGGTGTTCTTGCTAAAGCCCTGAAGAGCTTGCAAAATCAAACCTCCCACTGTGTTCATTTTTCCAACATGGTAGTGGTAATTTTCTGTTACAGGTTGATGTTTGTTAGACTGAATGCTGCCTTAAAAATTATGTAGTCCAATTTAGAAGTGAGCCTAGTGGAGCAAAAACTATCTTACATGAATTAAATTATGAAAAGCTGAGCTGATATTCTTAACAGTCAGAGAAAGCATGTAATTAAGGGTTTGATTCTGCTCTCATTGGTAGCAGTGACAGCAGGATCAAGCCATGTTGTTGAATTCAGCTTTCACTGTAACCCCGTTATCATTTGCTCATAATTGTCTCTACATTTTCTTTAAAAAACTCAGCTTGCACAAGACTTTTTTTCCCCCCCAAAGAATGTGGACAAAAATCTCTTTAGCTGTTTGGGGTTCAGGTGTGAGCAAAAAATACTTGACGTGAAAGAAGTATTTTTTTTCCCACAAATAACTCACAAGTGGCACAACTTCAATCCTTTAGACTTTACATCTAGTTAGTTATGGAAGACAGTTTTCTACTAAGTTTGCAAAATATATTTTAGAATATCTAAGTTGCAAACAGTTGCAATTGTGCGTTGCCTGCACACTGAAATGTTTGAAACATCTTGTAGTTAAAGTATTGTCTGCAGTATTGTGGAGCTGCAAAACTCTTATTAATGCCATAATGGAAACCTTGAGGATGGTAGACTTGGGTTTTTCTGTGTTTTTAGAGAAATCTGTTGAGTGCTATGTAGTTGTTAAAACACACGTTGCATAATTGCATAATCACACAGGTTGGATTTTTGTGTATTCAACAAAGTGCTGCATTTATATTATGTGCAACTTTATAGTGCCAAAGTTACATTTTTCTTCTCTAAATTCAATCATGGGAATGAAAAGCAAAAAACCTAGGTTAATACAATGCTGCAGTTTAAAATGAGAATTAAAATGGTCCTAAAATTAAAAGTGCATAAGACTAGTAGAATTGTACCTACTAACAAAGAATTTGACTTATATTTTTATATCACACACATTGTATGCTTGTAGTAGTTTGCATTGCTAATCAGGTGTACTTTAAAATCCAGTTTGACTGATATTCACTCTGGAGGACTAATACAGGTTCTTCCAAGCTACTTATGCTCTTTAGTAAGAGCAATACAATACATCTTGGATGCCCTGAAAAGAGCCTTAGTGCCCTAAGTAGAGTTTCTGCACTTAACTTGCCAAAGCAAGTTGCCTTTATTAAAATAAAGCCAGCCTAGGACAGGGGAGATATGGGCCAGTACAATGGCACCAACAAATACCATATGGGCATGTGGAGTAGAGGAGCAGCAGGAGCTATTATTTCAGCCTGTAGGATGGAGTAATATCCTTGCAAAGACTGTCCTTTGGCGCTGTACTCAGGCTCTGGTTTGGGAAGTGGATTTCACTCTCCTAAGAACCACACCGACCCTTTGCACTTCATTCATGTGAAGGGCAATTATTCCAGCTTCCTGTAGATGAATGAATTTCACCTTTTGATGGTCTCAAAGCCCGTAAGGCAGAACTTCTGCATTTCCTGAATGTTTAATTTGCAAACTTTACATTTTCAGTCCTAACCTTAAAACTGCAGGGTTTTACAGTTAATTGCAATTGTACAGATGTGTCCTTTGGCTTTATTTCTAATCTTTTTCTTTCCCTACTTTATTTTGCAAATGAATCTTATAGGCAACCTAAAATAAACCGATCTGTTAAAATGCATAGCTGATTCCTAGAAAGAATGTCTTTAATTAAGGAAAAGCTCTGTTTCTGAATGCAAAACAAGAAGATGTCTTTATGTTTCTGCATGTGTTTAGGTGTATTACAAAGGCTACCATGGTGACACTTCTGAAACATTTTTGGTGGGCAATGTGGATAAATCTGGTCAAAAGTTAGTGGAGGTTGCCAGGAAATGTAGAGATGAAGCAATTGCAGCTTGCAGACCAGGGGCTCCCTTCTCTGTAATTGGAAACACAATCAGGTAAGCCTTATACTGACAAGTAAAGGGAGGGCTGGCAAGTGGGACAAAGGTTATTGGTGGTTTGGTATAAAGCTGATGACATGTTTTATGATTCAGAACCATCATTTCAGTCTGATATCAGTATGTGAACTGCCAGGCTATAATGTTGTTCCCTGGGTAAGAAAGATTTTTTTAAAAGTGAATTACACTAGGGTCAGCAAAGATAACTGTCAAATGAATCAAAAGATGTTTTTAAGTCAGTTGTGGTTTTAAATTAACAGATTTGATTCATAGCATTTTTTCTCTCCCTCATGTTTACTTAAACCTTTATGATATCTTTAATACAATCAGTATATTAAAATTAGAAATCAAAATTCTTTTTGTTGTAGAGAAACGGTGACAAAGGAATTAGTCAAGATAAATAGGTCACATTGTTAAAAAAATTAAAAAGTACAAACATATATAGTCCTGGAGATTCTTACCTTTGGGAGCAGAGTGCATACAAACCTCATCAAGGGGAAAAAGTTAACTTGAAAAGATTTTTGCATTTGTTCTTGCTTTTATATAAAGGTAATTATTTCTCTTGTTCTTGTGACTTTGAATTAAAGTGTGCCTTTATTTTTCAAGGTATCTTTTTATATTGATCTGTTATTTTTTTTATAAGTGTTTTTTAAAAAGAGACTCCTATCATATACATTTCATTAAGCACTACCTCACTGGTACTTTTGTGAATATTAATGGACATGACAAACTATTGAATGCATTCTGATTGCTTAAAAGCTTCAAGGCTTAGACACCTTGAAAAGATGCTGCCTTTTTTCTTTGTAAATCTTCAAATACTTTAAAGAAAAAAAGAAAGCGGCAAAATATCAGTTAGATGTATTTATAGCTTTAAAAATATTGTAACAGAGTCTGAATCAAACTTTAGTAAAGCCTCTTTGGGTTATATCTGAGAAGCTTTTATTGAAGACTTTGTATAAAATTGTGTTTTTGACAGTTTTAAATTATAGGCTAACTAGCCTGGGGAAAAAGGATAGTGTCTTTCTGTTCTTTCATAGGAAATGTTGAATCAGACCCCTACTGGGAAAAGAAATTTAATGCATATCTCACTATCTTACTGTCCATGAATATAATAGAAGTGAATTCAAAATGTAGTTTTATTTTTGCAAATGGGATGAGTCGATAGATGCACCTCATATTTTTGAACACCTAGGGTTCAACAAATTTACTGGTGGTGCTCTTGCATTTTAACAAAATTTATTCTTGAGTAGAAGGGGGCACAGAACACTAGATTCTTATTCAAGCATTCTATCGAGCTCTGCATTCATGGCTGTGTCTAAAGGGCATGTCAGCCTTTGATTCTCTCTGAGAGGTAATTATCCTTTTCCTGTCACGGAACAACAAATGATAGCTAACTACAGAGGCACATTTGCAGTAGTCACATTCATCAACTGCAGAAAAAAAATTCAATTTAATTGTGCAACACAGCTGCACATAGGCTTTTTGAGCATTTCTGTTGTTCTCCCTGTCTTGCTATTCCTCCCTCCAGATCTATTTTTTAAACTTTTTTTCTTGTTATTTTTTTTCCCTTTTTTTTGTCTCTTCTTCCATTTTTACTCTCTGTACTTTCTTGTTAAAGTAATTTTCCTTTGTGGCTCTCATTCTTTTTTCCCCATTGAAGGCTATGAATGTAGAAAATTATCACAATTACTCATATAATTGAGCCTCTTTGTAGCAAGTGCAACTCCAGTAGCCTTTCTCCATCATGAAAATGGTTTCATTATAGGGTTTTTCATATTCTCTGACACCATCTACACAGAGGAACAGGCGTGCAGATGAGATGTACTAGGAACAGGGTAGATCAGTAAGGTCACAGTAGGAATAATTAGCTCTGCTATGGAAAGAGCATCTAGGCCTTTTACTGCTACATAAATGTACTGTCCGTGGCTTTTAGTCACAAAAAAACTTACTAACAAATGGAGCTCCCGCCTACTACTTTGAAAAAAAGATTTGTATCAACACTACAATTTTCCATCATTAAGACTAATAACACAGAGCCTAGTATACATCAAGGGGAATAAAAAGAAAAATCTCACATTCAAGTGGCGGCTGGGTGCTGACCTTTGTTCCCTTTTTTTGTGTTCAACTTAACTCTTTACAAAAAAGAGCCACACGCCACACCAACATGCAGGTGAACTCCAGCTAGTGCTAGCAAAGCATGGCATTCAATTGGAAAATCTGATAAATCTCTGTGCAGGATAATGCATTTCATTACAGATTCACTACATTAATTCTAGCTATATTAAAAAAAAAAGAGGAGCAGAATTGAAAGTGACATTGGATTTTTTGCTATGTTGATGCAGAGGTCAGCTTTCTTACAAAGTGTAAATATGTATGCAAAGGCCCTGATGAAAAACAAATTAATCAAAACTAGTGCATGTTCAAAATTATATGCAAAATAACATATCGTAAACTTTTTTTCCCAGGGTTTTATTCTGTTGACTACTTAAATGTGCTGTTTGAACTAATGTAACACTAACTCTGATAAAGGATTGTTCTGATTCGATGAAGCCGCATTTTTCTGGTTATCTGTCATTTTATATTTGCATATGCAGTCAAAATCTTAGTTGTATGGAAAGATATGTAGCATAAATACCTGTAAGCAAACACCTGTAAGATAGAAATGTTTGGACTTATCAAACTGAAAAAGCATCTAGATGCTCTTCATCCCATGGTTTACTTAAAAAGTACTTCATTTATTTGTACACCATATTCTAAATATCAGAAATAACCATAATAATGGATAATTTTGGAAGGATGTGGGCGTAGTTACATCAGCAGAATGAATTTGCATACTATTGTTTATCATATTCTTTGTTATAGTGGTTAAGAAGTTCTGTGCTTAGATGGGAGTCTTTAGCATAGTTACTCCAGAGCATCATCAGCTAAAACTTAAAAATAAAAATATTATGTTAAAGGATTAATTTCCATTTTCTAGAAAAGTTGTAATCCTTCAGAGCCTGCTCCCACTGAAATTGATGTTAAAATTCTCATCAATTTCAATGGGAATGGGATTGGGCCCATGTGTTCTATATTCTTATATCCTCTGTGATGCTTTTCTTTAAAGTATGACTAAATCTAGTTTGAATTCTAGTTTTTAGACAACAAGCTCTGATTTGTGAGTGTTCTCAATATATAGATTCAAACAATGGAAATGTAGTATAGTTAAATAAATCAGTTTCAAACATAGGAAAAATTGCAGTGATGAAAGTATTAATAAATGGTTTTAAAATGTTTAACTCATAAGTATATGTTTTGATATTAATTTAGAACAATATAAAGCAGATTTTTTAAAAAAAATCTGTTTCTATCGGATTATGCACATTTAAACAATAAGTGGCTCAGGCAAAATAAGTCATTTTAATGTCATCTGTGATAGATTTTCCTTGACAGCTACTGTAAATTACAATTACACTGCTTCTCTCTGCACTTGAAAAGTAAGCACTGCAATAAATTATCTTTTATTTCAATCCATCATGTCTGCTTTTCAGACACAGAGAACCTCAAATAAAAGTTCAGTACCATTGCAAGAAAAATACAGTAATTTGTGTTCCAGTTTGAAACTAAAATGTACCTTTCTTTCAAAAAACAATTGTTGGCTTTCAAAAATATTACTAATTATACTTCAACATTTATTGTCATCATAGGGAATCCCTGAACTTGTGCATTCCCTCAGTCTAAGATTACTACTTAAGTGAAAATACTTTAAAAGCTCCCAATGGAATTTTGTAATTTACCAAATGAGGTAATATGGTACTGTTCAAAATAAATATTTTTTTAATGAGCAAATGGGTTTAGGCTGATGATGTCTTCAAATGTTTAACAAAAAACTAGTGTGTCATCCACTGACCATTTTTTGTAAAGAAAAGCACATTATTTGTAATTAAAAATGCACTTATCCATTCATACTAATCTCTAAACTAGAATTATTGTCCTGAATTTGATATTCCTGTCCCTATTTGCAAAGCAAGTTATATGCCTTATAGGGAGGGTCAGATTTTCTTTTGTTTTTTTTCTTACTACACCAGAAGACCATTTTCAGTGATGTTTTATTTTATATGGAAGGAAACTAGAATTAAGAAATAATCTACAGATGAGGTCAAATTTACCAAGTTTCTGTGAAGTAGTCTGGCTAATTAACTGGTGCTTTATTTGACCAGACCTTGGAGTGGATCACTATAAACATTTAAAATGCAATTTGTTTCACTTGTGAGACCTTGGAGATTGCTTAGAACATTGGGCCAGACCTGCCCTCCTGTGGAAAAAACAGCAGAAACAGGTGGAAAGAACTGCACAGTTCTTGCAGAGTTTTCCCAAACTGTCTTGTCAAGGACTAAGATTTACCATCATCCTTTAGACTGTGCCAGAGGCCTTTTCCTCTGGAACTCACAGATCCATCATGATCCCCCAGGACATTAAGGGATCTGTTAGAAGCACAGGGCCAGCCAGCTCTCTAAGGGATCTGTGCCACAGCACTGGCACTTGGGCACTGGAACCCCTGAGCTTGCTCTTCAGCTTCCTGGCAACTGGGCTGGGGCTCTAGTAATTACTTTTCTCCTCACTTCCCTGTCCTCTGCTCATTTCCAATCCCTTTCCAAGGACAGTTCTACAACATCAAGGGGAAATGCTGCAGAAAACCAAGCCTACTTCCCATATTTACTTTTCTGCAGCTATCCTATAATGTTTAGGGGGTAATGTGCAGCTATTTACTATCTCCTCCTTGTCTCTATAGCTTTCTCCAGTCATGGAAGGCAACATGTGGGTTTGGCAACTGTGGGGAAAATGGTGCTAAGAATGTAGCTGACATCCCACTCCCAACTCCTGACCTCCCACAGGAAGCCTGATATCTGAGTCCAGGTCCTTCTGCATGTGAATCCTAGAGGATTGATCTGTCCCGTAGTAAAGACACCCCAGCAGTTCTCCCAGTTCTGCCACTGGCTGGCTGTGTGTGCCTGCTCTAGACATTTAACCTCTCTTTGCCATCTGTAAAACAGGTATAATATGCAAAGCCGGTGAACTCTGCAGCCCACAGAGATCAAATTCCATGGCAACAACCCATAAGCTCTACTGCAACACTGAATTATGCTGCTGGTGTTTCCACCCCTCCTACCCCGCTTCTAAGCACACAGCTATGGCTCAGAGTTGAAAATACTCATTGATGTAAAATTTGTCAATGGTTATTTCCAGCTGTGATGATGATTTGGAAGAATAAGTTTGTTTTTTTTTTCTCTCTCTCTCTCACATACCCACAGTCTCAACCCCCACCTGAATACCCTATGGCCCAGACTTGGGATCTTTCCCTCATGTGTGCTCCAAGCAAGGGGAGAACTTGTAGTTAGTTACATACATCTCCTTGCTATCCATGGACTTCAGCTCTCTCCATGTACTCAAGGTGACCCAGTTCACCAGTTTATGCTCCTGCCTATTCTCATTTTATGCCTGCAAACTGAACACCATTGCTTGCTCCCTGATCTGTTGTTGCTTGGTTCCAGGCTTTAGGGAGCATGTACTGTTAACTGTATTCATGTCACCCTCTGAGGAAAGCTGGACTGAGAAAGAGGCTATTGCCAGGAGGCCCAGGCAGGGCAGAGAGACAGAAAACAGTGCAGTTTGCCTGCAAAAAATGGCAGATTTCATACCAAAAAATGCTACCTTCCATGACATCTTGACACCCCCCCAATACTACAGTCCTGGCAAACATGGAAGCTGGAGGATCCTAACTGAGATGAAAAGGGGTGTTAACTATTCTCAGAGCATTTTTTTCAGGTTAACTGCTGACCCAGGCAGATGTTACTCCCTCTGTTGCATCACATTTACAGTGTTATTTCTAGAGCCAGTGGGTAACGGACAGCCATCTTTTTTTTAACATGAAAACTCGGATTGGAGAGCACACTTGTGCTGCAAACAGCTAATTCCATGAATGTGGAACTGGCATGCGTGAGCTGTGTAGGTCTCACCTCACAGGCCAGCAAGACAAAATTATTCTTTGTAGAGTGCTGTGATGTTCTGTTTAAGGTACTACCAGCTGTAGGTGCAAATATTAGTAAGAACTGTGCTCTACACCTACAGTTTTTTTCTTCATGAAGATTCATGGCCTGCACAGTATTTTATGTAAAGAACATTTCAAACCCTATAAACAGGCACTATTTAATGAAGAGGAAGAGGGAGAAGAGGACAGTAGACTACATCACAGTGTGTCAACTATGTATGAGCACAAAGGTTCTCTGTTTTCCTCTCAGACTGTAACAACATAAATACTAATGCTAACAGCGTTGTTTCCAACTGTTCTACAAGGAAGAGACGGATTCCATCAATGGAGTACTCAAGAAGTACTACTATCATTGTACAAGGAAGGGAAAAAAAATCTCAACATTGTCTTCACATGATGATGGTCATGACACTCTTACTCTTGTGCCTGAAAGCAACTGCTGCTTTCATATTTCTGGTGTTTGGCATTGCTCACCACTCAACTAGTCACTGAAAACACTAGAGCTTTTCCATGCCAAGACAAAGCATACACTTAATCTTGATGCTCAAAACTAGTTGCTTTGTAGAAGCCCACTTCATAGAAGAGCCCACAATAGAAGAGTTTTGAAAGGCAATCCTGCAGCAAAGATACAGGCCTGAAAAAAATTAGGTTGGGTTCTGCCAGTGACCTAGGATACCACACAAAGAGCACAGGCAAAACTGTGCTGGCACAAAAGTTTGTAGCGTATATGTTTTCTTCTTGCAGAACTTGTTTCATTGTGTCAGTGTGACATGAAATACAGCTTGCATTGCAGTTCTAGTTTCCTAGCTAGGGGACTCACATTTTCTTTATGCTTGTTAGTGAGCAAAGAACTTTCTAATTCCTCTCCATTCCCACTGCTTCCTGTTCAGCCTCCCAATATTCCAAGTTCTTTTATTACTTAATTATGCTCTACCATGACTATGTGCTCCTGAATCTAATGTGCTGCTGAGGCTTTTCTATCTCTAACTTCCATTATATTTTTCCTTTTAAATTATAAGATGTGCGAGCTACAGACACTAGCCAACTGAAGTGTACAATCTATTCCCGTTAGTAGCCTTCTCTGCCAATTAGAAAGTCCTAAAAGAAGTGGGTTTATCTTAAATTTAGATTCCTGCTCTGGCCCAGAATCAAATGAAGTAATACCTAAATACATCCATTAGCTTGACAGGCAGGTAGTATCTAACATACAGACCTTGTTACATCATCCACTTTGGGTATGAGCTCTGCAAATGTATTATTAACAATGGTTGACCTGCTTCTCCCCATTCCACTTGTGTTACAGACCTGTATTGGTGACAGTGAATTCTTGGACTATGGTGCACAAGTGCTTGGGGTGAGCACTCCAGGCTCTGTAGGGGCTCCTCTACATGGGCACAATCCTCCTCAGAGCAGTTTTAAATTACAGCAATCTGAAACCACTTTGTACCTGAATTAGAGTCTCTAAATAGGGGTTTAGCCTACTTTAATTTCTGCCTATGGAGTTCACAGCTTTAGTTGATCTTAACTTGTTTGTATTGGCCCTATCTGCACAAGTCCTGAGAAGAACCCCTGTGTAAATATATACAAGCTTCAGGCAGGTTGGTTACTTTTCATGTCTGCAGAAATAGGGAGGTCCATTAATTTAAGAAAAACAAATGATACTTCTCATTCTTTTAGGTAAAATCGTTATGGGTAACTAACTCTTTTTTTTTTTCTTCAGCCTAGTCTTTGGTATTCTTAGACATTGTGCCCACTTCCCATCATCTGCTATCTCAAAGGAAAACCTACTAAGTGTCCATACATATAGTAATGTGACTTGTTAATAACTTAGGGTGGTGATTTAATCTCCAGCTGCAATTCCCAAAGGCTGTGTTTGAAGTTCTGTTTCTAATCTTCAAAACCCTTTAAAACTTAAAGCCCAGCTCCACTTGCACCTTGGTGCAAACTGCTGTGATCAGAGGAAATTCTGTAGCCTGAGGGTGAAAATGTGGGCTCTGTGGCAGTGCACTGATGAGGAAGGGCTCTTAGCAAACTCCATAGTGCCAGAGATCAGGATCACCTCAACCCCTGCCACCTTTGGGGTGCTATGGAAGGCTTTTTTTGTACAGACAGATGCATCTTAGACTAAGTAAATCAAAGGTGCATAAGCTTTTCTGAGCCCAAGCTCACTTCATCAGATGTTGACAGGTTCTTTGTGCAGATTCTATGCAATGGTGACTGGATGCCATGGCCGTGGGCACATTAGAGTGAGCACAAATGGGATAACTAGGATGATAGTCCTTCCTCAAATGTCACAGCCAGGTTTCATAGCCTCATACCAAGCCTACCCTTTTTGCATTGACTTATCACTAGGTGTGAGCCTTGCATGCTCGGGTGCAGCTCCTAGTTAAAGGCCTCCGTGTGCACTTGGCAGCTCTGCAGGAGGGCTGAGCCAGCTGCAGCAAGTCCCCGGCAGTCTAGTTCTAGGAGGTCTAATGGCCATCGGGTAACGTGTGTAGCCCGTGCCAGACCTGAATAGGAGCTGAGAGAGCCCCCAGGGGTGCAAGCTGAAGCCTAACGACGGCGAGACCGCTCCCCCCACCCCCAGGCTGGGCGCAGGGCCCGGCGCAGCCGAGAGTCGGGGGCGCGGGCAGGCCCGTGTTGACACCTTTCTTTCCCGTTTTGTCCCTTGCAGCCGCCTGGCCCGCGACGGCGGCTTCCGCGTCTGCCCCTACTTCGTCGGCCACGGGATCGGCTCCTACTTCCACGGCCACCCCGAGGTCTGGCACCACGGTAAGGTCGCCCCGCCCGGCCCGAGCTGCCTGCGGGCGCCGCGGAACAAGGTCTGCTTGGGAGCCCAGCGCCACCGCCACGTCCCCGCGGCCCGTCGGGGGCCCGGGCGGCTGCGGGGGGACGGGACGGGACCCAGGTCCTCCGGGGGCCGGGAAGGGAAAAAAAAAAAAAAAGCCCGCTTGCGCTGCTGCAGCCTGGAGTCTCGGGGCCGGAGCGAGGCGCGGCCCCGGGAGCCCAGCAGCGGAGCGAGCGCCGCGCTAGCCGGGCCTGCCTGTCCTGTGATGTCGCGTCGCGTCGCGTCGCGTCCCGTCGCGGGCCGCTGCCGCCTGGGCTCGTGCTGCCTCCGCGGTCCGGGATGCTGAGCGCGCGGGGAAGCCCCTCGTCCCTGGAGCTGAGCGGCGGCAATTAGAGGGAAATCAGCAAATTGGTGTGGTGCTGATTGGACTAAGGCTCGGGTCTGCTGTGAAACGCCGCATCTCCGAGCGGCCGGGCGCGGCACCGCCAGTGGGGGCAGGAAGGCGCTCGGGCCCCAGGGTCGGGAGCGGGGCAGTAACCCACTTGCACCCCCCTGTTCCCTGCCGCAGAGCCCATCATCATGGAAGGCTGCCCTGAATTTAGGATCCTAGAGGACAAATGGACCGTGGTGTCCCTGGACAACAAGAGGTGCACGCTTCGCTTTGCCCACGGGGCGGGGGCCGGGGCCGGGGCCGGGGCCGGGGTCGGGGCGGGCGAGTCCGCCGGGCGGCGCCGGCCGCTCCTGCCCTAAATCGCCGCTGCGGCGCGTTGCAGGTCGGCGCAGTTCGAGCACACGGTGCTGGTGACGCGGCGCGGAGCCGAGGTCCTCACGCACGTGCAGGAAGAAGCCTAGAGCCGCCCGCGGGCCTCGCCTCGGCCCGGCCCGGCCCGGCCCTCCCGCGCGGAATAAAGACACTTGTTTTCCCGAGGTCTGGAGGCCGGGAGTCTGTGTCCCGCGGAAAGACGGGGACACCCGGGTAGCGGGCGGTCTTGGAGGCCCGAGGCCCAGGCGGAGCCGCGCGGACAGGCTGGCCTGGCTCTGGCCAGCGGGGGCAAACGTGGAGGCCGAGCTGTTGCCTCCGCCCCACGGCCCTGCCCGCCTGCGGGGCGGGGGACGGCCCGGCCCCAGAGCCCCGCAGACCGCGGGGGAGGCCGAGCGCCGTCCAGGAGCCGCAGCCCTCGTGCAGCGCGGGCGTCGGGCCGGGCCGGGAGGCACTCGCTGCGGGCTCTGCGGCCTCAGCTCCCGAGGGCAGCGGAGACCCGCGGGGGAGAGCAAAGAGCTGGGCAGGCGCCACGCGCGGACACTCGTCGCCCGCAGCTGGGGCAGGCAGAGCCCGGCCGGACCGGAGCAGGTGCTAGGGTGCGCCGGGGGCACCTGGAGCTCGTGCTGTCGCCCCGGGGGACCTCGCCCCGCCTCCGCCGCGGCCCGGCCCGGTCCGGCCCGGCCCCAGTCCCGCCCTGCCCCGCCCCCGGGGGTCACTTACGTGGCTGCGCGCGGGAAGTCCGCGCCGCTCCGCGGAGAAGCAGCTTTGCCGCGCCGGGAGCACTAGCACGCGGGGACAGCGCCCGGGCCCCGCCGCCCTGGGCCGCGCGGAGCGAGAGGTCCCTCCCGGCCGCCGCCGAGCCCGGGGCTGGTTGGCGACGCTCGTGTTTGCGGGCGAGCCCCTGGCACCGCGCACCCTGCGCGGGCCTCGCCCGAGAGAGTTCAGCTCAGGCCAGATCGGCTCCCGGCTGCTTAACGCGGCGAGGCTGCGTGTTGCTATTAGTGTTAAATATCGGGCTAATTATGCGTATGAAAATTAAACATCAGTGTTATGCTAATGGAGCCGCCTTCAGCTGCGGATCAGAGCACTTGAGACTAGCATTTAATCAAATGAATCAGTAACTAATACATCTGCACGTGTGAACTTTCCCCAGCCCCTTCCCTCGCCGTCGCGACGCAGGGAAGCAGCCGCAGCCCGGCCGGCCGGGGGAGGGAGCTGAGGGGAGGCGGCCCCCGCAGCCGTCCAGGCCTGGGCCCCAGCCCCGAGCCGGTGGCACGCACGGGCTGCGCCAGGACACGAGCACGTGCGTGCACACGAGCTGCGCGCCCCCACCGGCGCAGGGCCCCGCGCAGCTCCCGTCCGTCGAGCAGGAGGGCCGCGCGGATCCCCCTCGGGGTCGGGCCGGGCACGGGGTCGGGCCGGGCCTGTCTAGTGCAGCCGCTCGGCTCGGCCCGCTGCCCCGAGGGAGGGCTGCGGGGCACCGCGCCGCTCCCGACCGGGCCTCCCCCGCAGGCTGGGGCTGCCCGGGGGGCTCCGGGGCCGGCAGCCGCCAAGGCTCGCCCGCGGGGCACAGGGGCTCGCGGCTCGCCGCGTCCAGCTCTCCGCGCTCACTGGGGTCCAGGCGAGCCCCGAGTGCCTTTGGCCAATCCAAAGCGATTATGCAAGACGGCGGACCAATCAGCTCCGCCAGCTCATGAATATTCATAGCCTTGGCTGAGTCAAAGCTTTTAGGCGAGTTTGTGTAGATCTACAGCATCATGCTTAGACTTTTCAAAGAGACAAACTCCATTTTCTTATGAATGGAAAGTGAAAAGCCCTGTTCCGCTTAAATTGGGTTCTTTCCTGTCCTGAGAAACACAACAGACCCCAAAAAGGCAAGCTGAAGAGCGAGCACACACACAGACCAAGCGACAAGAAATGACCATGACTACCATGCCAGAGAGTCTTAATAGCCCCGTCTCGGGGAAGGCTGTCTTTATGGAGTTTGGGCCACCCAGCCAGCAAATGTCTCCTTCTCCCATGTCCCACGGACACTATTCCATGCACTGTTTACACTCAGCGGGCCACTCTCAGCCTGACAGCTCGTACAGCACAGCTTCGTCCTTCTCCAGACCGCTGGGCTACCCCTATGTCAACTCGGTCAGCAGCCACTCGTCTAACCCCTACATCAGTTCAGTGCAATCCTACCCCAACAGCTCCAGCCTGACTCAGACCCGGTTAGAGGAGACAGGTAGGTGCACTGGGCTTTGGGGAGGGGGGGTTGGGGGGGGAGGGGGAGGGCAGGCGGGAGGGAGGTTTCTCGGCTCAAAATATACCTAGGGAAAATAAAATGAAATTACGAAAAATACCAGTCTGGAAAGGCTGGAGGATCAGAGGGGATCAGTACACAGCAGCACACAATGCCCGGCTGGAAAAGAAATCAACCCAGATGTGCACGTATTAGTCTTCGTAATTATTTATTGCGTAGCACTATAAACAATGTATGCAATTAAGGGTAATTAAACCTAAACTGCAGCCTGTAAAAATAGCAAACTTTCTCCGGGAAGGAGCCTGGGCTGCCATCATCGCCCGCAGCCTTTGTTAGCGTTACTTGATCCTCACTTTGCTTTTCTCCCTTCTCATTATCGTTATTGTTGTTGCTGCTGCTGCTGCTTTCTTGTGACTCCTTCTCGCTCGCGGTTGCAGGGGCCGAAGCGGAGAAAAGCACCGTGGTGGAAGGAGGGGAAGTTCGCTTTAACGGAAAAGGGAAAAAAATCCGCAAGCCCAGGACTATTTACTCCAGCCTGCAGTTGCAGGCTCTCAACAGGAGGTTCCAGCAGACTCAGTACCTGGCTCTGCCCGAGCGAGCCGAGCTCGCCGCCTCGCTGGGACTCACCCAGACACAGGTACGGCGGCGTCTGCTCCCGCCTCCCCTCTCCAGCTGCCCGGGACGACGGAGCGCCTGCCTCCCCCGCCAGTGCCCGCAGCCCACCCTGCCTCACAGGGCGAGGGGGGAGCCGCGGGGCCCGGGCTGGCCGGGAGGACTGTGCCCGGGCTCCTCCTGCCTCCACCCCCGGGGCAGCGCGGGCATCTCCCGCCGGCTGCGAGGGGGGCGCCCGGGGACCGGTTCCCGCGCTCGGGCAGCCCAGTGCGGGCACACGTTCCCCGAGCCCGGGCGATCGGCTGGGCCGCGCCAGCCGGCCGCGGGTTTTGGCTGCGGGGCTGGGCGGGAGGCGGGAGAAGCCCCGAGGGCTCCGGGCGGGCGAGAGCTCCCCGTACCCCTGCCCTGCCCTGGCTTCCAGTGACGCTTTCTCCCCTTGCAGGTGAAGATCTGGTTTCAGAACAAGCGCTCCAAATTCAAGAAGCTGATGAAGCAGGGAGGGGCGGCCTTGGAGAGCAGCGCCCTGGCCAACGGCAGGGCTCTGTCGGCCAGCTCGCCCCCGGTGCCCCCGGTGTGGAACACCAGCTCGTCCTCGGGTAAGGCCTCCACAGGCACCCCGGGCACCTACATCCCCAGCTACACGTCCTGGTACCCGTCCGCCCACCAAGAAGCTATGCAGCAACCTCAGCTGATGTGAGCACCGCCGGGTTCCCCAGCGCACGCACTGTTGGTCCAGGAACAAAAAACAAAACCCATTCACAAACAAAGGAAAGAAAGACAAAGGCAAAGAGAGAGGGGGGAAAAGGGAAACAAACACACCCGAGCTCTCTTCCCAGAGAGCCATTGACTCGCTGCACTCGAGCGCGGGGCAGACAAGCACAGATGCGATGCGGGGCTGGTTCCCAACTGCTGACAGCTGACAGAGCAGCCGCCGGGCTCTATTAGATCACCCGGAGAACAGCCTGGGAGCAGAGCGGATCCCCGACCTCGGCTTTATGGGACAATCACAACAAACATGTTTGTAGGGAAAAAAAAAAAAAAAGCTCTCCTCTGTCCTGTGTGTCTGTCTGTGTCTGATGAAATGTAGGTCCCCCACTCCTCCGGCCTCCTTATAGCAAGGGGTAAACAACCCGTACTATCGCCAGAGATTTTTTTTTCCCCCTTGACATTTTCCTGTAATTTTCACTATTCATCTGTGTAAATTTTTTTGTTGTTGTTAAAGGGGAAGAAGGGGATTTTATTTATTGACTTAAATTACCACTATCAGAGTGCTAGGAACAACCTGGACTGTCTGGTTCGCAGAGTGCACTGTTTCAACGCACATTTTACTTTAAAAACAGAAACAAACACACACACACATGAACCCCAACAAAAAGAAGGATGCGATTTTTAACTTTTACAACCAGTTTTCTACTTTGCCGGCGCGGAGAGGTCTGGTCCGAGTGGTTGGCGTTTTTCACACATCCGCTGTGATTTAACAAAGACGAGAAATGCCCAGTGTCGAGTCTGGAAGCGGGATGGCAGCGGCTCCTGCGCGCTTCCCTTCGTGTAAAGCAAAAACGAAACAGAACACGACAAGGAAACAACCTTTCGTTCCCTGTTCTCCGCAATTGGAAAGGGGTGGCAGGGAAAGAAGAGAGGCCAGATGTCTCTAACGTGGCACAACGCAGCTTTAAACGAAATCCCAAGAGGCTTTACTACGCAGATCTCACCCTGGAGTGGACGTGCACATAGCCAAGTGCAGGATCGGATCGCTGTACATATTTTATTCTTAATTATTATTATTATTGTTCTGTAAACATGTTGCACAAATTTAGCCTTTTTTTCATTTCCGTTTCGTGTGGCTGTAAAACCTGATGCTTTGTGAACTGAGATCTTGACATTTTACTTGTGAAATTCGGAAGATGTGATAAACTGAGCTCAGCTGTGTTTAGTGTCTATATGTCAAAGTTTAGTTTTATATTGAGAATGTTAACTTATTGCTTTGTACCCGGGGGGACGCCCCGCCACTCTTTGTACATAAGTTCGAAAGTTTCTTTGAGACAGTAAAATTATGGTTTGGAACAAGAGCCGCCGCGTGTGCTGTTTGTGCCCGGGAGCAGGCGCCCCCGCTAGGGTACCGCACCCTCTCCTGCGCTCCTCCCGGCTGGGCCTTCTGCTGGGGCGATTCCGGGAGAGATTTCCCCGAGGGACCACGTCTCCCCTGCCGGGCTCCGGCTGCGCTCGCCGGGCCTCGCGGTGCCCCAGGGGAGAGCTCGCCTCTCCGCCTGCCCAGCCCTGGCTCCGGCCCCGGCTCTCTATCTCCCGGCAGCACGGCCTGATCCTTGCGAAGGGGGCTGCGGCCACATCCCCTGGCCCTGCCCCACGGGCTGCCAGCGGCTGCACAGCCTTGGCCCTGGGGCCGGCGGCTTTGGCGGGAGCCCGAGCGGGGCCTGGCACAGGCGCGCTGCGCCGAGAGCCGCCAGCCCCGGGCTCCCAGCCAGGCCAGCGGGGTGGGCCCGGCTGCGGCCAGCCCCGACGGGTCCCCGAGGGGGCAGGTGGGGGCGGCGCGGAGCCCCGCGGCAGCTGCTGTGCGCAGCGGCTGCTCAGCTGCCTGGCTGCTTTGACATCGGTGCGTGTCGGAGGCAGGCGTCCTCCGATGGGCACTGGGGCTCGGAGGGGATCGCAAGGCGGAGGATCCCCCCCTGCCCCGCAGCCCGTGCCTCGGCGGCCTCGCCGCAGCCTGTGTGGGCCTCGGGGGCCCCGTCGGTCAGGACAGGAAATGTAGGAGCATGTTCCCGAGCATTGCGAGAGCAGCCCCGGGGGAGGCCGCCCCTCCCCCAGCCCCAGCGCAGCCCGGCCAGTACAGGGGCAAGCCGCAGCAGGGTCCCTGCCGAGCTCGGAGCCGGCTGGAGGGGGGGAGGAGGGAGTCCTGGGCGGGATGTGGAGACGACCGGGGCAGGGGCGCGCGGCTTGGCCGCCGCAGGGTCTGGCTGCGCCGCCCGGCCCGCGGACCTCGAGGCAGGCTCTGTCCGGGGCGGCCGGGCTGGCGCGGGGAGGCCGGCGAGGAGAGAGGCAGTGGGATGCATCCGGGCGGTGACACGCACCCCTGTCTCCGGCCCTGGCGAGGAGCAAGCAAACGAGGGGGTGGCTTGAACGCCCCAGAGGAGATGAGCTGAGGGAGGCCCTGCCCGCACCGGGGAGCGATCCGCGCAGCCCGGGGCTCCCTTCCCTGCCACCGACCCGGAGCTGCGCCCTGAGCTCAGGCTTGTGCTCGGCCCGGGGCCGAGCGGTCAAGCCGGCTGGAGCGCCGGGATCTCCGGGAGCTGCTCCTAATTCAATAACGCCTGGCTAACATTTCAAATAGAGAAATTATTAGTTTTCTCCCATCGAGGCGGGTTTGAGTTAGAGTCTATTATAATTGTACATTTGAAAATGTTAATCTCAATACAGGCCTAATTAATTCTGCCTTATTGCTGACAAGTAGTTCATCAAATATCTGATTCGGGGATTTTCATAATGAGGATATTAATTAAACTGTGAATAATCCAAAGGTGCTTATATTGAAACAATACCTCATTACAATGATTAAATCCTGATTCCGAATATTATGCCTTTAACAATTGTCATCCCGCAAACACAACCTGATGGATGAGCCCGTGAATGGCAAAATGTAATTTTTAAGAGAGATCTATCTATCTATCTATCTATCTATCTATCTATCTATCTATCTATCTATCTATCTATCTATCTTATTTCGGGGGGAGAATGTGCCCCTCATTTTCAAACACTTCTGAAATAGGTTACACACAGCTTAATGATGATCAAAATGACTCTTTTCTGCAAAAAAAAGACCCCAAAGTGCGCGTACAGCTGCAAACCCAAGAGGGTCAGCATCATTTCACTGTATTCTCTTCTTGATTACAAGCCGAGCCCATCAAACACAACATAATTACAGTAATTTCAGGTTTATTTATTCTAATGCAGTTTCCCCATCTCTCTGGTAATTATGAGCAATTTTTTCGCCCAGGGAATCTTTTTGCATTAACAAAAGAGATAACGCACTGAAAGCCAAATTTGCTGTGCATTGAGAAAAGGGAAGAAAAAAAATAAAATAAAATAGGTGCGAGTTGCCATCTCTGCAATTCTCCTATATTGGAGCTCTGCAAATTGCTTGCAGGTGTATGGAGCAGGACTGTCAATAGGAAGGGGCTTCCAAATTAGCAAATGCACAATGTTGAAGTAATGAAGACAGACTTAGCAAAATTGCCAAACAACAGATACCTCTTTAATATCTTCCACACACAAAAAAACCAACAACAACAAGAAAAACCCAACAACCCCTTCTGGCGTGTCTTTCAGCACCCCCTGAATGGCTGGGCATGTTGTACATGTGTCAATCTAATTGCAGAGCACAGCACAGGCTCTGAATCTAGAAATATTTTCCGATCGCAGAGCCTGAAGCAGTTGCCATTCTGCACCCCCCTCCTCTCTGACAGGGTAAAAATAAATGCCCGTTGTGTCCAGACCAGATCTCTGCCTCGTGTCCTCTGTCTCCCTCGCAAGTTTCACGCGCGAGAAAAAGTTTGCCGCTGCCCCGTGTTTCCCACGCCCCGGCCGGGTGCTGAGCAGTCACCGCGGCGCGGAAAACGAGCCGAAAAATCACCCGAGTCGGTCCGGGGAACGCTCTCCAGTCAGGGGGCCCGGGCGAGAGACCCCGCAAAGCAGTGCCGCACACGCCGCGACCGACACAGCCCGGTTAGCTCGTCCTAGCCACCCCCCTGCCCTGCCGAGTCAAACAGGTGGGAGCAAAAGACATGGCGTGGGACCGCCGGCAGCCCGCGCCCACCGCCCCGCCGCAGCCTGCCCGCGGGGGTAGCGCTGCCTCTCCGCCCGCCGCGGCCCCCGAGCCTCCGCGGACACCGGCACGCCGCAAACCCCGGCCTCGGAGCCCACGAGGGGCGAGCACAGCGCAGCATCCCGAGCCCCCTCCCCGCGGCACACGCGCAGCCTTCGGGGAAAGCATCCCGGGTTTCCTAACCCTGACACAAGTGACAAGAAGTTTTGATGGAAGAATTAGTTGGTGCATATATAATCACTCCCCCACCCTCCTGCTCCCCGACCGGGGAAACTTAACCACACGGCGCAGTCATCCGCCCCTGAGAAAAACGACCCGGGGTTGCCATCCTTACCTGCAGTCTCAGTGGCCGTTAATCTGGACACAAGTCTTTGCTTTAACAACAAATCAAAGGGTCGAAGGCGGCTTTTGGCCGGGAAAGTTACAGGCGGGAGAGACTGAGGGAGAAAGAGGATGGTGGGGTGGGGGGAAAAAAAGCCGAGCACAAGAGTAATATCCCGAGAGTGCAAATGTGGATTGAGATCCACCAGAGATGAACATGCCTCTGAGCTCGGGAGCCTTTTTTGCAGCTCCGCTCTTGCAGAATATGACTGAAATTTTCTGCTATATAGCCTCTGTCTTTATAGCTGATGAAAAAAATTGCAGATTATTAGCATAAATGTTTACTCTTCATTACGCTGATGACATTGTGCACTCGAGATCTTGGTAATCTTTGGGAAAATTATGAGTAATTTTTAAAAATTTTAAAGCAGCAGCAGTTACCATGCAATTCAGGCTAATTCTGCGTAGGCTCCGAACGGATATAATTATCGAGGAGTCAAGATGTTATGCTAAAAACTATGCATTGATATTCCCATTTATTATGTACATACAACTTTGACAATGTTGATGCTTGAAATAGCAGGAAATTGTCTTGCGCAAAAATTACAGTCCATATTAGGACATGTGAAATTGCGAAGAATTATATAGTAATTGCAGGCTTTCAGATGGGAGAGCCAGAATGCTCAAACTAGTGCAAATGTGGATAAAATTACAGATCAGAGCAAAAATTAGGGAAAAAGGGGGTCTGGGATTTTTCAAGTTGGCTATAGGATTCCGGAAGTGTCTAATGCCACATGATTGCTACAGCTTTAGGGGACACATTCATGCCTCAAATAACTCCTTTGCCAGAGCTGCTTTAATTGAATTTCTCGGGCTTTTTCTTTCAACGGGGGCAAATGAGTAAATTGCCCACCTAGGGCAACATCCCCCCTCCTCCCCCCGGCGCGCCCCGAGCAAATGTGCCAGGAGACGATTCCCTTTGCTAAGGTGCCTTCCGGGCTGCGTCCCCCCGGACTCCATCTGGGAACAGAGTAGGGGAAGTTAATTACACCCGCTTTCCTCCCACCCTCTGCCTTCCTCCCGGGCTCCCCCAGCCCCCTCCCCGCCCTTTCTCTCCCCTCCCCTCCATGGCTCCCGGGGCCGCTGCGAGTCGGCTCTGCCCCGCGGCTGAAAGGGGAGGCAGGTGCGGGGGGCCCGGCGCAGGAAGCCCTGCTGGCTGGCTAGGAGCGCGGGGCCCCTGCTGTCCCGCGGTGCCTGCCGGGCTGGGCCCTACCCCGCGCGGCCTCTGCCCCGGCCCGCGCGGGGCTCCCTGGTGCGGTGCGCCCGAGCCCACGGGGGCGCGGGGTGGAAGGAGACCTGGCCGAGGGGACGAGGCCCTGCCCCCGCCAGCACACAAGTGCCCGCCTGGAGGCGTTTGCCCCGGGCCGCGCGCGGCCCTGGAAAAGGCGGGAGACCTGTGCCGGGCCCACGCGTGGCCCCCGCGCCACGGCCCGAGCAGCAGCCTGGAGGCGACTTCGGGAGCGGCCCGCCCGTGACTGCGCCCGGGGAGACCCCCCTGCGGCGGCTGCTGCCCCACGGGACCCGGCTCCGGCCCCGGCAGGCGGGGGAGGCGCTGACTCGAGCCGCAGCCGGGCGAGGGTCTCGGACAGCGCCCTGAGCCCAGAGCTCCCGGCCTGCGGGACCGGCTCTGCGGGCACCGCACCGCAAGCGGCGGCCAGGGCGGAGAGGGGAGGGGCAGAGCCGGCGGCTCCGGCGGCCCCGGGAGGCGAAGGGCAGAGGACCGCTGTCCGCAGGGAGCGGCTCGGGTCCCCCAAGCTGGTCCCGTCGCTTGGTCCCCGCCCCTGGAGGTGTGCGTGGGAGACAGCCCCGCGTCCGCAGCCAGCTGCGCCTCCCGGGCAGCCTGCCCTAGCGCCTGAGCTGCCCGACATGTCTGGGGTACTTGTGTGGCGGCCGCGGGGCTCGGATCCCGCAGTGCCCTGCCCTAGCAGCAGGCCGGGATCTGCGGGGGGCAGAGGCGGCGGTCACTGGTGTCCTGGTGTCAGTGGGTGCAACCCCGGTCTCGTCCCGTGCTGCTCCCCTAGCCTTTGTGTCTTTCCGCAGGCAGCCACCGCCCCCACGCCCCCAGCACAGGGCCGCCCGGTGCGTCGCCGAGCTGCAGCGCTGGCTGAGCCTGTGCCCTGGCAGGCCAGCCCCGCCTGCCCCGCCCGGGAGCCCTCGGGCCGGCCCCGCGTGTCCCGCCTCTCCCGGAGCCCGCAGCAGCCCCGCGCGTGGGGGCATCGGAGCCGCGCAGGGAGGCCCGGGGAGTGGCCTGGCCCACGGGCGCGAGAGCTGGGCTGCGCCCTCCTTGCAGGGGCCGCGCCCTGCCCCGCGCCTCGGTGCTGCGAAAGCTCGAACGGCCCCTTGAGGTCGCGGTGCGGGGGCAGCGTTGGGCTGGCCGGAGCCGGAGCCGCCGCCGCCGCCGCCACTGTTGCCTCTCGTCACTGGGGCGCGGGGAGCCGGCGGGAGACAGCGCCGGGTAATGTCTGTGGCGCCAGTAGGCGGGGAGGCGGCGGGGGCGGCTGGGAGCTGGCGGAGTCATTCACAGCCTCAGGCCGTCGGGGTGAGGAGACGGGGGACGGAGGACAGGGGACGCGGGCTGGGGCTGGGGCCAAGCCCCTCCCGCTCCGGCGGGCGGATGCGCGGCTGCTGCTGGAGGGGAGTAGGCTCCGGGCTGCGGGTGTGGGAAGGAAATACAGCACAGGTACCAGGAAAACAATAATTTATTTAAATAATCTCTTCTGCGTGTAAAAGAAACAGCAAGAGGCTTTTCGTTCGTAATAAATAACCCCACAAATAACACCCGCTTCCCTTCAAGGCTTAAACAACGACCGGGGGAGGGGAGGATCAGTAGCTTATTTGCCCGCCGGGAGGGCACGGAGCGAGCTGGGCGAGCCGGGGGGCGGCGCCGCGTGCCCGCAACGCGCCCGCCGCACAGCCCCGGGGCCACCCGGCCGGGCTGCTGGGGGGTCGTCTGTTATACAAAGAAACCAGGGGGGATCCGCACAAACAACTTTATTTACAAGCGGGGCCCGCGGCCCGTCCTGCGCGCACTGCAAAAAAATAAAATAAAAAAAGATAATTTAAACCCAGGAGGTTTCGCAGCTGCTTTTTTCCCCCATCTACTTATAAAAATTATGTATTTGTTTGTTCCCAACATCAAAATGAGGTCACGTCCGTCCGCCAAGGCACCTAGAGACTTTGTGGTTTGTTTGTTTTTTTAAATCACAAAAATAAAAGGAACCAAGTCCTTCACCGGTGGGGGGAGAAGCGGGGGCGGGGACCGCTGCGGCTCTGTGCCGGGAGCCGGGGACCCCCGGCCCGACCCGCGCGCCTCTCCGCCGAGGCACCGGTGGCTGTGGCTCAGTCCGCTCGGGCTGGGGGCGCGGCGCAGCCCGGTTAGAAAATCGTCCCTGCGCCGACGGCGGCGCTGTGGTGGTGGTGGTGGTGCGGAGGCTGCGCGGGCTGCAGGACCGGGGAGGCGGTGCTGGAGGCCTGGTGGTACCAGGAGTAGTTCCCGAGGAAAGCGGCGGCCGCCCCGCTGCTGGGGCTGGAGCCCGTGCTGCCTCCCCCGCCACCCGCCAGGCGCTGGTGCGGGGCGAAGTCCCAGGCCGGCGCGGAGGCGGGCGGCGAGGCGCAGGGCGGCGAGGCGCTGCGCCGCGGGTGCTGCTCCGACGGGATCTCACCGCTCTTCCACATCTTCTTGAACTTGGAGCGGCGGTTCTGGAACCAGATCTTCACCTGCGGGGGGACGGACAGAGCGGGGCTGAGGCTGCTGGCGCGGGGCAGGGGCGGCGAGGGTTGCCCGTCCCGCCGCCCCCTCCCGCGGGCCAGGGGTCCCTTCCCGGGACAGGCCGCGGCAGC
The DNA here is from genome assembly GCA_030014935.1 of Caiman crocodilus. Lineage (NCBI taxonomy): Eukaryota > Metazoa > Chordata > Crocodylia > Alligatoridae > Caiman > Caiman crocodilus. Next base: position 40,603,931 of record JAGPOW010003685.1, read on the forward strand.
GCACAGCCGGTGGCGGGCGCGGGGTTGCGGCGGGCGGGCCGGGGCCCTGCGGGACTAGCGCCGGGGCCTTACCTGCGTCTGGGTGAGGCCTAAAGAGGCCGCCAGCTCCGCTCTCTCGGGCAGCGCCAGGTACTGCGTCTTCTGGAAGCGCCTCTGCAGAGCGGCCAGCTGGAAGCTGGAGTAGATGGTCCGGGGCTTCCGCACTTTCTTTGGCTTCCCGTTCACTATCCTGACCTCGGGCTCGCAGTCTTCCTTCTCTGCTGCAACGGGAAGAGCGGTCAGCGGCCCGGCCCGGCCCCGGCGGCCCGAGCGAGCAGACGGGACGGGGGCCTGCTCGACTCCCCACAGCCCCTGCCCCTGCCCCCACCCCCGCCCCCGTCCCGCCGGCAGCCCTGGGCCGCTTCCCACCCCCCGTTTCTGCGGCCGAGGAGGCGGACAATGTACCGGACTCGGTGGCCGGGGAAGCCCGGGTCCCGTAGGGTCCGTAGGAGCCGTAAGTGCTCGAGTAGCCCAAGTCGTAGCCGGCCTTGGCGGCGTAGGGGACGGGGTTGATGCCGGGGGCGTGGTACTGGTACGAGCCCATCTGCGCGTAGGGCGACCCGCCACCGCCCGAGCCGTGCTGCTGCTGGTTGGTGTAGTAGCTGCTGTCGGTGGCCGTGGACACGGGCAGGGTGGGGGACTCCTGGGATTTGTGCAGGCCGCCGTGCTGGTGCTGCTGATGGTAGGTGCCGGAGCTCATCTGGCTGGAGTGCATGTCTGACACCAGGCTATCAAACACCCCGGTCATCCTGCTCCTCCCTCCCAGCGGCCAGACAGAGACGGACAGTCGAGGAGCCCGAGCAGGGGGCAGCGAGCAGCACGAGTCCGCGGCCGCGGGCCCTGACGGGGGCACAGGAGCAGGTCACTGGCAATCCCACGCTGCTGCGGCAGGAGCCAGCATGATCCTCCGGCCACGCTCCCCAGGCGCCGGGCGACGGCGACGGCGGCGGCAGCAGCAGCCCTGACGCCCCCAGCAGCTGTACGATTGTCTGCAGCGGTGGATGCTGCCAGGCTGGCATTTAACACCGGTCACGTGAGGGCAGGCAACGTCACCTAGCAACAGCCAATCAGGTGCCCAGGCACATTGCATTTCCCCCCGGTGCCACACAAGGCCGGGACGCTGGAGGCGCCTCGCATGTAACACGTGCTGGGGGGGGGCACAGAAAGAAGCCGGCCTGCGGGGGGGTGACACAAACCCGTGTTTGTGCCATGTTCGTACTCCCGCTGCAGCGACATGGGCAAGTACAGCTGAGCTGGGGAAGCTGAGCCAGGATCCGCATCCAGAGCCCAGCCCGGCAGCAGTCCGGGCTAATCCGAGCTCTGAGTTCAGCTAGGTCCGATCCGAGTCTAGCCTGGGCTAGTCCTTGCTTGGGTCCTAGCTATTACGTGTCACAGTGATCCCGGGCAGCGGGTGGCACCTCTGGGAGGCCCCGCCAATTTGTTCTGGTTTCCCATCCTCCGCTCCCCGGAGCACGGTGCTAGGACACGCCGCTGAGCAGCCGGCGAGGCAGAGTGAGAGGAGCAGGAGGATGGGATTCATACACTGGAGCTAATACCGGCTTCTCCGGGTCTTGCCTTCCGCAGCTGCACAGCGCCGACATTGGTCCGTCTCCCGTTGTGGTCTGTGGAGGAAAACCTGCTCTGTGGGTCTCAGATACTACCCCATGTTAACAGCTCGGGCACCTGACCTGGCAGGCGGGTCACATGGCCGTGCCCTGCCCTTGGCAGCTGGCAGCCCCGAGGCTCCGTCCGTGCACGTTTGCATTTCACAAAAAAGAAATGCAAAATTCTACAACTCTTGCTTCAGAGATGACACCTTTTATTAGACCAACTGAGAAATGGCAAAGAAATTAGCTTTTCCTGCAAGCTTCCTGGTACACTTCCCTCCTCAGGCTCAGGGGAAATTAAAGACCGTCATAGGTCCCCATAGGTAGAAAATAAACTTCATTTTTGCACAGGGGAAGCTGTAGGTAGAAGTCTGCTCCTCTGGGTCCATGAGAGTGGACCGCAAGGTGCTTGTGAGCGGGCTAAGGGGACCTTGCGTTTAGGGGGCCATGCGCCTGAGAGCCTCCAGCCCCGGCTCGTGCCCACCCTTGGCTGGCCAGCAAAGCCGTGCGGAGCTGGGGCTCACCCCGGAGCGCTGCAGGGCAAGGGTTCGTTGCTGCACTCCTTACTATACACTTCTGCTGCTAACCGCACCTCGTGGGTGAGGAGCGAGTTGAGGGACCAGAGGAACTTGTAGTTTGCGATGTCTATTTTATCTTCGTGGATCGGCGTGTTTCTTTTCCTAAAGAGCTCGCCGGGGAAGCGCAGGCTGCCTGGACTGCCAAGCCGGGCCCTGGGTGCTCTAGTGACATTTCTGCTGTTGCCTTACATCGCCACCTAGCGGGGGAGGCGCCGCAGCTCGTGCCCAGGTAGGGTGGAGGAGACAGCCTAATCGCACCTAGGCGCCAGGCTCGTCCAGGACCCGCCTGCACAAAATAGTCATTAAAAGCCACAAGACTGCGGGAGAGCTCACTGTCTGGAGAGCCTCGTCGGAGAGACACGAGCGAGTTACTGATCCAGCTTGGAAGGAGATAGTGGCGGGCGGGAAGAGCGATTACGCGGGGAGCGCGGACCGCCGGCGGCGGCTCGCGGTCGGACAAAGGCAGGCGCAGATGCCCGGCTGGCAGGTCCCGTCTAACTTCGGCGGTTTTGCTTCCCTGCGCTGCCGCCTGCACAAGGTGATCCCTGGCGCTGGCACAGCGGCACCACCGATGTCAGCCGGACTCCAGACAGTCCAAGCTGAGCCTGCAGCGTTTGACCGCCCAGGGCTACAACACCGTTCTGCTTTAATGTCAGGGGAGATTTGAAGAGCACGCTTTCTCCTCTATGCTGGTCAATGTTGATCCACGTGCGTGTCAAAACTGCCCTTGTCCTCTGTTCCCTCAGTGTGGCGGTCCACAGAATCAGAGAAAACAAGTGTTGGTTCCTCTAGTTCAACACCCTGCTCGGAGCAGGACCATTCCCAGCCCTGAAAACAGGGGTTGTATGTAGAAAAGCCCGGACAAAACCACACAGCGGCACGGTTTAATGTTCCCCGTGATGCTGCTGCCAGAGGAAGTGAACGTGGGGCAGCACAAAGCTCGTGCTTCCTCGTGGGAGCGGTCTCGGCAGCGCCCCGACGTGTTGCGCACGAGGGGGGCGCGCGCGGCGGGGCCTGGGCTGGGCGGGGCAGAGCGGGAACAGGCTCCCGGGGCTGAAACCAACGGGCAGCACCTCGTGGCAAACACGACCGTGTGCCGGGCCAGGGCCCTGGACGGACGAGGCGCCAAGAACCAAAGCGACCCGTGTAACTACGTGCAGCAAAACCTTGCTCCTTGTGGCACAGCCCCTGAGCCCGGCGTCGTGCGAGACGAGCCAGCCAGCCGGGCTGGAGTCAGCGGCTCGGAAAAGGGAATGGCGCAGCCCGGCAGAAAACGAAATCAAACGAAAGAAACCCTTGCTTTCCCAGGAAGATCAAAGCCCTGGCTGAGGGGCAGCAGGAGGCTGTGGAGGGGGCCAGGAATCTCCCCCCAGTTATTTGCATCCATCTGTGGGCGGCTTCTAGCACCCCCGGCTCGCCGCAGCTGCACGCTGAAGGCTGTAAGAGGAGGGGCGGGGAGGGAGGGCGGGCAACCGGCCTGGCTGGGAGTCGTCCGGGTGCGCGGACGCCAGCCCCGCCCGGCCCCTCCCGCCTCCCGGCAGAACAACCCCCCCGCGGCCTCTCCGCGCCTGTGCTGTCAGGGCCGGGCGGTGGGTCCCCGCCGCGCAGCCCAGCGCACCTGCTCCCGAGGGCTGGCGCAGCGGGCATGGGGCTTGCTGTCCCGATTCCTGCCGGGCGCCCAGGCTGCGGTGCCCTGGTTTCCCTCCTTGCCCGACTGAGACCGGCAACTGAGCACAAAAGAGACCTGCACAAAAGAGCAGCAAATATTCAAAGATTAAAAACAAAGATCAGAGCCATCAACATGCTGCTGCTCTTTCATCCGGACCCGTGTTTTGAAGCACTCAAAAGACTCATTAAGGGCAAAGGGCAAAGAAAAACCAAATCAGACACCTTTTATTGCTCCTTTCTGAATGGTCTGAGAGAGATGTTTTTGTCAAGTTATATGGCATGCTTGTGTGAAGACTAAAAATATGAAATATTTTTACAATGCCATGCATTACAGGTAGCCCTTATGTTATGTGGTCCTACACACGTGTGGTGCCTGACACAGAGAATAATGGTAAGGGGCTGGATCCCATTTCCTCTCACTGTGATAGTGATTCTCAACCAAGTAACACTGTGGTGCCTTGAGATACTTTGAAGGGTGTAGCATGATGCCATGCAAAGTTAGCACTCTTAGGCGTGGACATGTGATTAACAAAAGAAACCCAGGTATTTCAACTGGGAATTCAGTGTTAAAAAAAACATACTGACCTGGCGTGGTCTTTCTGAGTCCCCTGCAATAGAAGGATTGCTCTATTCTTTTTCTGTAGTGAAAAAATGAGTGAAAACTAAGCTGTCATTTTTTGACAGGTGCCTTGAGTCTAATGAAGGGTGCCTGGAGTCTAAAAACAGTTGTGAACTCCTGCTTCAGTGAATAGCCCTTTCCTATGCAAGTAGTTCCACTTAAGTCAGCATGACTGCACATGTTCCAATCCCCTCTGCAGGAATTGTCCCATGATGGTTTCTTCAGGGAGGTAATAATCTTAGGGTCGGGCAATTACTACTGTATGTCAGTGATTTTAATCACATGGGTGATTCTAATAAAATTGATGGCACAATAGACATCAGTGAAGTTTATATTTGCATCCTTGGTCTCAGAAATCTGTTTCTTTAGCTTCTTCCTTAACTAACCTGTCCTAATTCCCATGACAAATTCCATTGTCTTTACTGTACTGCTTATATCAGTGGTCATCAACCAGTGGATCTTGATCTCAGAGCTTCTTGTGGTAGATCTCAGAGCCTCTTAGAGTTAACTCAAGGCTGAGGAGGGGGACTGAGTGCCTGCATACATGCACCCCAGTCCAGCAGGTCAGTCCACAGGAGAAGGGAGGGGTGGGAGCTAGATCGAGGCTCCAGGGGTGAGGGACAGTGCTGCAGAGGCAGGAGCAGGGTAAGTTGAATGAGGCCCCAGCTGAGTGGGACTTATGTACTGGGGAGATGAGCCCCAAATAATGTTTTCTCCCTTTGCCCTGATCTGCAACCTCCCCCCCACAGCAGCCCTTCCCACCCTATAGACTTACCTGCTGGACAGTTTGGGGGTTGATGGTGACACACAGTAGATCTTGGATTGGTTGAAATGCCAAGGGTGATCTACTTAAAAAGGTTGGAGACCACTGGCTCATATGAATAAGGGCTTGACTGCTCAAGTCAAGGGTAACTAGAGATGGTAGAGGGAAAGATGGCATGAGGCAAGGAGGAGAAAGAAGGGGAAGAACAAAGGAAGGAACTGTAGATGGAACTATACTAACATAGGTGTTCAGGTTGAATTCTCTGTCCATGTCAGTGTGAATTTCTATCACCCCCTTTTAAGTTCCTACTGGTGCCAATTAAGGGTTTGTTTAAAAGCCAGTGTTATGATATATCCTGTGCATGGCCTGTTCTAATATGACAGTCTGACTTTCTTCCCTGATTAATTTAGGGACTTAATTGGGAAAGTTCATAAGGTGGGATGCTGTGGGAGGGGCTGTGGAAAATGAGGGTTTTAAGACAGGATTTAAAAAAGGAAGAGAAATTACCAGTGATTTGTGTTTACAGTATAACTTTTCAACAATTAAAAGAAGTGTTAGCTGGACTCGCAATTACAGTTCTAGTTTTTTATGACCCAAGAGTCTGGTCAGAAAGAATGCTTTGAATGACTCAAAATATTTAGAGAGGTTAATTAGGCAGTCACAAGTGTGAGAACCATTCATTTCCTCTGATCAAGGAAAGCCACATTGTTCAAAGGCTTTGGTTGTGAGATTCCTATGTACTATGAAGTTCACAGTGCCACAGCCTGTCATATAATTGAACTGTTTTTGATAACTTTTCTGTTTTAAAAACATCCACATGTACAATTAGACCATGTTCTGGATATTTTTTTAGATCAAGTATGTGGTGCTAAATCCCCCAAAATGCCAACATCTACTAAAATTCAGCATTTCTACCACTGACCAATCAGGCCTTTTTCTTACAGACCAGCTGTAGATGACTCACATGAATGGTTAAAAATAAGTCATGCACAGTAGATGTTTAATTTATTTATTTTTCTTCATTTGTGTGAGTCTGGTGCCAGTAAATGGCCCATAAAAAATTAGAGACCAGAGTCCTCTATTTATGCATGGAGTAAATTTAGCATAAGGAACAACAGTCATCCCACAATGATTTGTCATGACCCTGGCCTTGGGGGTGGGGAGCGGGGGAGGCCACACCTAAGGTTGAGAAAGTTTAGTTTTAATACCTTTCAGCCTTTGTACTGAGAAAAACAATTATATTGCATTATTTTATTCATGAGGAGGCTGATCCATCTCCATTGAGCCTTTTCACTTACTTTTGTTGGAACTGGATGTCTTTGCAAGTGGACCATCTCATTTCCCATAAATATGTCAAAGAGCTGTTGGATATTTGTGATATTTAATAACCTGGAACAGAGGTGGAGGCTCAGAGCCCCTTCCCAGTCCCTTGAGCTGCCCAGAACTATTCTCCATTTTTGTTTCAGTACTCAGTCAGTTAAAATAACCGAGATACCTCATGATATTCCTCATGTGAAGTCACAGAATTATTGAGAAGTCCAGCTGGAAGGGACCTCAACAGGTCATCTAGTCCACCCAGAGATCAAACCGGTAACCTTGGCATTATTATAAGTCTCTGATTGAGATGCCTTGCTCAGCTTTTGCAGAAGTAACTACGATGCCACAAAATATTATATATTTGGCTGAAGAATAAGTTAGCAGGGAACCCTTAAGAAACAGAAATTCTGTTTTAATTCAAATGGCCCAAGTAGTAAAGGAAGAGAAATGAGATGCACTGCCCTGCTTTTTTGTTGGTGTGGGGTTTTTTGACCCTGGGATCTCCAAAGGTAAAAAAACACCACATGCGTGGCAAGAGAGCAGTGTGGGGCACACCTTCATGTGCCAGGTGTCTGTGGTGCAAGGCAAGTCTGTGTTTATCTGGATGTGGCCATAGTGCCCTGTGAGTGATCCAGTTGTCTTCTTCTAGTTTCTAATAGGTACGTAGTAGCACAGTACTAGGCACCACCCTAGGTCTCTCTCTTCATAGTACAGGGGTGGGCAATTGTTATGGGCAGAGGGCCGCTTACTGAGTTTCGGAAAGCCATCAAGGGCCATATGACAGCCAGCCCAGGGCAGATTAATATTAATTTTCTACATTTTTTAGGGGCCCTGTGGGCTAGATATGAATGGCCTGGCAGGCTGAATCCAGCCCCTAGGCCACATTTTGCCCACCCCTGTCATAGTAGAAGGGCTATAACTCTGAGCTCTAGCATTACAGTTTGAAGTAATAGTAACAGATATAACTTCCTTCTGTAAAAGTTTAAGAATAGCAGCTTTAGGAAGTAGCATGAGCCTGGGATCATTTTTTAGCATTTATCCAGATTCTTTTTACTTGCTGTGTTTAGTTTCATAATCCAGTGCTATCATTTTCCTCCCTAAAAACTCTTTTTTGTCTCATCCATCTGTGCACCAGATTATTCCATTCTAAAAATCACTGAACTTTTCTAGGGAGAATATGCCCTCTTGCCTGGTTCCTGCAGCATTTCCATTCTTTGGGCCTCATTGCAAATCACTTGCACAAGATTTGTATGGAACGTGGGCTCTGCAAAATCCTTTCTGGGTTGTTTATTAAGCCAGCTTGGCCTCAGATTATTTCCTCCATTGAAGCTTCTGTGGCAGCTCAGCACCTATACACAATGGAAACCTTTGCAGACTAGAGGATGATCTATGAATTTTAATAGTGGATTAGCTCAATTTTATTTAGCACAGGTGTTTCTTGAATTTATTTCCTTGTATTAAGTAGGGGAAATTCATATTGTGTAATGCTTCTTAAAGGAGCACTGCCTGATGCATGGAGTGGTTGTCTAACGTCAATGCACTCTAGGGTATAATTACTGGTGTACAGAAAACAAAGCAGATCTGTGCTCAAGGCAAGACATATGAAAATTGTAGAATAGTGATTCCCAATCAGTGGTCTGCTGGCAATAAAGACAGAACATTTACAGGAGATCCCTGCAGTTACTTCTCCCACAAGAGTGAAGTATCTCTCAGTCCTAAAGTGGTCTCACATCCTGCCAGTCCAATCGTTTCTAGCTTTTACAGAGACTTTTTGATCAACTGACTCATGACTCTCATTGTCATGATTCCTTCCTGTCTCATGCTCCCTAATTACATGAGGTAGCATCAGTAGTGTAGCTGGGGCAGACAAGGGGGGCATGAGCCCCAGATGCTAAGTGGAGGAGGAAGGGGGGCAATAGAACAGAGATAGGGAGCTTGAGGCCTCTGGCAGCTACAGGCTGTACCTGCAGGGTGCAGGGAAAGATGTCCTATGGCCAAGGAGTTAACCCGCTCTCCTGCCTCCCTGCAGCCGCTGCTAAATTAAGGGTATTATACGATCGCTCAGCCTGGGATATGGCAGTGGCTGAAGGCGGGTGGCAGGCAAGAAGTTAAGTCTTTGGGTGGTGGACACTTTCCCAGCAGTTTCCAGACACTTCAAGCCCCTGTACCTCTACCCCAGGATCCTGGACACCAGCCAGAGCCCATGGCTGCCCAGGAATCAACCCTAACAGGTACACATAGGATGGTGGCACCAGAGGAAGGTACCAGAAAGGGACTGAAGGCACCAGAGAAAGTGAGAAAAAGTTTTTCCTTCAGATCAGGAAAGATGATTTAGAACATTTGCATAACATGGGGCACTGATTCATTGAAACCAACATCATTACTTATTAATAATGGCAACTGTAAAGAGAAAGCAAGGGGGAGTGGGTGGCAAGGAGAGGTACTCTCTGGAAATGCCTACTCAGCACCAAATTTATACTCTACGTAGTCTTATATTTATTCATTGGTTTAACATATAATCAAATCAGAAGTGGCTACTGAACAGCAGTGCAGCAACATGGCTGGGGACCCAGGGCACTAAGGTAATAAAGACTTCCAGTTGCCAATGTACCACCAGCATGATTATGTGGCCACTGGTGGCAGCTGTTCTTTTTCCCCCTCCTGCAAGACACCACTTGGGGCAGTTGCCGCGGGTACCCATCCGAGTTTCCTCACTGCTCTTGTATCAGCATTTCGACTATTGAGGTCTCTGTTATGTTAATTTCGGAATTGGTATTTGCTCTCTTTCTGCCGTCCCTTCTCAATTTCTCTTTTGCAGTGTATGTATAGATGTATTCATTGATGTTGTTTCAGAGTTGGCTTGGTAGTAAGACTGAAATTAGGGCCCAGATATTTTCTTTGTCTGATGCTACGTTTTATAAACTGAACTTTGAGCAGACCTGTGAGCACTGTTAGGCTGTAGGGATAGCAACTACCTGAGACAATTGAAAACATCAGATTAGAATAATGAACACTGCAGGCTGAGAGAGAAGATTTTGTACTAATTAAATGTAATATCCTACACTCATGGATAGGAATCTACTTAAATCATGCTGAGGTGAAGGAAAATTGTGGGCCACTCCTGGTGGCTGAGCCATTTTCATGGCAAGCCCTCCCTGCTGCCAATTGGCTGAGGGGTCCCAACAGCTCTGCCCTTCACCACTGATTGGCTGAAAGGGCTGCTTTTTGTGTGGCCCTACTCTTCACCACTGGTTGGAGAAGAGGGGTGGGACTGCAGGAAAGGCTTGGCTAACAAGGGGCAGAGGGAGCAGCAACCATCTTGGTTGCTCCCTTTCATTCCAGTAGCTCTTCCCGCCCCTCTGGCAGGGCCACAGCAGCTGCTGGCTCCTACTGGGAGCCAGTGTTTTATTTTCAGTAAGTTTTTTTCCCCTTGGTGATTCTGTGCAAGATTGTGGAAACTGCCATTTTTTTATGATATTTATTTATGATATGGTTTCCACAAAAAAATGTAATTTGAGTAGGTCCCTACTCATGGAGAATCAAAAACAGCAGAGATGTGAGCTGAGAAGTACCCACTGCATTTAGTTTATTTGCATATTGTTCTACTATTAACTTTCCATAAAACCATAGGTTGGTGATGCTTCAGGGAAGGTATGGGGTTGGGCAGAATGCCAGTTAGAGAACACCAGCTTTTTGGTGTCATCAGTTTTCTGAGCTGCTGATTGTTACCAAGACCTCAAACTTGGAACAGTTTCTTAATGCTTGGAAATTCAAGTCAAAAGTTGTATGACTCTTTCTAAAGATGGGGAGTAGCAGAGATTTAATTATTCTGCTTTACTTGTTGTTTGTCAGAACTGGGTAGTCAATACAGCATGAAGTTAAGGGACCAGGTCACAAGCTGTCTGCTATAAGGATTAGACCAGTAAGGGAAGGTAGAAACCAGGGGCATAGTGTAAAACATAGACTGAGTCAGGGTTTGGAAATCAAGGTACCAGATCCCAGAGGAAAATCCAGGGGCAGAGTCCAAAACATAAACACAGGCAGGGACCAGGAATCAGATGCCCAGTTACCAGATCTAAGGGAGAATCTACAAGCTGGAGTCCGAGAACAGAGCCCAGCAGAGTCAGGAACCAAAACAGCCAGAGTGCAGGAACAGAGAGACTTAACAAAGTCAGAACTGTTAGCTGGCTTAGAGTCTGTTGCCATAGCTGGAGGTAAGAGGAGAAGCTATTCTTCCAGCCAGTCAAAAGGCCTAACCAGTGGTCAGCTGGAGTCATTAATTGGGTTATGGCTCCTAGTCAAAGACCCAAGCAGATATGGCCCACTAGGCAATTAGTCCAAGCTGGGCTGTTAGAGCGTCTTACATCTTGCTGAGAAGTAGTTGCTAAGCTGAGGAGTATTTGCTGATGTGATGCTTGTATCCAGCTTGAAATGCAGGAGGTCTTGTTGTGCACACAGGGCATACAGTATGAATTAAAAACAAACCAAAATCCTATCGGGGGATAAGGCACAACACCGCATTTATTGGAACATAAAACATAAAACGTAAAACATGCAATATGAAAAGAATAAAAAACAATTAGGTTATTTGCTTCACTCATTCCCATACATACTCATTCACTCATCCACTCATTCAAAAGAGACAAACACACACGCACACACATACAAGTTGGACAGTCCTGCAAAGGTTAAGGTGTTATCAACTTTCAAAGTTGCTCAAGGTCAATCCGGTGGCCAGCCAGGTTGACCAAGAGAGTTGGAGTCTGGTTTTGTTGGACATGCCCAAAACTCCTTCTTGCAGGTAGAAGAGACCCAAAGCCTTGTTTTTTTGTTAATTCTTTATAGTAATAGCTGTCCCTAGAGCCTATGGCTTTTGCCGAGTCAGACACGAAGGCCGTCCTTCTTGTCCTGTTGGCAAGCTGGGATTGGTAGGTCATGATCTCCTGGCTTTGTGGTCTGCAGTCTTCCAGGGCCATCACTTGCAGTCTTCAGCCATCAGGATGGAGCATGATTTAGTGTTTGGCAGTCCTTTACTGCTGACTCTAAGTCACTGCAGCTCTTAACTGTTAAACCACAGAAGGCTATTTTCACCTGCTACAAGAGGCCTGTCTTTCTGTATCCCTGGTACATATGTCCATCATTTAGTCTTTTGTTACCTCTTTCCAGATAAACCAGACATATCCATATACACCAGACATACCACAAACCCTTACACAAGCATTTTACTTATACTAAATTTAAGTTTTAAAGTCATGAGACCAATAAGTTGAATACATTTATGCTAAACAATAAGAAATTTAAAATAGATGGTTAATTCCAAGCACTAAAAATGACTGACCAAATTATAGTAAAAAGTAAATAATAACCAGATAAACTTTATTTTAATGGTTAAATCTTTTTTTGTTTATATATAAAAAGAGAAATAATAAAATAAACAGTCAAAACAATTATAGTCAATAACAAGATAAGCAATTAAAGCAAAATCTTCATTGTAATACTACAGTCTCTTGCCCACACACTGGATCAAAAGTATTATGCTCAATTGCAGGTGAGCCTTTGGATTGGGTGAAGACAGGACTGGTTTTGATAGACACTTGTATATTTTCTTGCATACAGTGTATTCTGGAGTAAGATATGCCCCCTGATTTTGAAATGGAGAATGAAGGAAAAAAGATCTTTCCTTGAAGTAAGTAACTGAGTAGCAGCATTTAGGGAACTGAACCTGCTTTTTGTTCTGCTCCTTGTAAATTATGTGCACACTTAACTTTCGCTTTCGCCTGATAAGCAGCACAAACTATTTTTACTGTATTTCCTCACATATAATGAGCACTCCAATATCCAACAGCTGTTTTTTGGAAAACAAAGTGTGTGTTATATGTGAGAATACAATATGTTGTCCCATTGGACTGCAGACTTGCTTGCATGAGATGATTATTCTCTTCACTATTGTGGTATTGGACACCTTGCCTTGAGGAGGCAGCCTTGACTTTTATTAATTCTCTCCTGACACTGGATAGCTGCTCACTTGATTCAGTTCTCTGTCAGGTTCTTAGAGGTACTTTTAGATAGGTGGTACTTTCAGGTGCATCTCCCCAAATCATCTTGCTATACTCACACCAGAGGTTAACCAAGCTCTTGGTGTGCTCCTCTGGCCTTGCAATTCTGGGTTTGACTTCTGCAATACACTGTCTCATGCCTTTTGATTGAGTTAAGCAGAGCAGTACATAAATAGGTAGTTTACATGAAATTCAGCGTTAAGCATGACTAGGTTTATATAAACTGGCAGGTACCTTCTAGTGTGTTAAAGATGCATGGATAGTGAGTACATTGAATGTCTGGAAAACAGAGGCATGGGAAATTGTGAGATGGCATCAAAACCTGGGTATGAAATCTGGGTTACAGCTGTGTCCATGTGCTCTAATTTAGGTGGGTTTGAGCCTGTGTTCCAGTGAAACCTGGGTTCTAATCTATACCTGTAACTGGACAAACAACTCAGATTCAAAGCACTAGTGTAACTGGAGTCAATGAACTGGGGCAGCTGACCCAGGTGCTGACTAGGGAGACTGGTGGAAAACAGCTGCTGATGCCACAGCTGAGCAATCACTCTAGTAACATGGTAGTAGCTGGAAGTCACTGCTGCCCCCATGTGTTACAGCTTCCCCGAGTGCCTGGCTGCATTGTATATCTCTGGTGAATGGCAGAGGGCTTGGTTACAATTTAGGTAAGATCCTGGGGTGAGCTTGCAGTGAAGACATACTCTCAAGTTGTAGTTTCTCATGTTACCATCCTTGTGAATGGTGAGAACTGGAACGATCTTAGAATCTTGTGGCACTATGAAAGCCATGAGACTATCTATGGTTCAGCTCAAATAGCTGGCTATATTTTTTATTTAGTGTTGGGAAATGAATTGGAAGTTAGGAACCCGAAAATTAGGCCTATGTCTTGGACCCAGCTTTTTGAGGCTGGAATATATCTACTGAATCATAGCAAAAGACTTATTTGTATGAAGCTTTCAAAAGTGAATAGAACCAGAAGCTCTGAATGTATTTATGTTCTCTGACAGACTACTCTTTTGAAGGCTTGATAAGCTGTTACAAACTTTTGTCTCTATTATTGATAGCCTGGTCCTTACACCCTTGTGCACTCAGAAGCAATTGGATTATGACACTGCATTATAGATGAGTTCCTAAATGAAGCATGCAAAAAACTAGAACTCTTGGTTCCAAAATGATGCCTTTTATTAGACCAACTGGAAAATGGCAAGAAAGTTGTCCTTTTCTGCAAGCTTTTGGGAGCAAAGTCCCTTCGTCAGGCTCTGGGAAAAGTGTAGATGGTACAAGATGGTAAAAAGTCCCCATATTGTATTGTTGTCCCTCTTCAGTGGTGAATAACAGAGTCCATTGCTCGCAGATACTGTAAACATCCCTTATGCAAGGGAAGGATACTGGTTTTCTGCTAAGATGTGGTCATACAGTCTTTGCACAGGAAACGTGCCTTAAGTAGATTAGTCTGCTGCAATGCACACCTGACAAATTTATCCTACCACATTTTGTCTCCTTGGAGCTATATATTAAGTAAATGAAGATGCTGAAAATGGCGCAGAATACAGTGCTTCTTGGGCTTCTTGGTGGGAGCTACAGGATGTGCAAACCCCGCTCCCTCCCCCCCATAAACTTATTCCCAGATATATTTTGAGGTGATTAATTTTTTTAAATGAAAAAATTAACAGAATGAATGTTTTAACAAAAATGCTGTTTGAGAGGGAAAAGTCTTTTAAAAAGCATTATTTGACAGAAGACTCTCACGTTCTTTTTAATTAATTTCTATTCTGCTTTTTTCATCCTGATCTAATTTTAAGACTGATTTTTGTGAACTTCCTTCTGGATCATGCTCTCCACCATGTTGCTCAGTTAGAGCATTAGTGGTGAAACGTATTTATGCTGGAGTCAGTCCCCTGAGTATGGAAGCAGAGGATTGTTCTTGAGAAACTCCCTCACCTTTGGATCCTACAACATCCTGTTGTGAAATAGTCTTTTGGAGGGAGGTACATGAAAAGAACTGATGCTTTTTTCAGGCAAGCAAGTATCATTGGCATAGAGCTTTACAGTAGTTGTTTATGGTTAGCTGGCGGTGTGCTGTATCTGCTCTCTTACTTTTAATTCAGTCTTGTATTTACTCTAGATCAAAAGATCAGATGCTTTGTAAGGATGGGTGTTTTTTAAAAAAAAGATATTATTAACCTAAAAAAATAAAAATGTCCCTTTTGTCTTGGAAGCAGGCCTATCACAGTTAATATTTTGTCATAAGAGCAGCCTAGCTAGGCTCCTTGTATGAGTATTCTAGGAGACATGTTTTCTAGCTGCAAAAGGAGAAAAGAATGTAAGCTTGTACCAAGATATGTAAGCTTGTACCAAGTAAGTTTTAGGGCTTAAAGGCTGACAACCTTTAAGAAAAGAATTTGGATCCTGAAGTAAATTGTAAGAACACTTAAGTGTAACTACTCCAAGTGTCCACTGGATGTCACCACTGTCCCATGCTGATACATTTGATAGTATATTTATCCTGTAGCACAAAGCTTCCCATTTAAATGTATAAAGTGCACTGGTGACTTAAGGGATTTGCATTTACTTTGGTGTTTACTGTATGTAGTTACAGTTGTTATGACTTTATTAACTGAAAAGGTAACTAGCCACACCTAGCTCTGGTTTAAGTTTATGGCCATTGGCAAAGGGGAGAGAGACAGAAAAAGGAGCACTTTGGTTGGCTTGCCTATCTTGGGTAGTTCAGTAAACTAGAACAAATCCAGGATAGAGAGTCAATTAGTTTTAAAGTCTTTGATATTATTGATTCTTTGATTAGATAGAATATTATTTGGTTGCTTATAATAGTGAGTGTCTGTTCAGAAGGGCAAGTGTATTTGATACAGGCTGTTACAGTTTACTTTAGTGTCTGTTAGCTGAACTGTTCCTCCTCAAGTAGTACAAACACCAATTGATTATTTTCCCAATGCCTTGGAAGATGGTCAGTGCTATTCCTATTCTATAGGTGGTAGGATGAATTAGGGTGGGGACACAAGGCAGTTCCACACCAGAAAATTTCCCTGGTAAATTAATTAATTAATTAATAACTCCAATTAATTGGAGTGAGTGTGAGTTTTTTTTTAATGAATCATTATACAGGAGTGGATATCCATGCTTGGCTGAAGTCAGGCAGGAAGTAAGGCAGATGGCCCTTAGAGGTAGGACAGATGACCCTTACTAGTTCAGAGTGGCATGGGCAATGTTGGTGTAGAAAATGGTATTTAAAGATTTGCTTTTTGGGAATTGGCTTATAGGTGTGTGTATACATTGTAATGCTTCAGGATGGGCAGAATGGGTTAACTGATTTTTAAAAAGCCTGGGTCTCGCATACAGAGTTTCACACAGCCTTTGAAGCAGACAGGCTGCCTAACACCAGAAGGCCAATGGACACACACAGCTTGAGAAACTGGGGGCATGTGACATACTGTCCCATAACATGAGATAAAGGAGGCAGCAGCTAACAAGACCCATCCCCCCCCGAGGGGCTGAGTCCCAGTTTTGGGGAAACAGACCAAATTAAGAGACAGTCTGGAAAGACTAAATTATTGTATGTGTATGTGATGAGCTATGTGGAAGTGTGATGAACAACGAGAGACCAACCAGTGACAGCCACAGATCAGGAGTCGTAAGGAGGGAAGAAGAATACAAAAGCAGACACTTGAGAGTAACAAAGGGTTCCACCCTGGGCCCCTCTGTCATCTGTTCCTGGTCTCCTCCTCCCCAAGGTGGTTTGGGGTCCCTGAAATGGGTTTCCATCCCTGGGAAGGGTCCCTAAGGCCACTATGGACAGAAGGCACACCAGTGGCCCATCTTATTCACCCCACTGGTGGGCCTTGGCATCCCACCTCCAGGCTGCTGATGTACTGACATCTGACACCTAAGAACTGCAGAGTGAAGACTGTGTCCTGGCCAGATGAACCTTGACTTAGGTGACAGCCTTAGGATTTGGTATATATATATAGATTGCTTGATTAGTTGCATTGTTTTTTTTTCCTGTTATCACTGTGTATCAATAAAGTTGCCTATTATTGAATGAAAAGGTTGTGGTCAGTTTGAGGGTGGACTTATGGGTTCCCCATCTGGAACAAGGCATCTGGGTCCTAAATCCAGATCCAACAGGCAACCCCTACCTTATGAGTTGCAGTGAATGGGTGATACAGGCAAAAGCCCTAGTACAGATGACGTGCTGATAAAAGGGGTTTTGGTCATACAAGCTGTAGTTAAGTAAGCAGTGTATGCTGGTACAGTTACACTAACAAACCTCTTCTAATGTAAAGTAGGCCAAAATTAAGTGGGAAGTTTGTGGCAGAGGTAAAAAGAAAACTCAGATGCCCCAATTCAAAGTCCTCTGCTTTAATTTTCTTGTTTCTTTAATAGGTCTGTCGTAAAACTGAAGCTTTTCTTCAGATACTTCTTGTTTTCACATTCTTTAAGAAAAATAAATGGCTTATTTGTCTAAGGGCCTGTCTACACAGGACAGGCTGTGTGGAATAAGATAGGATGTGAAATTAAAGACAGTTAAGGATAATCAGCTGTGGCAGTGGATTAACTACATTGTATTCTTTATGAAGAACAAGAATAGCTAGACAAGGCACCAGGGCCTGGAAGAGCTCTGTTTTCTACATTTACTGTAGCTTATTCCACACTACCTGTCCTGTGTAGACAAGTCTGAAATAACGGTAGGATTCCAAAGTGCTTGTGATGGCGTCAGGCCGTCTCTAGGGACCTGAGAGGGACCCCTGGGGTCGAAAGGAGGTGCAGGAAACTCACCTGAGACGGGTGAGCAGGGGGACGACGAACTGCACCAGCTGCAGCAAACGCCGGCGC
>JAGPOW010003685.1:40621528-40640357 GCA_030014935.1 Caiman crocodilus
CGGGGGAGGGAACCAATCGCGGCTGCCGACATGGCCGCCGCGGGAAGGTTGAAAAACGGCGGCACGGCGGGGTGCGAGGAGGAGGCGGGAAGGAGATACTGAGAGCGAGAGCGAGAGCGAGAACGAGAGCAGAGGAGCGGGTTGCAGCAGGAGGACGCTGCAGCTCTGAAGAGCTCCGGCTGGCCGTGGCACGAAGGTCCGCAGGAGCGGGACGGAGTAGATCCCGCATGGGCTTAGAAACTGCTAGCCCTACGGAGGGTCGGTTGGCGAGTGGATGAGGTGTAGGGGCGGCGAAGCCTCGTGGACCATCAGGACCTCCAGGTCGTGAGTACCCCTCAGGCGGACCCCAGCAGTAGAAATAACACCACTGAACACCCTCCCTTTACATAACTGGAATCATCAAAGTCGTGGCGGGCGAGACGAAGGGTTAAGGGGCAACCTGCAGGAGTTACCTACGACCAGGGGACTGGCAGCAGTCACAGTGCTGAATAAACTAGGTGGGGAGGAGGATGGAGGACAAAGCATAAAGAATTCAGGATTTGGATTGGGAGAGTACAGCATGCCAGTGATAAAGAACTTCATGTACTTCCTGCCCCAGAAAACAGAAAAAAATGGTCCTGTCCCACTAAACCTGGAGGGGAGGGGGGCAGTTGTCCTTGCCATGTGTGCTTTCAAAGCCTTGGGATTCCTCTGGCTGAACTGACCAGCATAAACCTGAATATTTTAAAATATGGTACCTAGCCATTCAGGTGGAACCAAAGGAAGTGGTAGGATAGGGTATCTCTGTACCTTTCACACAGCTAAGTGCTGTCTGTGCCAGAAGAGCACATTGACACTTTTTATAGCCCCTAAATCCATTCAGTGAACCTTGGTCTAGGAAAAAGAAATGTGGATTAATCCTGGTAGGATAACTGCTCAGCTTGAAGGAAAAACTCTGCAAGGACACTAGTCTTTTTGTAGTTGGTCCTCCTTCCCTATCCTGTTACAGTGTATGTAACACTTTTTAATTATGTTTCTATGTCTGTAACCCTTCCTCCACACTGAACTAGAAACTTTTATCCATAATAGTGCATACCTGCAGCATTCTATAGACTTGTCAACCTTGCAATTATCTGACAGCACTGTGCATGTGTGTGTACATGCTCACACACACACTTTTCTTGTTTAGTTTAAATGGCTTTATAGACCCAAATTATCTGATGAAGACTGATTAGATTGTGAGCTGGCTTTATCTTTGTACACAGGAGAATTTTCTTGGAAGCTGATGAATGCAGTCTGATCCTCTTAAAAGGTATGCTGGTTTAATACGCTGAGAGCACATCACAGAACAAGCATCTAGGGACATTCTGCTCTTGCCCTGAACAACTTAGTCTAACTTAGCATACAAACAAAAGCTATGACAATATGTGCTGTGAGAGAACCTAATCAATGAAAGTTGATCACTAGGGAAACAAACTTATTTTTATGTTTTTTTGGAGATGGGTGATCAAAGTTTTAGTCCTGGCACTTGAAGTGCTCAAATACCTGATAAATAAGTGTGGAAGTGAATCATGGACAGCAGGGAAGTTGTGTTCAGAACTATCAGGGGTTTTTTTTACTGGACAAAGAGTCAGATTCAAATAAAGGACTTGGGTGCCTAAGGTGCAATTTAAGCAGAGTTTAGGCACCTAAGTCCAAGCTAGTTTTTCTTAAAAATATCCTTGGACACTTTATCACGTAAGTAAATATACTGACAGAAAGTTTGGTTGCCTAAAGTGCTCTTCCTGCCCATGTGCCGAGCTGCTGCTTCCTTGGCAGAGCACCTCAGTGCCTAGGTCTGGTTGAACCTGTTTTAGGATTCACAAGTGAAACATCTCTGTGCCTAAAATCCCTGAGGGGTCCAATCCAGTCAGGCTGCTCAGATCACATCTAACAAACCCCAGTAAGACCAAGTACTGCATAACATGGAGCAGTCACTGCCTTTTCCATTCAAACATGTCTGATGGTGGGTATCCATGGTTTTTTATGAAGGTCTCACCAAAGCCTGTTCTCAAACATGCACACTCTGTGATCCCTAAGTGTCTTCACTGCTGTGTTTCCAGGATTGGCTTGTACAAGTGGGAGTGGATGAGCAGAGCATTTCTGCAAACTTTCTTAATAGAACATGTTGCATGTAGACATTTCTTTGGCACCTAACCTAGCCCCTTCGCTGCTTTGTCATCTGTGCATACAGGGCAATGTGACCAAGATTAGGACTCCAATCTGTGCAAAGTGGATTTTTTGGCATATAAAAGACCATGTAGATTGACTAAATACAGAGACTTAACAACCAGGAAAGGATAGAATGTCACCATTAGTCCATATAAAAGAAAGTGAGCAGTTTGAACTTGACCTCAGTCTTATTGGAAATTATCTTGTTATGTGACAGACATAGCGTCTTACTATATCTGATTATTCTGTCCTAACAAAGCTGGTAGGCTTCAGGGAATGGAAGTCATTGTATCTGTCCTGTCTGTCTGCCATACTAACCAACAGTTATTTAAGCATGTAATTAGGGTCAGATGTATTGGAACTTCCTGTTTCAAGTGATATGTTTGACAACAAGCTGTTTTCTTCTTGCATCTCAGTCATTCTCCATCTTTAACACCAGTGGCTAAAATGACAGGTCTGACATACTATCTTTACTACATGTCCCATGTTTTAATCAGTTATCAGTCAGGGACTCAGTGATGTGTAGTCTCCTTTTATAGTATATTCTGTTAGCATTTCTGCCTGATAGACTTAAATTCTCATGGTAAGCAACCTTGAAGCTTCCTATTCACAAATATTTTGTACTCTTAAGTTATTTTCATTAAAGACTCTGTGAGCTTAGATCAAAGACTCAAAGCTGGGAGAAATCAGTTCAAGTCTTGTCTCTGATATGACCCTTTGTACAACCTTGGATAAAAAACGCTTGAGCCAAAATTTTCAAAAGTGGCCACTCTTGGTTGCAGATGTCTTGAGCTTGCTTTTTCTGAAATCATGAACAGTAACAACTTTAGTAAAGGCAAACGAGATCACCATGTACTTACATCTTTTAAAGTGTAGCCTAAGTTGCCTTCCAAGGTATTGATACATCTAAAATCAGCAATCTTTTTATTCATCTGCAAATGATGAATCCCCCACTCCCCTTTGCAGAGTTTTTGTTTTACTCATCAAGAACTTTTAAATTCAGGGCTAGAAGATGCCTTCTAGACTGAAAGGTTTTCAGTAACAGTCTTAGCAACCGTTTATGTCTGGGAGTTCTCTATCATGCTGTGGGAACTTCTGATTGCAAATATCTTAATTAACATAATTTATGCCACTATGACATTAATTTAATGAGGAGACTGTTGGACATGTGGAGAAAGTATTTACATTCAGCACTACATTTTCAGGATTTATCTAAAATGTATGCTCAAATCCAACATTTATATACTCAAGGCATAACCATGGTCAATCCCTTCACATGCACAGATGAGATTATGTGCATGCATACACAGATTTGGTGGTCAGTCCTAGAAACCTGTCCAATGTCTCTGCTGATAATTCTGGGAGTGGGCCTGGGAAGCGGCAAAGGAAACAGCTAACAAAGCTGGAAACAAATCCTGTTCTACAAAAGGTCTGTCACCTTAGTTCCTTTAGTGTTTGCTATTCAAAATGGAACCTCCCTGTTGAAGCTGGCGTTGACAGACAACCTTCATGAAAAACATCAAACAACATTTTTAAGTGTCACCATTGTTTTCCCAAACAGCTACAAAGAATGTATGGTGGAGATGATTGGAATCTGTAGTTTCCATGCAAAGCCTACACAAAGCAAGACCTGAAGAGCCTGATATCCTGCCAGAAATCAAGTGAACTTTGCTGTGTCATGGGCTTGGGAGGGAAGAGTTTGAGCATGTGGATACATGTATCTTAGTTTGGTCACATCAGCTTACTGAAGTTAGGGGCATAACTTCATTAATAGCCGGTTGCATGTTACTCAAAGAGCTCTTAAGACTGTAGACTTACCTGCTTCTGTCCAGCCACTGCTTTTACAAGTTAAAAGCAATACATGTACTTTCTCTTGAGAGACATCAACCCTGGAAGTAAGTTTTATTTTACAAATATACATATTTCCTTTTCTTGGAAAATAGTGGAGTTGACAACTTCTCTTGCCTATAGATACCACTACTGTGTCAGTCTGATTAATGGGCAGGTATTTTCTAAATGCGTCCACTTGGTTGCACTGTAGCTTTATAAATGCTACCAAAAAGTCAAACATATTCTCTTTTGATTTCTGTTTCCTATTTTTATATTTTTGCTTTCTTATAACAAAACTTCAGTGTGATTTAGTTTCTTGGGTTGTTCCCTGAGGTCAGACTCGTATTCTTTGTATATATGTAGGCTGTATGGAAGACTATACCAAGTATGGAATATAGATTAACTGACCTAGCTTCAGGACTTCCATGTGCTACATATGCCACAGGAGTTTAATCAGAAGTGCTACAGAAACAGAACCCTTGGAGAAGGATTCGCTCAAGGTAGGTATGTCACCAGTGGAATGTGCTTCATCCCATTGGGCCCATAATTCAGAGCTATGGGAAGCTGACCTTCTACATGAAAAGGTAGGTAGAGTACTTACTTCAGTGCTGTGTGCTTTGGGATCTTATGGAACAAGACCGTGAGGAAGTCTGCATTACTATTTTTACACTCATAACAGGATGCTGTTGGTAGAACCAATCAGTTGGTGGAAGGATTTGTAAACTGTTCTTGCCTGAGAACAATTGCTAATGTCTGTTTTGGTCTTCATCTGTGCACACTTTCTGTAAAAATCTGTTATAGTCCTGCTCAATCTTGATAAGTCTGACCTGTCTTCCAGTGAGGACAGATTTTCAGTGGAAGTGGGGCACCAGCACTAATCTCCAGTGCTCTGATAAATTAGCTCTACTTATGGATACTAGAGCAAAGACTTCAGAATAAATTTTTTTAATTTGCAAATGGTTTAACACTGGATGGATGCCAACTATTTCACTTTTTGTTGATCTCTAATTACACTAGAACACCCCACTGAGCTAGTAAATGTAGTATGTGTTATTACAAGACATCAGGTAAATATATAGATTGTTTCATTCAAACATTCTCTACTAATGTTAAGAACTCAGTGCAGCAAATACAGTGGTAGCCTTAACTTAAAGAGCATGCGTGGGGGACAGTGTTAAGTAAAGTATTAACAAACAACATCACTTGGCAGCCCTGCACCCAGCTCATAAAGAAGGTTTTGGCTTTCACATCACAGAGGTCCTTGTAATGTTGCCAGCATGCTTTCCACAACACTGCTTCCCGGCTGTGTAAAATGTCTGAGAGGGAAAACCTCCTACAAATAACAGGCTGCACCATTGTTCAACAAGCTTATACAGTGCTTATCATAGATGAAGTGCTAAGTACTGGCTGAGTCATCAAAGAGACTAACTCTCCACAGTATATGTATGATTGGATAGTTGAGCTGTTTGTTTCTTTTTTGCTAATTTTGGCATAGCTTTGCCTTGCCTAGACATAGCTGCTGAAGCAGGTTACCTTCATAAATAGTTACTGTATTTAGGTTGTGCCAATATCAACTAAGCACCAATCATCCAGGGAGTATAGATTCTTTATGCTCGTTTTTCCTTAGCTGTATAGATTAAATCCACTAAGTTTCTTAAAGAAAACTTCCATTACTTTTCCTGAGACTCTATAAGCATCCTGATGCATGCATTTTCTAGTATTGTACCGATGGAATTCTCCTGAGTTATGATCTGAAGGGTGGACAGAGTCGCACTTTTTGCAAACATTTGAGGGGATTCCTTAGCAACGGAGTGTGGGTTTCCTTCTGTACTTCGTATAATACCTCATTTGAGTTTAGTTTTCTATTTCTTTTCCAGTGAATTTCAGTTTATGTTCTCAAAGCTACCATTTGGTTCAAACCTTTCCAGTAGAATGAAAGCTTACCGCCTATGTCCATTCTAGACAAAACTCTGCCTTCACTCCAGGCTAACAGTGAAAGCTTTGATCACTGAAGCTATAAAAACTTGAGAACACTTGAATGTTTGTTTTTTTTGCTATAAAAGACTTTTTAATGTTAGTGGGGAAAGTCATGGTTAAGACACTATTTCACAAAAACACTTGAAGAATTGTGAAGGTTGAAAGCTCAGGTTATTCAAATTTAATAGTGCCATCTTTGAGAACAATGTCATAATACAAGGCAGGTGTTTTAATTACTGATAGTCATTAACATTTTATATTAAACAGTGTGTTGATTGACTGGCTAGTGGGAGCAAAGAAAAGTAGAAAAGGAAGTGACAAACTGATATTTCCTAGGTAGCTTAAAAATAGGTAAAAGCAAATGTATGTTTGTGTGATTTGGTGGGGGATGGAAATGGATGGGGAACTTGGCAGAGAAAGTTCAAAAGCTCTTTTATATGACCAGAAAGGACAATCTTTTAACATTTTTTATCTTCTGTTTAATCTTTAAATAAGTGATTTTCAATCAGGGGTGCCACAAGGTCCTTTGAAGGGTGCCATGAGGTATGAAGAAATAAATGAGGTGTGGGGAGATAGGTAGAGAAGCTCAGGATCAAGGTTATCCCCACCTGGCCAGGCCCCCACTCCAACTGCCTGGCCTCTCTGCAGAGAGGTAGGCACTATAACATTATTAATTCGTTTTTGAAATTGGGTGCCACTTAAATCACCAACGTTCTGGAGAGGTGCATTGAGTCCAAAAAGGTTCAGAACCATTCAAAGATGCCTATCTTTACTAGATGTTTGTGTTGCTGGGCTGGCACCTCAAATCTGGCAAGCAGTACTCAGGGGTGGTTAATCTCAGAGTTACTGAGTTTCTGGTAAAATAAGATTGCCATTGCTACTGCTGACCACTTGTCTCCATTCAGCTGCACTTTATTTTTCCAGCATTTCCTCCTGTAAGTCTCAGATGAGGCCACTGAGTGGTTGGAACAGAGAGTATGTAGTAGAGTCTTAATTTGCACTGGAAAAGTGAGACAGGGCAGTTTTGGAGGACAAGAGGGAGTTGATAGGGAAATGAAGAAGCAATATGATGCCAAGTGTATCTAGAGCTTTCTTATAGGTTCTGGTGGCTTAGCTGGCCTTTAAGCCTCTGCCTACTACATCATCAGTCTCTGGCTTCAACCTTTGATCTCTCTGGGATGCTGGAAACCCGTTTTGATCCTTTCCAACACAAAGCCAAATCTGTATGACTAGAATGAGGTAATTGTACTAAACCCTTCCACATGTGGTTGCAGCATAGAGGACTCAAGCTGATGCAAGAACACAACAGTTCTTCCAATTAAATGTATGTCACTGTGCATCTCCTGCCCATATCAAACTAGTCCGTATTACATGGGTCAGATATGAAGTAAGGGGTCTTTTATATGCAAGAAGGAAGGTACAACCCAAGGTTGCACTTGGCATGTAAAATGTGCAGCACCTCTGCCTTTATTTTATTGTGGAGCAAGAAATAGGTTCCTTATTGTAGAATCATACAAAGTTAGAGTTGGACGGGACCTCCAGAGATCATCTAGTCCAACCCCTGTTCCAGTGTTTTACTACCCTCCTAGTGAGAAAATTCTTCCTAATATCTAACCTAAACTTCCCTTGCTGCAACTTGAGACCATTGCTCCTTGTTCTGCCATCTGCCACCACTGAGAACAGTCTAGCTCCATCCTTTTTTGAATCCCACATCAGCTGGTTGAAGGCTGCTATTAAGTCCCCTCCCAGTTGCCTCTTTTCTAGACTAAATAAGCCCAGTTCCCTCAGTCTTTCCTCATAAGTCATGTTTCCCAGCCCTCTCACCATTTTTGTTGCCCTACGCTGGACTCTCTTCAATTTGTCCAAATCCTTTCTGTAGTGGGGACCCCAGAACTGAATGCAGTACTCTAGATGTGGCCTTACTAGTGCTGAATAAAGGGGAATAATTATTTCCCTTGGCCTATTAGCAACACACTTACCAAAGCAACAAGGGCACACTACTGGCTCATACTCAGCTTATTGTCCATTATAACTGCAGGTCCTTTTCTGCACAGTTGCTGCCCTACCAGTCAGCCCCCAGCTTGTACTGGTGCATGGGATTGTTCCATCCTAAGTGCAGGACTTTGCACTTGTTCTTGTTGAATCTCATGAGATTCCTTTGTTTGGCCCAATCCTTCAATTTGTCTAGATGGCTCTGAATCCTAGCCCTACTCTCCACACCAGCTAGTGTCATCTGCAAACTTGCTGAGGGTGCACTCTATGCTATCTTCTGTTGATGAAGACATTGAATAAAAGTGGCCCCAGAACTGACCCCTGGGGCACTCCACTTGATACCAGTTGCCAACTAGACATCAAGCCATTGATACTACTCTCTGAGCCTGATGCTCCAGCTAGTTTTCTATCCAACTTACAGTCCACTCATCCAGCCTGTACTTTTTAGCTTGCCTGCAAGAATACTGTGAAGGACCATATCAAAAGCCTTGCTAAAATCAAGGTACACCAGTCTTCCTGTATCCACAGAGCCAGTCATCTCATCACAGAAGGCAATCAGGTTGGTCAGGCATGACTTGCACTTGGTGAATCCATGCTGACTGTTCTTAATCACTCTTTTCTCCTCCAAGTGCTTACAAATGGATTCCTTGAGGACCTGCTCCATGATTTTTCCAGGAGCTAGGTGAGGCTGACTGGTCTGTAGTTCCCTGGATCCTCCTTTTTTCCTTTCTTTAATATAGGCACTGTTTTCCCTTTTCCAATCATCTGGGATCTTTCCTGATCACCGAGTTTTCAAAGATGATGGCCAATGGCTCTGCAATCACATCAGCCAACTCCCTCAGCACCCTTGGGTGCATCCCAGCTGGCCCCATGGACTTACACATCCAGCTTTTCTAAGTAGTCCCTAACTTGTTCTTTCTCCACTGTCAGCTGCTCACCTCCTCCCCAAACTGCTACCCAGTACAGTAGTCCAGGAGCTGACTTTGCTTGTGAAGACTGAGATAAAAAAGGCATTGAGCACTTCAGTCTTTTCTGCATCCTCTGTCACAAGATTCCCTCCCCCATTCAGTAAGAGACCCACACTTTCCCTGATTCTCCTCTTGCTACAGACATACTTGTAGAAAACCTTCTTGTTACCTTTCACATCCCTTGCAAGCTGCAACTCTAATTGACTTTCGGTCTTCCTGACTTCACCCCTGTGTGCCCGAGCAATGGTCCTATATTCTTCCTTAGTTGTCTGTCCAAGTTTCCACTTCTTATATAAGTTTCCTTTTTGTGATTTAGTTTACTGAAGAGTTCCCTGCTAAGCCAAGTTGGTCTTCTGCCATACTTGCTAGTCTTTCTGTGCATTGGGATAGTTTGTTCCTGCACTCTCAGTAAGTCTTCTTTAAAGTAGAGGCAGCTCTCCTGGGTTCCTCTTCCCCTCAGACTGGCTTCCCAAGGGGATCCTGCCTATGAGTTCCCTGAATGAGTCGAAGTCTGCTTTTCTGAAGTCCAGGGTCAGTTCTTACTCTGCTGCTCTCCATACTTCATTTCTTCAGGATCCTGAACTCAGTCATCTCGTGGCCACTGCTGCCCAAGTTGCCATCCGCTATACTACATTCCCCAACAATTCATCTCTGTTTGTGAGCAGCAGGTGACAAAGAGCCTGGCCCCTAGTTGTCCACTCCAGCACTTGCACCAGGAAGTTGTCCCCAACATACTCAAAAAACTTCCTGGATTGTCTGCACACTGCTGTATTGCCCTCCCAGCAGATGTCAGGGTGACTCTTTGTAGTGTGCAAGAAAAATGACATGGCTTGCTTCTGTACAAGAGTTGAGGAGCAGATGCTGCTAATTTCTGAGTAGTAGTATCTCTGGAAAAGCTATATCTGTCTGGAGACACTCACTTTTATGAGGGATACATTCTTAGTAAAACCAGTCCTATTTAGAACTGTCATGAAGTCATTATATTATTAACAAATATTTGTTCTCTCAAGAAGCCATGTGAGCCCAGTATCAGTGGGTGAGTTGTATGCAGGGCCGTCAATGGTAGCTTACCTTAAATGCTCAAATAATTGTCAGCACCTACACCTGACATACTGATTTACGAATTCTAGGATCTAGGGTGGTACCTCTATTTCATTCTAGTATTCAACAGGGAAAGAACATTGGTTTATCTCACGTCTCAGAACTTGCCTTCTATGGTGAGAGTTGCTGGGTGATGTGAAGCCACTATTATAAGCTCTGTGTTCTCCTTCCACAGTTCTGGCCTTTCTGGGCCATACATGGAACATCTCTGGCTTAGCAATTCCTCACTGACAGACTAGCCTCTTGGAGGCTACAGGTAACTAGGTACAACTTGGAGCATACCCAAGGCTGCTCTCTGATGTGTTTACCCTACGATCAGAAGATTTACCCTATGATCTAAGGCAGCAGAATGATTTAATTATCAAAAGAAGGACAACTTTTAGATTTGCCCAAATGATACAAGTTTTTTGCTCAGCTTCAAGGTTCAGTATAAGTGGCCATCACAGTGACTTCTGGTTGCCAGCTAACCATATACTACAGATCCTCACTTCTACCATGGCTGATTGACAAATAGAAACATGTTATCAATGTTCTTATATATCAGTCCTCCCAACAGCACCAGGGTACATCCTTGGGCTGTTGAGACTATCAAGCTAAAAGTAACATTCCCGTTTTGACAGAAGCCTTGCATATAGCAAAAATAGCATTTTAGCCAACCAAGGATGATTGCTAGAAATACTACTTGCATATGCTGCTGAGATGTACAGTGAGCCTGATTCTTGTGCAAGTTCATTCAAGCTTATTCCTATCTTTCGGCTTAAATACTGACAAGCTCTTTCTTGTCCCAAATACCAAAATCTGCACTCACTAGAGGTGTACTCGAGACTGTATTTTCAATATGCCACAATTATTTCTACTTGTAAAGCAAAATTGTAACCTCAGAACCAAAGACCCTGTGTGGGTTGTGAGGTGAGTCTCTGTCTTAGGAGCTATTGCAGTCAGTTCCTGTCAGTAATAGGCACTAGGTGATTTTCCTTGCTGCACTGGCCTGGAAAGGGTAAGGGGTTTGTTTCATCCCCTCAATCCCAGCATAGCTCTTCTGTATGTAAGAACACACTTGGATAAGGTCATGGACTGAGCCTTCACTCTGACCTTCCTTTTCCCACACAGAGTAATAAGGCCAGAAGACTCTGGGTCAGTGGAGGCATCTGGCAGGCCTGTCACAGAATAGCCCTTCATCCTCTCTGAGTGCTGCTCTGGTCTATATCTTGTGCCTGATCTCTTCTGTGTTCTGCTTCCTGTCCTATCTGCTGTTGTGCTACCAAACCTCTCCTTGATCTGCTGTGTGTCACACAGAGGCAGCCCATGCCACTTGTGATACTTGTGCAGCAGGTGGGTTGCCGTGATACTTGTGCAGCAGGTGGGTTGCCACTGCTCTAGACTAGTGGTTCTCAACCTTGTTAGATTCAAGGCATCCCTTAGAAAACTCCAGCTCTTAGCTTTCACTTAATTTTTGACTGCAACAAGATTTTAATGCAATCCTTCTGTTGCAAAGAAAGACCACAAGAGGTCAATGTTTTTAACACTATGGATTCCTATTTGAAATCTTGGGTTTATCTTGTGAATCATGTGTGGGCATTTGTGCATCTAACTCCGCTAATACTGAGCAGCACATCCCAGCACCTTGGAACCCTGTTTAAGAATTGCTGCTCTAGACATTTAGAACATTTTATTTGATCTCCTGTATATCTTAGGCCATTACACTTAACCCAGCTACCTCTAAATTGACCCTGATAACTTGTGTGATTAAAGTACATCTTCCAAAAAGGCATCCAGTCTTTATCTGAAGACAGAAAGAGATGGAAAATATACTGCCCTTGTTATTTTGCCTCAGTGGTTAATTACCCTCACTGTTAACAATCTGGTGCATCTGGCTTCAAATTCAAATTTGTCTGTATGGTTTCAGCTTCCAGCCATTTGATACTTAGGGATTTTTCTGCTAGTTTAGAGTCCATTAGTACTTGCTATTTTCATCTTGTGAATGTTTCTAGAGATAAACCAAGTCCCTCTCCATCTTTTTGGTGAGCTAAACAGATTGATTGTAAATTGGCCTCTGTAAAAGGATCATATTTAATAAGGGACATGAGTAGGGAAAATTTTGCTCACATTTCTTGACCTGCATCACATGCTTTATGGAAAAACAGTTGTGGAATGTTCAATGGAGGAAAACTTATAATGGCTTAAAATAGAAGAATTAGAATTTAGCCTTCTTTTCTTACTTTAGCACAAGTTATTATTAAGTCAGTCCCACCATCGCTGTGAGAACTTTGCAGCAAGCTCACAACTTTGTAGCCAGTACGCTAAAATAGAACTTGATCACGCAGCAGTTTTGAAGAGCCTTGTTCTTTATAGTTCAACTCAAGTAACTTGTAAAAGATTCTAAAAATGATTTAGAGGAAGTGCCCTTGACCTTTATTTCCTGGACACTCTTTTTGTATTGGTAACAAACTGTGGAACTTAGGTGCTAGCTAGAAGTGGTGGTAGCTACAGAAAATCTACCTTGTTGTCTTCTTTCTGGCCCCACATAGCTCCTTGTCTTGATTGCTCATGGGGCTAGCTTCAAAAGGAGAGCTATGGAGCGGTCTATATAATGCCTGATTTGTGGCATTAAGTACTGGATGATTTGGGAGAGCCAGCACTAGTTTCTAAGGTCTAGGCAGTTGGATTGTAGTGTTCATATTGCAACGAAAGATGTTAGAGGATCTACACCCCAAACACATGGAGACTGTGTTTAGACTTTGACCATACCTAGCAAACCAAAGACTGTTGGATCTGAGGTTTTGGTCTGTTACAACTGACTGACAGTTGTATCCACAGGTGCAAGGGGAGCTCGACCAATGTTGTGAAAAGGTGACAAATCTCTTCCTCTTCAAAATGCTACTTTCAGCTAAATTTAAATGCCTCTTTTTCACTTCTCTTCACAATAAGGCTAATAGAGATTTGGAGATAAAATGAGTCTTTGAGAGAGTTTGCATGCATATATAAAATATGGGTTTGTACTTTGTATACGTATAAAATCTGTCCTAAAATGTTAAGCAAGTTTAACCTTAATTTATTTGTTCTGTATACTCACGTTATGCCTGTATAACATCACCAGTTAAAAACTGCAAGCTTTTTTGTTCTTTTATCAGGTCTATACGTAAAATAGAACTTGAGTAAAGGATATATGAAAAATTAGCAGATACAAAGGTGGATGCTATTTCTGGAGCACCCTTTTACTCCAGGCCCATATCCAGATGAGTACAGATGTACAGTATGTGGTGCCACAGATCTGTCTGTGGTGCCACACACCACACATTCAGGTGTTCGCCGCTCTTCTACTTTGCAGGGGGTTTTCTTGACCTCAGGAGATCCCTGTTTGTGTGTGCTGCCCAAAACCAGAGCCTGGATGGCTGCAACCATGCTTCAGCTGTTGGCTGAGTTCCTTGCTGCAGGAGTGTCATGGCTGAAGCTTCCTGAGTCCCTCAGGACCCCAGGAAAAGCTGCTTGGGCCAGCACAGTTGCTGGCCTCACCATCCTCTGCCACATCTGGGGTAACCTGTCATGCAGCAGAGTGTGTGTGGCACGGGCGTTTCCCAGGGACAAGTGGCAGCAGCACAAGGTGTGTAGCTGTTACTTGTCCCTGGGGAAACACATTTCCACTTGCGGAAATGCACCTCAGAAGTTCAGATAGGTTTGGTTGGTTCATCAGAACTGACATTAATACATCAGATCAAGATTTTGAGTTGATCTCCTATTATACTTATACACCTACTGGATATTTAGGACTTACTAACACTTTCTAAACATTTTGTACCACCATGATGATTCACCTACAACTTTATACCAAAAGTATAAATCTGTTTGCTGTATTCTGACTTTTCTAAAGTCAACCACATGCTGATTTAGGTAAATATAGTGACCACATAGTACAAATAGAGTCAACAAAATGATTTGTCCAAAATAGTCCCTGACAATTGAACTGCCTATGTAACCTGGGAAGTACTCCAAGAGGTATACCCTCTCCAATTGAAGGGATCAAAGCAGGTGCACAAGTGCTGTGGGAGGTGTAGTGAGTTTCCTCCCCCTGTAGAGCAGAGTCAGACCACCAATGGGGACTTAACTGTATACCTTTTAATGAGAGAACAGTTTTGGGAACATAACCAGTATAAACCGGGGGTATAGGGGATACTACAACGCCTCAAGGGGGCAGGATTCAACAAAGGTTAGATACTTACAGTCACGGACATATTCATCTAGTTGACAAAAGACAGGGTTAACCAAAATATAAAACACAAATAGTAGAACAAACAATACTGGTTGGTGAAATATAAAAGGCACAAAATACAAAATGTCAAATAACAAGGAATATAAGACCTTGGTATCTGGAGAGGAGAGAAAAAAAAATCACAATGACCCCTTTCCACTGCAACAGGGATTTCTCCCTGTTATTTCACTCACTTCAATTGGGACTTGAACTCAAATTGCCTACATGGCAGGCAGAAATGCTACTATATAGCCACCAGTGCTGGTACTATGCTAAACTGCAAGAGGTCTTGGCTTTCCAGGAGCCCTGGGCTCGTGTTGAGCTGCCTGGCCTCTTATTGGAGGAGCTGGAAGCAGGGCTGGGAACCTCTCAGGTCACTGCTTAGATCTTGCTGGAGCTGGGGAGCCTCTCCTGCTGACCACAGCCTCTCGTAGGGGATCCTGGAGCCCAGTGGGGAGCCTCTCCTGCTGACCGCAGCCTCTCGTAGGGGATCCTGGAGCCCAGTGGGGAGCCTCTCCTGCTGACCACATGCCATGCTGCTGAGGGTCCAACTGTTGTCGGCAGGTCCTGCTCCTTCAGGGTCTTCTGGGGCAACTGCTCCTGCCCCACTGGCCCAGCTCTTGCCAACTCTTTGTGACTCCTTCTTTGTGGTCCCTTGCTGGTCTCTTCTGAGTCAGTTGCACTGCCCCTTTTATCCTCCTTCAGGTGACCCACAGGGCCAATCAGGGGACATGGAGAGTGAGTCTCTGGGGCCTGATTGGTGAGGAAAGGGAATCCCAAGTCCTCCAATCATCTTCTACCCTTTCAAAACGCCTGGGCTAAGTCACTACCAGCAAGCTTGTCACACTTATATAGACATTCGATCTCATGAGAGAAATTCTTCCCAGAGTCACTTCATTTGGGTTGTTATTTTTCTCTTCATTCCCAAGTTATTTTTCTCTGAGAGAGGCCACTTATTACTCTGGGAGAAAAATTATGAATATCTGTACACTCATGATTTCTCCTGAGAGGGTAGGAACTGTCCTTAGAGAAAATGAACACATGTACATAGGCTGTATTTGCAGAAAACCAAGCTTGACCCTGGAACAAATTGCTAATCAGAAAATCAAACTAACCTTATAATGGGCATTGCATTGCTAGCTCTACCTGCAGTGAAGCATACTAGAAGGCCCTTTGCTATAGTAGGTCTAGAACACACTAGTCAGAGACAATTGACTGACTAAAATGCCAATAAAATACTGAAAGAAAACCATCTTGTTTGTTTTAAATCATCACTATCACACATTGTCCACACTCTCCTGTGGTACAAACAGCATGATGATGTGGCTGAGCTCCAGTATATGACATGTATGTTCATCAGGCAGACAGTGTTTACCAGGAAATGACTACAAACCTTTTCAGAATCATCAGACATCCTCTCTAAAGTACCCTGCCTTTTAATAATCTAGTTCAGGGGTTGGCTACCTATAGCCTGCAAAGAGATTTTATCCAGCCTGCCACACAAACCCAGAAATGTTATTGTCATGGACATTTTGATAGCGCACCATTAATAAGTTATGCATAAGACTGTGTGCCATCTAGTGCTAGAATATCTAACAACTGCCACCTCCAGCCCACCTTGGAACAGAACTGTTTTAATTTATCTCATTGCTAGTGAAAGGTTGCCAACACTTGGTCTAGTCAGAGACCCCTAATCTGAGGTTTATTTGAAGGGGAAGCAGAATAAGCAGCAAACCTCTCATTGACTTTGAGGTTTGGGATCAAACCTTTGACAAGGGACTTAGTTTTTATTCGGACGTTAGGTAAGAAAGGTACAGCGTCACTCTTTAGATAGTATGCTGAGATTATAGGATATAACATGAAAGCACAATCACTGAAGTAGTGTGGCATTGTGTCTGAGAACCTTGCATTTGTACACTAAGACTCAGTAATAAAATAAAGAGCTAGCAGCTTTATTGAATACATCCTGTCTGGCTGTAATGTCTGTATGTGATTCAATAAGCTTCCAAAGTCCTACCCTTGGGACATACTGAGTTATGTCTGTGTATGTGTTTATACTGTTAATCCCCAGGAATAGGAGAATCTTCTTCTAGTAGACACTGGCTGCTTTGTTGGTTAGTTCCATTTTTCTGTCTTTGGCTTTTTACCTGTTTGACACATTTCTTACCAGGTTTGCTGCTATGTGGAGTCCCCATTAGATATGAGTGTGTAACATCATTATAGAAGTAGCTTGTCTGTACCCCTCAATTTGGATTTGAATGTGACACTAATACTAGCTTGCCTGCACAACAGACAAAACAGGGGCTGAAGACCAAGGGGAGGGCTGACAGGAAGCAAATCCCTTTCTGTCTAGGTAGAAATGAGCCTGTACCTGAGTCCAGCACAGCTGCTGTGTAAGTGAGGAGGCAATATCTGGGGTGGTTGAAGGGCCCTACAGGGAGGAAATGTGGAACCAGTGGAAACACAGGTCACAGCATATGGTGGACAGAGAATAAATATTTGAACCTTCTGTGCTCGATTTATGAAAGTCACAGGTGTGATAAAGGCCTCCCTTCCTCTTGGTCTTGAGGTGCTGGGTCATTGAGGCCCACTCTCTAGGTGCTAGAGATGCTGTTTCTGTTCTCGTCCCTCCTGTGCTGCAAAGCAGGGACACATCTCCCTTTTCTGCACCTGGTAGTTTGCAAGTTCGAACAGACTTGCCCTTTGGAATATGAATCACTTAAACATCAGAATGTTACCTTTAAGAATTTGAGCCAAGCTTGGGTCACCTCCAGGGCTGCTCCTGCATTGTGGATAGGGCAGGGCAGGGCAAGGAAAGTCAGCCTAATTATGACTGAGTTCTCTCCCTCAGGATGGAGCTCATGATCTGCAGCTCTTCTCAAAGCTTAGCAACAGTATTGCTCAGCCTGTAATCAGGGGATAGATAAGTCTTCTTCCCTAGCCCAGACCACAGCCTAATGAGAGAGTTCTAGTAACTTGTCAAAAGCAAGTCATATGGAGATTAAATAAGACAGGCCTTTCCATAATCTTTTTCCACCTGAGTTCATGTACTAGATCTAGCATATTCATGTCCTGTGGATGTATGTACTCAGCATTACATAAATCTTTAGGTGTGCCGATCAAGAAGGGTGAGTCATTTACATGAAAAGGTGGCCTGAGGCTTTAGGTGCAAAAAGCACAGGTTTTATTTCTTTATTTTTTTTACCTGCTTCATTTCCTGTGAGAAGGGAAGACAGAGAGCAGGACAGCCCCAGGTACAGGAACTTCAGCTCCAAAAACACAGCAGAAAAATAGGGGTTTTCTGTAATCTACAAAGTTCTTATGTGTATAAGATCCCTATGCTCCACCTTCTTATTATAGTGGCTAGGAGGGGAGGTGAACCACATGATGCAGGGAACTGGGAGCTCAAGGAGACTGTGAAGAAGATGGGTTAATGGCCAAAGCAGATACTTACACCTTTAGACTTTTTTTCCCCTTCGCATTTTTGCTCTCTTCATAGAAGATTGGGCTTGTCAGATCTTTGTAGTCTTCTAGACTCATGCAATCTATTACTTTAAACATTAGGTGGACTACTGGAAAGCATAGATCATGGTTTACCCCATCCACAGGAAGCCATTCTAATGAAATGAAAATTATGGCATATGACCACCCTGGGCCTTGGTTGGAAAGGTCACCATATATCCAGTAATAAATAAAATGATGTCATTGCAACTGACTCCTATCACACCAAAGGTCTTTGCAAACTAGAAAGACCGGAGAAAAAAGAGCAAAACGTCATCTGGAAGTTTGATTGCAAAATACAAAGAAAAGAACCAGGATAATGGCTGCCATGTAATAACTTAATATGGGTGGCTAAGGTGCTCTAACCCTTCTATGGAAAGGCAACTGGGGTACAAAGACATGTTGATCTCTAAGGACCCTGTAATACACTATTTTATTGAGGCTCCTTGGGTAAGTACACAAGCCACTTTTTGCTCTGTAAAATGTAGATACCGAAGAAGTATTCATTCAAAACCCCACCTCTCAGTTCCAGACAAATATAAAGGAACTTGGAGAATAAGACTTATATGGAGAGTTTTAGAAAGAAAACCAGCAGGCAGTGAACTAAGTGGCACATAAATACGCTGCCCATATGCACTCAAGACCTGTTGGTGGTGGCACAAGTCTAAATTAGTTATGTAGGATATAACCTTTACACTCCAGAGCACTCCATTAGTACTGGAAATGAGAAATAGAGAAGACAGAATAGCTTAGAAATCGGTAGTGTGGGAGAATGCAGCATGGGAGATGGTTACTCTATTGCTGTGTCAATGTATTAATTTCAGAAACTATCAAGTGCACAGTCCAAGATTCATAGATTCATAGATGCTAGGGTTGGAAGGGACCTCAATAGATCATTGAGTCCGACCCCCTGCATAGGCAGGACAGAGTGCTGGGTCTAGATGACCACAGCTAGATGCCTATCTAACCTCCTCTTGAAGACCCCCAGGGTAGGGGAGAGCACCACCTCCCTTGGGAGCCCGTT
>JAGPOW010003685.1:40640457-40663055 GCA_030014935.1 Caiman crocodilus
AGAGCGCAACCCCTCCCCCTTTCTTCCCCACCCTGTCCTTTCTGTACAGCCTATAACCCTCAATATGTACTGCCCAGTTGTGGGAAGAATCCCACCAGGCCTTCTTCAGGCTCAAGAGTTACAGCATGGTAGGGACTAACAAGAATTTCACAGAACTCCTAGTAAGGCATGGGTGGGGATCATTTTATCTGTGTCATTTTAGTATCACAAACATCTGCTTGCCTTTCCTCTTAGGTATGTTTAAATGTATTTTGTATTGCCATAGTACTACCTAGAACCCTAATAAGTGACCTCAGCCCCATTGTACCAGGCACTGTACTGAGCCTGAACAGGGCTGATCATCTGTTAACCAAACCAATATATAACTGTTACAGGGCCAGTTATTCCAGTAGATTCTCAAGATGACGTTGCTTTCTAGAGAGAACTTATTCTTTGCTAGTAATAATGGATTGAGGATACCCTTTAATATCCATTTTCATTTCATTATCAAAAGCTGCTTTGTTTTCTGAGTACAGTACAGATCATTTAGAAAGCACATTTGGCTATTTTCTGCCTAAGTCACTGGTTCTCAACTGGGGTGATGCAGCTCTAGCACTGCTGCTGATGCCACTGATGCTGTAGGGTGAAATTTCCCCATATGCCTCTGTTTCCAGGAGGCACCATGGGGAGAAATGGTGCACTTGTCTGTGTAAGTAATGCAGGCAGGTGCAAATTTCTCCTCCAGCTGCTTTTCAGTTCAGCTTCAGTGTGCTCCCTGACTATAGACATACACTAGATCAGTGTTTCTCAACCCAGGGGTCATGACCCAAAAGTAGATAGCAAGAAGATTTTAAAGGGTCATGGGGAGGTCTGAGGGAAATGCTGCCAGGCTGCATGGAGTCAGCATGCAGCAGGGCAATGTAAAGCAGCAGAGGAGGAAGGGAGGGGGGTGGATGTAGCAGCTGGAGGAGAAGTGGGAAGAGAGAGAGAGAGACGCTCTGTGTTGGGGACTGGGCTGATGTGGGTCATGGCAAGCTGATAGTTATGCTAATGGGTCCCAGTGTGGAAAAGGTTAAGAACCACTGCGCTAGACATTTTCGTCTGCCCTATGTGCCTCTGTTTCTGGGAAACACCATTCAGGGTCAGACTGGGAAAAAAGAGCACACGATCCTGCCGCAGTTGCTTCCTGATCT
Source organism: Caiman crocodilus (assembly GCA_030014935.1). Classification (NCBI taxonomy): domain Eukaryota; kingdom Metazoa; phylum Chordata; order Crocodylia; family Alligatoridae; genus Caiman; species Caiman crocodilus. The sequence goes on from JAGPOW010003685.1 coordinate 40,641,630, forward strand.
GACTCTGCAGGAGGAATGTGATGCGATGGAATGAATATATTTTCTAATCGATTACTAACATATTAATTAATAACAATTGCAATGTTTGTACAGTATTATAATATACATAATATATTTACCTGATTTTTAAAATAATGTGCCACTATACTTTGAAAAGTTTTTTTTAGGAGGGGATTCTTGAATTCAAAAAGGCTGAGAATCACTGGTCTAAGTGATAAGACTGTAAGGGCAGCTTAATGTGATGGTGTACTTAAGCTATGTTTAGGACTCCTATTTGAAGGAAAACTGAGTTCTTAGAGCTCCTATACATGTGCAGAGAGGCCACTCTGATCTGTTACAGTGCATTGAAGCAGGCCCGAAAAATCAAGTAATTACTATACTCCAACAGACTCCAGCGTCATGAGCATCAGCGTCCCTGCACAGAAAAATATTAGTAGGGTGCTTACTAAAGCTTGTTTGATGACATAGGTGATGTGCAGGGGGGGCCCTTGAGAGCGCTGGTGCCCCCCCAACCCAAGGGCAAGCACTCTGGCTGCTTAGGGGGGCATGGAGAGCACTTGTGCTCCACCCCCCAAAATTGGCTTTGCTGGCATGACATCAGTGGCAGACCTCCCTCCACCCCCGGTCACTGGCTGTCCACTGGGGGACCCCCCTGCCTCTGGTCACATCTTGCTGGTGCCTCCACAGACTCAGGAGGTACTAGTTGCCCATGTTTGATGAGCTTTAGTTCAAAGTGTCCTGCTGCCATTTTTCAGCATGGGGACGCTGATACACATAATACTTCAGGTGCTTTTAATTAGCATGGCTTTTGGAGCTGCGCTAATTAAAGCCCACACTGCTCTTCTCCCCCATCCCGGGACCCCCGCCTGTCTATAAATGTCCTTAGTAACATATCTGTCAAAACAGGGTTGATCAGCTTTCACTGGAAATTTGATTTAGCATCAGGTCTGATTAAGGGTCTGAAAAATGGGTTGTTTGCATTTGTATCTCTTGATCAGTGACTACATGAGTCATGAGGAGTTCTTGGCTCTCTTGATTTACAGTAATGTCTTTATAATAAATGACACTACAGCTTTCAGCTGGGACTCTTGTTACCAATTCATGTAGTTATTGATTACAGGAATAATGTTGCTGTTCATTGACAAAGTAAAGTTTAGGGCCAGAAGGAAATTATTGCACTGTGAAAACTAATGTGAAACATAGAGCACTGGTTAAGTATGAATTGGCTTCCATGTCTTTTTTCCATTCCTGTTGCTTAATTGGGTAACAGTTTTTGTCTAAGGGACAGAGCATTGAATTTGCTAGAAGTGGAAGAAGGAAAGGAGAGTGATTAGTGTTACATTTGTCTCAAGGCGTTTGTAAATAAATTACTCCAGCCATAACGGTGGGAAGGAGTGCAGCCAAACCGGCAGGGACAGAATATATTGTAAACTTAAAGAAAACTATGCATACATTGGCATTAGCAGATTCAACAGAAAGTAACAGAAGGTACCTTTAGATTCACAAGGTCAGATTCAGCACGTTCACATTTCTCACAATTTGGAAAGAAGGAAAAAAATAGCTAAAGCCTCTCTGGCAAACCTATTTGTTTTGATTATCAAGGAGACTATATTGAATCCCATGCATTCAAATCCATTTGTGCACCCTTGAAAAGTAATTCCAATATTATTAAGAATATTATTGCTTGGGTCTTCAATTTTATTTTTCATTTGTATTCCTACTTATGGATATCCTGAATCTCAGCTGAAAATCCTAATTTATTACTAGGGACCTACCCAAATTGAGATGGCAGTTAGGCAGTTTCTCAGGCCAATCACAGCACCAGCTGACATTTTTGCAGGCTTATCACAGCAGGGCCCCTTATGCCTGGCTGAGGGGCCCTTATGGCCCCACACTTCACTGCTGATTGGCAAAGAGGGCTGCCTTTTGTGCAGCCTCACCCTTTGCCACTAATTGGTGGAGAGGGCTGCCCTTATGTGGCCCTGTCCTTTTCTGCTGGAGAGGGGCAGAGCCACATGATAGGCAGGCCTCTCAGCCAGTTGGAGGCAGATGGAGAAGAGGTGGCCAACATCTTGGCTCCTCCCCTTCATGCTGGTGGCTTCTGCCCCCTCCCCCCCACCAAGCAGGCTGCAAGGTTAGGCCACAGTGGCCACTGGCCCCCACTGGGGAGCCACCATTTTATTTTCAGTTATTTTTTTCTGGTGATTCCACACAATATTGCAGAAACCCCTGTTTTTCATGGTTTCCATGAAAACTGTGAAATCGCAATTTGAGTAGGTCCCTATTTATTACATATTAAACTGAAGACCTTTTTTCTCTATCTGTTAAACATTTTAAAGATCAATTAGGAAGCAGTGCTAGAGTGTATTTTATTCAGTGTGGACACCATATTTATTCACATACCACATGCACCCTTTTCCCAAAAAATAGCTTCCAAATGAGTGGTATGTATCTCAAATAGGGAAACTGATTTTCTGTCCAGCAGCAGCAGTGGCACTTCTATTCAGGCAGTACTGAGAGAGTCAAATGGCTCATTACAACCTGACTGATTATTCTATTACCCTCTTTCCTTTTGAATCATCTCAATGTTCTACAGATCAAACTATCTTTCCTGCAGCAATTTTGCCGTCTTTTAGCAAATCCCGGTTTCTCATCTACTGTGAAGTAGCTCTGCAAACTGTTTTTGATTCTTTTCAAAATCCTAAATATATCCATGGAGTCCAGTCTTCAGTAGCAACTACAGTTTCAGCTTTTTGTTGAGCAGCCAAGCATTGCTGACAATTTAGCTGTGAAAGGGCTAGACCTGTAGCTTTTGCATGTAGCAGTATAAAGATGGTAAATGACCTGAAGATTAGGCTCCATCTGTGCTCTTTGTGTTTTCTGAATAGCAAGGTGCATGTCTTACTTGGGGGCGTGTGGTGTACTTGCTAGTGTTATCTATTTCAGGGTGGTACTTATGATGAGGTAATGATGCAAGTGACTTTCTGTTTCTGCTACCATAAGCATTGTGACATGTTGTTAGAAGAAGGCTATATCATGAAGGAAGAATAGCTTTTTTGGTTGGGGTGTAGGCTGGACCTGGGGAGACAGGCCACCATTCTCAGTTCTGCAATATGTTTGGTATTGTCTTAAGCTAGCACTTTCTTTTCCTCCCTAAAATGTGGCTAATGCTTTCTTTTTCCTATCTTTGACTGCTTTGCCTATTTAGATTTTATGCTATTTAACACTGTTTTAAGTCTCCTTATGATTTCTGTGCACAACATGCCTGCGTATGAGGCAGGGAGGATGCCTGGAAGGTATCCTGTATACTGTGCTCAAAACACAGCTTTCTGGAATGGTTCAGAGTGGAGGCTTGGATTTGATATGCACTGAGTGGGGAAGGGCGAGTGGGATTCATTTCCTCTATGGTAAAACTGAACACTATACCACCAAGGTGTAGACTAACTCTTTCAGTCTCTCAGATCTTTCAGCTCCTGGTCTTTCTACTGTGAGTCAACCTTTGTTACGTAACCCGGGCAGTACTCCAAGAGGTACCCTCTTTCCAACTGAAGGGATCAAAGCAGGTACACAAGCACTGTGGGAGGTGTAGGGACTCTCCTCCCCCTATAGAGCAGAGCCAGACCACCAATGGGGAATTAACTATATACCTTTTAATGAGGGAACAATGCCAGGAACATAACAGACATAAATCAAGGGGTATAGTGGACACCACAGTGCCCCACGGGGCAGGATTCAACAAAGTTTAGATACTTACAATCATTGACAAAAGAGAGAGTTAACAAAATATAAAACACAAACAGCAGAGCAAACTATACTGGTTGGTAAAATATAAAAAGGCACAAAATACAAAATGGCAAGGCAATAGAGGGCCTAGGTACCTGGAGGGGGACAAAGGGGGAAAGCACTATGGTCCCTTTCCACTGCAAGAAAATTTGTTTCTTGTTAACTCAGTCACCCCAGCTGGGGCTTGAACTCAGATCTTCCAAGTAGGAAAAAAAACACTACCACACAGCCACCATTGGTAGCAGTGATTTAAGCTCCTAGGGTTTTTAACCTTCCTGGAGCCCCAGCCTTGTGTCAAGCTGCCTGGCCTCTGATTGGAGGAGCTGGAAGCAGAGCTGGGAACCTCTCAGGTCACTATTCAGATCCTTGCTGGAGCAGGGGAGTCTCTCCTGCTGGTCACAGCCTCTCATAGGGGATCCTGGAGCCCAGCAGGAAGCCTCTCCTGCCGGCCTCACGCTGTGCTGCTGAGGGTCCAACTGCTGCCTGCAGGTCCTGCTCCTTCAGGGTCTTCTGGGGCAACTGCTCCTGGCCCAGCTGTTTGAAGCTCCTTCTTTGTGGTCCCTCGCTGTTCTCTTTTTTTGAGTCAGCCATGCTGCCCCTCTTATCCCCCTCTAGGTGACCCAAAGGGCCAATCAGGGGACATGGAGGGTGAGTCCCTGGAGCCTTATTGGTGAGGAAAAGGAATCCCAAGTCCTCCAATCATCTCTTGCCCTTTCAAAACCCCTAGGCTAAGTCACTACCAGCTAGCCTGTCACAGTTACTTGCACCTTTGGTGAGAGGACCACCTTGAACTTATACTCAACTGAAGGGGTTGTTAATTGTAGCTGTGTTGGTCTAAGGACACAGGCAGACAAGGTTCTCTGTGTAAATGTAATATCTTTTATTAGATCAACTAAATAGTTGGAAAAATTATTTGTTGCAAGCTTTTGGGTACTAAGACCCTTTCTTCAGCCTGAAGAAGGGTCTGTGTACCCAAAAGCTTGCAACAAACACATTTTCCAACTATTTAGTTTATCTAATATAAGATATTACATTTACACAGAGAACCTTGTCTTCCTATACTCAGCTGAAAACTCATGTAAGCTCCATTAGCTACCAAACAGTGGCCGGCTCAGTCCACCAGCCTGGATTCAAACTAGTGACACGGACAAAAAGGTTAATTCTCTCACTAACAATGCTATTTACTTTATAATGATGTAAATTTTCTTTTTAATTGTAGTATAATTTAAAGGTTGTGGAGATGATTCCTGACAGGGGACAAGGGTAGGAGCTGCTTTGCCTCATTCAACAGACTCTTGCACTAGACAAGGGTGGTATTGACTGCTATAGTTGGTTCCTCTTTGTTTGGAAGAATAGAGTGTGATGTAACTCACATTCAGGGGTGGTGCTGGGGAGGGTTTTGGGGGGGCTATAGCCACTCCAAAATTCACTTGGGGAGGCCCCGTAGCTACCCCTTCCAGTGCCGCCACCACCACCCACCCCTCACAGGTGAGCGTGGAAAGTTATGGCTCTCCTGGCAGGGGCAGCACCAGCCTCTTCCTGGTTGGGGGGCTGGGCTCAGAGTGGGCAGGACCAGAACAGGCTCTGCTATGTGGGGTGGGTGGATGTGATGGTGGCGGTGGCTTGGGGAGGGGTTCAGCCTCCTGGCCTGGCCCAGCTCTGCAGAGAGTGGCGCCACCCTTGCTTGTACTAAAAAAACAAGTGAACCACAGAACTTTATCTGGCTCTGGTAAGCCTTTTTGTTCTTGGCGCAGCATTAGTAAGAAAGTGGCTCATTGTTGTCAACAAGCAACAATTATCTTTCATATCACTGATAGTAAAAGGCTCTTGTAGTTGCTCTTAAATAATATCTTTCAGTGTATGTTCTTCAGCTATGAAATAAGTGGGAATTACAAATCTACAAAGAAGGATTAAAGCATCCAGAATAGAACAGTGTCAGAACTGGATGGCAAGGAAAGTTGTACATAAATAAATTGTCAAAAGGTAGGGCTGATCTTGAGGGAGCCAGAACATGGATATTCTGAACTGATATGGAGATGTCACTGTAGGAAGGATGAGCTGACTTTTACACACAAGAACACATGTCTGCAAAACCTCATAGAACAGATCTGTAAGCTGCAGATCCCTCCCTGCACAGAACTGCTTCCAGGCATTAACCGTCTCTTAATGAGGGTTGCTGTTCAGATTGGAGATTGCTGCTGCAACTGTGATCCTGAGTGTGAAGGATTAAGAACATTAGATCAGACTGTTTGTGTAATTCTCTATGAGTGCATTTAAGTAAAATTCACTAATATTTGCCTTCCTTCAGCAAGTGATAATGTTAGGATTATGTGCTGTACTGTTTGAAATCACTTCTCAGCAACACTACAAAAGTTTCCCTGAAGAACTTAATGGGAGCTAGGTAGTTTCAGGACTCCTATTTGAAGCCTTGAAAATGATGGGAGCTAATGAATTTTGGGGCTGCTAATACTATGGCATCAGCTGGACATAATACTTAATGATCATTGTTTATATTAAGATTGGATAAGTGTAAATGTGGGGAAAATGCATAACTATGTTTAAGTGCATAGTTTTGGGACTGAAAGAGTGCACTGTACCTGATTTTTAGGACGTTATTGTAGAATAATAATATGAGACAGTCTTAAGCCCAATACATTTAGCAAGTTATTTTTTTCCTCTAACAACTTTGCACTTTTTTTAGCACCATCTTTTTACTAAGGGTGTGTGAAACTGTCCTTATTTGATTCAGATTCATCCCGAATCGGGGACAGTGATTCACTTCATTGATTCGGATCATTGTCCCTGATTCGATTTGGCTGAATCCAAAACTGAACATTCGATGCTGATTCGGAGAATCAATGATTCAGACATAGACATGACTTTAAATGTTTTTTCTACATACCTTGAGGTACCAGGCATGGTGATCGGCCATGGGGGGACCTCAGGTGCTCCCCAGACCCGGGAGGCACCAGTTGCTGAGCCGAGGAGGTGCTGGGGGGGGAAAGGGTTTGTGCTCTCCAGCAGATCCAGAAGTGGACCGGAAGTGCTTCTGATCCATTTTCAGGTCTGCTGCCAGGCATGCTGGGGAGCACCCCCATGCTTCTGTGGGACTCTCCCTGCACCCCAGCATTGTGGCATTCATGAGCCACCTGCTACCTAGAAGTATGTAGAAAAAGAATTTAAAGCTATGTCTGCATCCAAATCTTTCCAAATCAATTTGGAGGGTTCCGATTAGATTCAGAGAAATTAAGGGTTCTCTGATTCTATTTGGATTCAGAGATTCAGCCACCAAATTGGGCCAAATCTCCATTGAATTTAATAAGGGACCGAAGCTTCGCACAGCCCTACTTTTTACCACAGTATTCATTGTAAAAGAATGAAACCAGCTGAGAAGGAAAATTCTAAGATAAGAAAATTGGAAGGAGACTGTAGGGCACACATTTTCCATAATGCCAGCATAGAGATGCAGTGTTGTGAGAGGGCAGGTACCCATCATGTCTCTGTTATTCAGGCATTCAGTTGGAGACAGGAATTCAACCCCTGAGTATCATTGCTGGGATATGGAATCACTGACATGTGAATACCTTGCTTCATGTCCAGCCTAGGCCATCTAAAAATTCCTTGCAATGAAAGTTTTGTACCTAACAATTTGGACAGTTCTGTTTAAAAAAAAAAAGTTTTATTGTTGCATCAGCATAAACATTTAAATGTCTAATGAAACACTTAATTGTTTTTAAATATACCTATTAGACTTCAAGCTGGAGACTTAGAATTTTTCCTTCTGAAGACAACTATAAGATTTTTCAATATTGCCTACTTTTTCTTCTAAAACATGGGTTTGAGAGGCATGTAGGCATCTGCAAATATGCATCTTTTGGTGGAAAAATAAATTTGGAAGAGGGAGTCTCCAGCAGGAGAAATTTTTTATCGGAACGTAAGAGCCAATCAACTTCCATTCTGGTTGTACGTTTCACTCATTTACTAATTTTAATTGTATGCAAAAACAGGAAAAGAAGGGTCATGATGCCTCAGTTCTGATACTTGTCTTTGCCCAAGTTTCCTTCTCCAATCTGGCATCCTAATATTTAATTTTCCTATGGGTGTAAGGATTAAATAAAAAGAAAGGTGAGTCTTACAGTTTGGATTTGGAATGGTTTGCTCTGGATCAGGTTCCAAAGTTTTACGTATATCTTTGTGCTGCAGTCCAACTTTTGATTGAAGACTTGATGTTCTTAGTTTCACAAATTATTGGAATATTGTCTACTTCAGTTGGGGTTTGTGGATGTTGTATAAGATGTTAGCAAACAGAAACTGAGGTTGTGTTACAACATGTCCCATTCATCCTAAACTTAAAAAGAATAGGAAGAAGCTGTTGTGCATATTCCTATATACCTTCATACCACCTGTGTTTTGGGAGCTGTGTAGCTTAATTTGTAGGGGTGACTGGCTGTGGAGTGAAAAACCTGGGTTTGACCTCAGGTGAGGGTAGTGGGTTTCTATATATTCCTTGTACTTCAATTGTTGCCCCAAGCTCCACCCAACCTCCTATCCAATGGATGCCAAGAGCTACCAGGGGATAAAGGCAGTTGGCATGTGGTGCTGCCCACATCATTTCCTGTGCTGTTATTAAAACAGTGAAGCCCCACCACCTGTGCCTTTACTACCTATATCTTGCTTTGTCTTCAGTACTTACCAGAAAGCAATAAGTCCTCCACCTTCATTAAGCTGTGTTTGCATATATGTTTTGAGATGGAACATGTTAAAACCATCATTTCGAACGCTTGATATCAATAGCCAAGAATGTCTGCACGATGCCTGCATCACATGAGTAATCTGCCTTTTTGTGCTCTCCTTCTTTTCTGGCCCCACACTCACTAAACTGGGAATATACCTCTCAGCCTTCAAACATAGCAGTGTAGACACCTGGAACCCTGACTGCTGCTATTTTAGCTACAGGTTGTCATTGAATCAGTGACTTCCAGAGTTAATTCCCAGGGTCTTCCTCGTTATAGAGTCAGGATATCCAGCTGTGGATATCAGCTTTCCTCCTAAGTAAAAAGGGAAACATTTATACACTGTGACAAGTGGGTACATAAGCAAAACGTATGAAACATGACTAAAATGTTTATATAGGTGACTGACACCCAATATTCAAATAACTAAGTCCAAAAAATTATTCTGAGACTTTCTTTAGTTGTGTGAATTGCATACAATCATGCCATTCATTCAGCCAGCAATGGAGTACAAACCTAGCAAATCTCCAGCTCCTTAGCTTGGACTCTCACTACTGGAGCTATGACAGTAACAGTTAGCCTCCTCTACAGACCAGTTTCTTGGGCAGAACTTGACCCATTTGTTCCTTGGTGGTTACGCAGCTCCACTGAGGGGAGTAGCAGAAACAGCGCGTCGTGGACCAAACCAAGAGTCCAGAGCCACACACCCCACACAGAAACACATGCCTGAGTTGCAGGAGAACCTGCTGATCCTGGATTGGCCTTGTCAGCCATCTTTGCACCCATAGAAAAAGTAATCCTGGAAGACAATTATCTTTGCCTGTGAGAGATTGCCGATGATGACACAGTTGCATATGAAACAGCCGCAGGAGTCATGGATCCTGTTCCTGGGGTGGAATGTAGTTTATTGCGATAAAGATGGGATAACCAAAACAGACTTTGTCACTATAGTGCAATGGGTAACATTAGGTTTTGTGATCTTAAAATCCTGCATTCTGTGCCTTCAATGATCTTGCATAAATTCTTTGTTAATTCACCTAAAAATGAAGGCTGAGAGGATTGTTTAGCAGTTTTTCCTTAATTTTCATTTTCTTTCATGGCCTTAGTTTGTGGTTAGAGGAGTACTGTAAATTGCCTGGGAAATTAGATTACTTAGAGCTTGAGACTTGAAATCCTGATCTCTTTTCTCATACAGGGTACTTACTTCTATAGTTTAGCTTAGAGCAGTTCTGTTATGGCTTTCTTATAAATCACTCTTTAGAGAAACAATGTCTATGTACAACTGATATATTAGGAACCAGCCCATTAAGGATGATACAGAAACAAGTTAGCACAGGTCTCAGAATATTTTGGATTTCTTACCAAAGGAGTAGGAAGATGAATGAGAGGGTGGTAGCTTCAAGTTACTTATTATTTTTTTAAATCAGTTTATCATGAAAAATGCTAATAGTACATAAAATGGATGTTCTATGTTTGTTTTTTGTCTTTCAAAGATTTTTTTTCTGCAATATAAAGTTTTATATTTCCTGTTATAGCTAAACTCTGTAACCTCAACCTTATCTGTGACTGCAGCTATCACTGTCTCACAATGTCTCAGAACTTCTCATGGCTGTGGATTTTATGAACAGTCTGTCTTATATTTTATGCCTGGATACAGTTAGTTTCAATTGACAAATATTGACTTATAATGGTTTAAGCTACAGGGACCTAATAACCATATTATCTACTCCAGTGCTTTCTCCCACTATCAGGGAGAAATAAAAATGATTTTGTGAGGTTCCACCACATAAAATACTGTTTCAATTCACTGATAAGCAGTAAATTGAATTAGAGTTAGATCCATAAAGGGACTCAGGCAATTATGAATATTTTACTCCCAAATCTTTTTCCTTCAAGATTCCTTTTTCTCTTATAATCTTCACTCAGCTGCTAACAGTCAGGGTACCTTACATCCCAAGTATATGACAATGACAGTTTCCAGGTGAGTAAATGTCTATTTCTGACATACCCACACTGCATATGTCTAGACTGAGTTAAGTAGGTAGGTGACTTTCTCCTAGCTGAGTCCCAGGATACAAGCTAGGCGTTCCCCCTTCTATCTTACTTGCAGGGCTTGGTCTAAGACACATTCTTGGAGGACATCTGCTAGATTGGGCCCTGCAAAACATGAGAGGCGAGCCAGTTCCCTTTTTACATAGTAGCCCAGTGATTATAGTGTTCACTAATGATATGGGTGACCTCAGTTAAATTCCTTTCTGTGTAGCTCTACTGTGTTTGGACCACCTACCCCCTATACTATTATTTGTGTAACTGGTTTGACACCTAGGCCAGTGTTTCTCAACCTGTGGGTCATGGTTGAGAATATATGAAAGGGTCAAGAATAAACTTTAAAAATGGATTCTCCTTTAAAGGAGAAAAATGTGAGAAACCATGGCTTTTCTCTCATAGGCTGTCAGAGTTCCTGCTTGTGAAGGGCTGCCTGGGGCCTCCCAGGCCACCCACACACCCATCATGTCCCACACACCCACTCCCTGTCCCACACACTGGGTCGGGACTGGCCATCAGTGTTTACAGATGTGTTCTGGTACAAAAGAGATTGAGAACCACCAACCTAGACCATAAAGTATTCTGCTATGGGGCTATCTTAGTCTTTTCTTTTGGAAGCATAATTGATTGGGTTAGGGGGTGTGGGTGGAGAGAGAGAAAAAGGGTAAGAATGCACCTATGTGATTTTTGCCCAGTGGTTATGATAGTGGTTATGGCACTATCTTGAGATTGGGGAGATCTAACTTGAATTTTCCTCAGTGGTGCATTTAATACTTTCTTAGATGCATGTTGTGACCTGTCTGGCAGTGTCTTCCCAAAGGACATGGAAGGGAATCAACAAGAGAAGTGAGGCTGGAAGAGCTTCTCCTGTCCTCTTAAAAATAGCTGTGCAGCTGCTGTCATAACTTTTCTTCTTTAGCATGAACTTTTACTGACTTACTGCACAGTAGCTTAATTGGCCTAGAGCAGGATGGCCAGATGCAAACCTTCCTGCAGCTGTTGCAATACTTTATTGGTGCAGCTATCTAAATGTAAGCAGCTCATGCTTGCCCAGATCCTACAGTTCTGCACTGGATTAGCCTAAGGATTCTGTGTGAGATGAGAGTGCATGTGACATGTCCCAAAATCTCACTTTACAGACCTGGTGTGTGATGGCTGTTCAGTCTCCTGCAGCCCTATCTTTAGCAGTAGAGTTCAGCTCTACTGTAAATGGTGGCGAGGACTCTCTTCTACTTTTTTAGCTGTTCCCAGTCAGAGAGGGCCACAGCCATCTCTAGGTTCAGCTCTGTATCTACATTCCTTAAAGGCACTTAATCAGAAAGCCTGGAGGCTCTTTATTCCCCTTTCTCTCGGGCTTGGAGAACAGAACAGCAGGTTTCAAGACTGTTACCCTTCCCTATGTTTTGGCATATCCCAGTCATTTTACTTGTGTTTTCAAATAACTTAAATCCTGGGTAAAGGCAAATGAGAAGAATTAGAAAATTCCTGAGCCATGTCCTTGGATTTGAACATCTCAGGCTTCAGAAATATTTGGTAGCCAGCTTTAAATGTTGCCAGTTGAGACCATGCTAGTCTATTGGTATGGATTGTCTTTACTTTCATGACTCTGATTAGTGGTGGTAGCACATTTGAAGCTTTCTTAGAAATGATGTCTACAGAAAATGTTATCTTTGGAACTGGTGAATTGGAACCAAAAAAACCTACTCAGTTAAGATTATGACCTTTTTCTAGAAATTGTTCAGTCAGTGAGTTGGTATTGTTGTTTTACTGACCCAGCAAATACAGGATGGAGAGAATAAGAAGTGTCATAATGCTAGGTATCCTCTGATCAGGGAGGAAATGGAGTTGCTGAATCTGTTTCAACCTTCCCCTTGATACTGTGGCTGCTTAATAATATATATTTTTTTAAAGTAGTGACCCATCCTTGGCTGAAAATATTTACTTTACTCATAGGTTTGGAACTTTCTTCCTGTGCTGTGTGTGCACTTTGAATGCTGCCCTCAGTCAGGAAGTACATGATTCATGTGCCTTTTACAGACACATGACGCACATACATCGCAATGAGTCATCCTTCCAGGCTAGCAGATAGCATTCTGCCAAAGGAGTTTACTGGGTATGGTGTACCTTGCAAGCACATGCTCCTGAGCACATTTTTATCGTGCTCCTCCTTGTGCATACTAATACTATAAAATTGTATCTGAGTTGCCCCACCTTAGTATAAGTTAGCGATTCAGAACACCAGCATCTTAATATGTTGGCTGCATTTCTAGTGCTACTAGGAGGTTGCAAGCTGTCACTGCAGAATCACATAGTCTGTTCTTTTACCTTGCAGATAATTGTTGGCCATATCAGTGAGAATTTTGTATTTGCATCAAAATGACTCTGGATCCCTTGTAGTTGCACGTAGGTGGAGGTGAGATTACACAATTTTGAATGGAGAAACTGATCCTGCAATCACTTTCTAGAGGGTGTACTCAACAGTAAAACATTGCATAGATAGTATTTTCAGGAGCCATTTCTTGCAGTCATTGAGGGGGGAAATTCTATTCCATTTGTGTGTCTAAATAGCAGCTTTCTAGCTGTGCAAGTGGCATTTTTTTGGAATTTAGCAAGGATAGTGATCCTATTTCTCCTGCAGTATGGAAACACAGACTACATGCTGTCTGGATAGATATGTGGCTATCTATATATGTGCACCCATTCTGGAAACATACCCGCAACCAATTCCCAAAAGTGGGGCACTCATCCATGAGCCTAGGTTTTAGGCTTATCTCACCCAGAGGGGTTTGAACTTGCATGACTAATTTTCTAGTATAGGGTTCCAAACACCACACACAGCTGAGGCATTTTCCAATCCAGCACTCCTTTTGAGACTCAGCATTTAATAGCTATCGGATAAAGTGGTGAGAGAGCAATAGTGAAGTTTCTGATACTAGAAGCAGGGGCGCCCAGATCTTGTCTTTTTAAGGCCAGCATCCACCTTACTGAGCCACACACCCTCTGCCTTTTCCTTTTTTTCCTGGTTCCACATATCCCCAGGGAGTCAATAGGAGGCATGCTAAAGAGGGGGCTGGGTAATACCTAGGGTGATCATACGTCCCGGTTTAGTCAGGACAGTCCCAGATTTTGTAGGCCACCCTGGTGTCCTAACCAATTGGTGAAAATTGAAACAAAAATCCTGGAATCAGTCTTCTGACATTGCCACAGTCTGGTGGGGAGCTGGAGCAGCGTGGTGTGTCAGGCAGCCAGGTGGGCAGGTATTGCTGCTGTTGTGCAGGAGCAAGTTGGGCTGATTGGGGCAGGCACCACCCTGCATGCACATGCCCAGCTCGCTCTTCCTGAGCAGCATCTGGAAGTGGGGGGCAGGCTGGACTGGGCTGGACACTGCTCCTCTTGCTTGGAGTGGGGATTGGCCAGGCCGGGGTGGGGCAGAAGAAGAGTGCTGCTGTATGTGCAGGGTGCTCATGTGTGTGTGTGGCTCCCCCCTGACCATAGTACCCTGGGTGACCGCCTATCCCTAAGGCTGGGTCAGTGCAGCAGACAAGTTTACCCTGCTGAATGCTTTTTCTCAATGCTGAGAGTGTCCTAACATAAATATATAACACTATATATCATTTACAGGGAACAGTTCAAATTAAAATTTAAAAATGCAATTAATTATATTTTATTTTTTACAATAACCCTCCACTTGCACTTGAAACAGCGTCCCAGATTTCCTTAAAATAATATGGTCACCATAGGAATGTCTAAGTCAAAGAGATGCTGGTTCAAACCCTGCCTGGGTGAAGGGGTATGGTAACCAGGTTTCTGGCTTAACCACTCAGATATCGGAGTTCAAAAATGTGAGGGCCCTCTTCCCTCCTGTCCTGTCTGGGACTCACGTTCAAGTATGCAGCTCACTGTGCACGCTCAGTTTACACACTCATGTATATCCACAGTCTAAAGCCAGGGCCAAAAATAGCCAGCTAGATGACTAGAAAACTTCCATTTAGATATACAAAGTGAAATAGAAGTCTGCTCTACATCTACATAATACTAAAGCCAGTCATTTAGCCTGTTCTAAAATGGACCTGTAAGAGTTGAGACTAGGAGGACCAACCAGAAAAAACTTCTTAGCTTCTCTGAATGATCTGACTTTTAAAGGATTTTTACTAACCAAGAAAAGTTAATGGAAGACCTTTGCTTTCTTGTTTTGGAGCAGGAGATGCATTTATATATTGGTGCTGTAACTAGGATGTTGGAGGCAGTCCTACAATGTAATTAGCTTTTGACGTGGCAGAAACCATGAATAGAAAAAAGGCTATTGGCAGATCACTGTATGGAAAATGGAACAAGTGCAGTCCTTTCTGATTGAATATGTTCTGAGATACTGATGTTTGAAAGACAACAGTAAGATATGCATGAAGTAATTTCTTAACAATAAAAGTGGTATCTGTTAAGTGTTTGTGGCTTGTTAAAGTGTATAAATAGATACTTTAATCTTTTTTTAGTGTAGACATAAAGCCAGGTAGATTCTGCACTGTTAAGATTTCACAGATTTTCATAGACATTAGGGCGGTAAGGGACCTGGAAGATCATCGGGTCCAACTCCCCTGCCCAAGAGGCAGGAAGTCAGCTGGGGTTGTAGGATCCCAGCAATTTAAGCCTCCAAATTTCTCTTGAAGGTGTTCAGTGTAGGTGCTTGAACCACCTCCGATGGCAGGCTATTCCAGACCTTGAGAGCTTGGACAGTAAAGCAATTCTTCCTTATGTCCAGCCTGAAACGGTCTTGCAGTAGTTTATAACCGTTTGACCTCATCATCCCTTGGGGCGCTCTGGTGAACCAACTTGCCCCCAGATACTGGTGGTGACCCCTGATAAACTTTATAGGTGGCCATCAGATCACCCCCGAGCCTGTGCTCTTCTAGGCTAAAGAGACCCAGGGCTCTCAGCCTGTTGTCATAAGGTCTGTTTTCCTGACCTCTGATCATGCACGTGGCTCTTCTCTGGACTCTCTCAAGTTTCTCCACATCCTTTTTGAATTGTGGAGCCCAGAACTGGACACAGTTCTCCAGCTGCAGCCTCACCAAGGCCAAGTACAAGGGGAGAATGACGTCTCGGAATTTGCTTGAGAAGCATCTATGGATGCAAGCCAGCATTTTGGTTGCTTTACTAGCTGAAGCATTGTATTGAAGGCTCATGTTCATCTTGTGGTCAATGATGACCCCCAAGTCTCTTTCTTCCATGGTGCTAGCCAGCATAGCACTGCCAAGCCTATAAGGATGCTGCAGGTTTTTCCTCTCAAGGTGGAGAACCTTGTATTTTTCAGCATTAAACACCAACAGGTTCTTGTCCACCCATTTGCTGAGCCTGTCCAGGTAAGCCTGGATCACCTTGCTGTCTTCAGATGTGGATGCTTTGCCCTAGAGTTTGGTGTCATCAGCAAACTTGGCCAGTCCGCTTCTGACTCCAGTGTCCACATCATTAATAAAGATGTTGAACAATATGGGTCCAAGGACAGAGCCCTGGGGGACCCCACTGGTCACAGGGCATCATGATGATTGACTTATGTCAATTACCATCCTCTGGGTCCGACCATGGAGCCAATTTCCCAGCCAGCAGATCGTGGTGGACCCAAGGCCACAGTTGGCCAGCTTGTAAATAATTCATGCTAAAGGAGAAGGACGATACAGCCAAATGTTGAGAGAGTGTTCACTGATTTTTGAATCTCTCTTCAGCGGTGCTTAGTTTTTGGAGATATTCTGTAGTAAATACTGCAGGATTAGGGCTTCCATTTACGCACAGAATCTGTTCTTAAGTGTTAATATGTTATTAATTACAGGCAAGACTGGATATTTTTCCAAAGTTAGTTTCCTGAGGGCCTAACATTACACCATGAATCCACAAATATTGATTGGCTTAGTGCTAGTGTGCACTAGCCTTCAATTTGAGCAGTGGGTATGGGCTATACCTTAATGGAACAGAAGCTGAGTTATGCAGATCAAGCGATAATCCTGTCCTGGAGTGGAGTAAGTTTGAGCCACATAACAAGTGCTTTAAGCCACTTAAGGAAACAATAGCAACCCATACTAGAAGAAGATCCAGTTCTTAAAGAGATCTTTCCAGAACTACCCATCCTACTCTTTAAACAAGCACTGAACCTCAATTAATTTCTGTGCATTAGCGATAATGAACTCTCCTAATTTCACAGGGGTGTTATGATGATAAATTCATGAAAGTTGACAAAACACTCTGATAATATGGCAACAATGATTTAGAAAAATTCAGGGGGAAGATATTAAATTTGCAGTTTTGATGGAATGGGTTAAATAGGTTTGATCAGCTTCCCCATGGTTCAAAATGGCGATGGGGGGCACTTTAGCTAATGCTTATTGAACAAACTTTAGAGAAAGCACCCCCAACACCATTTTAAAGTACAGGGACACTGATACACAAAATACAGGAGGCTGCTGGAGTGTGGTAATTGCAGCACGTCAGAGCAGCCTCCCTGCTCATGGATAGTAGCCCAAACACTTTTAAAGTTATTACAGTTGCTAATAAAAGTTTGCCGGTAAGTTGACCTCTAGTAAATTTCATGTTATCCTGAAAGAATGACTAGTTTAAAAATAAATTAAATCTTATACAATCCTTTTGTATTCCACTTAAAATAGAATACAGGGGAGTATTGATTGATACTTAGAAAGATACATGTACATGGAGGTATAGGTTGCAGTATTAGATTGACTTATAAATGGAAAACTATAGGTAGGATATATGTACTGATTTGCTGTATGATAGGAACTTGGAATTCTTGAACATTATAATCAAAATCCTCAGAGTAGAGAGCTGATTTTCACCAGCTGAGGAGCTTTTTGAGTACTCTTTATGGTACTGTGGTATTAGAATGTTAACTGCTGTAACAAGGTGCGTGGCTTGGGCTGGAGCCTAGTGGTTAGAGGGTAATAGCCTGCCTGCCTAGGAGTGCTAGGCCAGCTGATGGGGGTGATTGGCTGGCCCTGGAGGAAGTTAAAAGCTCCCAGATTGATGATGTGGGGGAGAAGAGAAGCTAAAAAGAAAAGCAACACTGAAATATTGCAGTGAAGCCCTCACCCTTGATAGGAGAGATGAGGGATGTGGGTTATTGATGTTTTGGTTATTCTGTTAAGTTTGAGGTAGGAAATGGGGAAGGCTAGTTTCTGGGTGTAGTTAAGGAGTAACAACCAGCTATGCTTTGTTTTTTATTATTATAGTAAAACTTAGCATTTCAAAAATGGTTTTACCTCTGTCATTTCATGCCTCTGTATTCTTATTCTTCATTAGTGTCCAGTTTAGAGGTATTTGTAGTAAGAGCTTCAGGATGCATTAAGGGAATCTCCTTAACAGCAGGCTTGGGACACTTACAAGAAGGCAAAGTCTCTGTGCCTGCTGTATAGACTCTGTAGGCCAGGGGCAGGCAATTATTTTGGGCAGAGGGCTGCTTACTGAGTTTCAGCAAGCCATTGAGGTCCGCATGACAGGCAGCCCAGGGCAGATTAATATTAATTTTCTAAATTTTTTAGGGGCCCCATGAGCTGGATAGAATGGCCTGGCGGGCCGCATCCAGCCCTCAGGCCACATTTTGCCCACCCTTGCTGTAGGCTCTCTTTAATTGTTGTCTATTTTTTCCATTTGGGAGTCTGATATTCTTCCACGTGAACTCATATGTGAGTACACTGCATTGCTAAAAGTGACCTCCCCACCTTTTGTTAAGCATGTTGTTTTTAAAGCTGTTCATGTTTTTAAATTTTTATCTATAAGTGTTTTGAATTTAGAAAAAACTTTTTCAGCTCAATGTTATCAAAATAGTGAGTTTTCCTCCAAATTTATATGGAAAAGACTCCATTGTAGCCATCAACCTGTAACTGCAGGCAGACTTTGGTACAGGGAATAAATTTCAGCCAGATACAATGTGGAGTAAGTGGGCTCAACTCCACCGATGTTTCTTGCCAAATGTAGATATTTCTTAAATGCTGATGCAGACTTGACAGAGGGGGAAGATCCTCTGATCTTTTGCAGTCCTAACAGCTGAGGGATTCTTTGGTATGGGAAACTTTATCTTGGCTAACGCAGATGGGGGATGTGGCTCTAAGTGACCTTTATGTTCTCCTGGCCATGGGATAATCTAGTTTCTAGAATAATTAGAGCAACCCCATGATTCTCTAATATGCGCTGGCTATTAAGAGCCTCTGAGAAGTTGACTTAACCTTTTGAGAAGGTGGATCCTTTTGCTAGGAATCCTGGGGCTTTGTTCCCATCAGCCACGTAAACCAATTTTAATGCTTCTTTAAGTTGCTTCAGTGTTACAAAGGTGCCTCAGTTGACTAGAAATAATAGACCTATAGGATTTACCTGAAAGTCTGCTTTATACCTTCTTCACTTCATGCTACCCTGCTATCCTTCTTTAACTTAGCAGTGTGCAGCTGTCTGAGCATATGTTATCTTCCGATATTGCAGGATAACTATTCTGCTCTGAATTATGGGGCAGATCTTGAGGGAGGTGTTTATTCACTGCTGCAGTGAATAAAAACCTATCATAGGAATCCACAGAAGTTGTAAGGTTACAATCATCCAATCCTTTTCCATAAGTCTCATGGGGCACCTATCCCTGTCCATTCCTTCAGCATGGGGGTGAGGAAGGGCTTGAACCTGGATCTCCTGCTTTCTAGTGAAGCAGCTAGGCACCCAGCTGTAGGGGATAAAGATATCTTCTAATGATTGCTAGTCAAGTGTTTTTTTCCTGGGTAGAATGTTGATTTATCCACATGTGTATGTAGCCAAGTACCTGTCTGGGCAGTGTGTAGCTTGCTGCATATGCTCAGTAGCTATGTGAATGCACATGTGTTTACACTGTAGGTGTAACAGAATCACAGCCTGTGCATAAGCAATAAAAATGCCATTTATGCAACTGGAATGTTGCCACATGAACACATAAAGTGAAAGAGAATTCTGGCCAAGGTGTTGGAATTCACACTTCTGGCTACTGCTGATTTAGGAGACCTTGGAGATTTTCATTTTTACCCAATAAAAGAGAAGATATCATGCATTCTTTAGTGTGCCAAAGAGAACCATTTTTTCAGGTACTTGGTGAGACTACTGAGGTCTGAAATCAGCAGACCAACTGCATTAAATGTCATTTCCCATTGCTAAATAACTTGCTTGAACTTATATGATTTGAATAACCTTCTAAATTTAAAAGGGACCTTGGCCATGAATGGTGTCCTATTTCAAAGCAAAGATCTTGTCTAAGAAAGATTATTATACTTTGTCAACTGAAATTATTATTACAAGACAAGTGTCAAGACAAGCAGTAGTTCACTCCCTACTTCAGCTTGATGCCTTCCAGCTTAAAATGTTGTTTTCATGTTCAGAACATGTCAGCTGCATAACAGACACCGAAAAGTGCCTTAACCAGGAGGCCCATGAGCTTAACAACTGGCATGTTTCTAAGGGTCAAACTTCAGTGACCTGTAGATCAGAAAATGTACCCCTTTTACAGTTTATAAAACCCACATCCTAATGGCTTAATGTAATAATAGCTTTTTTTTTATCTTGGCTTGGTAGCTACACAGCCATCGCAGCTGCTGTACCAGTAATCACATAGTGAGTAATGAGTCAAGTGGAGCGGAAACAGACATTCCAGAGATGGCAGCGTAGAAAACTAAAACCCATCCCATTCAAGCTCTGGCAACAGTAAATACTAAATATCTAGTTCTTCCTTTCCTAGCAATTTGATGGGGTGTTGCAAGATTTGAATTCAGATATTTGAAAATACACAATTCTGATTTATTGGCACTCACACATCCTGGGTAGACCTGACATGTCCTACAACCCTCTTGAATCAGGCATGTGCATATAAATATTCTGTGTGTCTTTATGTACACTATATGAGTGTGTGTGCATATGTAACAGTAATACAATGAGCTGGGTTTATGGTACTGATGACCCTTACTATCATATTTACTTGAATGGAAGACAACCCTGCAATAGTTGAAGTCTATACAGATTTTCCTTGTTTTATGTGGGTTCTGTATATGTGAATTCATTCTTATGTGATGACCCATTTTATACCAAAAATTCATTGTATGCAAGGCAAATTCACTCTCATGCGATAGGTGTGGTGGAAGCCCACAGTCAGTGGCTTTGTGGGGTGCATTGTGGGAGTGATGCACCAAAATAGTCCCCTATGTGGATCTGTGCTCCTCGCTCATTGTCTGTGTCATGTTTCTGTACTTGACATCCCCATTATGATAGTTCCCTGTGCTTGTGTGTACTGTCTGCTGTTGGTGAGTACCAAAATAGTCTTGTAAAAGTGGTAGAAATGGGTCTGGAGGTCAGTACAGTTGAGGTCTTGGAATGTATCCCTATTTGTTACACTGTAAAGTGGGTTTCCTTTATGCGAATCCGAGTTATGTGCCATTTTCTAGGAAAGCATGTACAGCATAAAGTGAAGGCCTGTATATAGACAATTTATACATTAGTTATAACTTTCCATGTATCAAATCTAATTATTGGAAGTTTGCCTTGGATTTGACCCCTTATCACTGCTACAGCAGGGAAAAGAAATTTGGGGGAATCAGGCAGCCCCTTGCTCTCTGCTTCCCTCGGCTTTTTCCCCTAACATCCATTCCTCTTCTCTTTACTATCAGACCCTGCTCCCCCTGGGTGCATCCAGACAAGTGCAGATGACCAGTATGTGGTGTCACAGACCCATCTGTGGCACTACACACCACACATGCAGGCATTCCCCACGCTGCTACTTTGCAGTGTGGCTTTTGCCCCCCCCCCCCCCAACAACAAACAAACCACCCCAAAAAAGGGTGGGGGGGCGAGGGGGGGGCCGCGGGGG
>JAGPOW010003685.1:40663155-40700618 GCA_030014935.1 Caiman crocodilus
GAGCAGATCATCAAGTCCGACCCCCTGCCATGGCAGGAAAGAGTACTGGGGTCAAACGACCCCAGCAAGGTGTTCATCCAGCCTCCTTTTAAAGACCCCAAGGGTAGGAGCCAGCACCACTTCTCTTGGAAGTTGGTTCCAGATCCTAGCCGCCCTGACAGTGAAGTAGCGCCTCCTGATGTCTAGCCTGAATCTACCCTCTGCCAGCTTGTGACCGTTATTTCTAGTTACTCCTCGTAGTGCTTGGGGGGACAGGGACTTCCCCAATGCCTGCTGGTCCCCTCTGACTAGTTTGTAAAGGCCACTAGATCCCCCCTTAGCCTTCTCTTGTGGAGGCTGAACAGGTTCAGGACCCTTAGCCTCTCCTCATAGGGCCTGCCCTGCTGCCCCCTGATCATGCGGGTGGCCCTCCTCTGGACACTCTCCACGTTGTCTACATCCTTCCTGAAGTGCAGTGCCCAGAACTGGATGCAGTACTCCAACTGCAGCCTGACCAGTGTTGCATAGAGGGGGAGGATCACCTCCTTGGACCTGCTTGAGCTGCATCTGTGGATGCATGACAAGGTACAGTTGGCCTTCCTGACCGTGTCCCCACATTGTCGGCCCATGTTCATTTTGGCATCAGTAATGACTCCAAGATCCTTTTCTACCTCTGCACTGATGAGAAGGGAGTTTCCCAGCTTGTAGGTGTGCTGCTGGTTCTTCCTCCCCAGGTGCAGTACCTTGTACTTGTCAGTGTTGAAACCCATCCTGTTCTCATCCGCCTACCCCTGTAACCTGTCTAGGCCCAATTGCAACCTATTCCTCCCTTCTAGCATGGCCACTTCTCCCCACATCTTAGTGTCATCTACAAATTTGAACAGGGTGCTTTTTACACCCCTTTCCAAGTTGCTGATGAAGATGTGAAACAGTGCATGCCCGAGGACTGAGTGCTGTGGAACCCCACTGCCCACATTCCTCCAGGTTGAATAAGACCCATCCACCACCATTCTCTGCGTGTGGCCCTCCAGCTAACTGGTGACCTTTTTGACTGTGTAGGTGTCGATGCCACAGTCTCCTAGTTTTTTGATGAGAATGGGGTGCGAGACAGTGTTGAAGGCCTACCTAAAGTCCAGAAAGACTATGTCCACTGCTGTACCTGCATCTAAGGATTTTGTACCTGGTCATAGAAGGCCACCAGGTTGGTCTGACAGAACCTGCCTCTGATGAACCCATGTTGGTTACCCCTAAGCATACACTCCCCTGCTGGTCCCTCGTAGATGTGCTCCTCGATAATTTTATCAAAGAGCTTCCCCAGGACCGAGGTAAGACTAACAGGCCTATAGTTTCCTGAGTCCTCCCTCCTCCCTTTTTTGAAAATGGGGACCATATTGGCCGTCTTCCAGTCCTCTGGCACCTTGCCAGAGCACCATGAGTGCTCATAAAGCTGTGCCATTTAGCTGTGTCCCCATTGCAGGTCCCCTGCAATGACTTCTGCTAATTCTTTCAGCACTCTGGGGTGGAGATCGTCAAGACCTGCTGATTTGGACACGTCCAGTCCCACCAGGAAGTCCCTGACTAGGTCCACTCTGACCCGGGGCCTGGCTGCGCCTCCCCTGGGACCATCAGGGATCATGATGGGGGGATGACCTGGTTCCTGCTCAGAAAAATGGAGGCAAAGAAGTTGTTAAATAAGTTAGCTTTGATGTCTGGTGCAACCACCAGATTTCCTAGCATGTCCTGCAGAGGCCCTATGTTACCTGGAACCTTCTTTTTACCTGCTGTGTATTTAAAAAAGGACTTCTTGTTGTCCTTGATCTGGGTTGCTAGTCCCAGTTCCATCTTCACCTTACTCTTCCTAACAAACCTGAGCAATGGCTGTATAGTTCTCTCTGGTGATGGCCCCTCCCTTCCATTGGGTGTATGCCTCCTTTTTAGCTTTGAGACATTCCTGAATGCTTTTTGTTAGCCAAGGGGGCTTTCGAGCACTCTTGCTCCCTTTGGCCCTTGTTGGGACTGCCATCCTTTGAACTTGGAGGATTGTCTTCTTAAGGAACGACCACTCTTCTTGGACTCCCAACTCCCCTCCCCTCCCCTCCGGGACCTCAGTCTCTCCCTGACTAATCTCCTTACCTCATTGAAATCCACCCTCCAGATATCCAGGGTTACTATCTTTCTACAGGCCTTTGCCGCCTTGCGCTGGATGATGAATTCCAGTAGGCAATGATCAGTGTTGCCCAGGTGATGGAGCACCCACAGTCCCCTCACCAGGTCGTCACCTGTGGCCAGGACCAGGTCTAACAAGGCATTTCCCCTGGTCTGTAGTAGACCCCCACTGTTAAGTCCCTTTCCCCTCGACTTTCTTCTGTGCTAACCCAGAGCACTTCAATGTGCCCCTCCTCTGACCCAGTGCTACTCATTGAGGATGTGTATTTCTCCTTGATGTAGAGCACCACACCCACACCTTTCCTCTCTGTCCTATCCCTCCTGTGCAGCCTATAGCCTTTGATATTCACTGCCTAGTTGGGTCCCACCACATTTCAGTGAGCCCCACTATGTCTGGGTTGGTGTTAGCTAGCAGAAGGGTAAGTTCCTCCTGCTTGTTCCCCATACTACGAACATTAGTGTAGAGGCATTTGAGGCCTCCTGAAGATGCATGCACTGGCTCCTTAACCTCAGTTACTACCTGGGCCCCTGTTGCTTACCTGAGTATTTGTTCTGCTCGTTGTCAGTCTAGGCTGGGCTCTTCTTGTGGGTGACAGTTTAGTGGTCCAAGGCTTCCTCCGCCCTTGTCTTCCCTTTCCCCCAGTGAGCCTAGTTTAAAGCCCGCCGGAGGAGATCACCCAACCTAGAAGAGAACACACAATTACTTTTGGAGGAAAGGTGAAGTCCATGCCACCCAAACATGTCTCTCGTTCTGATGTGTGGGTCATTGTCTAGGAAGCCGAAGCCTGCTTTGAGACACCATTCCCGAAGCCACAAGTTGACCTCTCTGATGTAGGTCTTGTGTTGTCTTCCATGTCCCTCACTGGTAGGACAGAAGAAAATACCACCTGTGCCCCTGTCTCCTTCAGCATGCCCCCCAGATCATGGTAGTCCGTCACCAGGTGATCAGGGCTTCTTCTGGCCACATCATTAGTGCCCACATGGATTAGGACTGTGGGGTAGTAATAGGTGGGCTGGATCATGGCCTGGATTATCCCCATCACATCCTGAGTCTTTGAATGTGTCGAGCAGTCCTGGCAATAGATGGGACCCTCTATACCTCTCAGGATGGGGTTGCCTATGATTATCACTTGATGTTTCCTCCTCTGAGCCTGCTTAGCTCCTTCAGCCTGTTCAGAGTGCGGAGAGTGTGGAGTTGCCTCTTCTCTGGAGGTTTCCTCCTCTCCTTCCTTCTCCTGCAGTGTCACCAGGGCCTCGTCCCTTTTCTCCAGCCGAACTGGAGGACCTGGTACTGTTCTGCTGCGAGCAGCCCTGGTTCTGGAGGGGACCATCTGCCACTCTGCTGTGGAGGGCACCTCCTGGGGTGTTTCTTCCTTGGATGCATGGCCCTGTAGGGAGAGAAAATACCCATCAATTTCATCCTCTGCCTCCCTGATTCCCCCCAGTTTGTTAACCCCCTCCTGGAGCTCACCTGCACCTCCAGCGCCCTAAGATGGGTGCCTGCAGGACTGGTGTGGGGGCCCCCCATTCCCTGCCCCCCTGGCCCTTTTGGGCATCCCCCACAGTCCAGGGGGGCAGAGGGACTGCAGCTCCCCCGTGGGCTCTGTCTGGGTGGAGGCCTCAGACAAGCCCTGGTAGGTGGTGCCCCCCCGGGCAGGGGCCCTAGCAGCATTCCCTGTTGACACCATTTTATAAATTGCTATTTATTTATATTTTTGTGTGGTCCCTTTGCCCTATCCTTGCTGGAGTCTCCCTCCTGGCTTTTCCTGCTTACCTGCCGGCACGCTCTTACAGAGCGTGCCTGTTTGTGTACTCTGTTCACGCAGTGTGGCCCCTACCGGCTCAAATAAAAGGGATTTGTGGGGCTTCCCCTCCAGATCTGGCTCAGCTGTGCTGGCTCCCTCTGCCCCACTTACCTTTGGGGGATCAGCTGTTGCTGTCCCTGCTGCTGGCTCTGCTGCTGCATCCACCTCCATCTTGGGTCAGGTAAGGGGGCACACGTGTGTGCAGGAATGCACATGTGCCCAGTTCCCTCCTCCCCTCCTTGCTCCTGAGTGCTGGGGCCTATGTCAACCCATGGCTTTTAAGGACCATGGTTTGTATTTCCCATGGCTGCCTCAACAGCCAATCAGGCACTCCAGTCTACCCAGAAGTGCCCACTGGCAGTCCTGCCCTCTACGTTCCCCTGCTGGGGGGATTTGGTGCCTCTGGTGCTTGCGCCCCAAGGGTTTGCCCCGGGGGTACTCTCAAGTTTGGGGAGACAGTCCCCCCTAGCCCTTCTCCTGTTTGCGCACTCTGTTCATGCAGCACGGCTTGGGTGCGTGGCTCCCTACTGGCCCAACTAAAAGGGATTCAGGGGGCATCCCCTCCGGATCTGATTCAGCTGTGACATGACATGACAGGAGCTTTGCTTTCAAGCATTTGGGGTGCAGTTCCCCCCAAGCCCCTACACCGATCTTCTTGAAACTTGGCAGACTTTGTGGTCTCAGTAAGAGCCACCAGCCCTGCAGTTTTCAGGCCCCTGTGTAACACACAGCTATGACATGTTTGGCTTTCAAGAATTTGGGGTACAGTTCGCCCCAAACCCTTGCACTGATCTTGAAACTTGGCAGGCTTCATGCTCTAAGCAGAGGCTACCATCCCTGCAAGGTTCATCCAAATCATACAAGAAATAACAAAGTTATAGATATTCCATTGATTCCCCATTATACCACATGGCTGGATCTCTACGGTGGCTCGGAAGCTTCGAAGCCGCTTCGGCCAAATTGAGGCGGAAACCCAGTCCAGAGCTCCAGATCAGATTGTGGCCATCTGAAGCGGCTGGATCTGAAGCCATATCAAATTGCTGCCGACTCACACAGCCCTAGCATTTCAGGCTGGAGTTTGCCAGCCATTTAAGGCTACTCTAAAATAGGAGTAATTGGAAATGGGAAAGAAAGGCACAGTTCAGCTGTAGGAGTGAAGAGGAACTAGAAATGTATGCAATGTTCTGGCTCACAATGACTTGAAAAAGAGTCAGTGGTGAGGGGGACTGTGCTTAATGGTCACTACCATGTGTCCTATCCAGATGGGCTGTACTTATCTGTGTTTCTGGTAGGTCTTGGTAGCATCTTGACTCTTTGCCTCTTGTGGGCTAAGATTGAGTATAGGGAGTAACTGCCTGGACTAAAGAGTCTGGGATGGAAGATACTTGCCTGTAGTACTTGGGGGCATCCAAACCCCAAGATCTCTGGGCTTGGGCCTTGATGTAGGATGCTTGCCAGTGGGTTTAGGAGTGTTTGAAGTCCCAGGGTGATAGGTCTGGGGTGGAGGATGTACTCTGGTTGTAGTGCGTACATAGCGTTTAGAATGATTGAGTTCTGCATACTCAGTTGATATGGTTTTTGGAATGATTGAGCAGAACTCAATATGATTTGGAACTGATTTGGCTAGGAGGGTGTGAGGGCTGATTCTGACCCTCCTGGTGCCAGCCTGGAATTGTAATACCTTTAGGCTTGATGCCCATGTCTGCCTGGTTGTTTTTTGTTGTTGTTTTAAGGTACACACACACATACACACACACACACACACGCTTGGCCAATGTGGGCCATGTATTTTATAGTCCGGCTCAGTGTTGGCTGAATATAGTCAACTTCATAATTTGGTTTCCATTGCTAATCACATGCTGCTTTTGGCAGCAGTTTAATGATAGACAACATTATTTAAGTGACATTTCCTTGTATGTGATTATAAGACTTTTTTTTCTATGTTTCAACACGGGGGGGGCGGGGAAGTCTCATGTTGTATTTGAGTAAATGTGGTAATCACTCAGGCATCACACAATATATATATATTTCCATTTCTCAGTAAGGTATGCATCTACTCCTCTTTCCCTGCAAAGTGAGTCTTGAAAATAGCTGATACAAACTGCAGATGAAAGGAACAAACAGCTGTACCTCTGCTGGAAGAGGTTGAGGAGGGTTGCTAAAGGCATTTAGTGCCCATGTTTTTTAATATAAAATTCAGCTACTGAATTTGGGAACAGTCTCAAAGAATAATATTGTTAAACCTCTCCAGACCATGACCTGTTTTGTGCTTGGACCAGAACTGCTTATAGTTGGAAGGGAGAGGCAGCAAAAAACTGACCACCCAAAAATGACTCCTGACTAAACTATAGCTTTAGTATGCTTGTCTGCTGCACATCACAGTCTTCTATTTTTCATTTGACATAAGTAATGGCTGCAGAAAGAGACATCTAGAATGGACTAGTTTTATTTGCAGTGCAGGCTTTCTCAATTAAACATGCATACTGGGTATTTAGCTGGCAGCCTCCCCAGTATGAAGTAGTGTGATTATTTCACAAATCTAATAGTTCTTACCATGAGTCTTATTATTAGAATAATACCTACGTTTCAGAGAAGACAATGTCTTTTCTTGTGGCCTGGCTGGAAATGGGTGGGGAAAGACATTTAGGTCTAGCCAAAGCAGGTGTTTTCTTGTCTGGAGGTGGGTCTCCAGCTTTTATTGACTGCACATAGAAATAATTCATCTGCCTCATAATTTTGTCTTTTTGCATTTTCAGAAACTGTAATAAGCATGCTGATTCTCTCAGTTGTGCTGATTCTCCATTTTGTTAAGTTCCCTGTACTACAGTGCAGTTACTCTAGTATAACAGAGTGGAGAATCTAGCCTTCGTTTCAGTCATGTGTGTTTAAATCTGCTTAGGTTTGAAAATTTCAATCAATGCTGTCATACTTTCGTTAAAGCTGACATGATGGGATATTTTTTCTTCCCTTGAGCAAACTACATTAGCAGTTTTGTGTCTAAATCAAGCTTGTGATGGGTTGTACTGGTACTTCGGGGCTTAGACAGCCTGTGAAGTCTCTTAGTACTTGTTAAGTCTCATAGCAGAAGATGAAGATCAGTACCTCCACCTCTATCAAAAGGTTATCCAGGTCCACCAGCGGCTAAAGTGGTGGGAGGGTAGGATGTAAGGGCCTTGTTCTCCTGTCATTTAAAACTGTATAATCTGCTGTTCCTCACTGAAGAGGCCCTGGTAGCTCAGCATTATGTGAAGGTCTAACAAAGTATATGTATACTTTGTATGTTTACATTGTGCTATTTGCCTGGTTATAAGCATTTCCTAAAACAACTTGAGGTACAGTTAAAGCACATGCCCAGGAAATACACTATTAAAGCACACACCCATTCTCCATTTTGTTACTGACCTTTGGTAAGTCATTTAACCTCTTGGTGTCTTGTGTCCCCTGTCTATAAGGGAAGAATATTACCCATTTCAAAACAGTATGGTGGGGTACAGTTGACTCATGTTCATACCACATTTAGATCCTCAGTTGGCAGGGATTATAATGTAAAACACAATAATATTGTATACTTTTATAAGCAGCATAATGTATTGGGATGGTAATTCTACAATTACTTCACCGTGTGATTCTAAAACATCAATTTATTCCTAATGGTATCAGGAGCTTTGCATGTTGTATATTTTGTATGTGGGAATTAAAGAGGTTAGGACAGTTATGGTTTCATGGGTTTACTGAGTGACCATAATGGAGGGCAGTAGATTTTAGCCCTGTATAATTGGGAGATAATGTACTTATGGAATTGTGCCATGCTTGCCAGAAGAATAATTGTATATGTCTCTTATCAAGGGCAGACTTAAAAAAAAACAAAACGGAAACCCTCCCTCAAAACAGATACTAACATTATGAGAGTCTTATGAGAGTTACTAACAATCTGAGTTAGTTTGTCCTGTGGGTAAATGTAAACTTGTTAAATGTTTAATTTTGGGATTTCAGGACTTTAAAGTTGAGAAGTTTTCATCATATTTTTTTACATCAACTTTTAGTGCCTTAGAAATGAAAGATGATTTCCTTTTCTGTTCAGCTCCATCTCCCTTTCAACTACTTTGCTGCTTCTATAACAACCTAACACACGCTTCCTAACAGAAAGAAAATCTGTGGGAACACACAAAATATCTGTATTTTTCCCATCTCTTGCTAACCTCAGGGACTGATAAAATGAACATATCAGCCTACTCCAGTTTCAAATGCTAGGCTTCACTTCAAAGTTGCAGCACTATGTATTCTTTTTTGAGATAATCCTTTAGGATGAGGTAATATAAGACTAACCAGAGAGCTTCCTTTAATACATCCTGGAGGCTGTGAAATCTGCAGCCTGGATAGTAATGTAAAAAATACTCATAATAAAAAGTCTTTAGCACTAGATGTAATTAAAATATATCAACATAGTTTTGATATGACCAATGCAGCCTGCCCATGTTCTACCTACTTTTAAGGGCTGGTATATAGAACTGATATTGAAGAAGAGTTGGCCTTCATGGGGAAAGTGACTGGCCTAGATATGGCAGAATAGCTACTTTGCTTTAGTTGTGCCAGGATAACTCCTCTGTGTGGACACTGCTCAGCATAACAGTGGCTTTAAGCTGTAATAATTGCCATCCAGTTCCACAGCCAGAAGAACATGATATACTGGTGACAGTAACATGATGTTAGTGAGGTATCTCTAACATGATGTTAGTGAGGGCAAAGAAAAAATCAATTAAAATAAATTAGAATTGGAAAACACTAATGTTTGAGTCACCAGAAATATGTGAAATCTTGTGAAACAGGAATGCCATTCATTTTTGCTTCATCTGTGCAAGTGTTCTCAGAGTCATAGAAAAGGGACCTCAGGAAGTCATTTAATCCATCCCTACTCAAGGCAGGATCATCCCTGACTAAACCATCATAGACAAGTGTTTTTCTATCCCGGTGGCTCTCACCCTTTTTAGACTAGGAACTGCTCCATAACTTTTCTGAATTTAGCAGCATCCCATTTCCAAAAACTAATTTATTTATTACCATGCTTACCTCCCTACACAGGATCCAGGTAGGAACAAGTGAACGTTTACCTCCTTGCTTGCCTCCTCATATCTCTTATGACTTAAAAGGATTTCATGGCACCCTGGTTAAGAATCACTGGTTAATCTATTCTTAAAATTTTTGCAAACAACCCTTTCACACACTTACCAGGCACAATGTCCAAAACATCAAAGTACCCTAATGTGCCACAGATAAAACAGGGGCACAAAGGCACGGCAGTGACCTGACACTAAAAGGACAGGAAGTAGTTGAAACAACACCTGTGCCAAATTGTGCTAATATGTTTCTTTCCCCACCTTTAAATCAAAATCATATTAATACTGTGTGCTGCTGCTTAGATTGAAAGGAGACTCATCAAGAATTCAGTGAAAAGTGTCCTGGAGATTTGAAATTGTCCCTGTGGATCAGATCCAGCTTTGACTGAAGGCAAGAGAAAAATTTCCATATATTACAAATGGGGTTGGATAAGATGGTAGTTCCCCATTACAAGTACCACAAGCAGCAGTCAGCTTCTCTACTCTCACCACCCAACACGCCCTAAATGTGATCTGGAAGGACTAGAACATCTCTTGAAACTGTCAGTAATGTTATCAGTGAGGGCCTGCTTCCTGCTGTTGACCATACTGCTGAGAGTAGTTCTCATAATTTTATAATAGCAACCAAAATTATGATATTGGACTCATTATCTATGAAATGATAGAATGGATGTCTACCTCTCATTATGGTTTTCATGGGATGGTCACGGAATGCTTGGGAGTGTATCTGTGTATATTTGTGGATGTAATGTGATTGCTGTGTAATTTGTGAATGTAAGTGTATCTTGGGTATCCTTACTAAAGGTTTTTAGCCATATATTGGGCATTGATGTCTTGCAACTTTCTTCCTGCTGCTTCCATTTAATATAAATTGAATGATATATTTATATAATAAATACATTTTATCAAATGATATCTTTGTATAATAAGTCAATTTATTTTCATGGTTTTCATGTAATGTATTTTACCTTTTGAAGTTGAAAGGGGGATTTTGTATTGACCAATTTGTTACTGATTCTCTGAGACATGTAACTAGTAGTTATTATCCTTCCATTGTATTGTGTTGAATATCAACCTGAATTGTTTTGAATATTTCTTTCTATACCATGCATGGTACGTTGCATGGTTTAAGAAATGTTGCTGTACATGCAAAATATCTGGGAATACTGAAGATATCTGAAATTAAAAAAATAGGTGCATATTTTTACAACTATATATTGAGAAGAGCCAGTATGGAGAATGGCTAGACCCAGGAAGGTTTGAAATGCCTATCTGAACAGGGGGTGGGTGGTTTTCTCTTATTTATATGTGCTGTGTAGCAGATTACCTTTCAGTGCCTGCAGTTCCATAATAAAAACGTCAATGCTGTGGAAAGCTGCAGTCCCATGGACTTTTGTTTTAATGTTTAGGGATTAGAAACTCTCCAATAAAAACATATTGCATTCTTCAATCCATATAACCTACTTTATTGCCTGTAAACATGGTTGTAGCTTTATCAGCTAGAGTTCAGCAGACATTACTTGAAGAAATACCAGTTTATGGAAAACAAAAGTCTGAATTTACAACTGCTGTGGATGTACATATTTCCTCAATATTTTCTTGAAAAAAACCCAGCAGGTAACAAGAAAAAGAATGGTTTGTTTAGCAGAATCTTTAAATTGAAGTTTTCAAATTCATTTTGCAAAACGCACAAAATCAGTAAAAATTGATTGGTATGAGTGAACAGAAAACTCATTCCATTATTCAGTGAGAAATAACTCTATAGTTATCCCCCAGAGGAAATCTGTTTGCTGTAAGACAAGTGAATGAAAGTCAAACAGTCTTTTTGGTGTTACGATCATCCAGGTATCCCAGGAAGTGGTGCTGAAGATGCAGTTGGTGCATCATCTTTTATGTGAGTACTAAATCAAGACACCATGCAGTTGAAGGTTGTGTCCTTTGGATAAAGAATTCATGTGTGGACCATGAAATATTTATTCTAGAATAATTTGACTTCACTCTGGGTGAAAAGTAGAATAGATGAACAGTGCTGAGCTTTATAGTAGTTTAAGTAATTTATTCCAAGCTATTCCTTGGAAAGTGAAGAATAACTATATGTTGTTATAAGTTATACCGCTTTACTTGTGTTTGTAGCTTTCTCAACATTATTTTCAGCATTTCTCTTAGTTCAGTCTCCCCTTACCTCTCTTCTCAGAGTAGTGGTAAGGCATTATAACATTGTATATCTTAGATGGCTACCTGCTGAAAACTGGATTTGTGTCCACTCTGGACACTGCTTTAATTTTACTCTGGAGTAAAATGTAAGGCAAATTAATTCAGAATAAAGATCTTGTGTGTTTGCACCCTTACACTTGATGTTTTGACATTTGCAGTTAAGACCTTACTTCTTTTCCCCACAAAGAATGGGCATGTTAATTCTAAAGTCTTGGTTCATTAAGTGCTGTGTGCTCAAATAGTTTCCTTCAAGTACAGTGTTTTCTTACACTTGTTGTTCTGAACTTCTTTGTAGCATCATGCAGTTGTTGCACTCCAGCCTGGATTTTAATTTTACTCCTTGCTGAAATCATTCCTTTAAATCAATTTCTGACCCTTCAGGCTATACTTGTATACATCTTGAATTCAAGGGGAGCTATGTAAGGAATGCAAAATCAGTTTGTCTAGCATTGGGGATCTTTCTGGATGAAATGTACAACAAAATTATAATGTGATAAATAGGTTCACTATGTTTTAAACCATGCGTTCCCTGTAAACTTACATTTTTACAATTTCATTCTGACTAAAATTTCATTTTGAATCTATTGCAGGCATCTTGGCACTATTGTGCCCCCTCCCTGATAGCATATGCAAGTTAAAGTTTAAGCACAATCTAGGATTTCATATTACAAATGGTAGAAGAAAAATTATTGTCATAATAATCTGGTTTCAAAGAAGGACAGACCCACAGTGAACATCCATCACATCACATCACTGAAAAATGCAGGGAGTGCAATCCCCTATTGATCATGCACTTTATTGACTTCAAAAGCATAAAAGGATAGCGTCCAACAAAATCCTCCTTAGAGAATATCAGCAGACATGGGAATTGTAAAATATCTTATCGAACTCATTGCAAGTTTCTATTTTCAACATCATGGTACAAGCAACAACAGGTGACAAAGTGGTTTTCCAGTAAGCAGGGTGTGTGAAAAAGGTATGTTCTGTCTTCAGGTCTTTCAACGTATTATGCAGAATGTCTGATGATGAGACAAGCCCTGGAAGAATTAAGTTACTTTGGATAAATTGCTCAGCATTAACTATGTTGTGTATCTGCACTGCTAGTGTATGTTAAGAATGTCCATAAAGGACTTAGCTTGGAGCAGGTTGTGTACTATAAAAATCACACCCGTACTGTGTACTAACTGCCCTGTGAAGACAAACCCTTAGTCCTGCCTCTGGAATGAATTACAATTGTTTCCTTTTTGAAGTTTACTCAGAGGTGGTGCTGGGGGGGAGGCTTGTGAGGGAGCTATAGCAACCCCAAGATTCACATTGGCTCTTTTGTAGCCACCTCTTCCAGAGTGGCCTCCTGCCTCCCTCCCGGGCTGCTGCCGCCCCCAACACCTGCACAGCTGAGCCCACCCTGCCCACAGTCCACAGAAACATGGTGCCTTAAGTGGCTATTGAATTGATATAAAAAAACCCCAAAACCCAAAAAACAAATCAATATGTTTGGCCAGAAGATGTACAGTACAGTCCCTTCAATTTTCTGTCAGAGCTGACAGCATATGAGAGAGATAATTGGCAGAAAACTCAAAAAGCCTAAATTGTGATTTTAAAAAGGTATTGTGCAGATTGAGGTATAATATTTTTTTCAACCTTTCTTGACCCAGGAAGAAATAAATCCAAGTTAAGTATACCAAACTATGGAGGGATAATTTACAGTATGGGCAATATATTGGCAGTATTTTATCTCCTGAAAAATGCAATTTGAGGCAGACCTAATGGGATGACATCCCAGTATTGCATTGACATGATATACATGATAGAATGTGTCCTACTGAGGTTATCCTGAGGTCTGCAGCTGTAATTACCATTGACCAAAAGAGACTTTTCATTTAATCAGACCCATGAGAAATGGTGTCCTAAGGTTAAAAGGTTAGCATTTTTCAAGCAGGTTGTCAATAACGAATGAAGACTGCTTATGGTTTGACTTGCCTTTCTATACTGTGATTTGGAATCCAATAAGCCTTGGCCTCCAGAGTACTGCACAAAAATGTATTCATCACACCATCAGCAACCTGCAAAGACTTTTGAAAATGGGAGGAGCAAATGTGTTAAATCTCTTTAAGACTTGATAAGAACAGGAATCTCTAGAGCATAATGCAAACATTAGGTTAAGACCTGAGCTGAAAGAAAAGCTAATAATGCTGGATTACTTCCAGACATTTAGTATGATACACTAGATATACTGTGGAGCTGAAACCATCCAAGGTGCCTATAGACCTGCATCTTCTTTCTCTAAAACTATAGGCAATAGGGATTTATTGAATGAATTCAAAGTGCTGTTGGGCTAGCCAGATTGTGTTAGGCCTACCCAAAACAAACAGATCTAAGCAGTATGTAAATTGAGACCTCGTCTTGCTGCAAAGAAGTATTTTTACCTTAGGGTAACTAACTTATGTGAGCTATCCTAAGGGCAAACCAGTGAAGACAATCAGTTTTACTATGAGGTAAAATAGGCGAGATGCGGTTCTGGATTCACCATGTTTAACTCATAGTAAAACTAAATCATCACGTCTTCACTGTGGTTTTAAATTAGGACAGCACATCTCTGTTTTTAGCAGTGGAGATATTTCCTGTTTGGAAACCATAATCTAGTCTGCAAGGATCAATTTGCATTGTATGTAGAAGGAGTTGCATTTGTTTTTTAAGCAGCCAAAAAAGACCTCTAAAGCATGCACACAAACATTATCTATTACTCTTGTAGGATAATGGAGATATCCAATGTAGCTTTAAAGCCGTTTTTGTGAACCTGATGCCATGTGGCCATAAGCTTGGTCCTGATGAAAAGTAGCACCACCTCAGAATGTGAGACCGGATCTCTATGACCCCCTCGTTGGGAAAGTCCTCCCTTGTTGTGTAAAGAGGCCCCCAAGGTTGTTTTGAGTGTCTGAACAGAACACCCTCAGGAAACCACAGCCTCTCCCCCATGGTATTCAGATATGATGCCTCTGTGAACCTCTGCCTGTTAAAGGGTTTCTTTTTTGTGGTTGGCTGCAGACTGGTGAGGCAGTGGCAGGGGCAGGCCTTTCCCATATCAGCCTTTGAGGTTCTTTTTTTCCTGTTTGTGTGGTTATCTTTGTGACTGTTTTATGGTGTCTACCATGACCAGGCTCTAGTACTAAGTGCTCTTGCAACAAATGCTATCTTGATAAGGACCAGGGATTCAGCTGGGGATCTTCAGAGACAAAAGCATGTGTCTAACCATTGTAACTGGGGGCTGTCATGGGACACAAATCTTTTGTGGCCTGTGCTGAGAAGCATGTGTAACAAACACTGAACAGTGAGTTGCGCTGCTATACTACAGATAACAATAGAAATAGCACTTGAAAGGTGTTAACAGAGGACAGGCAAGGAAGCCCAGGGACTGCAAATGTACCTATCTGCACTGCGGGGGGAATGAAATTCCTTACCCACTTGCCCTTGTGTATTTATGGTAGGCCAGACCCTGTCTGGGTCTACATGTAGTTTTAGATAATGTCTGAATGTGTTTTGGTTTGCTTTCCTTTACCCTCATCTGATTTTTAGATCAACTGCAAGATTCAGGATATGATAAGAAAAGGTGTTAAAAGTTCATGGTGAGCTCAGTTTTCCAACTTATAGCAAGCTAGAAATCTATATTTAAGACAAAACATGGAAATCCGACTAATAGTCTGTGAATAACCATGCTATATTTTTCAGGAAATATGCTTTGGCTTGGATCTCTCTCCATCACAGAGCTCCTTTACTGAACTGCTGAACAGTTGAAAAGTGATTACCTTTGTAACACCACTTCCCAAGGTCAACAAAGCTTTGGACAAAGCCTGTCTTAGCATTGCTTTTGCATTCGATACTCTTAACAAACAGTATACATCCCTAATTATCCTGCCTCACAACAATCTTCCTCCTTTCAAACACTTCAGCAGGGGAGGGTGAATTGGCTGGAATAAAACAAGAATTACTTTTTGAAGCATGTTTAAAATCAAGTTCTAATGACAAAGTAAACTGCAACACAAAAGAAAAATGTTATTATCAGTTTCCAGCTGTTACATCCTCCTATTTAATACCAACACCAACACACACACGCTCTTCCTTCAGAACTCAGATGGGAATATGGTTGTAATATCAATAAGAAACATAATTCTAAAATGTAATAAAACATCAGCAGCTTAAAAAAGATGTGGCTAACTAGGCACCAGGAACTCCTGTATTTGGTTCTGCCTCTGACTTTAATTCCTCTGGTAGTTCTGGAGCCAAGTCACTTCTGGTCTGAGCTTCAGAAGGGCTGAGCATCCTCAGCCTGATAAAGGGAGTTGTGAATATTTAACTTTGTTGAAAGTCAGGCTATTAACTTCTCTGCCTCAGTTTTCTCATTTATAAGTCTACTATTCTACCTAACTCATGGGGCTTTGAAATCTGGAAAGCACTCCTAGGCAGATGATAGGTGGAACATCCAGGTGTGGTGAAAAAGGGCATAGTTACTATAAGACGCATCACAGCAAAGTTGGTAAACATGATGTCACTCTAGTGGAACAGGGTAAAGTTTGGCAGAGAAAATCCTAAAGTAGCTTTGTCATGGCACATAACCCTACAGGTCTTTTACTTATAGATATTATTTAGTGAAAAGCAGTATTCTCCCCTCCCTAGTGCTATTTTGCCTAATTTGAATTGATGTTATTCATTTCCTTCCTTTAGTTCACTTAGATACAGTTATAGTAATACTGTTTTGTAGTAAAAATTGAAGGACTTGCAGTGTTAACAAAAACAAGGAAGACACATTAAAGTAGCTCTTGAAACATTTTTGGGCCCACTACCCCGATGTTTCTCTAAAGGATTGTAGCAGAGCAAAGTTCTTTGTTTTAGATATGCTGTGCTGCTTAGCTGTAGTGACTTGGCATGGAGAGTAACCAGGATCCTTTGTCAGCACTGTAGAGTATTGTTTATACTGATAATCTCAAGCGTGAAGGAAAAACTTTGCTAGTGCCTACATTATTTTGGAAGTATACCTGTCTGCTTGGGCAGCAAAGTGTCTATTAAACATTTCTATTTTCAGACAAATTCTGTGTATCAGTCTCATATTGTTATGTATCAAATATAAATATTGACTTCAATATTTATTCAATATTCAATATTGTGGCTGCTCCACAATAGCTTTTTATATTTTAGCCCAAAGACAGCAAACCCAAATTAATCTGTGGCACGTCAGTCAATATTTGCAATTGTTTAGAGAGTATTTTTTGATGGACATTTATATAAATAATGGTTCATTGTCCCATAAGTGGATGTCAACTCCTGCAAGACAGTGATTTCCCTTAGAGGAAAATAATCATAGCAAGCCTATCATTAGTCCATATACTATAGGATATTAATTTTCTTTTTGTTTCACTATAAGTATCTATTCCATGTGTCTGACACCAATTTTTTCTTTTTTTCTCTAATATTCAATTGTAAATACCTGTTTTGTGCTGTTTCTTTTAATTTGAAATGGCCACATTTCACACATTAGATATTACACACTAAGTAGAAATAAGAATTTCTCCTTATACTCCAGTGTTAGAAGCAGGTGACAGGAAGAGAATTATTCTGATCTGTGTGTGAGATACAAGATCAGAAACAGATTTTGAAATCAAAACTGTAGTTACAAATGTAGAGTAATAAATTATTGTGAATGAGATTCACTGGAAAATCTGAAACTCTGCTGTTTCACAATAGCTTTTTATATTTTAGCCCAATGACAGCAAAGCCAAATTAATCTGTGGCATGTCAGTCAATACGCTGTACAGGTAAGGTCTTATCTAGTTTGTGGAGATCTAGTTTGTAAGCTGAGCATGGTGTGAAAGATCATCTCCAGTAATGTAAAAATGGCATGTGTGGCCAAGGGGGGGTGGGGGGTGCGAATTTGGGACAGCTGTCTCTGGTATGTGATGAATGATTACTTGTTGCACTATACTGACTAGTAGAGCTTGCTGCATGACAACCTGGTTGCCTTAATGAAAAATATTTTTGACAAAAAAAAAAAAGAGGACTTTATTTGGAGAGAGGTTGATTAGCTTGAATAATGAAAGAAATGTGTAAGACAGAAGTGGAGCAGAATGCCTGATTGGGATGCGCCTGGGTAGATCATCCACTCCGGCAGTTTTAATAGAGTACACAAATTATTCAAATAATAATAATAATAATAATAATAGGCGTTAGGGCAAAACTCCAAGTGAAATGCAGTGAAGGAAAGGGCCCCATTCTCTTCACGCTTATGCTGTTGTAACTTGCCTGATAGCAGTTGAGTTATTCCAGCTTTATATTTCTGAACCCAGAATGCTGATTTATTCCTAGCCATTGACTAAATTTTCATTTCCTACCTCTTCTTGGTTCTAATTCCAGCTACCCAATTTTCCCTAAATTTAAGTCGTGTCCTGAACTTCTCGCAACACATTCATACTCTTCCACTCCTAAGGGCCAATAATCTCATCAGCTACTGAACCTTTATATGAAAAACCTCCTAAACAAGCCCTCCCACCCTATTTTTAGTTGCCAAAAACTCCTGTAAGACCCAGAAAAACCCTAAATTATTTTCCAGATACTAAACTTCTCCATCAAGTGTCCCTATGCATTTGCTGATCACCAGTGCTTCTAAGCCTGGATGTTGTTTATATATTAAAGGGCTGATGCTATATTTTATAATTGTAGATTTGTTTAGGATGCTCAGGTAACATAAGCAAAGTCATTTTTGCCTCAGCCAGAGCAACAAGTCCCCATATAATAAGCAATAGCATACTGACAGATAGATAACGATTCCCTCTGACTTCCAATCATTACCTGAAGTTTCCTTTGAAATTTTGCCCAAATAAACCCTTGTGACTGAAGTCCTTTTTACAAGATAGATACATTTGGTTTTTTTGGCTTGTGTTAACTTTACTTTGGGCCTATTTTGTCAGGGAAACGATTAAAGGACCTTTTTTCTAATTTTACTTTTAAAAGACTACTGCCAGGCATGCACAAAAAATCCCGCTACTTTCTTTTGATAAACAAGGAAATAAGCAAATGAAAATAATGTAGATCATCTTATTACACTAGAGGATGAACAAAGAACAAAAGTTTAAATAATGGATTTTATTTTGTCATTTACTTTTAGTTGTTTAGCCCCTGTCTGCTCATTACTCATCCCACCTCTTTAGAATGAGTTGGAGGGAAAGCATTGGGTTATGGGTCACTTTGGGACTGATAAAACTTAAATCAGTATCTAGAGCAGTGATTCTCTACTGGGATGCCATGGCACATTATTCACAAGGTTATTTCAGAGATTTCACATAGAGATCCATTGTGTCAAAAGCATTCTTACCTGTTATGGTCTTTCTGAGTTATTTCCATAGATGAACTGTTCTATTATTTTTATTAGTAAAAAAAAAAAAAAGTGATGGTTAACAACTCGCATTTTCAAAAGGTGCTTTTGAGTGTAACGGGGTGCCTCGAGTCTAATAACTGTCTAGGTAAGTAGTTCTCAACCTTTACATTGAGTGCCCAGAAAAGGAATGAGACTTCCTCGTGGCAGGAAGATTTGGAGACAGGGAGACAGGCAGTGGAGGTGTTAAGCCAAAGTAACTGTTGTAGAGAGATGGTTTAACAACAACAAAATATGGTTTGTGAAAAATGGTTTCTCTGACTTTTCCACAAAAAGAGAAGTTGAGGTTTTAGAATTTTTTGGTGATTTTTCTTCCTTCTTTTCTTTTTTCC
Source organism: Caiman crocodilus (assembly GCA_030014935.1). Classification (NCBI taxonomy): domain Eukaryota; kingdom Metazoa; phylum Chordata; order Crocodylia; family Alligatoridae; genus Caiman; species Caiman crocodilus. The sequence goes on from JAGPOW010003685.1 coordinate 40,682,186, forward strand.
TCTTTCCTTCTTTTCCATTGACAGCATATAAAAAGTTAAGGAGAAAGAAGAGGGAAGGGGATAGGAAAAAGCCAAACTTAAATTTTTATGTTTTGTTTTTTTGTTGGAAAATCAGGACACGTCAGAAAAATGGTTTCTGTGAAAAAATGTTTCTCGTCTTACAGCATGTCTAAAAAGAATCAGATTAGTTGGGTGGTTATGAGGATGACTTGCAGCATATTGTTCCATGTAGTTTGCCTGTGATGAGGCTTCTTTATAACGTCCTTTTCTCCAGGTATTTTCCTTCTTTAAGAGTGGGGATTTGCAGACTAAGTTTATACTATTTGTCATGTATCCATAGTTTGTGCAGACACTATGAAGCATTCATATTTTGGGAACACAGGTGGTGTCCTGATCAGAATCGTGCAGTTGTCTGCTGCCATACCATGAACCACTGGCAACACATAGGGGATGCATGAGGGTGCGTGTGTCCCCACTGAGCCTGGCAGTGCACCCCCTGCAAAAAACACCGCTGACACTGCTGGTGGTGCCTGCGGATAGTTGCTGCTTGCCACTGACACTGCCAGTGGTGTCTGTGAGCAGTCCCCGATCTCTGTCAACACTGCAGGTGGTCACCAACTGCTGGTCTGTGCTCACCACCCTCCCACCAACAGTGCTGCAGCCATCTGCAGGAGCTTACCACTTGCTACCACCATGCTCTCACTGCTGACAACTCCATGGCCGCCTGCAGGAGCTTGCTGTCCCCTCCAGTCTCCTGGGACACACTGTATTCATGCCAAGAGCAGGCATCAATAAGAATGATTACACATAAGAACATAAGAATTGCCATTTACTGTATCAGATCATAGGACCATCTTGCCCAGTATCCTTATCACATTCCTTGAAAGTAACAATTAGGCCTGTGTCCCACAGTGGCAAAGAGTGGATGCTGAAAGAGAGAGTAAACTGGGTATGACAAGAATATTTTTCCTTTGGTCCTCTTTCATTTGCAGCCTCTGGCATTTAAGGTTTAGGAATTTTTAATTCAGAGGCTGTATCCCTAACTCCCATGCTCAATATCTACTGACACCCTTTTCCTCCAAGAATTTGTCCAATCCCTTTTTGAATCTGGCTAAACTACCAGTTTCCACAACATCTGGTGGCAGTGAGCTTCACACTTTAATTACATGCTAAGTGAAAATGAACTTCCTTCTGTTAGTGTTAAGCTTACTACCTACTAGTTTAATTTTTGACCCCTAGTTCTTGTACTGTGGGGGAGCATAAATAATAAATCCCTATTGACTTTCTCTTCACCATTTAGCATTTTGTAAACCCTTATGTCCCCCCCTCAAGCATCTTTCCTAAGCTTCTTTAGTCAGTCCTTATAATCCCTCCATATTGCTAATTATCCTTGTTGCCCTTCTCTGGACCTTCTCTAGATCTTCTATATCCTTTTTGAGGTGTGGGGACTAGAACTGGGCACAGTATTCAACTTGGGAACACACCATGGATTTATAAAGGGGCATAATAGTTTCATAGTTGGTAGGGTTGGAAGGGACCTGAGCAGATCATCAAATCCAACCCCCTGCCATGGGTAAGAAAGAGTAGTGTGGTCAAACGACCCCAGCTAGGTGATTTTCTAGCCTCCTTTTGAAGACCCCCAGGGTAGGAGTGAGCACCACTTCCCTTGGAAGTTGGTTCCAGATCCTAGCCGCCCTGACTGTAGAGTAGTGCTTCCTGATATCTAGCCTGAATCTACTCTCAGTCAACTTATAGCCATTATTCCTTGTAACTCCCAGTAGTGCTTGGGGGAATCCCATTGCCTGCTGGTCCCCCTTGGCAAGTTTATAGATGGCCTCCTTTTGTGGAGGCTGAACAGGTTCAGGTCCCGTAGCCTCTCCTCATAGGGCTTGCCCTACTGCCCCCTGAGCAGTGAGTGGCCCTCCTCTGGACCCTCTCAATGCTGTCCACATCACTCCTGAAGTGTGGCGCTCAGAACTGAACACAGTACTCCAGCTGCGACCTGACCAGTGTTGCATAGATGGGGAGCCTCACCTCCTTGAACCTGCTTGTGATGCATCTGTGGATGCATGACAAGGTGCGGTTGGCCTTCCTGACCGCTTCCTCATGTTGGCGGCTCATGTTCATCTTGCAATCAACAGTGACTCCAAGATCCTTTTCTGCCTCTGTACTGACGAGAAGGGAGTTCCCCAGCCTGTAGGTATGCTGCTGGTTCTTTCTTCCCAGGTGCAATACCTTGCACTCGTCCATAAAACCCATCCTATTCTCATCTGCCCACCCCTGTAACCTGTCCAGATCTGTTTGTAGCCTGTCTCTCCCTTCTAGTGTGCCCACTTCTCCCCACATCTTAGTGTCATCTATGAATTTGAATAAAGTGCTTTTCACCCCCTTGTCCAAGTCACTGATGAAGATGTTGAACAGTGAAGGCCCAAGGACTGAGTCCTGAGGAACCCCACTGCCCACATCCCTCCAGGTCAAAAATGACCTGTCCACCACCACTCTCTGGGTTCAGCCTTCCAGCCAATTGGTGACCCAATCTGACTATGTAGGCATTGACACCACAGCCGCCTAATTATTTAATGAGAATGGGATGAGAGACAGTGTTGAAGGCCTTCCTAAAGTCCAGAAAGACTACGTCCACCATGACACCTGCGTCCATGGATTCTGTGACTTGGTCACAGAAGGCCACCAGGTTGGTCTGACAGGACCTGCCTCTAATGAACCCATGTTGATTGCCCCCAAGCATAATCTCCCCTGCTGGTCCCTCGCAGATGTGCTCTTGGATAATTTTCTCAAAGAGCTTTTCTAGGACTGAGGTAAGACCAATGGGCCTATATTTTCCTGGGTCCTCCTTCCTCCCTTTTTTAAAAATGGAGACCACATTGGCCCTTTCCTAGTCCTCTGGCACCTCATCAGGGCACCATGAGTACTCATAAAGCTGTGCCAGAAGTCCCACAGTGACCTCTGCCAATTCCCTCAGCATCCTGGGGTGGAGATTGTTTGGGCCTGCTGATTTGAACATGTCCAGTCCCACCAGAAGTTCCCTGACTTGGTCCTCACTGACCCTGGGCCTGGCTGCACCTCCCCTCAGTCTTTCTGGGATCCTGGTTGGGGCAGGGGATGTCCCGGTCCCTGCTCAGAAAAATGGAGGCAAAGAATTTGTTAAAGAGGTTAGCCTTGTCATCTGGTGCAACCTCTAGATTTCCAAACATGTCCTGCAGAGGCCCCACATAACCCGATATGTTCTTTTTACTCTCTATATATTTAAAAAAGGACTTTTTGTTATCTTTGATCCAGGTTGCTAGTCCCAGTTCTGTCTCCACCCTAGCCTTCATAACAGCCCCACTAAAGTCTTGAGCAACAGAGATATTGGTGATGATTCCTTCCTTCCATTGGGTGTATGCCTCCTTTTTTAGCTTTGAGATTTCCCTGCATGCTTTTGGTGAGCCATGGGGGCTTTTGAGCACTCTTGCCCCCATTGAACTGCATTGGGACTGTCACCCTTTGGGCTTGGAGGATCATCTCCTTAAGAAATGACCACTCTTCTTGGACTTTCCATTTTGTTTACAATTCCCTTTTTACTAAACCCAAACATTTTATTTGCTTTTTTGATGTCTGCTGAGCACTGAACTGATGGTTTTTAAAGAACTATCCATGATGACTTCTAGATCTCTCTCCTATGTAAAAATAGTTAACGCAGAGTCCATTATAGTGTAGGTATAGTTTGGGTATTTTTGCCCAGGTGTATACTTATCTATATTGAATTGCACCTGCTGTTTAGCTGCCCATTTGCTCAGTTGTGCCAGATATTTCTGTACTTCCTTATAGTCTGCCTTGGTCTTTACCACTTTTTGAATAATTTTGTATCATTGGCAAATTTTACCACATCACTACTCGCCTCTGTTTTTCAGACCATTTATGAATATGCTAAGCAGCACTGGGCCCAACATAGATTCTGGGGGACCCCACTGTTTACTTCTTTCCATCCTGATAACTGACCATTCCTACTTACTCTTTGCTTTTAATCTTTGACTCCTACTTCTAATCCATGAGTGGACATTTCCTGTAATCCCATGACTATCTAATTTAGTTAAGGGACTCTGGGGTACCTTGTTAAAGGCTTTTTGGAAGTCCAAGTATACTATGTCAACTGGATCACCCCACCTTGATTATTGACACTCTCAAAGACCTCTAATAGATTGATGGGGCATTATTTCCCTTTGTCAAAGCCATGTTGACTGCTTCCCAGCAAATCATTTTCATCCATGTGCTGAACAATTCTTTTATTATTGTTTCTATTAGTTTTCCAGGAACTGAAGTTGTTTTAAATTGCCTGTTGTTCCCTTCATCCCCTTTAGATTATTTTTTAAATATGGAAGTTGAATTGGTAGCCTTCCAGTTCTCCGATACTGAAACTGTTTTTAGTGGTAGGTTCCATACTACAGTTATAGTTTAGCAATTTCTGATCTGAGATCATTCAGGACCCTAACATAAAAGCTATTAAGTCCTGGTGATTTGCTGCTGTCTTGTTTATATCAGTTTCTTCTATGACCCCTCCTAATGAAACCTCAGTTTGAGTCAGCTCCACTTACTTGTCCATAGGAAAGGAGTGGACCTGGTGACAGAACTTCCCTAACATATTCCACAGTGAAGATAGATACAGCGTAATGTTCACTTGACTCATTCTGCCCCAACTTGTGACTTTAGCTGTTGGGAACAAGATTTAGTAAAGCTCTTATGTCACCTCTGGAGGTGGATCCAGAATGTATCTGTTCCTAGTCACTGCTGTCCTTGCCTAACTTGGTCACCATTTCCTTGTATAATATATTGTAAATCTCTGTGCAAACTTTCTGCATTAGTTTATCTTTCCATCTGTCATAGTGCAGGGCCCAGTGGGATGGCTGTGATCTTCCTAAGGCTCCCTTACCATGCCAAGTTGACCAAATAGGCACCCTCGATTCTCGCCCGCCACATCTTTGATGATAAAATATATAATTGAGAGGCTGCCTTTTATGGCCTCTTGGTCACGGTTTGCTGTACACTCTGACCCCATGGATTCCTGGACCCCTGGTGGGTCCCGCTCCAAGATAGATGGTATAATGGGTGTTTCTGGGCACCCTAGCCTTATGGACTATGCGTGGCTCCAGCCACCCCTTTACCATGCCCCAAGCCTCGCAGATAGAACTGATGTTGTTCGGTCTGGGCCTTGTCTCGCTCTGCCCCCCTCTCTGGGGTTGGGGTCCCCACACTACTGTGCATCCTCTATGAGGCCTCCTCCATCCCCCTATAGCCTCCCCCAAGCCACCGGTTATAAACAGCAACCAAAACACAAGTTCCTGGGCTATAACATTAACTCAAGCCGCCTGGCTATAACAACATAATGCAAGCCAACCCAGGGGTGTTCCATCCCTCAGCATGTCAGCGGCTGTACCTGCAGTCAGACATCTCCCTTATGCTTGCTGTGGGACAGCTCCTTCCCCCTTGGCTGCCAGCAGGGAATTGCCATCCTGGCCTTAGCCCTACGGTTTATATGGGAGCCAGGCCCTGCCCCTTCCTGTCAGCTGACCGCTGGCAGGTGTGTGTCACTAGCTAACTCTAGTTGCCCTGGTGACCCACAGCTGGGATCCTTGCTCACTGCTAGGGCTCTTTTCCTAGCAGTTTCCCCTCTTTATAGGAGCAGGGCAAAAACTTCTCCCCAAAAACTAAAACTTTCAAAGATGACTGCTTGGCTACTGTAATGTGAAATTAGAATCCAGCTGCAAAATCACGAACTTTTAGCTAGGAGTGATCTGCAGAAGCTGGTTCTGTGGAGAAATTCTGGTCTTTGAAAATTCATAGAAAATGACATTTTGGAGACAAAAAATTAGAAACCATGTTGGTGGAAAATTGTATGCAACATAATGCAACATCAGAAAATTAATATGAATTTCAAGGAGAAGTATTATACTTGTGGCAGATATCACATCTCCTATAGCACATTTACCTTTTGTTTTGCCATTATTGCAGCCATAGTATTTAAATATTGAACTACTCTTGCCCTTTGCCTTTCCCCTAGAAAAAGGAAAATTGTACAGCTGAGTTTGGTTTTCAAAAGCTTTCCAAGAAATAGTAAACAGTTCTAAAGAAACCATTTGTTTAATAAACAAACACTTGTAGCATGATTATTTACAAAAGTCTTTGTAACACAGTAGAAGTTGGCAGAATAAATTGACATAGACAGACTGTTTGGGGACTTACATGTGTTCTGACATGTTCTAATCTGAATGCATTGGAGCAGACTCTATTAACTGAATCTGCTGGAGCGCTCTAATAAGAGTGCTCCAGTGTGCTGCAGCATCTCGAGTATTCACTGTCCCATGTTTCAAAGCAGCAACGGGGGTGCTTTAACTTAAGCTCGTCGAATGAGCTTCAGCTAAAGCACCCCACCACCATTTTGAAACATGGGATGATGAACATGAGATGCTGCAAGCATTTTAATTAGTGCAGCTCCTAAGAGCTGCTTAAATTAAAACATTCCCTCCCAGAACAAGTGTATTTTTAAATGGCCATAATTCTGTTTGAAAGCCAGCCAGTTTACAAAGAAATACTATAGATTCATCAGCTGTGTTATGGGCACAGAACTAATATATTCTGTCTTGGGTCAGTGCTGTTTACACAGTATGCCTACTACTTGTGTGCCTAGCACTATCATGAGTGCTTCATGAACACTACAATGCCTCTGTAAGTTAAAGAAATCTCTTCCCAGATAGGGAACGAAGGAATATAAAGATTGAGACTTATTTTACCTCACAAAGGAAGTCTTCAATCACCAGGAATAAAACTAAATTCCCTGGGTTCCAGTTCAACACCTTCACTGCAAACCCAGCTTTCCTCTGTCCTGCTGCACTGTGGATTTCTCCTGAAGCACTGATGGACAACAGAAGTGCAGTGGGAAGTTAAGTGCAGATGTATTTCTGATGTAAGCCCTGGATGCTGATGACATTGAAATGGCCTGAATTCAGTTCATAAGGTCAAGTAGGTCTAATTATAAGCAGATTAGCAAGATATGGACCATAATGAATTTACAATTATTTCAGTTCTGAAAATAGTACAGGACTCATTGAAAACATGTTTTATAAACTGCTATGGCAGGGGTGGTCAATTATTTTGGGCAGAGGGTCACTGACTGAGTTTTGGCAAGCCATCGAGGGCCACGTGACAGGCAGCCCAGGGCAGGTTAATATTAATTTTTTACATTTTTTAGGGGCCTCGTGGGCTGGATAGAATGGTCTGGCAGGCCACATCCAGCCCCGGGGCTGCATTTTGCCCATCCCTGTGCTATGATGATTTACTTTTGTGCTCTGTTTTAAAATCTGCATTCCTGGTAACAAGTTGACATGCTGACAGTAGGATAAATGAGTCTTCTCATTTTGAGATAATTTATATTGGGTTATGCATCTAGAATAGGCAAATGAGATTTGTCACAGATGCATTTAATTAATGCAATCTTGGGTGACTACTTGTTAACAATTTTGCTCCCCACATTTAACAAGCATATTTCTGTGGCAACTATAAAAATCACTTGATTTTTAGTATGGGGTTTATTACCATTAATATTACTCTGCATTGCAGCTCCAGTGATTGTGATTCCCCTCACCTCTACCAATTGGATTACAGAAAATGTATTGGATAATCATAAACTGCAGTGCACTGTGCTTAGAGAGCTAATGAGGTGCATTTCTTTTTTAGCATCACTATTGATAGTGCAATGGCTTCATCTTTGTAAGCAGAAGTGAGGACTATTCACTTAAATTATATTCAGCTGAAAGAATGTGAATTTCTAATTTATCTGTAGATACTAAAATGCTACCTTAATGATTTCTTACATTTTCCAAACTAAGTATGGTACCACCTTTGGGAAGACATGCATTTTAAATTATGTGAAGTTAATCACCAAAGGGGTTTAATGACACTATTCCAGGAATGTTATAAAAATGCTGTCATTTGTTAGAAGAGACAGAGAAGCAAGACATTACTCTTATTTTGTTTTATGATCCTGTCATTGGCTCTCAAGTCTTTTTCATTGAATGCTGAGAATGCGGTTCTACAAGGTGAACATAACCTTACCACAAATATTCAGGCAGCATTGCTTCATTCTTAGAAACTGTTTATTTTTTAATGTCAATAAATGAAAGTTTATTTTAAATAGTTTTCCTAATAATACACATAAAGGATGTGTTTTTAGACTACTACATTAGGAATGAATGAAGGAAAGATGACATTTTGACTCTTAAGATAAATTATACTCATTATTACAGCATGAAAAGTCTGCTATATATAAGGATGAGCATTTCTTCCTGTATTCTAAAGATGCACTATTTTGAATGCTTTAGAATCTGTGACAACTTAGGGTATAAACAGACACAGCAATTGTTGTATCAGTCTCAAAGGAGTTCCCTGTGGTTCAGTGGTAGAATCCTTGTCTACCACACAGGAGATCTTGGTTTAATTCCCAGGCACTTATATAACTACAGTCATAGAGGCACCAAACATCTGGACTCAGTCTGGTCTTTAGATTCTTTCTCAGTAGCTTAAGGAGAGGATGGAAGGTCTAGGCAGCCTCCACTCCTCCAAAAATTCCTGTTCAGGCATATACATCAAAAGCCTGGGTGGCTTTCATGCATACAGCATGACCCAGGAGGATTGATGGTTGCCACCATCAGTCTCAAAGGATGCTGATACAAAGTTTTATCATAGTAGGCACAGACAGAAGTAACAATTTTCACCTGATCTGGCCCCTGATAGTGGTCTACTGCTGTGCCCAAACACAAGTGGACAGCTGCAGAGTACTTTAAAAGGGCTGGATCCCGCAACCATCTGAATCCTCATTACATGAGGGTTCAATTGAAGTTGCTCCAAAGTTGCTTCATTAACTTGTGTCTATGCACTCTGAGAGCAGGGCTTGGCTGACAGCCCAGCACTGCTCCTGGCATTGCTTTCAGAATGGGAGGAGGGGAAAGGAGTGGAGGGAGCTCATTTTGGGGGTTGCCCAGCCAGTGCTGGAAGATAGGGGACTCCAATCCATCCATCCTCCCCACTCCAGTGATGGTCTGGAAACCCCAGAATGGATTTCCATCCCCTGTCTTCTCCCCCTCCCATCCTGAGACAGAACAGGAGTGGGGAGAAAGGGGAGGGGCAGAGATAGGGAAAGAAGCTGCAGACACAGACTGTCTCCCTGGATCAGCTCCAAATTGAAGCTTGATCCTCCACTCTCTGGACCCAACAGCTAGTGCCTGTTGGGTCAGGAGTATTGGTCTAACTCCTGGTGCTTTCTGTAAAGTGCCATGAGTTAGACCCAGGAACTGCTGCTCTGTCTGCACCTGCAGTTATATCTGCCTGAACCTACAGTGTAGGACTGTCCAAATTCTATGAGACCAAGGGACATACACACCATGGGCTGCACCAGTGAGGGCCATGGGCCCCTGGGGATGCACTTGGTGTGCAGTTAAGGACTTCCTGCCATTTATTCTGTATGTGCAGGGCACCCAACTCCTACACAGCATGGCATAACACCCTGCCTCACCTGCAACTCTCTGTAGGCTCTCGTGTGACACCACACTGCATAGCTGTTCCTGGATGCCAGCTCCCTCAGCACCACAGGCTGTGCCATGTTACCTTGCCTTCTGGGGTTAGGTCAGGCAGCATCAGCTGGGGGTGAGGGGAGGAGCCCAAACACACCAGCTGCTGCTGCAGCTGGAGCAACAGAGGAGCAATAGTGGTAGAGACAGTGCAAGCAAGGTGGGAGTCCAGGGGCTGCATGTTAATCCCTCACAGGCTGCCAGTTGGATAGCCCTGCTCTAGTGATTAGTGTAGCAAAAATGCTCCAACTTTAGCCCTGCCTCATTCAGGGTCCAAGTTAGAAGTGATTTAGCTTGTGATTTAACTTGTATTGATGTAGGATCAGACAGACATAACAGTTGGATTGTAACCACTTTTAAAGTAGCTAAAATGTATGTTTGCTTCTCTCTGTGGATTATCTTTTTTCTCATCACTGTGCCATATGAGCACCTTACAGTAGTGTATCAAGTGACATGATCAGCATCCGTCATCTGTTTGGTCTCTTCTCTTCTTCCTATCATGGAGTATATGGAGTGAAGACATTCTCTGAAGACTGCAGAGGGTAGGATTTCATCTAACAAGGCAAGGGTGCATCTCAGATTCAGTGACCACAAACACATCCCAATAACCACATTGCCCAAGTGACAGTAACCTATCTGGGGGATTGCTTACTTTATCAAAGTCCTTGTCTTGTTGAATTTCCCTCTTTTAAGCATGTAGTTCCCTAGAGCAACACACTTTACTCTAATTACCTTTTCAATATTGCTTCCCCAGAAGGGCAGTGGGTGTCATACATTAGCTTAAATAAATTTCAAATGTCTGATAGCAATTTGGGGAGGAGTAGAACCACAATACAACTGCCAGCATGAGTAGAAAAATAATATGAGAAAAATTAAGTTAATTTGTTTATTATTGGTTCCCTGTCTCTCCCCCCCCCACTGCCCCGAGGGGCTGTATCTAGAGAGTATGCCTTATTCAAATGACTTGAAATTTGGGCCTGTCACAGGGCATTTCGCTGCCCTGCTCCTCATGGAAGAAGAACTGCTAGGGAAGAAGCCCTAGCAGTGACTAAGCAGTGCAGCTGCGGATTGCCGGGGAAACCAATGACTGTCAGCTGATTGGAGAGGGCGGGGCTTGGCTTGTATAAAGCCCAGAGCCAGAGACAGGTTGGCAGCTCTCTGCCAGCAGCTGGAAGGGTAGTAGCTCTGAGAGACAGAGATGTGAGTGTAGCTCACAAGAGCTCCAGAGGCTGCAGCAATGATGTGGAATGGTAGCCAGGAGGCTTACATTGTTATGGCCAGGTGCCTTAAGTTTGGTTATAGCCAGGAAGCTTGTGTTATGTTTTGTTGGTATTGAATTACACTGGTGGTTTGGGCAAGGCTGTAGGGGTAGAGGAGGCCTCAGGGGCGACCCACAGTAGCGTGGGGCCCTAGCGCCCAGGAAGGAGCATGATTTGGTGCCCGTGGGGGGTGCAGTGGAGTGCCAGCGAGGGCACAGCAGCACGGGGTGCGGAGACCCCAGCCCCAGAGAAGGGGCATCCAGATAAGGAGCCCAAAGTAGGCATAGCAGAGCTAGCCTAGAGAGGGGGCAGCTCTGAGAAGGGGGTCCAAGTTGGACTCGGTGAGCCCCAGGAGTGGGGCAGCATTGAGGAGCCCTAGAAAGGGGGCCATTTTATTGTATAGCTCAAGTTAGGGCACTGGGAGTCCCCAACAGGGGGCTGCATTTTCTTTGGAGGCCAAGTTGGGCATAGCCAGTTCCAAGGAGGGGACAGTTTTAATGTGTAGCCCAAGTGCGGGCATTGAGAGTCCCTGAAAGGGGGCCGCATTCTTTTGGGAGGCCCAAGTTGGGCACAGTCAGTACCCAGGAGGGCGGCAGCATTTGGAAGTCCAAGTTGGGCATGGTCATCCCCAGGCAGGGGGCAGTATTTTGAGGAGCCCAGAGGGCACGGCGAGCCCCAGGAGGGGGAGCACCACATGGAGAACTAGGAAGGCCCAGAGCGGGTGAGACGGTAGAGGCGAGCCCGGGAGAGTGGGTGAGCTTACAGAGAAGACCCGGGGAGGCGGGCAGGCATTGTATTGAGGTGGGACAACGTCTTTTGCACATAGCCCTAAGGCTAGGGTGCCTAGGGGGGTACCTACCGGACAGTTGGGGAGCTCACGGAGACAGAGGTCCCAATACGCTGTGCCCAGGGAGGTAGAAGACAGCCTCCCTATATATTTTATGTCATCAAAGTCGTGGCGGGCAAGAATTAGAGGGTGTCCTTGGGCCGGCTCGGACACGATGCGAGGGACATTCAGGGGGATCACGGAGCCCTGAAGGCGCACACCCTATCACAGGGCCACTAATATTGCTCAGCCTCTCTGAGGCCAGGAAATTCCAAGACAAGTTTGCTCTCTGGTCCAACAGAACTATCTGTAATAAGGGCAAAGCTCATGTGTGTAGGACAGGGTCATGGACCAACCCAAGACTATGGAACTTCCCCCATACCTCGGTCCTCCAGTAACTAAGTGCAAGGCACAGTTCTGTGACTCAGCCTTCTCTGAATGACTGTCAGCAATATGTATTTTTTTTCAACTAAATTCTAGAACAAAGCAGTCTACTGCATGCATCTCTCCCAGAGAGGAAGATAAGAGACCAGACATGTGACAGATGCTAGTCAAGGATCTGGAACAGAAGTTCAATAAAGCTAAAGAAGCTAAGAGGCTAAAGAAGTTAAATCTAGACTACATCCATCCAGGTTTATTTTACTCTAGTTTTGGCCATTTTGAAAGTGGTTTATGTACTGAACTCCTGTTGTTAGAGAATTGAAATGATTTCTGATCACTTATATCAACTAGTTTATATATAATTTCTGTCCCTAGTTGGGCATTTTAATGTATTACTGCAAGGGGCTCAGATACTTGAGTGTGTTGAGCATAAAAGTTTGAAAAACAGGAAAAGAGGAAACTTTTATGATCATTGCTATCACTCCTAGTACTGAAGCAGATTATTTTCAAATGAAGTTTTCTTTTAATCAGCACAAGTTCACCCTTCTTTGGCAGAGATTTGCTATGACACAAGTTGTAGCTTGTGTATTTTAATGTCTTGAAACAACATAGGACCTTCATTGTGACTTGCTGTACAGTAGGTGGAGTTTCACTAGAACAGATCTAAGAGTTGATTGCATTCAAAAGCATGTCTAAGTCTATCCCAGACATGCATTTGGTTCAATTCTAATATTATAGAAAGACAAAGGCTTTTATCTGCCCATAACACTTTATTCACACACTGATTGTTTTTTTCAGTCAGCCAATCAGAATGCTTCAGGAGTGTCCAGACAGGAAACGACAGCGGAGCACCACCATGGTGGGAGAGACACAGGGGATGGAGTGGGGAGGAGGGGGCTTGCTCCCCCTCCCATAACCAGACAAAAAGCAGGGGCAGGGCCAGGCACACAGTTGCTGGGCCCCGACAAAGCCAGCAGGGAAGGGGAAGGAGGGATGGGTGAGGGAGAGGGAAGGGGAGGGGGCAGGGGCACAGTGGCAGTGCCCCACTGTCACCACCACCACTGCCACACCTTGACAACAGAACCAAAGTGGGGGGCAGGGGACCTGGCCCCAAAGTGGTGGGGGCGAGGGTGTGGGCAGTGGACCCATTCGCCCCCTCCCCGAACCAGAGAAGCAAGGGCAGGGCCAGATGCAGGACTCTGTTCCCTCCTTCTGTGAGAGTGGGGAGCATGTTGCCACCCTGCTGCTGCCGGGCCCCAACAAAAGGTGTCAAGGATGGAGAGGGAGGGAAGGGAGTGGGAATGGGAGGGGGAGGCACAGTGACAGTGCCCCACCACTGCTTCCACCTCCAGACCCTGCCAAAAGCTGGGAGGGAGGGAAGTGGGAAGGGGAAGCATGTGGACATGGGCCAGGCAGATGTGGAGCATAGGGATGGGTGGAGCAGTCAGAAGCAAAGCAAAGGGAGGTGGGAGAACAGGCCTGGGCCCAAAGCTGGGGGGAACAGGGCTGCAGGGCCAGACCCAAAGCAGAGAGCTGGGTGGGGGCAGGACATGGGCATCTGCCCCCTCCCACCGTCATTCTTAATGGGCAATTGGCTAGTACCACTCATAAAAATCCTGGCCTCGTGCATACTTCCTGGACCATCATAGCTACAACATCACCCCCATACTACCTAATTCCCCTTTGTTTTTTATATTGTGGAAAACTAGATACTTTCTTATTGAATAAAGAATACTATATTCAGTATACCCGCTAACTTAGGTTTCTGAACCTGAATAGTTCTTCTGTTTGTTTTTCAGATCTCTACTCTGAGAGAAACCAGTTAATTTTTGTTTCGAATCCAAAAAAAATCTAACTTTAAAAATAATCTATATTATGGAAAGACCATGATGAATTTGCTATATGTCAGTAATAATGTTGAAAGTGTCAAGTGCCAAGTGTAATTCACTGGAGTGAGCCTTAAAGATGCCACAAGGTTGAGAAAACTAAGTGTTTACTCAGACTTTTCCTTATGAATCTCTATGTAAGGAAATGGCTTTTATAAGAATGAAAGAAGAAAGGATTGACAGGGTAAAGTAAGGTGATGCTGGTGAAAACCATGCTGCTTCCTCTTAACTGCTGCTTGGTTTAAAACTAGTGTAAAGGATTTCCAACAAAACAAGCAGGCTACAGAAAAACTGACACAAAGAGAGGCTGTTTGAAGTTCAATGCTACCGGTCAGGAATGCCGTAAAAGCAAAACAAAGGAGGAAAGCCTGTTCTTTTCTTTCCTAACAGTTTTGGGGTTTGCATTTTAGTTGCTTCTAGCTGAACATAACTTAGGGAGTAGTATCATCCTGTCCTGTCCAGGAAAAATGTCAGTGTAGCTTCTTTCCAATTAAATTTGATCTCATAATTTTCACTAAATTATAATTACCAGGGAGGACAAGGAGGCCTCCCTCTCATCACAAGATATGCGTAAATATCCAGTGCTTTGAGGAAGATTGCACTTATTGCAAGTGATAGTTATAAGATGTATTTGGTTTGTTTGTTTTAGCTAACCTTCCTTCATTTCTTGCATAGCTAGCTAGGGTTTTTCTTTTTATTTATTTGTCATCTTTCCTCTGAGAACTTCAAAGTGCATTGATGGTGTTAACTAAATGTGGAAACATTTTATTTTTCTAATGGATCTCATGAGGCACAGAGAAAATCAGTTCAAAGGCAGAGGGTGTGGATGTAAATATTAGCACCTAATCCGGGGTGGGCATTTAGTTTGGCTGGAGGACAACTTAAATTTTGGTGAGCTGTTGAGGGCTGCATACAAAATCTTACAGAAAATATCATTTTAACAAATTCTAGATAAAAAAGCAAATCGTATACTAAAAATCAAACATCTACTATAACATTTTAATTTTAATTTAAAAAAAAGTTTTGTTTTGATTTAATTTTTTTTGAGTAGCGTATGTAGAGGTAATTGCATAATAGCTTAAAGTCTTACTTTTGCATAAAGTCTTACTGTTATATATTGTGGTAGGGTGTGTGGAGGGGAGGGGTGGCTGTACGTTAGGTCCTGGCAGCCAGTGGGGGGAATAGAGGTGGGGGCAGGGGCCATAGGCAGCAGAGCTTGCCCGGGTGGTGTGGTGCAGTCTGTTCCCCTCCCCCAGTCTGGCTTGCAGCTGCCCCCTGTAACACCCTGAATGAGGCTGAGCCCCACCTGCACCCACCCCACACCTGCCCAACAGCACTGCCCTGGCCCTGGCTGCATTGTGCAGCTTCATGGCAGGGCTGCTTCAGCAGCTGCCCAGGTACTGCTCTACTCTCTCTGCCTCCAACACCTCGTCTTCCTCCTCCTGCCTCTGCTGCACTGCTTTTGGCAGAGGGTACCACAGGGAAGCAATGGTGGCTGTGGGAACGTGTACTGGGCGGTAGATGCCCAGCCAGGCAGACAGAAAGCTGCAGCTGGGCAGCTCCTCCCCAGCATGTGGGGGAGTTCTTAGCTCCCCAGTTCTTAGTTCCCAGCCACTCTCCACCCACCCAACATGATGAACAGCCACCTGCTGGTGGCTGGGAAGTGGCTGGGAACTAGAGCTAGAGCTCCACAAACAGGAGGCATTTGGCTATACCTTCCCCACTGCCTGGCTGGGCATTTGGTGCCCCATGGCTTCCCCATATTACCTGCTGCCCAAAGAGGCACAGCAGGGTCAGGAGGAGGAGAAGCTGCTGGAGGCAGTGAGAGCCAAACAGTACCCAGGTGACTGCAGCTGTATTGGGAACATCTCTGCTGGAAAGCTGTGCATATTAGTTGGGGCCATCGGTGGGTGCAGGTGGGGGCACAGCACTGGCTGACCCAGGTGGGTCAGCGTGGGTCCTAGCCCCGTGCAGAGTGCTGCAGGGGCAGCCATGGCCCAGATGCAAACAACTGGTGGGCAGCTGCCCGTAGGCTGGATCCAAACAGCTGGTGGGCCAGATCTGGCCCATGGGCCATGTTTTGTCTGTTCTTGACCTAACATGAATTCTCCTGTAATATTGGACCATGCCCCCGCCCCCGCAAAAATCAATAGGCGTGTTGAAGCCCTAGATCAGGGGTGGGCAATTATTTTGGGTGGAGGGCCACTTATTGAGTTTTGGCAAGCCATTTAGGGCTGCATGACAGGCAGCCAGGGGCAGATAAACATTAGTTTTCTAAATTTTTTAGGGGCCCCGTGGGCCGGGTAGAATGGCCTGGCAGGCCACCTGCAGCCTGGAGGCCACATTTTGCCCACCCTTGCCCTAGATGAAGTAACTGGTGTACCCTTTCCACTGCTGGATCAACAAATTGAGCCACCCTCATTTACAGACAAGAGAACTAACTGTAGCATAGAAGTGGCCACTGTTCAGAGAGCAAGTCAGAATAGAAACAAGGTCTCCTGAGTTGTAATCCGATACTTTGTCCACTGATGATAATTCCCAGGGCAGACCCCACAATGGACAACTACATCTTTCTCCTGTTTTCTTTCATTTATGCATGCTTGGGCACTAACTTTACAGCCACTTTGCTTTCTTCAGCACCGTATTATTCTACACTAATGGGAGCAGTTTAAGGTTTGCTAACATATAGTTACCCTAACTGGTTACCCAACAGGGACTTTTTACCAAGTTGAGATGCAGTTTAGCAACCACTTAAATCAAGGTAGAAAGTGTTAATTTGTGTATGTGCTAAACAAGATTTACCCAAATCTAGCTCGCTTATCTGCAAAATGAAGTATATAGACCATTTATTCGCAACCAGGGTGCTGTTGCACAACATGAAATCCCTTTAAAGGTACTCCTGGCTGCTGTATAACATTAGTAATATTAGGTGTGCAAACAAGATTGACAGGGTTAAAGATACTTTAAAGAAACCTTACTGAGGTAGAAACAAACTATCCTGATGTGCAGGAAGACTAACAAGTATGACAGAAGACCAGCTTGGCTTAGTAGGGAACTGTTTAGTCAGCTAAAACACAAAAAGGAAGCATATAAGAAGCAGAAACTTGCATTGCTCGGGCATGCAGGGATGAAGTCAGGAAGACCAAAGTGCAATTGGAGTTGCCGCTAGCAAGGGATAGGAAGAGTAACAAGAAGGGTTCTACAAGTATGTTAGCAACAAGAGGAGTATTGGGGAAAGTATAGGTCCTTTACTAAGTCGTGGAGGCATGGTAGTGACGGAGGATGTGGAAAAGCCTGAAGTACTCAATGCCTTTTTCATTTCAGTCTTCACAGGCAAGGTTAGCTCCCAGACTACTGTACCTGGCTGCATAGTTTGGGAAGGAGGTGAGCAGCCAACAGCAGCAAAACAACAGGTTGGAGATTATTTAGAAAACCTGGCTGTGTACAAGTCCGTGGGGCCAGATGGGATGCACCCAAGAGTGCTGAGGGAGTTGGCTGATGTGATTGCAGAGCCACTGGCCATCATTTTGAAAACTCATGGTGATTTGAGAGAGGCCTTGGATGACTGGAAAAGGGCAAATTTAGTGCCCGTCTTTTTAAGAGAAGGAAGGAGGAGGACCTAGGGAACAACTGGCTAGCCTTACTTCAGGCACTGGAGAAATCACAGAGCAGGTCCTCAAGGAATCTATTTCTATGCACTTGGAGGAAAAGAAGGTGATTAGGAACAGTTAGCATGGATTCACCAAAGACAAGTCATGCCTGACCAATCTGCCTTCTATAGTGAAATGACTGGCTCTGTGGATGCGATATACTTTGATTTTAGCAAGGCTTTTGATATGGTGTCCCAAAACACTCTTGCTGTTGGCTACAAACATCCAACTTGGGATCCTTAAAATTCTGGTTTATTAGGTGGATTGAAACACTGTAATGAGTTAAATCATAAACCTTGGGGCTGGTCCACCCACACCCACACACACAAAAGCTACAAGAGCCAGGTATACTTATCCCACAGGTGCTGGAGTCTGTCGTTGAGGCTTCTTTCAGAGTGGTGTTATCCTCCAGAAGGGGGGAACTGGCTGGTCCTTCTGGCTGGACAGGTCAGGTGCTGGTCAAGTTGGAGATCAAGAGGGTGCCCGTGAGGGTCACTTTTCACTGCTTTTTATCTGTCCTTTGCAGACTTTGGTGACTCCCCAGTTTTCAGGCTTGGGAGCGGTTGATTTGGAGATATTCAGCCCAAAAGTTGGTCCCTGGCATTGATTAACTCAGGCCAGGGCTTGGTTGGTCTGACAGGACCTGCCCTTAACAAACCTGTGCTGGTTGCCCTTCAGCATAAAGGCCCCTGCCGGTCCCTCACAGATGTGGGACGAGAATTTTCTCAAAGATCTTCCCCAGAACCGAGGTGAGACTGACAGGCCTGTAGTTCTCCGGGTCCTCCTTCCTCCCCTTCTTAAAGATGGGGACCAC
>JAGPOW010003685.1:40706727-40759668 GCA_030014935.1 Caiman crocodilus
GCCCCCCACATACTTGAAAAAGGACTTCCTGTTGTCCTTGATCTTAGTCGCCAGGCGAAGCTCCACTCCCGCCTTGGCCTTCCTAACAGCCCTCCGACAAGTCAGTCACATCTTTATTAATATGAGATTTACATATTACTTAACACTTTTTCAGTTTCAGTTGCACTTGAACTTAGACATATAGGCAAGAAAAAAAATCTCCTCTTCTATACTAACTCCATGAAACCTAGACAACTTCCACAGGTCACTTTTTGGTGGAAAATTATTTTTGTTTTCAGTAGACTTCTTGTATCCCTGTGTAAACTTTTCATCAGGATCTTAATCCAGGTCCCAATTTACACCCTGTCTGGACTTCATTAGGCCTGTCCATCTCCAGAAGAAAAAATGAGGTCAGGAACCAAAGTCAGGAAGTTGGTGACAAGGTAAAGTAAAGAATAAGGAACAAGAAATCAGGGCAAGGAATGGGACAGCACAAGGTGATGTGAACAGACCTGGAACTTAGAAGCTCAGTGTGTTGTATAGGAAAGAGCAGGTGCTAGGACAGTCCTTGAAATGAGGAGCTGGAACCACTCAGGTGGCTGAGCAAAGTCTGTTTTGGAACCCACATGGGATATGTATTGTAGCTTTAGAGAAACGTCAGAGGCATAGTTAGGAATGTTGGTATCCTGGGTGGTGGAAAGGGGGGCTGATCATTGGAAAATGGGGTAGGAGGAGGGGAGATGCTAAGAGCTGGAGAATTTTTTCTCTGGGAACATGGAACATGTGGGATGTTGCTGCAGTGGTGTGGGCTCTCTGGGGGGCCTCCATTCTGGTCCCTCTAAAATGGATCTCTGGGGACCCTGGTATGGCACCAGGGGTTTAGACCCCCTACTTATGCTACAGGGAAACATGGTTGGGTTTTTAAGACTTCTCAAGATTAGAAGTTCTCCCCATTACTGCAGGTGAGGGAGTGGACCACAGATATAGGGGTATTATTATACATGGCTAATAGCACATGACAAACAAGAAAAGAAGTACAGGACTCAGGTTCAAAACAAGGGATACAGATAATACATTTGAGTTCTGGTACTGGCAGAAGTGACAAATTCTTGGTCCTCTGGTGTCCAGAAGGTGAAGGAAAAAGCAGTACCTGATCAGGACCTACTAGGTAAGATAAGGCAAATTCATGGGCTTCTTCCAAAGAGAGAAACTGGATGGGAAAGGAGATCCTTGGTCCCATCCCAAACACCCAGGCCTCACTTAAGGGCCTAATGTTCCAACTGCAGTGCCACCTAAAGCCTGCAACCAAATGTTATTTTGTTGTGAAGTTTAAAAAAGTAAGGACAGTGAGTTTTGAGTTGAAATTCAGTTACAGGACTAATAGAGAAGCTTGTGACACATGATGAGTTCCTCATGCACTTTGTTGCCTGACCTATTAAATGAACTTATTCTGCATTGCTATTATACTTTTTTGTCAGGGAAATGGATATAATGCAGAACAGCTTGTACATAGAACTAACTTCAGCTAATTATAATTATTCTTGGCATTTAGGTTCTCAAAGGGAAAGAGAATTATGACTAAGTGGCAGTTTTGGTATAATTGCAACAGAGGTTGTAATTCTGTTACCCCTGTGCTATGGATCCATGAGTATTAGCATGCAAACTGAGCATGCACAGTAGGCTAAATACTAGCTGGACATGAATACTAGCTGGACATGTTGTCCCTTCTGGATGCATACATATATGGAAGTCATGAAACTGTAGCTAGCCAGAAACCCATGACCAAAAGGGCTGGGAACAGACATTCAAAAAGCTGAAGCCTGAATTGATTCAATCTTTGCAGTTTAGTTTAACCTGGCTAGATTGAAACAATTTGCAAGTGAGTAGACATTTACTTTTGACTCTGGAAATGCAGGCACATGCCTGCAGTGGCTCAGGCCAGAAGCCGTGGGGCGCTGGAGTTAGCCCTCAGCTGGAAGGAAACTAAGCTGAGGGAAGGGGCATGGCCAGGCCGCAGCAGGCCTGAGTATGATTGGAGAGGGGTTTAAATCTCCACCCTGGCCCATAGGGACCCCAGCCAGGGTCTGCCTGGAAGGGGAGGGGAGAAGCAGCCCCTGTCAGGGATTCCCACTCCCCCCATCCCTGCTCACTCAATGGCTAGCGGCAGCAGTAGGGACAGTTCCAGACCCTGGTAGCCTAAGAGGAAGCAGGGGCTAAATCCCCCCATTGCAGAGTGGGGGGCAGTATGGGCACTGATAGGCTCTGTTCATGACCCAGGTCTGTGCACCTAGGGTTGTGCTGGCCAGACACCAGTAGTCTGAGTGGAAGGGTGGGGTTTAATTCCTCCCCACATCGCAGGCAGCAGCAGTAGGGGCACCAATATGGCACCCTGGGCCAACTCCTTCTGAGTAGCAGCCAGCTGGCCATGGAGAGGGGGTAGAAAGTGGGGATCTGACCTGGCTGTGGAGGGGGAGGGGAGCTGGGGCTTGTTACGGAGCCCAACTCACCACTGCCTTGGGAGAGGCCCAGACTGGAGCAGCCCCAGGGGATGGGGCCAGCACTTCCCACCTCCAGCTCCACATAGGGGCCATGGTTTGCAGGTGGGCTGCAGCTGCAGAGCAGATTTGCACCCTCTTCCATCTTGCAGCAGCGGAGCACACTATCGCAATGGGAGGAATGAAGCACCTATCATCTGCTGGCTGCTTATGGTGGTGCCAGGCACTCAAGGCAGGCTGCTGTGATCCAAGGACATGGGCCTCGGCAGGGGGAGACAATGGACCTCTACAGCTCTGTCTGGCCCAGCCCCACTGCCCAGGGCAGTCCTGTGGCCCTGGGGCATAGGCAGTGACTGGCCTGCGGCAGCTCACCCCTCCCTCCCCCAACTTTGGTGGCAGCAGAGTGAATTATTATGGTGGGCAGAGATAACACCTGTCACCTGCTGCCTGCTTGCAGCGGCACTGGGTACTTGGGGTGGGCTGCCACAGGCCAGCTACTGCCTACAGCCCTGGGCCTCAGGACCAGGCTGGACTTGGCTGCTGCAGTCCTTTGCCTCCCCCCACCAAGGCCCACGGCCCATCCTGAGTGCCCAGCACTGCAGCGAGCAGGCTGTGGGTGATAAGTGCTTCACCTCTGCCTGCTGTGATAGTTTACTCTGCTGCCCCTGGGAGAGGGAGGGGGCAGGGAGCTGTGCTACAGCTGCCGTCTGCCTGCAAACTGTGGCCCCCATGTGGGGCTGGAGGCAGGAGACAGTGGGTGCTGACCCCACCCCCTGGGGCTGTCCCAGCTCATGCTGTCCATAACAAGCCCAACAAGCTCCCCTCTCCCCTCCCACAGCCTGCTCACATCCCCCCTCCCTGCCCCCTCGCCACTTCTTAGAGGGACTCAGCCCAGGGCACCATGTCGCTGCCCTGCTGCTGTTGCCTGCAAGGGGTGGATTAAACCTACTCCTTCTCTTCAGGCAATTGGCATGTGGCTGCTGCTGCCCCAAGTACATGAGTGGAGCCTATTGGTGCCCATACCACCCTCCCTTGCAATGGGGTGATTAAACCTCCACTTCCCCTCAGGCTACCAGGGTCTGGCCCTGTTCCTGCTTCTGCTGCTGGAGCAGTGAGGGAGGTGTGGGGCTGGGGATACCTGGCAAGGGCTGGTGCCCCCCTGCCAGGAAGATCTGCCAGCACACCAGAGCAGGGTTTCTCACCCACCACAAGCAGCTGGAGCAGTGTTAGTGCTTTGGCTAGGGGTGGGGCCAACTCTGTTCTGCTGGAACAAACTGCCCAGCCCAGGGCTGCAGAGCATGCTGGGATACCGAAGGACTCTGATTTAACTTAAACCAGGAAGGGGTCTGGGACAGAAGTTGCATAAACCAGTTTGACCTCAGTTGGTTAAGTCTGATAATACATTCAATCAAATTTATCTCAAACCAGTTTTGGCCATTTTGAAGCTGATTTATGTGCACTGAGTTATGGTCTAAAGGACCATAACTTTTCTGTGACTTTTCTTTCTGAATATAGAATATTACAAATCACAGAGCAAATAAAAGGAAAGCTGCTTTCTGTCAAACATGCTCGAACATTGTTATTTTCTGCAAAGCGCAATGGCACAAGACAGCTTTATTTTATATCTTCTCTAAGACCATCTGAATTGAAGTATACAGCAGGTTTTATTTAATGGAGCTGAAAAAATGCTAGCTGTTACCTTGAATGCTTCACTTTGCCAATGTACAAAGTCCTTTTGGATTTCTTTTTTGTTTCAAATATCTGAAGAATTCAGCATTGGAAAAGTAATGAAAGTGATGCAACAAGATGAACTGTTTGGTACAGACCTGTCCAACTGGCAGCCCAAGGGCTCCATGTGGCTTGCAAGGGGTTAGTCTGTGGCCTCCAGGCTCTCACCTGGCTGCCGCTTTCCCTATCTCTCTGGCTGCAGCAGCAGATGGAGTCTCTGGGCTTCTCCTCTGGCTTCTGCTTCCTGTGTCTGACCAGTACAGATGTGGCACTGTGTAGCCTATGGTGCTTGGGAAGCCTGCAGTGTAGCACTGTCTGTGCTCAGTGATTAGAAGTGCCTCGGCACAGCAGAATTTCCCGGGCACAGCACGATTCTTTGGTGCAATAGATCCCTCGGTACGGTGGGAAAACCTTGGTGCAGTGATCAATCCGTGCCAAGCTTAGCAATCACATTATTTGCATGCATGCTACCTATTGGCTTGTTGTAAATTATTCCTACCTGGTGACTAACAATTGGCTCGCTAGCCCTATAAAAGCTAGGGCAGTTTCTGCCCAAGTTGGAGAACTCCACATGTGCTTCTCAGAGCAAACTTGGAGGCCTGATCACCCACCAACAACTCCCCGTCACCGATCATCCTGACGTACCCCGTACCCTGCATGCTCGGAAAACATTGGTGTGTTATTTAGAATTCTACCCAGTTTGCAACTTTATGGAAGGCGCCTACACGGTGTACATCGATGTGAGTCCCTATACTTCAGTTCTGTAAGTAAAGTTATTTCAACTCAACCAATACGTGTCTGTGCCTAATTCTACTCCATCAGTTGAAGTACCAAAAACCCCACCAGCTATACTCAGCCCCCACAAGCATGAGATGTTGCTGCTTGCGAGCTGGGCAGGGGAATGGTGTCCGTGCACATGTTGCAGTGGAAAAGGGAGGGCACTCATGGCTTTTACTATGGCAGTCTGTGTGGCGTGCAGCCCCTATTGATCTGGCCTGTGTGGGGACTGGCCCTTTGGGTGCTTAGGATTTGGACAGCCCAGTTTTGGTGGATAGCTTAGTACTTGCAGGCATCTGCCTGCTTAGTAGTGTGTTCCTGATCCTGTTTCATCTCCTGTCACTGCATTGCCAGGACATCAGTATTGTTTGTTGTTGTTGGGAAGGGGTCTCTTTGGGTCAGTAGTTCCTTTATGGGGTAGGCTGATCTGTCTGCCCTGACCTGCCACACCTGGGGTCTTCAGCTCTTTCTCAGTACTGCCCCTTTAAAGGGACTCCCACATAGGATCTGGCACTTGGCAGGGGTCTTGGCTATCATGGCCTCAGCCCACTTTTCCTTTATGGCTACACCTTCTGCCTCTGCCTACTGTTCAAGGCCTCAGTTTCCAGGGTTCAGCCCTGCCTTGACAGCAAAAACCGTTTTTTGGGATCAACCTGCACCTCAGGTTCTCTCTGCCCCAGGGCCTGAACTCTGGTGCTAAGTGCAAGGGCGGGGCAGGGAGGGGAGCATCATAAAGCACCCTTCTCCATGGTTTTTTCCTCCCCTTCCAAGACACAATGCAGTTCTCCAGTAGATCTCACCAAAACATAAACATCAGCCCAATGGCTATGAAACAAAAAATCCTTCCAACCCTGGGTTAATATTTCCATGCAAGGTGCGAGTTCCCTTGGCCTTCGCTTTGTGGTTCTCTGGAACTGCTTAGGTGCCGGTGCCGGTGCCGGTGCCGGTGCCGGTGCCGGTGCCGGTGCTCCTGCTCCTGCTCCTGCTCCTGCTCCTGCTCCTGCTCCTGCTCCTGCTCCTGCTCCGCGAAGCTGACTCTTTTCAGTTCAGGAACTGGGTTTATATTTCTCAGCCGGCCCTTTTCCAGTTACCTGATTGGTCCTTTTGTTCCTCTTTCCCCTTTTTCAGTCAGGTGCAATTAGTTGCCTCATTAGACACCTGATCACTGGCCTTTTATCTGTTCTAGCCCTCTAATTGCAAGGGCAGGGATTCTATGTTATAGATAGGAAGTGGGTTGTAGTCTTAGCAGTAGAATAATAGAATTGCTTGCATCTGGGTTTTACCTTTGGGCCATATTCTACTGATTATGCAGACTCTGGTTGAAAGCTTCACATGAACAAATTCTGACTTAAGAGCCTTTCATGAACTATCCATGTTGTCCTTCTGTGTGTGTAATGTCATAAATCAGTGGTAGTGTTTCTGTTTTCCAGTAAGAGGATGAAGCTTCAGCTTGAGAGGAGGGGGTGTGGGAAAGACAGCTGTGCAATACCTGCATCTTGGAGGTAACTTTGGACCACAACAGTATTTGGTTTAAATTCCAGATGAGTCAGACTGGCTATGAGTGTTGGTCAGGGTTCAGGACTGAGGAGGGGAAAAAAAAAAGAAGCAAAGCCAGGAATTTAAGTAATGGCCAGAGGAGGAAAGGAAGCAAGATGGGAAGGATATGATGGACACTCAAGAGGGAAAAATTGGGTATAAGATGATAAAGGACTAGAAATGAAAAGAAAATCAGGAGACCGCTATTACTGAAACCTAGAGGTTGGAAAAAGATTGAAGGAGAAGTGCTAATAGAAACAAAGTTGGGATGGTGGTTCATAAGAGTATGGGCTGTGGAAGTAAAGAACTGGATGGAGTGGTGGGAAACTGAAAGGCCAAGGTAGGTTTCTATAAGTTTAGGAGGATCCTAAACATGGAAGGAGGAAAGGGGAGTATATCTGATTGAGGGAGGATAGAAAAAATTGCAGCTGGATTTCTGAGACATCAAACATGACACTACACCAGAGACAGCTGAGAGGTTGGGTATGAAGGGGAATCTTGGATTCAGAGTAAGCAGATGAGGTAGATGGCAGAGCATAAAACAGAAGTGAGAGCAGGAGTCCTGAAAGGCACAGAGAGTGAGGTAAAAGTGGGAGGAAGGGAGGATCTCAGAAGAGTGGATTGAGAAATAGAAGAGATTGAATGAAGAAAACTAAAGAGACTCTTTTGAAAACCATAAGGAATATTTTAGGCCAGAGCATTAAGTATAAGACATGTTGGATAAGTCAAAGCACAATAATAAAACTTTACCTTCTGTTTTCAACAATCCATGTATTTAGTGAAAATGCACTAAACAAATTATAACACTGGCAATTTCAAAACATTTAACAAACATTTTTAATAGAAAATGCATCTATTTCTAACCCATAGCACAGGTCCACATAAACATAGTGACAGAAGCCATGCATTTGAGATCTTATAAAATAGCCATCTCTTTGGATGAAAAAGCACATTCTTTTTCCAGTCATTCACGACTTACATACATTACTGCTGAAGCTTACAAATTGGTGCAGAATAGCAGCAGGCTCTGTAAAATAAATTTCCATTGGCCAAGAGCCAGTGTTTTTCTTGAACACTCTGATGCTCCACCCTGTAGCAGGATACCCTACCCAACAGCAAAGGCAGGAAGTGATAAATAGATTTGTTTTTTGAATAAGAACCTCAGTGGCATGGAAAGGAAATGTATTTGAATCCAACTGTGTTTTCTAGAATGCCAGCATTTACCTGCCCTTGGGGGATCTGACAGATCCCTGTAGGGCCCCCTCTCAGTTGGTAATTAGATGCAGCGATTGTACCCAGTCAGTATTACACGCTACTGTTTGGCAAGGAGGACTTGTAGAACATTATTTGGTTACTGGGATCCAGCCAAAATATATTAATTCTAAAAAATTCTATAAAATAATTATGAAAGTATCTTACAAACTGTCATATTGTGACATGGTTGCAGTGATGTTAATGGCAGAATATATGCTATTTCACTGATCTTTCTACGATTTGGACATAGCATAAGATTTGCCACTTTGGGTATATTAACAATGCAGCATTATCCACACACTGTTTCTTGGCTTAAGGCCTGATCCATTTACTGCACACTAGATATGTTCAGTAAAGAACTAAATGTGGTGTAGCTTAATGCATTTTGGAGTATTACAGTTACTTCAAAGTTGCTCCTTCAAAATGAAACATTGAAGAGATATTTTCTGTCTGTGCTGAAGTGTGGGGTCCAAAACTGAACCCAGTACTACAGGTGAGGCCTCACCAGAGCCAAACAGACACCACACCAAATAGAGAGGAAATCAATGGAAGCTGCAAGTATTTATCTTCAGGTAGAAATTTCTATCTTTATTACCACAAGAAAGGGAACAGAATGATCTTGGGCTATCTGCTGTTCATCTATGCATTCTCTGGCCACTTTCAGTTTTTCTAGTTCATCAAAAAACATTCAATAATACATTGGACTAACATATTTGCTCAGTGTTACTCTGTCATAATTTAGCCTAGAAAATCTTTTTACTTGGATGGGATTCCAGAAATGCAGTCAAGAGGAAATAGTTTATTATGTTTTTTGAATGTGTACTATTTTTGCCACTGACGGGAAATATATTTGGAATGAGTTGCATTTTCCTTCCATACTTTAAACCAAATTTTCTTTAGAGGTGTTTGAACTATTACAGTTTTACTTTTTGTCTCTTAAGTGGGACTATTTCCTGTTGTTTTAAATTTTAGAGGGGGTGCGTGCGTGCGTGTGTGTGTGTGTGTTTTGCGGGGCGGTGTTGAATGGCACGTTTGACTTCATCAGGGATTATGTAAAACCTGATGGTAAGAGATGGTTCTAATTGTGCTGGAGTGACTGGGAGTCTGGAATCTTGGATTCCACTCTCAGCTCTGCCACTAAGCTTCTGGGTGGCTTTGGGTAAGTCACTTATTTACATATTCCTCATGGATAAGATGGGATAATGCTACTGACAACAGTGTTTTGAGATCAGTGGATAGAATGTAATATAAGAGCCATTGTGTTGTTATTTTTTCAAAGACATCACACTCCCAACAATTCATATGCACCACTAGATCGTATCTTTTGTTGACTTAACTTCATCATTTCTAGGTGGGGTTTGCAAAAGGGTCTTTTCATTCCACAGTAGTATTATAAATCAGTAAAAAGCTTTAGCTAGAAACTCACTCTACTTTTTTATGCATCCCAGGTGAATTCTGGTCAATACATATTACTATATAAAGAAGTATATATTTAAGCAATAACAATATAGGCACAGTGCACTTCCTGGGCACAAAAAGCTGACTAGCTAAATGCTGATGGCCTAAGAAATGACTAAGGACATTACTGTAAAACTGAACATGAAAAGCTATAAATGTATGATTTTTTTCATGGTTCAGTCAGTTTCAGTTATATCAATCTAGAATATTAATTCACTGTATAAAATTAATTTGATTATATTGATTATGTCTCAGAACTAACATTTATATCATTAGCTTTCTTTATGCAATTGCTATGCACAATTCTTCCTTCATGGATATTGTGCAGAATAAATTCTAATTTCTAATTTTGGACTTCTCTAAGTATCAGAGTAGTTTCCATGCTCAGCTTCATAGGCCAGATGACATAGCTGGTATGATTTCATTTTTGAAAGATGTTCCTGTAGCAAAATACCTACTACCTGCTGTCCACTCACTGATTCTAGTTGATTGCATTCACTGGTCCTGAAGGGAATACTTTTCATTCTTTCAAGTTTTCCAGACACAATGAGAACTTTCAAGGTTCTACAGCAGTGGTCACCAACCAGTGGATCTCGATCCACCGGTCGATCTCAGAGCCTCTTGGGGTCAATCTGAGGTGGGGTGGGGGTGCTGAGTGCCCAGCCCAGCAGGTCAGTTCATGGGGGAGGAAAGAGATAGGGGCTAGATTGAGGCTGCCGAGGTGAGGGAGAGTGCCACAGAGGCAGGAGCAGGGGTAAGTTGAGTTAGGCTCTGGCCAGGTGAGACTTACCTGCTGGGGAGGTGCACCCCCAAATAATTTTTTTCTCCCTTTGCCTTGATCTGCCCCCCCTTTCCTCCCCAGAGACTTACCTGCTGGTTGGGGGGCAGGCGGGAGGGGTGGCATCAGTGCTTGGTAGATCTTGGGTTGCTTTTAAATGCCAAAGGTGATCTCCTATCACTTATTTACATATTCTCCTACTTAAAAGGCTGGTTGATTCCTCTATGGAAACTCTCCTGATTTCATAAGAAGTCATTTGTCAGGATACATGGGGCCAGCTTCTCATGTTGAATGAATGCTGCACTTCACTCTTATTTGTATACGAGAGCTTTAAAATATGTTGTCCTTCTTTGTTGTGAGGTGCTTACATTAATTGTCACAGTGAGAAGGGACACAACAAACAGTAAATGGACAGTGGTATTTAGCAGCTGTCTAGTTAATTCTGTAGTAAGCAAGGTTTTTCTTTACAGACATATATTTTGCTAACACTTCTTGGAAAGGAAGTCTGAAATTTGTTGCCCTAATTAGCTTTATCAATATTATAACTGTGTCTACTGTAGAGGCATTGTTCAATTCTACAAGGGTTAGCAGTATTGGGAACTCTGATAGAGCCAGGCTGCCAGTTGTCTGAATGGTATCATGTATTCCACCTCAGAACAGGGTTAAAACATACAACACTATGTCAACTCTTGGGTTTCCTACACTGTTAAATTCAATGGAACCTGCACTAGCCATTGCCATTAGTAATATTTTGGTCAGGTTCTCTTGTGAAGACATACGCACTATAGATAGCAACAATACATGCAGTATTACCAGCACTAAAACCTATTAAACTAAAGTTATAGACCAGATCAAACCATGTTCAGCTCCATTTCAAAGACTGTGATTGATTGAGCCTAATATGAGAGGACCCTTTTAGATGTGGAGGTAAAGGCATGATAGGATCTCCTGCTATGCCACAGGTACATGGCAGAAGGTGTGATTGTGGGATCCAGCATCAGTTCTCATCATGCTTATTGACGATGCAAGGGGAGCCCATGATCATGATGCTGGGATCTACCTGCATCAGCAAGTAGTAAGTTCCTATGGCTGGTAGCCCCCTCAGCTGACAGTGCTCCCTGCCTCAGGGGTGCACTATGCACTCCCACAGCCAGGAGCCTGCAGCTGATGGGGCTCCAAGCTGTGGGTGTGCATCCTGTGCTCCCATGGCTGGGAGTCCCATCAACTGATCTGGGCTCCCAGTCACAAGGGTGCACCATGCAGCTCTGCAGCTGGAAGTCCTGTCAGCTGATCTATCCCCATGGATCAGTTGGTACACCCCATGGTTTAGATCTAGGATCAGCTGATGGGGCCGACAGCCACAGGGGGCACGTGGTCAAACATTTAATTAATGGCATCATAGGAACAAGTCGCAAAGTTATTACACATTTTTTGTGGAGCAACTTTGTGGCTTATTCCTTGTTTTATGATACAATTAATTATTTTAATGTGTGGCCAGATTACAATTTAAGATATGATTAACTAATTAATCATGTTTTAAGTGTAACATGTGGCAGGAGCCATAGGTGAATACTAACCATCCGATGCACTAATTTTTAATTTATTTTATGATGGGGGAAAGATTTATAAATAAAATAAACTCACGATCATTATAAAAAACCCCAACACCTTTTGTAGAGGGCAACAAGAATAAACACAGAAACAGAGATGTCACACCTTGCATTGGGCATAATACATTAAAAAGATGAGTCAACTCACCACTTAAAAACAAACACTTCTAGATTTGACTTTTGATAAATGCTAGCAAATTAATCTTTGTTGGTGTTAAACATAGCTAAGTACTTCATTGGGCACCTTCAGCTGAATTATCATGTTCTGTAGGTAGAACACAGCAATAATACATTTGAAAGCTGCCTTCATTGAAGCAAACTAGTACACGTCACTGTTTTGCCAGTCTGTCAAGCTTGTTCAAGCTGAAGCCAGTCTATAACAGCAGAGGGATTTGAACTCTCAAAGCTCTGACAATAGCTGGCTTTTCAATCAGCACTTTTTTAGTTAAAACTTTGTTTCATTTCCTGTTACTGTAGAGTCTGGTTATTTCCTTTGTGTGCTCATTAGGTCTTGCATACATAATTAAATCATGCTCATTAGAGATTCTAGAATATACCACCAGTGTCTACATTGGACTTTGACTTAGGAGATAAATGTTTTTTATTTTTATTTTTTGCCTATATCAAACCAAGGCAAATCTTACCCTTGCCCCAGGGCTGTAAAGTAGAACTGGTTGTAGAACTAAGGTGATTCTACTGTGCAGTGGAAGGGACACCTGAAGTGAGGGGATAACGCTCCTTCACATGAAAACTCACCATGTAGGAACACAAAAGGGGCAAATGGGCAAAAGGGGCAGAGGTGGATAGGCCAAAGGACCCACTGCTGTGCAGATTCCCCGAGTCTAGAAACCTCATGGGAATTGGGTTGAGGGAAGTGGCCCACAGAGCATTAATTCAGCCACTGAACTAAAGCAGTGTCTGTTGGTCTGCTTTGTAATTGGAGGGTGAGATTTCTCATTTCTGTCCTCTGTGTATATATCCACTGCCAAGCAGAGGCACTCTGCCTGGGAACAGGCTGAGAACTTGGCTCTGTTTGTGGATTTATTTATTGAGTTTGCTGGCGCTTTTTGCAAAGCAATGCATTTTACAGAATTACAAACCTAATCCATCTAGTAGTTTCCAATAAAATTAACCCACCTGTCACTCTCTCCTACAGTAACTCAGTTTTAGGATTTGAAATGAAGAAGACAATTTATTCAGTTGAAATGTTCAGGAAAATCAGTAAGTTGAAAGTTGGCTGGAACACCAAGACTAACACCCTAACTGTTGAGGAAATGTGCTAGTTGGCTATGCTCTGCACTATTGCGTTCAAAGGCAGCTGCTTGATTGTTACTGCCGTGCCTGGCTTAGTTCAGAATGTACATGGCGAGCTGGAAATGGAGAAGGGCAGGGATATTTTTAATGGAGAGTTAGTTCAGAAATAAAAAGAATAATAAAGAATGTAAAGAATTCTGGGGCATATGGGATCAGATGTCTTATGTGATGCCTAAGGATTACAGGTAAAGTGCCATAAAAAGCTATAAATGATATATGGGAGTCCATTCTCTTGTGGTCATTGGAGAGGTTACATCATTTGCCTGAGTTTAGAACAGTTCATGAAACAGTAAGGAATTGAACCCATTACTCAGTTACTTGAATTGAAACAAGAGCCATGTGCATCTCCAGAACTAAACCTAAGTATATTCCAGAACTGGTTTTTAGATCAATGAGCCATTTTGTTAAATCCAGTCAGTCTGGATTACAGATTCCACAGCAAGTCCTTGTTTAACAGTGAAGACTTTCTATGATAAAATCACTCATGAATCCCAGCCTTGTCTGAAGAATTAAAATGAATAAACTTCCATTTCATCTACTTACCTTGCAACAAAATTGCATCATTTCAGTTCATTGAAATTAATGTGAGTTGAAATAGGGTTTGATTAAATAATAAAAAGACCTGTGTTGCTTCGCTGTTAAGCAAGGATAAAGCTTTATGTGGCTAGAAACCACTTATTTAGTCATTGCTTAGCAAACATGTACCTCATTCTCCTAAAAGCATGCAGAATGCTTTGGATCCAACATTCTCAGCAAACTCTTAATTGGCAGCTTTCTTTTAATGGCATTTTCATTCTCTTTAAGGTGTGATAGACTGGCTTTTACCAAAGATTTATGTTAATAATGAAAACCAGAATGTTAAATCGAGATATAATCAAAGGATACCTGTAGTTTATTTTAACATAATACAATTTTGAGGGAGTTAGTACACTCAAGGGATTTTTTTTTGGAATAGGTGATAACTTTCCAGAGTTGTCCTGGTTTCACAGGGATAATAGTTTTTCAGTTCTTCCTGTAGATCAGTGTTTCTAAACCCATGGATTGCGACACAAAAGTGGGTTGCAAGAATATTTGAAAAGGTTGCAAGCAAGTCCCAGAAAAATATGGGAAAGCATGGGTTTTCCCTTGCAGGCTGGCAGTGTTCCAGCCTGCAAGGAGCTGCTAGGGTGATCTGGAGGCAGTGGGCGCATGTGCATCTGCATGTGCACATACATGTGGCTGGCATGCAGCCAGGTAGGGTCATGGGAGAAGCTCCAGCAGGTAGATGCTGGTAAGTCTACAGGGAGTGGGGGCTGGAGGTCCATGGCTTAGGGACTGTCTGTGGGGGTCGTGTGTGAGGGGAGGCTGATGCCTGCTAGCGCTGGGGGAAGGTGGCTGGGCACTGAGGCTGCATCAGGGTTGGGGGGGTGCCTACCCTTCCAGCAGGGAAAGGGAGCAGGGGGGCATCCCTCTGGGCCAGCAGGGAGCTGCATGGCTGGGCTGGCAGCACTGCGGCTGATAGCCATACTTTCAGTGGTGGGGTGGCCAGGAGATGCTGCCCAGGAGGGTGGGAGAGGCTATGACCAGCCAGCCTAGCACGGTGCAGCAGCCTCAGCCCAAGGTAGGGGGTGCTGCAGGCCTCCCTCCAGCTGGTGCTGGGGCTGGACTTGCTCCACTGCTGCCTGCATGAGCCAGAGCTGCCACAGCCACTGTACTTTGGCCACAGCGGGACAGGGGCAGCTGGGGGGCCCTCCGGCAGGGTAGGGGGAGGCAGGGGGCTGCAGTTGGGAGTTAAAGGCGCCAGCATGTCCTGGGGACAGTGGGTTGGGAGTGACAAATACCAGCAGGCCAGGGGCTGTGGGTCAGGACTGGCCATCGATCTTTACAAATGGGTCCTGGTACAAAAAAAAAGTTGAGAACTACTGCTGTAGAGACCAGGGTGTTATTTGACCATTTCACTGACTTGTGATTAATATGACATCATATAGCAGAAGCAGAACCTATGGTGTTTAAAAATTCATGCTTTTCAATGCTTTTCTTCTGAATAAAGCAAGCCTGTGAATTTTTAAAAAAACACAATAGGCTTTTGGTATTAGAGATAGTGACTGATTTCCTAAATGACACTTCTTAGCAGCTCAGGACAATGAAAGGAGAGGCTATGATTATTTATTATTTAAGGTCATGCATGGTAATAGAATCTAGAAGGAACAGGTTC
This sequence comes from Caiman crocodilus, assembly GCA_030014935.1. NCBI lineage: Eukaryota > Metazoa > Chordata > Crocodylia > Alligatoridae > Caiman > Caiman crocodilus. Next base: position 40,721,851 of record JAGPOW010003685.1, read on the forward strand.
TTCTCTTGCTTTCAGATATGCCTGATTGTCACAGTGAATGCAGCTTAACACATTGCCTTTGTGGTGATGTGGAAAACAGTAAGGGCCAGGCAATAAAATGAGCATTTAACATGATTCGTAGTAATTTTTTACGATGTGATACTGCAAATTCTCCTTTGCTTTTCCTCAGTATTAGTGAATACACCGATATTACCACCTTCCTTGTGATGTCCTGAAGTCCTAGAGTTTTTTTAAATGAAATAATAAACCCTTACCTTTTTCCCATAACACCTCTTCTTGTTAATAGAATTCTTTTGCCTCAATAATGTTTGAGAACGTCATGATAGTCAGACTAAGAGCTGTCATTGCCATTTGAAACACATGGCTAACTTTCACAGCAACCAATCCGTTTCTTACTCAGAGCTATTTTCATGCTTTAGTTTTCTCTCTTTCTGATTGGATTACTCATTGCTCGTCTTACTCATTTGCCAATGATACTAATTATCAAGCTATATCTTGTAGAAAATAGCGCTGATCCTGACATCTCTGTATCAGTTGCTCTGCATATTTTAAACAGTTGTTCTTGGCTTATTGCGGCCTGAGTGCATTCTGGATGTGAATCCCAAACTGCTTTTTATCCAGATCAGCATTTCATAGATTCCATCCCACACAAAATCCCATTCACAACATCAGTAGTATATTCTAATCTTCATCCAGACATTTAACAGCTGGGAATATTATTTAGATTAAGCTGGAAATATAGTCATATGGTAAAGAGACCAGTAATTGTACTCTCATGCTCTTTTCAAGTGGAGGAGGGTGTTAAAAAAACAGGAATAAAACCTGTGAACTATGCCCAGAATCATATCCTCTGTGTCAGTAACAACTTTGCCATTAAGATGAGGAGATCAATAGTGACACACATTGATACTGCACAGGAAAATCAGGTCCCAGACACTGGTATTTTAGTTTTAAAAAGTTTAAAATTTACAAATAGTACTGTACTAGTTGGTCAATTAGAACCTCACAAAACAGTATTCTACTTTTTAAAAAATATTGCTTTTTTAGCAAATAGATTTCTTAAGTAGGGAAATTAATATGTGTTTGTTTGAAACTAAAATATCATCTAAACTAGTGATTCTTAGCTAGGGCACTAAGGCACCCTGCTAGGGCACTGGGGCATCTGCGAAGAACATTTAAAAGGTGCCACAAAATGTGAGGAGATAAACAGATATACACAGGCACAGGCTTAACTCTGCTTGGTTGTTTGCTTGTACGCACTTCCTGGTTCCTCTACAAGAATGTAAGTATTGTAATAAATTAGTTTTTGACATGGGGTGCTGTTTAATGCACAAAAGTTAAGGAGGAGTGCCTTGAGTCTAGTGAGGGGTGCCTCAAGGTTAAAAAGCTTAAGAATGACTGACCTAAACATATATCAGATACCCATCTGAAATGGAAATTCAGTACAGAACTAATACAAGTACTTGGAAGCAGAGTATTTTATTAGCTCATTCCAGAATATCCAAATCTCATTTGGGGTCCTGTGACCCTGGCACTCGTTCCTGCCACTGGCGGGGGGGTCAGACTAGATGGCCTGCTCTAGGCCCCTTCTGACCCTAGTTACTATGAAACTATAAGAATACTTCTCTCCACTTAGTAAATAGAACTATACAGCCTAATTTTAACAGTTTAACCAAAGAATAGAGATTTGTTAGAAAACATTAAGAACTGACCCAGAACTCTGCCTAAAAATTAAATGCAGCCTCTTTTCAAATCCAATGTGCAGTAATTTTGAATTTCTAAGGGTTTTTTTTTTCTGTCTGTATTGCTTTACTGCTAAGCCCAGGACTACTGCTGAGCCCTACACATTCATTCCCACTTTGTGCACACCACAGGCTGGAAATTATGCAACATATATGGCTTGGAGCAGTCCTGAGCATGTCCTAGTCCCATTCTCTTACTCTTCTGTGACTAGAGGGACTGAAAGCAGCACTGGGCCCTATACTCAGGGACACTGTATTGCTGGGCTTGGGCTTAGGCCGGGCCTATTTCTCAGTGATGGCCCTGTGCTGGACTTGGCCAAAGAGCTAGGCACCAAAACTTTGGGGATGGGCTTGATTCAGGATCATCCAAACTCTTTTTGGTATTGATAAGCAACCTACGACTCCATTTTATTTACTGTTTCTTTTTTCAGTCTAGGCACAAAAACTCACCACAAAACTCACCAAAGGTCTGAGGCAAATCACAGGATCATAGGAAAGTAGGGTTGAAAGGAACCTTATGAGGTCATTTAGTCTAAACCCTGCTCAAAGTAGGACTATCCTTGACTAAACCATCCTAGTCAAAGGTCTGTCCAGTCTCTGTTCTTCAAAATGTCCAGGGATGGAAACTTCCCTAGGTAGCTCATTCCAATGCTTGACCACCCTCATAGACAGTTTCTCTAAATTTCCCCTGGCAAAGCTTGAGGCCATTGGTCCTAGTCTTGCCACCTTTGACCACAGAGAGAAAAGCCCATCTCTATAAACACCTTCTATAAACACCCTTTCTATAAACACCTTCACATATTTGAAGACTGTTATCAAACCCCCCTCAGTCTTCTCTAGTCCATACTAAATAGCCCTAGTTCTTTCAGGCTTTCCTCATGAGTCTCAATTCCCAGGCTCCTAATTCTTTTCGCTTCCATGTGCTGAACTCTTTCCAAACCATCTGTATCTTTCTTGAAGCATGGGGCCCAAAACCAGACACAGTACTTCAGGTGAGGCCTTACCAGTGCTGAATGGAGCTGTTCATTAAGATTTCCATTTCTAAATCTGGCCAAGTTGGTCATTGGTCAAGCTGTCATCCTTGCCATGACCATGGCCAAGAGGCTACACCTCTTAGACATATTAGCCATGTAATATAGGGCCTGAAAGAGATATACAGGGCTTTGGTTAAAGCCCATTTCTTAAGCCAAATTTAAATTATATACCATGTTTTTCTCCCATGTTCCATTTTTCAAGGTGGCTCTTTCTCTATCTTTGTTAAATGTTGAAGGGGCATGGGAGGCACGGTATAAAACATTTTTGCTTATAAAACAGGCTGAGAGTATTTGTCTTGTTGTCATCTCAGAAAATTCTCTAAATTCTTATAAAACAAAACATAAATGCACAGCAGCTGCTACGGTGTCAGTGTGCTGACATACACTTTGCACTTTGAATGGCTTCTCAGCCAGACTGTCTGGTGCATGTTTACTGGCCATGAGTTTCATTTATATTCTTCAATGAACACTTTCATTTCAATAGGCTGCCAGTGTTCCAAGGTTGGCTCTTATCTTTGAGCTGGTATGTCGATAACAAGTGTGAGAAAGGAAAATCATGTTTAGCTAGCTGAAAAGGAAAGCAATTGTTAACTTACAAAGAAGTGTGTGTTGATCCTTAAAACTATGAAGCTAAGATCTTACAGGGAAGGAGATTACCAGATTTATAGGTACTCTACTAAAATCTATTACAGATGCACTTGTTGGGCCTAATTCTTTTTTTCTGGTAGGACTGTTTGTACAACTCTGGCAGCGTAAACCAGCCTTAAAGTTCATGGCACAGTTTTTTGCAGTGCCAGAGGGGTGTAAAGTGGCTCTTGTATAAATAAAAAATCTTACTAACTTTTTACTAGATCTTGCTGGAAATTTGGGGCCAAATCTTATTCCCAAAGGTCTCTGTGATATCAGTAGGATGAAGATTTTGCCTTTTTCCCCTCTTTAAGCTATCCCCAGTGGAAAACCATTTTAATGGTATTTTTTTCTGTAGAAAGGACAACTTTCTGGCCTCTAAGGGTGCTTGTACATGTGACACCATTAATATGTCCATGTGATGAAAATGTCACTTTGTGTGACTTAATGGTGTCACAGTGTACACATGCAAGACTTTTGTGGGTTTTAAATGACTTCACATTGTTGCAAACTAAACTACGTCTGTTTTCAATGTTGCAAATTGCAACAATGCAATTGTCAGCTTACCCCCTTGCTGCAAGGGAAGCGGGCTTTCTCCGTTGTCCTGTGGAGCCAAGCCAACTCTCAGGATCTCAAAATTGCACTGTTAAGTTGCACTGTTAGACAGGAGGCTGTGACACAGTTGCACATATACACACACAAAAATCAATTAGGTGCATACACATGCATTAGGCACACATGCACATCTATCACCAATTCAAGCACATACACACTATACACATCAAAAATTATACAAAATCAGCTGTCAATATCCACACACCTCATACACATACACGGATTACTAATTCGCATACGACGATATATATCGTACACCACACACCTACACATATACACACGCAAGCACTCACATACATGCCCACATAATAGTAGCAGGAGAGAAAAAGGCTTGGTGGAGGGATTGAACTTAAGGTATGTAGGGACAGAGTCCAGGTCCTTTGCTTGGGGAAGGAAGGTGGGTGATAGCTACCTATCCCGGACTGTGAGTTGATCCTTGATGGCAAGTTGTTGTCTTCTCCAGCAAGGTATTGTCCAAAGGGGGTCGCCAGCAGGGCCTCTGGGTGGATAGGTGATGTGGTACAGTGGTGGTCCAGATGGAGAGGGTGCCCCAAAGAGGTCACACTCTACCACCCCTTTTATAGGGGTGGGCTACCTGTGTCTCCTATGGGAGGGTCATGTCTGGGCAAGGTCATCCTGGTGTACTGAGCATGTGTACACCAGGCAAAGATGTGCAGTTCCAGGTGTATGTGTTGCAATAGTGGGTTAGCTGGTTTCTGTAGGGTCTTTGTCTTTTAAATGCTGGGTTTGTGGTTCCTGGGTGAGTCAATGGAAGGCAATGGTCCAGTCGTTGAGCTGATGGTCCAGTTGTTGAGTTCATTATTAAATAGAGGTCTGCTACCATTGTAACTCAAGCATCCTCATTCATCCCCATTCATTCAGGAACCAATTTACATGAGACTGGCAAGACATGAGATATAGGTTACACCTGGGCAGAGGACATAAGATGGAAACTTGACATAACTTGACATTGCTTTTCACACACAGGCCTAAACCATACAATATTGAGATGAAACAATAAAAATCAATGCAAAAATGATAGGAATACAATATAATACAATATAAAACACTAAAAATCAATACAAACATAACAAAACACTATTTACAATATAAAAAGGGGCTTACTACTATGTGGGAGTATGAGAACTTGGCTTACCTAGTATTACTTATAATCACTTATAAGGGATAGAGAGGGCAGAGAGAAAGTCAGAAATGGGGAGGGGAAGGGGAGGGAGTGTATCTTTAAATTAAAAAAAAAAGAAAAAGAAAAACGAGGGGTTTTGCTACACCTCCACAGAAAAAAAAAGGATCGGGCCCTTCACTGCTTCTGCCTTCAGGAGGTGGTGAGGGGCCTGATGCTTTTCTTTTTTCTTTGGCAGAGCGTGCCTGCTTCTTCCACAGCTGGAGGGCAAGCTGCCAGTGGACCAAGCAAACCCTGAGCTGTGGGGTCCCTGGTCCTTCCCTCCACAATGGTGGTGCCCCCCAATGCCTCCAAGCTGGGGCAGCACCTTCCCCACCCAGGCAGACTCTGGGGGTGCTGCTGCTATGGAGGGAAAGACCAGCGCTCTCTGTAGCTTAGGTGCTGCTCGGCCTGCTGGCAGATCTCCCCCCCAGCCCATGGGAGAGGAGGGCAGGCTCTGCTGAAAAAAAAGGATCGGGCTCCTCACCTGCTTGCTGAAGGTAGAAGCAGAGAGGGGCCCAATTTCTCTTTGTTTTGGCAGAGGGTGAGCTGCCAGTAGGCTGAGCAGACTGGGGGCTCCAGTTTTCCCTCCACAAGGGTGGCACCTCCCAGGTTGCCCAGGTAGGCTTCTAGCAGGCCAGGTGCCAGGGGCGACGCATAGGGGGTACATGCAGACGCACATGCACCCCTGAGTGTGGAGGTGCACCCCCTGCAAAAAGGCATTGCTGACACTATTAACGATACCTGCAGGTGATCATTGCTTGCCACCCTGCCGCCGACCCCACCAGCAGCATCTGCAGTGGTCTACAATCGCTGCTGGCTGCTGCCGATGGAATCTGTGGGTGGTTGCTGACCCCTGGTTGGTGCTCACCATCTCCCCTTCTCCCCTGCCATCGACAGTGCCGGTGGCATCTGTGGGAGCTCCCAGCTGACTACCACTGGGCTCCTGCTGCTGCACTCCTGCGACCACCAGCGCAACTGTGCCCTGCAAGCTGCTGAGGGCATGTACCATTCATGCCAAGTGCTGCACCAGCTCAGAGGCAGCACTCAGCCTGATCCAACTCTTCCCTAACCCCAAGTTCTGACAAAAAAGAAAAGAGGGCCCCTCACTGTAATGTGACAAAATACTGAAACAGTTTCAGTTAAAAACCCACTATTTCAATTTAGGGGGCATAGAATAAAATCTTGGGGATTAAACCCCCATCAGGTGTACAAGTGCCCTAAATCTGCCTTCCCAGGTCACAGAAAATTGAAACGTGATTGGAATTCTCCTGTCCCTAACCGTAGGACATCCCCCCATCTGTTTGACATTATGTAAGACACAAATTATTGGTCATAGTATATCAATATACTAATTATATTATATTATGTTAATATTAGTAATTATTGGTCATAGTATATGCCAGTATATGCCAGATAAAACAGGATAGAGTATCACAATATTAATACTTTGGACAAGAAGGACTGCCCTGTTGTTTAAATACATGGGACCAGGAGTTAGGAGACTTTGTACCCAATCTTAGTAGAGCTAAAGTGCTCTAAGAAAAGTTGAATGTCCTCAACTTCTGTTGGTTTACTAGGAGATGTAGGCATTCATAGGCTGAAAATGAGGCCATTTCAGGTTCCTTAAATAGAGCAAGAGCCTTTAGCTCTCTCCTTAATTATCCCATGTGGTTGAAGCCTATTGTGTTCTTGATATTTAGGATTAAGTATCTAGAATATAGGTATGTATTTAGTTTGTTTGACTTGTAATTCTAAAGATGTGGTATATGAGTCATAGGTACAAACAAAGCCTGTCCCAGGCTGAGTTCAAAATGGTGGCCTGTTGGTGAAAGTTTTTACTGGATCTGACAATGCTTTTGATCTGTGCCCCTTGCAGTCTCCCCACCATTCCCTGAATGCTATACTAGAGTCAAGCTGCACATGAAGTGCCTGACTACTCAGTGATTGACTGGTGACCACCCTGGCTGCTTCAGAATTTCAGCATATACCTTGTAGGGCACATCAGTGATTAAAAAGAAAATGGAACCAAGAGTATTGATGCACACAGCCTTCTGCCATCTTAATATTCATCATTTTATGTTGTCATTTGTGGAGGTTTCCTTGAAATGCCCTAACAAAAGCTGGCCAGAAATAATGAACAATAGCATGATATTAGTAAGCTAAGAAACAAAATCCCAATGTATAAATATATATTATTATTAACAAAATGGATTGCAAGAGCTGTTAAATCCCAAACCCTCTTTGGGCAATCTTTTCTTTTCTTAGTATAGTACACGGATTTTTGACATGATAAATGCTGACAGCTCCTGCAGAGCCATCACAGTGAAAAACCAAATATTTTATTACAAAGCATACTGATGCTAAAGACCCATGACGGTCTATTGTCAAATATGGATCCCGTGCAGGTAGTGTAAAAATATGGTTTGTTTTGATATTGTTGCTATGGGGGAATAGAAGGATCAAAATTATTTGATCCTTTATTTTCCTGCTTACCAAATTGTCCAGGACTAATTTACATTAATAATAATGTTTTTCTCACATATCCAGTGAGAAAGGGGTTTGGAACGTTAAGCCTAAAAGTACCTCAGTGAATTTTTAGGTGTTTATTGAGTCTATTTTACAGGTCGATAAACTCTGACACAGGTTCAGCAACTTGCCCAAGCTCACAAAACAAGTTGGTGGCAAATCTGGGAATAGAACCCAGTGGGTTCGATTCCTTTTTTGCTGTTTGATCAACTCTTCTTTTACTGCTTTATATAATGTTTAGAAAAATAGGTTGTGCATCTCAGATACTTTAAGTTATAGGAGTACAGACCAGCTTTTGAAACTATTTGTCCACTGCTATGACTCAAGCAAATGTTAAACATATTTTCTTTAGTACATTTTTTTTTCTAAAAAAAGAGAATGAAAGAAAGGGCTTATGGGCCAAATAGGTCAAACTTATTGGAGAGAGAGAATTTGAGGCTGAGCTGAAAATAGGAAAAGGGTGAGGTTGAAACAATTGACTCTTTTATGCAGCATTGCAAATAGAGTGGTTAAAAACTGAGAGAGGATTGTGGCGGAGAAAAAAGAGATATGTTTGAAAAATCAACTAGGAGAGCATTGTTTCAGCAAAAGAGCATTGCTGGGAGTAGTTGTGGATAATGTGTGGTTTTGCTAGCACTGTAAGTCTAAAAGCAAACACCTGCAAGCTAGATATTTCCAGCTGTGCCACTGCTGTTACATTGGCAGAGCACTCTGACTACATATACCACCCACCAGCTGCTTTCCACTCAGCAGTTGGTAGAAGATTCATTAGAAAAAAAAAGCTTACAATAACCAAACCCATTTTTTTCCTCCTGTCCTAAATTTCCCCTCACATTAAAGATCTTAATTTACTCTTAAATGTAGGTCATGCTTATTTTCCAGTACTGGCAAACTTGAATGAAGTTTTTTCCTAGTTTAAAAAAATCTAGCGTGCTTGCCAGGAGTTTACTGAGCTCCCTCAGCCAACTGTGTTAAAGAGTTAGAAGTTTTCACACATTATAAAAAATTGTTGCTTTCTTTTGATGTAAAATCATGTAGGGATGTTGCTTAGCATGTTTGTGATGGGTCAGACTCTTAAGTGGCTCACATTGGAGTAGTTCTGCTAAGGTCAGTTTACACATGGGGTGTGTCCAGACAAGTGTGCATGCGCACTATACAGCACTACACATGCAGGCATTTGCCATGCTGCTGATTTGCAGTGTGGAAGGTTTTTTGACACCAAGAGATCCTGGTGTCAGAAAAAAATGTGCCTGAAAAGAGTGTGGCAGCACATGTGGCAGCCGTGTGCATCACCCAAAACTGACTCTTGGCCAGTTGGAGCCATGATCAGGCTGTCAGCCAGGCTCCGAACACCACGTCACCATTGCTGGAGCCCCAGGAAGCCTCCAGGACCCAAGTAAGGTTGTTGGAGTCAGCTCAGGTACTGGCTCTGTGCTCCTCTAGCCCACTCAGGGCACCTTACCGCACATCACAGAGCACGTGCATGAGCATTCCTCAGGAGCAAGTAGCAGTGGCATAACTATGTGCTGCTGCTATTTGTGCATGGGGAAATACATGTGCACGTTTGTCTAGACATGCCCATGTTGTTTATTATAGCATCACAGGAAAATAGGGCTGGAAGGGACCCCATAAGTTCATCTAGTCCAGTCCCTGCTCAAGGCAGGATCATTCCTGACTAAACCATCCCAGTCAAGTGTTTGTCTAACCTTATTTTGAAAGTTTCCAATTCCACAACTTCTCTAGGTAGTCTGTTCTAATGCCTGACCACTCTCATAGTCACAAAGTTCCTCCTAATTTCCACCGTAAACTTCCCCTGATGCAGCTTGAGGCCATTGCTCCTAATTCTGTCCCCTACAGCCACAGAAAAAGCTTATCTCCATCCTCTCTATAATCACCCTTCAGGTATTGAAGACTGTTAACAAATAACACCTTAGTCATCTTCTCCAGGCTAAATAGCTTCAGTTTTTTCAGACTTTTCTCATAAGTTTTCCTCCAAAGCCCCAATCATTTTTGTTTCTCTGTGCTGGACTCTTTCCAAACTGTCTACATCTGTTTTGAAGTGCGGGGCCTAAAACTGGACAGAGTACTTCAGGTGAGGCCTTACTAGTGCTCAGTAGAGTGTGAGGTCCCTGGTAGATGTGCAGTTAAAGGCATCATGTGATCTAGTGCACAACCCCACAATTGCTCTTCCTGCCATGCCACACACGCACAGCAGGAGGTATGACTGTGGAGTTGAGTAATGCGTATCAGATCCCATGTTGCAATATTGCTGGTGCAGAGTAGCAGCAAGTAGCAATTACTACAGGTAATGTTTATAACAAGGTTAGTATTTTCTAATTTGCCCATCACTTCTATGTGCTCAGGAAGAGCAGGGTCTGACAGTAAGGATGAAGGGAAAGGGCTGCAGGGGGAAGAAGTTGTTCCCCTCCTGCCAAACTGTGCTGCTTAGTACAGCAGTCTGGGAACTGACCTTACCTGTGAAGAATGAGGTGAAAAAGGCGTTGAGCACTTTGGCCTTTTCTGCATACTCCCTCACAAGGCTGCCTTCCCCATTCAGTAAGGGACCCACACTTTCTCTGATCCTCCTCTTGCTAGCAAAATATTTGTAGAAACCTGTCTTTGTTACCTCTCACATCCCTTGCTAGCTGCAACTCCAATTGGGCTTTGGTCTTCCTGTCTTCATCCCTGCATGCCTGAACAATACTCTTATACTCCTTCCTAGTTATTTGTCCAAGTTTCCACTTTTTATAAGCTTCCTTTTTGTTATTAGTTTACTGAAGAGTTCCCTGCTAAGCCAAGCTGGTCTTCTGCCATACTTGCTAGTCTTCCTGCACATCCGGATGGTTTGTGCCTGCACGCTCAGTAAGGCTTCTTTAAAGTACACTCAGCTCTCCTGGACTCCTCTTCCCCTCAGACTGGCTTCCCAAGGTATTCTGCCCATGCGTTCCCTGAACAAGTCAAAGTCTGCTTTTCTGAAGTCCAGGGTCCTTTGCTGATTTTTAACCTAGGTGCTGCAGCATGCTGCACAATGTTAACCCTGCTAGGGATGCAAACATAGTTTACAAGATAAGCCCAGAAATTTCAAACAGGAGTCCATAGTATTAAAAAAAAAAGTTCACTGTTATGGTCTTTCTGAGTTCTTTGTAAGAGAAGAAGTGTTTTATTATTTTTCTATCGTCAAAAAAATCAAATGAAAACTAAGAGCTGAAATTTTCTGAGGGGTACCTTGAGTCTATTGAGCGGTGCTTTATGTCTATCAAGGGATGCCTCAAGTATAAAAAGGTTGAAAACTAGGGCTGTGCAAAGCTTCAGTCCCTGATTCGATTCAGTGGCCAAATCTCTGAATCCAAATTGAATCAGGAGACCCTTTAATCTCTCTGAATCTAACTGGAACCCTCCAAATCCATTCGGAGAGATTCAGAAAGATTCATCAATTTGAACATAGACACAGCTTTAAATGTTTTTTCTACATACCTCAAGGTACTAGGTGGTTTGTGATGGCTGAGATGATGGGGAAGATAAAGCATCACATGGGAGTATCGGGGGATCCCCAGCGCGCTTGGCATCAGACCCGTAAGTGGACCAGAAGCACGTCTGGTCCATTTCTGGATCCACCGGGGAGCATGCTGGGGGCCCCCCCCAACACACCCTCTGGCTCGGTGACTGGTGCCCTCCACCCCACCCTTCTGCGCTCCTTTGGGACACTCCATTTGCCCCAGCATTGCAGCATTCATGAGCTGCGCCTGGTACTTCAAGGTACATAGAAAAAATGTTTAAAGTTGTGTCTATGGCCAAATCACTGATTCTCCAAATCAGCATCTAATCTTCAGGTCTGGATCGGCTGAATCAAATCACGGACATTGTTCCAGATCAACAGATTGAATCACTGTCCCCGGTTCGGGCTGAATCTGAATCCGAATTGAATATGGCCTATTTCACACACCCCTACTGAAAACCACTGCCCTATTGTCTCTGAGAGCAATCAGGTTCTTCATTTCTTTTGTCTAAAGTGTCAGATTTCAGTTTTTCCAGAAGAAACAATAAATCTAAAATTAATTTGTCATGTATGTAGAAATAAATACCACCATGTCTGAAGCTTAGCTACATGCTGACATGGTTGCAAAAGTAAATCAGGTATTTTCCACCTGTTTTCTCCCTCCTCTTCTTGTGAGAAGGATATTTTTGTTTCCAAAGAGATTTTCTTTTCTGCATGAGCTTTCTGTTTAATTCCTTCCTTGAAATTATCCAAAAGATTGGAGAACAAAGCACTAGTTAGGACTTGCCAAATACCTCTTATATTCTGTCAGATGTTTCATAAACTCAGCCATCTATGTAACTGAATTATTTGTCAGGTAAACACAACTTATGAAATATACCCAGGAAATTTTTTGATTAAAAAGTGACTGTGATATGCTCTGTAGAAATATCCTGTGGTAAGGATTAATTTTCCAAATAGGATAAATCCCATGGGGTGAGTTTTTCAACCTCATCTCCACATATGGCTAGAATTTCAGATAACACTTCTGTTTAAAACAAAACAAAATAATTTGAGGTCTCTGTATTCTTAGAATGGTTCCTTCTTGATAACAACCACCTGTAATCAAGTCCCTGGACTCTTTGCCACTGATAGGTAAAAATGTATACCTAAACTCAGTTTAAATCTTGCCTATTATTTTTTCAATAATAGTTTGAACAACTGCATGTCAGGACTTTATTACCCACCCCAGCTCCCTGGGTCTGCTTGCTTCCCTCTTTCCTGCCATGCCTTGTTGTAATTAGTTAAATTGATGGAAAGGGAGGCCTGTCAATTCCAAGCCACTATAGGCTTTTACACCCTTGTTGGGACTTTGGTCTGCTTGGCCTCTGCACCTTTTCTCTAGCTGATCCCCTCAGCCTAGGCCCACAATGCTGGGCCTGGCTTCTGGGTTCCAGCCCTTGTCTTGCCCCAGTGGGCTCTGCTTTCACCTTTTTTGAGCTTCAGGCCCCTGGCCCTGGTCCTCACCCCTCTTGAGCTGTCATTTTGCCCTTCTTGGACTTCGGGCCTCTGGCCCTAGATCCGTTCCTCACGTGGTTCTGGTCTGACCCTCTTGACCTTAGGCCAAGATGCTATTGCTCATCTTGGGTTTGTGCTCTGGCTGTCTTGGCCTCAGATGCCTTGACCATCCTGATCCCCTGTCCCTGGCTGGGCTCCAAGCTGCCATGTATGTCTCAGTTACCACTGGGACCTCCTACCTTCCCTGACAGTCTCTTATACTCCATGGGTATATCTTAACCAGATAGTAAGCTTTTTGGGTACAACACACACTTTCCCATGTGGGTGAACTAACAGTATAAAAGGAAAAGCACACTACTGTTTTAAGAAGGAATCCCCCCCCACCCACATCACAGCATCCCTCATTTTGGGAGCAGCCTCTGCCTGGGCTCTCAACACACTCTGCTGTTCTGTTCTGGTTCAGGGTCCCTTAGGTATCTTCTCTCCCTGGCAACAGCAGGGCCAGCTTACCTACCTGACTCTGGCCCCTGGTTTATAAGCCTCTTCAAGTTCTGCCCCTTCCAGTCAGGTGGCTCCCCAGTCACCCACAGGGGTTTCTAATCAGAGTCTGATATAGAATTACCATATTTCCAGTTTCAAAAAAGAGGACACCTGTCAGGGAAGGAGGGGGTGGGTTAATATGATGCGAGGGGACAGTGGTATGCCAAAGCCTCCCCAGCCCTACTGTTGCCCCTCACTCCCAAACCACAGTCCTCCAAGCCCCAGGCCATGCTAGTGCCCCTTACTCCCAACCCGCAATGTCTCCATCTCTGCTGATGCCCCTGCCTCCCACCCTGCATCTCCATGGTACTGCATGTTCCCCACAGTCTCCCATGCTCCCTGGTGCCCCTCACTCCCAAACCACAGCCCCCCAGCCATCCTGGTGCCCCTCACTTCTGACCCCTAGCCCATTACCCACCACAATCCTGCCAGTGCCTCTCACTTCCAACCTGCAGCCCCTTGCAGGGCTGGGAGGAGCAGGAGGCTGCGTCTCCCAGCTGTCTTGCCCCTGTGAGCACAGGCACCAGTGTAACCCAGCCACTCAGCTCCTCTGCTCCCTTTCTCCACTGGAGGAGCAGGCACCCCTTCCCCCCCTGCAGCCCAGAGCCAGGTAAAACTTTGATGCTGAGCAGAGCAAAATTCCAAATCCCGGACACTTTTGATATAAAAAACAAACTGCCCACATGGAGATGGGAGGATCCAAAAAGAGGACATGTCCAGGAAAACCTGGACATATGGTAACTCTAGCATGATAGAAAACTCTCAGAGCAGTCTGCAACTGCTGTTCTGGTGGCTTTAGCAGAGCCCTTGTTGCCTATAGTAGGCCTCTGCCCTATTGCCCTCTTGTAGGGCAGCTAGCATTGCACTAGGCACTGATGGTCTCTGATCCAATGACTGCCTATTTCCTACAGCCAACTCTTCAGGTGCACTGCTTTTCCCCACCTGGGGAGCTCTCTACTCCATTTTCTTCTTTAAAAGGTAATGGGGCTTTGGCTCCCTGTTACAATTACAAAGCATTTTCCTAACATTTCCTTTTGTCACCTTTGTGGTGCCATAAAATGCTGCTCCAAGCTGCTAAGGGTCTTGACCTTCCCAGAGCCCCGGCCTCATGTTGAGCTGCCTGGCTTCTTGTTGGAGGAGCTGGAAGCAGGGCTGGGAACCTCTCAGGTCACTGCTCAGATCCTTGCTGGAGATGGGGACCCTCTCCTGCTGGCCACAGCTTCTCATAGGGGATCCTGGAGCCCAGTGGGGAGCTTCTCCTGCCAGTCACATGCAGCGCTGCTGAGGGTCCAACTGCTGCCTGCAGGTCCTGCTCCTTCAGGCTCTTCTGGGCAATTGCTCCCACCCCGCTGGGCCAGCTCTTGCCAGCTCTTTGAAGCTCCTTCCTTGTGGTCCTTCACTGGTCTCCCTTGAGTCAGCCATGCCAACCCTTTTATCCCCCTCCAGGTGACCCACAGGGCCAATCAGGGGACATGGAGGGTGAATCTCTGGGGCCTGATTGGTGAGTAGAGGGAATCCCAAGTCCTCCAATCATCTTTTGCCCTTTCAAAACCCCTGGGCTAAGTCACTGCCAGCTAGTCCGTCACACTAGAATCGCAGACAAGTAGGGCTGAAAGACACCTCCAGAGGTCAGGAACAGAGACATCCCAGCACAGCTAGACCCTCTCTGCTTCTAGCTTCTGTTGTGCAAAGGTGTACAAGCAAAGGTGTATAAGCATAAAGCAGCATTTTATTGCTTTACCTTATTTAGGGACAATATGCTCTGAGGCATCATTCCATGACTACTTTTATGATGGGAAGGCATCTAGCGTGTGGATTGCTGAAAAGCATTAATTAATAAAATAATTTGCTGCCCTTATGCATATGTAATGATTTAAATTTTGTTTGTGTGCATGAAGAGATAGAGCTGACTCCTCCAAAGTCATGTCCTGGAGAGCTTATTGACTTGATCCTCTGTGACAAATGTGCAGGCTTAGTTTAGTGGCTGACTAAATCCAGCATGTTCTTAAGAAGCACATATTTTTCCCCTCACAGCAGCCATCACTATTCTTTAATCCCTTTTGATTAATAGAGGGATGAAGTTTATCAGACAAATGATTTAATCTACAAAGCATTTTATATGAAAACAAAAAGAGCATATGTTATACTTCTCTCATGCATATTTCACCTTCACCAGAGTTAAGGTGGAAATGTATGCCTCGTACAATCATTTCCATGTATTACAGAAAAGCCCCCCAAAAGCAAGAAGACTGGAAGCTGCTTATGAGCTGTTTAATTAATGAGGACAATGTAACAAGCCATGCAAGTTTAAATGTGTACTCCTGATGGATATATTAATACACATTAATATATATTGAAGGAAGTTGAAGGTGGGATTTTGTTAAGAGTTTTTACAGCTATAGTTTGCTGTTTATAGCATAGATTTGGAGTATAATCATCAAATTGGATATAATAAAAACATTAGGGCTGACCAGACTTTTATTTAAGGTTTCTTCTGTCTAGCAACTACTGAGAAAGAGAGGAATGAAATGAAAGAAGAGGGTATAGAAAACATTTAAGATAAGACAATAAGAAGGTTGCTGAAGGACAAAGGAATAAAATTGTTGTTGTCTTTGTTGTTATGATGTGGTAGTATCTCGGGTCTTTAGTGAATAGTAAATCATTAATGCAAGTTGGGTACTGAGTCTTCAGTAAAGCAGCCACCCTTCTCCCACAGTGTGAAGAATAGTAGAACAGAGTGTCCCTTTTGCAGACCTGATCAAGACCACAGGTAGTGTCAGGATGGGGCTTTCAGGGAAAAGAGGAGGAATATTGTTCCATGTTCCCTCTCCCTCTGTCCCCCTTCATAGAGCATAGCCACAAAAGCAAAATGACTCACATGAGTTGCTTGCTCTTAAAATAAGTTCTTCTCCATGAGCCATGTGTAGAGAAGCAGTTGGGAAGCTTTGTTTTCCTGTCATACACTTTATTATGTAATACAATTTGCTTTTTTTTAACTTTCTCCATAAGAAAATTAATACATTATTGGAACCATATGGATACATATGACTTCTCAGTTACACAAATGATTTTCAGTTCAATTCCTTCAGTAGCAAGAGGCACTGTTACCTTTTTCTTCTTCACAGCTTTGTTACAGGTGCCAGACAGATATGTATAATCATGAATTTCAATATTTTGACTCCAACGTTGTTCATAGTTTGGTACAATTAAGTCAGGCCTAATCTTAAAATGGGCCTAAATCCTAAATAAATATAGCATTAGAGATGCAATGAGTAATTCCCTCGCTTTTCAAAAACAGTAATTGAATGCACCCTTATTGAAGGCAAACCACATGGGGCCTCAACAGATCATATTTTTAATCTACTTAGGATCATTTTGTATGGTTAGATTCAATTAAAAAATAAATACATTTAGGTTCCTCACTGTAGGAGCTGGGTATATTTAATATCCCTCGGATGCAATTTAAAACACTTGTCATAGTAGTGGTTCTCAGAAAAACCCATCATGTCTGCCATACAAAAATTAGTTCAGTGTATTAACACTCTTATGGACTATTATTTGTATTCTACCTGCTTTTAAGAAATATAATTTTGTTTAGGCTGAAGAAGAAGGGATGGTAAAAAAATATTAAGGATTATTTGACAATTTAGACTAAATTCTCATAGGCAGTATATTGTTTTCACATGCTGAAACTCTGCACACAACCAGAATGTAGGCTTGTTAATGTGTGAAATGGAGTTCAAACATGGTTATGGGATAATATGATTGTATTAATGATAGAAAGCACCGGATCTACCTCATTCTTCTCCTGGATACTAGAGATTGTTTCTGTATAGGTTTAAGTCAGCCATTTAGGGACAGAAATTGCACGTAGACTGGTAAAAATGATCAGAAGCTAGTTCAAATCTGTAATACAACATAAGTTCAGTGCGTATCAACTGCTTTCAAAATGGCGGAAACTGGTTTAAGATAAGCCTGAATGGATGTAGTAGTCTTAACAGATTTAGGTTAAATCAGTTTATCGAACTTCTGTCCTAGATACCCTCCAGATTCAAGTGAATTCACAGTGCAAACTCCCCCTCACAGGGTGAATAGGCTAGTGTTAGCCCAAGCTGTCTGCTCCAGGCAAGGAATGCTCTAGCACCCCCCAGCTTTTGGCCTGCAGGCATGTGGCTGCATTTCTGGAACCAAAAGTGAATGTCTGTTCACTTGCATATTGATTCAATCTAAGCCGCTTAGACTAACCTATGAAGATTGAATCGATTCAGCCTCTGGCTTTTTGGCTGTCTGTACTTAGCCCAGGAGGGGAAAATGAGTAGCAGTCAACCTGGAGCATTTCCAGAATTAGTGCTGTTTGAACAAGCAATAATTCTTCCACTTCTAATGGGGCCAGTGCTACAGCAGGACTAAGTAGCTGTTGTGGGGAAGAAGGATCCTAAGGGAGCTGTGTTCTGTGCATTGCCCCCCATATGGATGCTCCTGTGGACCTGACAACCTGTGTGGATTCAGGGGCTGGAAAATCTTGACACTTCTTCCAGGAAGATTCCTAGCTGTCACATTAGAACAATATTGAGGAAACAATTTCCCATCACCTGCTGCTTTGATGTAAGAAAGGCACACACATAGGCATTGTTTAAACAGTATGCTGTAACATGCTAATGTATAGCTTGTGACTGTACTAATAGAGTATGAACCTGTTCACATTGTACATTTTGCTATTGAGGCACTGCTTTAAACAATCATGTTTCCATGTTTCCTGTGTTGTTATATGGATGTCTTGTACCATTGGAAACTAATCATAATCCCTCTGACATTTAAGGGTAGCAAATCTAAGTATCACTTTCCACTTAGTTTCATTCCCTATGATTATGATACTGAAATTTCTATTTAAATTGATAACTCAGATCTCAAAAAGTTAAATCTCAGCCTAAATTTTGCAGATTGCTTGTTTGCAGTTATAAAGGTAATTTTTCTCAGGGCTTCTTGCTTTCTTCTTACTCAGCTGCCAATTACATGGCCCTGCCTCATTTTAGCAAACATCACTTCAGCATAATGTGGCACACCCAGTGAATTTGCACAATGTGCACTTTAAGAAACTTCTGATCTTCTACATTTGAAAACAATGATTCAAGTGTTTAAAATCATCTTAATGCTTTGCACATCAATTTGGCATTGTTGGAATGCCTTTCTGAATGTAAAACTGCAAGATGTAGGGTCTGGAGCTCCCCTACAGTGGTCCCTATAGATAGTTTGTTGATCACAATGACATCTGACAGCTTAATTAACATAGCCATTGAAGCTGGGTAAGCACTTGATTTTCCAAGACATCCCTGTCCTAAATTCTAGCTTGTGGGACCTTTGCAGGCATGTGCAGTATTTGGTCATTTGATTGTAAAATGGATAAAAGCAAAAAAGTTGTTAAATCTGCCTGTTAATCTGTGTAACATATGCAGTGAGTGCCCATTGTGTTTGCAAAGGATTCCATTTATTTTAATGTAGATGCTTGCAAAAAATAAGTGACTGTTTGTTGTTAGTGCTAGGAAATCAAATAGTATTTGAATTAATCATGCCTCTGACTCCTGAGTTGGTTTTGTTTTCCTTGCTTGTTAGAGGATAGAGAAGAGTTTGCGCTCTAAGACCCAACATCAACAAATTTTGTTCAGATTTTAGTGTAGCAGTTCAGGACTTTCTTGATAATGAGATTAACTAGAGCCCTGGTTCCAAAGCCCCACACCATTGTCTATGATTGTAAAGTTCTGCCAGCAGAACTACATTCACTGGGACTGGAAAAAGAACAGTTACTATAGCTGATGGAGCTTTTCTGACAAAACATCCAGCATGGATGCTGTCTTCTGCTAGCAGAGCTCCTGCCTTTCAGGGGAGCTGGTGTGACTGGTGCCAGAAAAAACTCCTTTTGCTGGCAGTGCAATGTCTGCAAAAGCATTGCAGATTTGCAAAATCTGCACTTCAATTTTACTGTGCCAAGCAACTATGCCTTCAGTATACATGCTATTCCATGTGAGATACCTCCAACACTAGAAACCAGGTAGCTACAGTTGGTGTAATCGATGTAATACCTGGCATTTTTGCCAGCAGTGCCATAATCAGCAGTGCTAATTAGCCCTTTGGCAGCACCATGTGACTGCACCTGTACAGTGTCTGATTCAGGACATAGCCCATGCATTGGAGTGTGGCATGTTTGAGGGCACTATTGTTGACTGGCACAATAAGTTTACAGTGTAGACATCCAGTCTCATTTGCAGATGGTGTTTTAAATCCACATAGAAGTAATTTGCAGGTGGTGTTTTTACATCCGCATAGAGGTAGGGTTACCATATTTTCAGTTTCAAAAAAGAGGACACCTGTCGGGGTGATGGTGAAAGTATGTGATTGGGGGTGGGCAGTGATATGCCTGTACCCTGCCCCACCCTTGTCTCTGCCCATGCTGGTACCCCTCACTCCTGAGCAACAGTACCACACCCCCCTGGGCCATGCTTGTGCCCCTCACTCGCAACCAGCAGCCTCCTGGAGCTGTCGTTGCCCCACACTCCCGACCCACAGTCCCCCAAAACTGGTGCCTCTCGCTCCTAAGACACATTCCCCACCCCCCAGCCATGCTAGTTCCCCTCACTTCATAGTACTGCTCCCCCCAGCCCTGCACACACTCCCCTCCACACACATGCATGTACACACAGGACAGTCCCCACGCCCTGGCCCTCCAACCCCCACTCCTCATAGACTTACCTGCATCCATCTGCTGGGGCTGCTCCTACCACCCTGCCTGGCTGTTTGCCAGCCACGTGCATGTGTGTGTGAGTAAGTAAACACATGCAGTGCCCCTTGCCTCCAATCTCCCTCCTCCAGCTCGCCCCAACCCCAAGCAGCTCCTCACTAGAGTAAGCAGGGAAGTGCTGGGGAAAACTTTCAATGCTGAGCAGACCAAAATCCCAGACATTTGTTCATATTTTAAAAAAATCACCTGTATGGAGATCAGAAGACCTAAAAAGAGGATAGGTCTGGGAAAACTAGGACTTATGGTAACATTACATAGAGATGTATATTTTTATCAACATTAAAGAGAGAATTGTTTTATTCTTTATTTAAAGTATGTATTACTAGTTATGTATCATAATGTGCAAGTCATTGCTTCATAATTGCGACTGATGTTGCAGTACTTCTTATCTTTCATTGTTTTAACTTTTAGAAATTTAAAGAAAGGCTGTGAGGGGGAAAGCATCCTATTGCAATTTATGTTCGCTCTTAGGTCTTTTCCACGTGGAAAATGTTTGTCTGTTTGTTTTTTCCCTCTGACTATCAATTACTGATCAGGAACATGAACATCCATGGTTTTATGGGGCTATGGGAGGAAGGGGGGAAATGGAGGTAGAATTGTTGGTGAGACCAGAAGCATGGTCAGATGATGGAATAGTGAGTACGCTTATTACATTTGCAGAAGACACCAAGCTGAGAGTGGCTGGAAATACCATAGAGGAGTATTTCTCAGCCTGTGGGTTGTGAACCTGTGAGAGGGGAGGCAAGAGACCTCCCAACATATCCCAAATGCTTGCCCAACGCACCCCGACACTTACTGTAGGAGCTGGGGTAGATGGCAGCCGAAAGGAAACTCCAATGCAGGCTTGGCAGTTCTGCAGCTGCCTGAGCCTGTGTATTGGCAAACGCTGGGGGCATGGCTCCCGAGAAGTGTGGGCTGCTTAAAAGGCAGCTGGAGATCCAGCTGAGCTGCTGCCGGGGAATGGGGTGCGGAATGCTGGCTGAGAGATCCTGGCTGCAGAGCCAGAAGGCTTGAACCCTGGATGCCAGGTGAAGGAGCTGGATGCTTGCTGGAGGACCCAGATGGGCAAGGCAAAGAGCAGCTCTGGGAGCTGACGGGCAAGGGAGCCCCACCGGGGAGCAGCAGCCCCGTGGGATGCCACAGGGGAACATCAGGGCTCTGACCAGGAGCTAAGACGCTGTGGCTGAGGACAGCCCCTCAGGACCACAGGCATTCCTGGGCAGCCCCACAGTGAGCAGAATATGGGGGATCACAGACCCCCGGGAGGGGGAAGTGAATGACACCAGCTGGTGGGACCAGGACAGCTTGACCAAAGGTCAGTTGGGCCCTAGGGAGGTCATGCCAGGAGATTTGGCAGAGGCTGGGCACAGGACCTGCTGTCCTGATGCCTCCTAGGATAAAAGGGACGGATGAGTCCCCTAAGGGATCAAGGGTCCTGAGAGATGGAATCTCCAGAGCCCCGTTGGCAGACGCTGGTCATTTTTCAGTTAAATTGTGTTTAGTTACAGTCCAGCCTGGATGGGGCAGGTTTAGTTGCCCAGGATGGGGAAGCTGACCTGAGGATGAGGGACGGTCCTGGAAAAAGTAACAGCCAGAAAGACCCAACCCTTGTGAGGCAGAAAGTGTGGATGACCTGCAGTTAGCAGCATCTACCCAGGCTGAGGATGTGGTAAGAGTTGGGTAAAGGGGAGGTTTGGAGCCCCATGCAGATATGCCTAAGGCTGAGATCCCTTTGGGCCACCTACCTCCCCAAAAACAAACATCAAAGATATGGCAGGTGAGAAGGAGCAGCACCCAAACCATCTAGGTGGCACCAAAATCTGATCTCACCCTGACATCGCCAGGGGGCAAGGCACAGACCAGAAGGGGACCAAAACCCTATAACACCTACCAGCAACAGACCCAAAAGTGGGCTGCAAGGCTATATCAAAGGGTCACAAACAAATGTTAAAAATGGATTCTTCTTTAAAAGTAGAAAAACATGAGTTCATTTTACAGTAATAAATTCCACATTTTCAGAGAATAAGCGATGCCCAGATGTTTAATGAATTGGGCCCTTCTTTTTTTGGTTAATTCCAACTCCACCTACTTTTTTGGCAATACACACCAGAGAATTTTAAGAGATGGCTCTGTAGCAATTTTGGTGAACGGAAAATGGAAAAAAGATGATTATATTAACTATAAATATGCACCCTAGAAAATAGCTTCCTAATACCAAGAAGAAAAAAAAAGAGAGAGAAGAGAGAGAGAGAAAAGACTCCTCCTCCCAAGAACACTCCCCTTCAAGCAGAGGAAAGGCACTTTTTAAAACTGGCTGTGTAGAATAACAACCTGCTTCAGGTAGGGAGGTGAAGCAGTCTTCAAATTCTGCTTTGACTCTGATCCAGTGTGAAGTTTTGGCTTTTAGAGGGACACAGTACAATATTACCCTTTGTCAATTCACAGACATTTGGTGCCAGATTTTCAAAAATGCTTTATCATTAAAGATACTGATAGACAGGATATATAATGTTCCTAACAGTTTCAGGCATCTAATTCTTATTATTTCAATTTCAAATCTATTTGAAACACATAACCTGTGTAGGTGTTGTAGAAAATGCCAAAAGGAATCCAGATGCATTTTAGACACATAACCATATTTGAAAATTTAGCCCAATAGTCCCATCTTTTCAAGGAAATTGAACTATTATTGACAGGAATTGTCCACAATAAACCACCTTGAACTGACTTTAAATAGGGTTTCACAGATAGTATAGTTGGAGAAAAACTATTTCCAGCACTAGTATAGAAAACTTTCCATCATAGTAAAAGCACATTTTTTTATATTTATACTAAAAATGGTATTAAGCTTTCAATCTATATCTAATGATAAATTTCTTTTTCTTCAAAAACATCAAAGTAGATACTTCATAACATTTCTAATTAGAGAATGGTGAATTTACTCTACATGCCAACTCATAGGACAGAATCACTTCCAAGTATTGCAAATGAAATATGAATATTTTTACCCTGAGTTCAGTAATTCACCTTCAGCCTGGTAGGAACAGAATTGTTATCATCTGCTGGCTATTTTATTAGTGTAGTGTGAAATGAAAGAGGCCAAATATTGTGTTGTTTCTATGCAAGGCTATATAAGTTATATAGCCTGCGTAGTAAGCTAAGCACAATGTAAATAGCTATGTACTTATCAATGCATGGTACCATCCTCAATCACAATAGGAAGACAAAGCTAATATCAGTATGCTGTGGTTGTACCCCACATCTGAAGTGATACCAAATATGGTCACCATGAGCAGTAGAGCTACTTAGATTCATATCACAAGTTTTGTAGCACAATTCAGTGCATTATTCTATGCTGGATTCACACAATATTGTGGGGCAAATTGTCTGGTCACGCTTGGGATTGTGAGGAAATGGTCCAGGTATATGGAATTCATTTCCTGGTAGTTACCCAGCTGATATGGTTATAATCTATGTGCCAAAGGTATGGATACTTGTGACTTTAAGTGCCCTACCTACACTGCCCTGGTTGATGAAGTCATATCCTGAGGTGTGCCAACTAGACAAGAGGCAGCTGAACTGCACAATGAGCAAGTGCAAGCTGGTGGTGGAATGTGCCTTTGGCCAACTAAAAGTGAGATGGCCCAGATTACTGACTTGCTTGAACTACATGCATCAGGGCAGATTATGATTTTGTGGAAGAGTACTTTGGGCTGGATTGGGTTGTTGACAATTACGGACTGGATTATATCCTATTGTCTTGCAAACAACAAACCCCAGAATAAAATACTCACCTTGTTTTTCAAAGGCAGAATTCAGGAAAAAGATCTTTTGTAGTAAGCAGCTGAGTAACAGCAGCTAGGGAGCAGAGTCTGCTCAGTGTTCTTCTCTCTGGGAGTCATGTAGATTTTACTTTCACTTTTTCCCAGTAACCAGCAGAAACTGGGCTGTTCTTACCATATTTCTCGCATGTAAAGTCCACCAAAATTCCCAGCATGAATTTTTAAAGGAAAAGTGAATGTCTTATGTAAGAATATATGGTATTTACAGACTACTGGCAAATAAACCTATTATTGTCAAAGTTCTGTGTAACAGAAGGCCACCCCAAGACTAGATCTTAATGCCGCCCTGCCTACCTGTCTAGGCTAATCTGTCCTGTGTCACCTGTCATGACTTTGTGTAATATAATAGACGTTAAGTGCGGGAAGCTGGCCATTAAATGTTCCAATGCTTAGGGCATTGTACACAGCTCTGTACCATCCCTACACTGTGTCCCGTGCCTCACAGATGGTATCACAAATTGATAACAGCTCTGGCCTGAGGCCAGGCTAAACTCTGCCCCTTGCTGGGCCTCTAGCATGCCGCTCTTACACTCCGCCCCCTCTCACAGGGACTCATTCACTCTTCCCCCTCTCTGGCCACTCCCAACCCACCCTCCTCCATGAGCAGCCCCCTTGGGGCTTAACCACTCCCATTCCAATCCATCCACATGCCCATCTTTCAGGTCACTTGAGCAACCCTACTCTATACGGTACTGGTCTTATGCCTCACACTGGGCTGAACTCAGCTGCTAGCCCCTCTCCCGGGAACTTTATGAAACTATGAATCTATAGATGCTCGGGTTGGAAGGGACCTCAACATATCGAGTTTGACCCCTGTCTAGGCAGGAAAGAGTGCTTGGGTCAGATGACCCCAGCCAGATGCCTATCCAGCCTTCTCTTAAAGACCCCCAAGGTAGGGGAGAGCACCACCTCTCTTGGAAGCCCATTCCAAATTTTGGCCACCCTTACACTTCCTCCTGGTGTCACTCATGGGGGTTGGCCCATAGGCTGCCCTGCAGGCCACCCTTGCAACCATGAATGACGCACACTCCTGGCAGCTGGGGGGTCATGGCTGCAGTGGCAGGAGTGCAGTGGCAGCAGAGGTAAGCGGGGAGCTCCCACAGATGCCACTGGTGCTGTTGTTGGTGGTGGTGGGCAGGGCTGGCAAGCACTGACTAGGGGGTGGTGACCACTCACAGACACTGCCAGTAGTGTCTGTGGTGGCTAGCGGTGATCACTGACCACCTGCAGATGTTGCTGGAGGTGTCAGCATTGGTGGAGGGGGGTTGTGAGTGGCAACTGCCCGCAGGCGCCACTGCCAGTGTCTGTGGTGCCTTTTTGTAGGGGGTACACTGCCACACTCAGGGGGTGCCATGCACCTGTGTTCAACCTTTATGCATCGCCAGTGCTTGCATCCCTATTCAGTGCACCCCCAGTGCAGCTCTTCAGGTCACCCCTGTGACCCTACTCTACACCTACACGCACACAGTCCTTCAGGCACCTCCATGTGCCCAACTCTGTGCGTGCCCTTCTATACACTTTTATCCCCTCACTGGGGCCCCTTTCTGCTATCTAACTAGGGCTAACATCTGTGCTCCCTCACTGGGACTTGAGGTCTTATACCCCATGGGCTCAGGTGTCTGCAGATGTGCCTGGCCTTACTGCTGACTTTCCATTCTAAAATTATTCACTGGATAGTGGTAGCTGGGCTTTCCTCTGTGCCTTTTGCTGGGGAGACAACTAACTGGTCTGGCATTTCTGGGTAACTGCCCACCATGGGCAGTCCCACCAGGCTATCTTTCCCCAGCAGGGTGTAGTTTTTGGTCATACCCAGGAGCAGGAGCCTCCTTCCATCCCCATAACTTCTGCTCTTACCTCTAAGGATGTTCTGGGCAGCAGCTCAGCCATGTGTTGTCCTTCCAGCTGCCAGCAGCAGACTTCCGGTTCAGCCCTGAGGGCCAGAGCTAAAATGGAGGCTGTTCAACCATCTCCGCCAATCACATGATCAGGGCTGGCCTGCACTTGCTGGTTGTCCTGCTGCCACTCCAAGCCCTTAAAGTGGCAGGCACCAAAGGTGTTCTGCCACAGTCTGTTACAGCAAAGGCTCTAAGGGATGTCTTTTGTTTTTGTATATTCAATTTCTGTGTAAGCATGGTGGTGCTAATTAAGGGTTGTATGTCGTATTTGCATCTGTGTATGGCCCACTGAATGTATTGCTTTGTGTTTAAATATAAGGCTTTTGCATATATTTAAGAAATAGGTAGACAAGGTTCTTTGGGTAAATCTGATATTTTTTATTAGACCATCTCAAATAGTTGGTCTAATAGAAGTTAATAATA
Organism: Caiman crocodilus; assembly: GCA_030014935.1. NCBI lineage: Eukaryota > Metazoa > Chordata > Crocodylia > Alligatoridae > Caiman > Caiman crocodilus. The sequence continues at coordinate 40,748,064 of JAGPOW010003685.1, forward strand.
AAAGTTTGAGTTGGTAAAAAGTAATAAAAGTTTGAGCTGGTCTAATAAGAGATATTAGGTTTACCCAAAGAACCTTGTCTGCCTATGTCCTTAGACCAACACACCTATAACCTATACCCCTTTAAGAAATAGATTCCTTTTACTTCAATATTATTGGAACTTCCTGACACTGAAAAAGGTAGGATTCATTACTGCTCTTTGCAATGGTAGAATGTGCAACTATAAGACCAGAAAAAATATTCCCGAATAAGCACAGTTCACATCATCTACATATTATCTGCTCTGTTTCTGGAACATTGGATCAGGACTAGAGTGAAGTGGATGGTTTAATGGTCTGTGGCTTGTTGACTGACTCCATCAAGACCTGTTCTGCCTATTTTACAGCAGAAGGTAATACCAAGATGATTCTATGGGGCTCAGGACCATAGGAGACTTGCCCACGTGGCTGATAACTTGGAATAGTTTCACAAGTAGGTCTTTCTCAAAATTCATGTCTTGGTTTCTCCTCTTGTGACCATGGGAGAAGTACTCTGACAGTAGCTCCTTCTTTTCCATCCTTCAGTTATCCCTATCTGTCCATTTCTAGCTCCATGGTTTTTTTTGATTGCCTGGAACACTCTCTGTACCCACATTACCAAGTCTTTCCTGATGCTCCATTGGTTTATTCTCAGGTTCAAAGTCTGGGTTGCTGGGCTACCCTTTGCTGTATCTATGGCTCTTGTACTTGTTCCTGTCAGAGTGAAAAAAAACTGAATATTCTTTAATTCATACAATGTTATGGCGAGTCAGTGTAGGCATGAGAAAAAATATAACAATATTTTATCTGAAAGGAAAGTCTTGTCTTTACATATTCTGCCATCAAGCTTCTGACTATTGAGAAATTGTTCCAGGACAAAAAATTTAATCTTCCAACTACACAAAAATTTTCTTTTTGAAAGAAAGGAAAGATTAGTCGACCAGGGCAGTTACTGGAAGTAATGGTGGCTATATTGCATTCATGTCATAGCACTGTAATGTTATAGGACTGCTTTATAGGACTGCCTTCCTACTATAGGATAACACAAAGCTAAGGCAGTTACTGAATTTAAGCTAGCAATGAGAATCAAAGACAATAAGAAGTCCTTCTTTAGGTATGTAGGGAACAGGAGGAAAACAAATGGAAATGTGGGGCCATTGCTTAACAACTCTGAACAGGTGGTTACCAACACTCAGGAGAAAACTGAATTCCTGAATGACTACTTTGCTTCCATATTTCACCAGACTAAGGGGAAAACCATGCCAGATAAGTTTCAGAATGGGCATGATGGAAATTGCCACCTTTTGGCACTGAGATGGTGCGTGATCTGCTAGAGAAGTTAGACATTTATAAGTCAGCAGGATCAAATGAACATCACCTGAGAGTGCTAAAGGAGCCGGCTGAAGTCACTGCAGGACCTCTGGTGAAAATCTTCCAAAACTTGTAGCACTCAGGTGGGGAGGTCCCTGAAGACTGGAAGAGGGCCCATCTTCAAGAAGGAGAGAAGAGAGGACCTGGGCCATAGGCCAATTAACCTAACTTCTATCCCAGGGAAAATCCTGGAAAAATTAATCAAGGAATCTACACGTGATATGCATGCAGAAAGTAGGATTCTGAACGACAGCCAGTGTGGTTTCATTGTGGGAAGGTCTTGACTTAGCAATTTCATTTCCTTCTGTGACCAGGTAACTCACCACCTGGATAAGAGAGAGAGGGTCAACGTTGTATACCGAGACTTCCAAAAGGTTTTTGATCTGGTATCCCATAGGGCTTTGCAAAGGTTCGGACAGAGCTTTGGATCCAGAGAAGCTTTGGACGCTTCGAGGTCCCAAGCAGCACATATGGGTTGAAGTGCTGGCCTCATTAGGCTTCCCAAAGTGGTCTGAAGCTCCTGAAGTGCTTCGGAGCTGCCTCGGCGATCTGGCCATGGGGTATAATGGGGAAACAATACAATATCTATAACTTTGTTGTTTTTTGTCCAATTTGTATTAAATTATTAGTGGTAGTAGACTCTGCAGAGAGCATGAAGCCTGACAAGTTTCAAGAAGATTGGTTTTGGGGCTTGGGGGGAATGGCACCCCAAATCCTTGAAAGCAAAACTCATGTCACGTCTAGGTATTACAACATAGTGGGGTCAACACTGCAGGGCTGGTAGCTCTTGCTGAGGCCACAAAGCCTGCCAAACTTCTAAGAAGATCGGTGTAGGGGTTTGGGGGGAACTGCACCTCAAGCTGCCGACAAGCAAAACTCTGGTGCCATGGGTGCTTGTGGGACTGACTGTGTCTGGCTTGGGGCGGGGAGGGGAGACACTGTTGCAGGCCTGGCTGCTAAGCAATTGTGTTATTAGTTACCAATCAATCAATCATGATTTACTCAGGGACCAGGGACTCAAGGACCAGCTCAATACACAGGACCTAGCTACTGCATAATGACTTAACGATCATCAATTAGCACCTACAAAACCAGGCTAAGGAGAGGAAAGAATCAATACAGACAATACAGGTGATTACCTGACCCAAGACAGAGACAGTCTTAGCACAGTTTTGTCCATCAGCAGCTAGGGGTGCAGGGCCCCAGACCCCCCTGCACCAATCAACTCCAGAGCTTGAAGGTGTCACAGCAGGGGCCACCATCCCTGAAGCTGTCATCCCGCTGCTCCTTAACACACGTAGTGCACCCATGGCACAAGTTTTGTTTGTCTGCAGCTTGGGGTGCAGTTCCCCCCAAACCCCAGCACTGATCTTCTTGAAACTTGGCAGACTTTGTGGCCTTAGTAAGAGCCACCAGCCCTGCAGTTTTGACCCCCACTGTGGTGTAACACACAGCCATGACATGGGTTTGGCTTTCAAAAATTTGGGGTATAGTTTCCCCCAAACCTCTCCACTGATCTTCTTGAAAATTGGCAGGTTTCATGATCTCAGCAGAGGCTACTATCCCTGCAAGTTTCATCCAAATTGGACAAAAAACAAAGTTATAGATGTTTCATTGATTCCCCCATTATATCCTATGGCCGGATCTCCAAGGTGACTCTGAAGCTTCATAGCCGGTTCAGCCAGATCGAGATGGAAACCTAGTCCATGGCCATCTGAAGTAGCTGGATCCAAAGCTGGATTGGATTGCTGCCGACTCGCACAGGCCTAGTATTCCATGATGTTCTATGGGAAAATTGGAGGATTGTGGGTTTAACTGCTCTACATTTCAGTGGGTAGGAGGCTGGCTGTGAGGTAGGACCCAGAGAGTTCAAATGAACAGATCTGTGTTGTCCTGGTGAGAAGTGGCCGGTGGTGTCCCTCAGGGGTTTGTGCTTGGTCCAGTGCTTTTCAACATCTTTATCAATGATTTGGATGTGGGGGTGAAGAGCTCCCTGGCCAAGTTCACAGACAACACCAAGTTATGGGGGAGTGTGGTCACGCCTGAGGGTAGGCTGCAGATACAGATGGACCCAGACAGGCTGGCAAGGTGGGCAGATCAGAACCAGATGAAGTTCAACATTGAGAAGTGTAAAGTGCTCCATGTAGGCATGACAAACCCCCAACATACTTACAGACTTGGTGGCACCAATTTAACTAGCACCATGACTGAAAGGGACCTAGGGGTCATAACAGACCATAGCATAGTATGAACATGACCTGTTAGCACAATACAAACAAACAATTCTCTGGCATGCATCAACCAATGTATCTCAGGTAAAACCAAGGAAGTGATTCTTCTGCTTTACTTAGCATTGGTGAGATTGCAGCTGGAGTATTGCATCCAGTTCTGGGCACTGCACTTTGATAAGGATGTGGAAAAACTTGAGAGAGGCCAGAGAAGAGCCACCTGTATGGTGAGAGATTTGCACAGCAAGCCATACGAGGAAAGGCTGAGGGACCTGGCATTCATCAGCCTGAAAAGGAGAAGGCTGAGAGGGGACTTGGTAACAGCTTACTGCTAAATTTGGGGAGTACATCAAAGGCTCGATGAACAACTGTTTACCAGGGCACCCTTGGGGAAAACTAGGAGTAATGGCCACAAACTCCTGGAAGACCATTTCAAGCTTAACTCTAGGAAAAACTTCTTCATGGTCATGGTGTCCAGACTGTCGAATAAACTCCCTCTAGAGGTGCTGCAATCATCTACTCTGGAGATCTTCAAGAAGAGACTGGACAGCCACTTTGCTGTGGTCACTTGACCCCAGTTGTATTTCCTGCAAGTGCAGGTGGACTGGACCCGGTGATCTTGTGAGGTCCCTTCCAACCCCTTACAATCTATGAAACCTATGAAACCTTTGGATACCAGAATGGAGGAGACACAAGTTATTCCAGGCATCAGGGATTAAGACCTTCCATTTATGCCACAAAAATCTTTGTGCTTCTTATGACAGATGAACTGAAAAATGAACTGGTTAGGATTGTACATTACAAGGACAGCAGAAGGAGTTACCAGGGCGGCAGAAGGCCATGCTCATGTATACACGGCCCTAGTGATCAAAAGTCAGAACTCTAGAAGATAGCCAGAGAGTGCACAGAGATGCCTACTGGGTGCATGGGACAGGATTGCCCATGACTTCTGTTTTCACTGCATTCGTCTCATAGCTTGCCCTTTGGATCCCTAAGCTGGTGGTGATCTAGCCAAGTGGTAGTGATGGCATCATGAAGACATGTCAATGTGTACTATGCTAACTGTGAAGACCAAGGTTAAGCATAAGGTGAGTCTGGAGTGAAGACAAAGCTGTGGGCACAGCTACTCATTTCCCTATGGGTCAGGTCCTCAGAACAGGGAGCAACAACTTTTAGGTAATTCAGGCTGCAGCTTGCAACCTGGCTGGCACCACAGGCCACCATTCCAGTCCAGTCACTCCATTAACAGTAAGCAGAGACTGCAGACAGGAAAAAGCAGCTGGAAATAAAGGGATTTTTTACTGTGACTGTTCACAATGGAAAGTTCTGTGGGTAAACACAATTGTCTGCTAGCATACCCCCCTCCACGAAAATGATTCTTCAGAGGAAACTTGTGCATAGCCTTTGAGAGAGCATTTTGTAAGAATAATTCTTCTGCCACAATCTCTAGTTGCACTTTCTATTCTCTTTGTATTAGATGTCACCAAGTGACTGCTTAGAGACTCTATCTCTGTCTATGTGACAAGGTTGCTCAAAAGAGTTTTCTGTCATATGACATGTAAAAGATGATTGAAAGTTAAAGCTGTTTAACAGGAATGTAGAAATACAAGAGGCTCATCTGTGCTATCCAGCAAAGTGCTTGCTGCTGATAGTAAATTCAATAAAATCAAAGATGAGCCAGATGAATCCAAATTGTTCAGACAGGTTGACTTTTCTCTTTAACAGAGAAAAAAGTTTTTACCTTTACAGAGTAACGGTTACCAACCATTTAATTTGTTTTGGGTGAATGACACAACAGTTTTTGTGTATGGGAAACAACTGCTTCCCTTCTGTTCTTTTTTGGGCAATTCAAAGAAAAAAACCCACCAAAACCTTATATAAATAGTAAGAAAACAATTAAAAAGACTAGTTAGTCTCAACTTTTTCTAATGTTTTTTCCTCAAATATTTATTTTGTATCTACCACAGTAAATGCCACCACCTGTGCTCTAGTATATTTTGAAACAGTTTAGTTAAAAAAAGTCTTATTTCTTCTCTTTCTGCAAATCTGAGCTCTACCCACATGATAGTTAATTTAGCACCAATCCATAGCAATCAAAATAGTGTCCCATTTTATAATTTGCAGTTCAGTTTTATGACACTTGAACATCCTAATTTATTTAATATTAGCAATGTATAAAGTGGAGGTAAGTTTATTATTTTTACTAATGCTAACAGACAAAACATTATATTTGGAATCTTCTATACAACTGTACCATGAAAAGCCTTAATGAACATACTAAAATAATAAAGAGAACTTTCTGCAGCTTATTGAAGAGCAACTTGTAACTCAGGGCTATGCTGCAGATAATGCAGGAACCTCCAGTTTTCTAAAAATCAGATATCCTTTTTGACCTAATAAGAGCATGGAGTATTTGTACTTGTATTTGTATTTTGATCTTTATTTTGTTAGATTATTTTTTGGCTTCATGTTTTGCCATATGTTTAATACGTATCTACTTTAGGGCTAGTATGGTTTATAATAGACTTCTTAATCCATAACTCCTTCATGTCTTAACTTTCTTAAAACTCAAAAGCCATCTAATTGTTTGTATTTGTATAACAATTCTATATTTATATCAATAATTTAGGAAGTGTGGCCTGATAGATAGACAAATAGATTGGGACTCAAGACTGCTGGATCCTATTCTCAGGTCTGCCACAGATGAACAGTTTAAGTTAATTCATGATTAACTTAAACTGGATGATTTTGGACAAGTCGCTTTGTTTGTGTACCTCAAGTTCCCTGTCTGTAATTAGGGATAAGAGATTGAAGCCTCTAATCCTGGAAACTAGTTGGCAAATGGACACTTTTATTCAGGCACAGATTCTCTTTAAAAGGACTTAATGCCAGAGGTAGGTTCATGCTTATGTATCATTTTGATCATGAGTGACTGGTGCCTCCTGAATCTGGGGGGGAGGGGTACCCGCAGAAGCCACTGAGGGCAGTGGCCCTTTCAGGGGGGGCACCCGCCCTACCAACAACATCAGTGTTGGCCATCGGTGGGACACGTGGACCCTTGTGCTTCCCCTGCCAGTCACCTATGATTTTGGTGGACTTAAGGTTCGGGAAATATATGTATATAAGGAAAGTGTGGTAGGTGTTCACACTTAAATGTAGTTGGAACTCTGCACTGTTGTGGTGATGCAGGGGTACAACTTAGCTGTATGTGAGAGGTGCCTATCACGAATTAACTTAAAAAATGAAGAACAGCAAAGTTTACTTGGACAAAGTGTAGCATAAGGCTCTCTAGGTTAGAGTGCAGTTCCCTAACAGTTACAGAACTATGCTTTCCACACCACATAGCCAGTAAAAAAACATGCTGTTAACGCAGAGGTCCCTAACTGTGACCATGATCTGTATACTAGCACAGTGTAATCAATTTAATTTGTGTATGTATTAATAGTTCTTTCCCTCTGCAGTGCAATTATCTTGGTGTTAGATAGAAACTTCCTACTTGTCTTTGTCACCTGTCAGCCTGACAGCTGTAGGATATAGTGCTGTAATGATAAATGCCAATGGATTTCTCCACCACACATTCAGTCTTCGTATGGCTCATAGCGTGGGGAGTTGATCCTAGCTGGTTTCTTCATTTAGAACAGGCTGTGTCCCTGACATTACCAAGCAGGGTTTCTAGCTGGTCCTCAACAACTGGTAGGAGGAGCTCCAAAAACATGAGTCCAATTCCCAGTTCCTTCACATAGGAACCTGGCAGCGGGGAGGGGAGTTCAGAAATGGTATGTTTAAGTCACACTTGCTCCCTGCATACCCAGAGGCAGGGCAAAGTAAAAAATACAGGCAAGTATCAAGTTTTATGCTGCCCCTGGTGTGTCATTTTTCAGGGATAGGCACTGTTTTTATTCCCACAGTGATGGAACTAGGCTTGGAGTTGCACAAGTTACAGCAACATAAGAAAGAAAGGACATGGAAACTCCCCAGCACTTCAGAAATGAGACAGATACAGAGCAAAGGGTGAAAGTTTCTTAGAAGACAGAGAAGGAAAAGGTATGCAACATGTATTGTCTCTTCCTCCTTTGTGTCATGAGTGCCACGTTGTACCATGCTGCAAGAGTGCCCCGCCCTTTTAATTTACATACCTGGCCCTTTGGCCATGCCAGAGAAATGTGATCATGAATGCATATGATCTGCTACATGCTTCTCACCGGAAAGGTGAGCTGCAAAGGTCAAAAACTTGTGTCTGTTTTCAAACTTCCTTGTACAAAGGTGGCCCAGAAAGTGCTGTGCTTGTTTTAAATAATCTGCTCCCTTTTTATATTAGAAAGAGAGGGAAAGGTTGCCTGTTAACCACTGTTTTTTCTCTCTCTTTTTTTTGTTTCATATCTATTTAATTCAAGACAACCATTAGCATTTGAAGAGGAAAAAGTATAAATTGAAGAAGACTTTTCCCCTACAAAAACTGAGACTACACAACACAGCTTTCTATCCAGCCAGGGAAGATGAAGCTTGCCATTCCAGATGCTTCCAAGATTAAGAACAAACATGAGAAAAAGTAAAAACAAACTTTCCCATGCCTTCTTTTGGCATTATATTTTTATGCCCTTTAACAATAAAGCTATATATATCCTTTGCATGTTTCAGTTCAAGAGCCATGAGGAAGGATCTACAAGTGGGGTAGGGAAGGGGGGATTCTTCACTGGCTGGCTGAAACCATCATAGTTAAAATTCTTAAACCAAAATGTTATTGGATTCTGAGCCCATTGTGCAGGGACAGCTAAAGCACTGTGGTGTTCAACAATAGGAAATTATCTGTTCCCTACTTGGGTACCACAGGAAGTGAGTGTGACAGAGTTAAAAACCTGAAAAGAATGGTTTTCTTGATATTCTTTCAGCCATTAAAGACTTGGGCAGGCATATAAATATCTCTATGCATGTATTATTGAGAACTGAGTACACTGATAGACCTCAATAAATAATCTCCATTTACTGCCCCTTACTTTTCTACCACAGAATAGACATGTTCTCAAACAATGCTGTAGCATAGCAACTTCTCATTCAAACTGCACAGAAAATTACAGGGAAAGTGGCTTGAAAATTGTACCATAATGGATTTCTTTTCATAGTAAACTGTAGTGTTCTCCTTTTTAAACTGTGCTTCAGTGAAATTTCCTTTGGACTTGCTGTTCACTGTATATCATCTAGTTAGTTCCTTTTAAAATTAGATCACTGAAATTCCACATCCAGCATAGAACAGTATACATTCTTCACATATTTTCATTGAAAACCTGCCACTATTCTATAAGGCAGATGGGGATGATCTCACAATAATTATGAAGTAATCTTTCTTTTAAACCTTTCATGAATTAAATAATGTGGCTGTGAAAAAAATACATGTCATGGTAGTAATTTCACTTTGTATTCTTCATATGTGAAATTGAAGATTTGCTATAGCACCTGAGCTAGCTTCACTGAAGAGAAGAATGGTCATTATAAAATTTGAGCAGTAGCATCACCTGGAATTGGGTATCTGGTTTCACCCTTTAGTACAAAATAATCAAAGGATAAAAAAAGGACAAGAAAAATAATTTTAAAAGTAGGAGTACAATTTAAAATGACCTAACTTACCAGGTACTTGGAACTACTACCAGAATGCCCATGAGTTATTAGGTGGTATGACCTGTATAGTGTGGGGGAATGAAGGATGGGAGAAGAAAAGAGATTCTCTCAGAAGGAACACGCTGTGAATGTTAAATTATTTAGACATTTCTAATGTGCCCACAAGAACTAAATACAATTCACAGAAGAGTCAGCTACTGTCCACTAGAAAACAATTTCTTTAGCTTGTCTCTCAAATAGGTTATATTTGTGTGGGTTCATTTGGAAGGTTAGTCAGACAGGCATTGCTTGTGTTGTGCTATAAAAGAAGTGAATCGCAGACTTTTACATTTGGCAATAGGAATTTGACCTCAGCTTTTCTTTGACAAAAGTATTCTTGCTTTGTCCACTCTGAGCTTTTTCTCCAGCATCCACCCAGGTTAATGTACCCCCTGGTTTACCATTAGAGTATTTGCATATCAGATAAATGTGTTGATTTAGTTTGCCTTGATTTTGATCTATAATTTAGTATTAGATTGACATTAGCTACTTCTGTTGTCAAACAAGTGTCTACACATACCACCTCCCCAAAACAGCTAAGTTGGCTTGATTGTGTGTCTTTTGTTATTTCAGTGCAAACTTGCATTTAGGTAAGCTTTTAGTTAACCCAGAGTTGCACTGGTTTGACTAATTAAATTTTTGATGGCTTCCAGTAAGGATTACAATGGACATACTATAGCTTCTTTAGAAGATCAACCTAAAATTAGAATCTGAAAATTCAGTTGTTTGACATCTTACCCTTTGAGGAGTTATTATAGAACAAATCTTCTCTTAAAAAATAAGATGGGCTATTTTTCCCCCCTAAAATGTCCTTGGTAGATATACAGCGTCAGCTAAGTAATTATAACAATACAAAAACTGAAATGGAAACAGTTTTAAGCTCCATTCTTGCAGTTTGTTACAAGGGCAGAGTACAGGCAACAAACTGTGGGCCTTAAAAAGCAGCAGGATAGTGACAATGAATCACAACAGAAATGCTTTGTATAGAATCTTTCAAAATCTCTGAATATTTTGCCTGTTTCTTCTCTTTCTGCAGAATCTGAGCTCTACCCACGATAGATAATTTAGCACTAATCCACAGCAATCAAAATAGTGTCCCATTTTATAATTTTCAATTCAGTTTTATGACACTTGAACATCTTAATTTATTCCCTTGGGCCCTAACAACTGAGAGGCTTTCCTTGCTTTGTGCTGTTTTTCACTTCCCACTGTAAACAAGAATCTGCCACTTACAATAAAAGCCAGAATAAGGCATTACTTGATTTATTTTGTGATAGCATGTATGTCATTGTTTTATAAAGCTATTAGTAAACCAATATTAAATATATTCTCAACATACATAAAATATATTAAAGAAAGATGAAAAAAGGGAAAATGTCAACCCCTCCTTGTCTACTGTTTATAACAGAGATCTATTGTATAACTTGTCTGACTTCCTAGCATTGACTTCACAATTAAAAGATAAATAGCTTTAAACGTTCTCTGTACCTATATTGTTATGTAGATGAAAGAAAGCCTTTAAAAGTAATCTATGGAATCTCAGAATCTTAAAGAGGGGCAGTCATCCAGACCCCATCTTGGAGCAAAATCAATTAACAGTACCACAAAAATGTCTGGCTGCTGCAGCTAAACCCCAGAATGCAGCAGAACTATAGCAAACTGCAAGAAGTTAGTAGAGTCATGCCAGTGGAATTGAATGGTGAATCTAGGAATCAGAGTTTGATGAATAAGTCACTCCATTATGTAGACGTATAAGCAATTTACTGACAGTAAACAGCAAGTAAAAGTACTACAAGCAATAAGTTTCCCTTGAGGATTTAAGGGATATTGGCTCTAATACATCTTTATTTGGCTTCCTACTGGGCCATCATACCTTTTTGCTAACCACCTGCTGACAGATTCACCTGAGCTTTTACAGAATATTTTTTCCAGCAGTGGTGATGGCAGAGAAAACTTTCTCTAGATTTTCTGTGATGTAGGTTCCGCCCTTATACTCTGCGTTGCTTGAAGGTATGGTAACTCAGAATGGAGGATAACAGAAATCTGGCCAGTTCTGTGCTTTAATTGGCCTTTTACTTATTTGTTGGTTTTACAACTTGAAACAAATGTGGTATTCATGGAAATAAAATAGAATCTCTGTGCTTGAGTCTCAGCTGCCTTGCATGTTGTGCAGTCATTTATGCCTTTTGAAAATGGCAGTAAAATGCTTCCAGAGCAGAATGACAGAATTTTACTTCATTTTTGTGACGGCGCCGGGCCGTCCCTAGGGACCCGAGAGGGACCCCAGGGGGCGAAGGAAGAGGCAGCAGACTCACCGGGGACGGGAGAACTGGACGGT
>JAGPOW010003685.1:40783837-40795477 GCA_030014935.1 Caiman crocodilus
AAAAAAAAAAAAAAAAATCTTCAAGCTTTCAGACTAACATGCCCTTCATCAGGCTCAGGGAAAGTTAAGCTCTCATGAACCCAGAGGAAGATTTCCAGCTTCTGCTTCCTCTGTGCAAAAATGAAGCTTGTTTCCTATGTATGGGGACTTTTTACCATCTTTAACTTACCTTTTATTTGATCAACTGAGAAACTGGGGGAAAAAAGCAATTTTCTGCAAGCTTTTGGGCTCTCATTCCCTGAGCTCTGAACCAAGTGTTCTAGATTTGTTTTAAAATTGTAACACAGTTACACATACTGAACATCAAAATGTTCAATCTGGAAAAAAATACTACAGTTCAGATTTTATCCAAAATGAATTATTTGTCCAAATGTTTTTATGGACCCACCAGATCAGTGATTCTCCATACCAATTATTTTTCCTCCAGTGGACTGTGCTGTAGTCTTGAGTAAACCACAACAGTATCCTTCCTTCCCAGCTATGCCGGTCAAAGTCTTCATTGGAGAGCAGGTTCAATATATTCACTCCTATTTCCTCTTCAGGGAGCAGGTTAGGAAGCTGATTTTCCTAATCTGGTACAAGTGTATTCAATAAGCCTGTTCACTGCTCTGGCACTTCCTGGAGCCTGTGTTCTTTCTTCACTGTGGTGCTGGGAAATACTAGAGCTCTCCATTCCTATGATAACTGATTCTCTGGAGAATGGAAGATGCTTCTTTGCAGGGTTCTTCACAGAGTATCTAATACAATATTGAATTGTATATATGGCTATATTGTTTTCTTCTTAAATCTTGAAATAAGGCAAAATAGGGTAAATTTTAAGTTTTCTGAAGTTCAAAGTGGATTGTGGTAGCACAGAAAAATGCACACATCCTATCTGTTTATTGGACTGGCTAGGCCTCTATTTCCATCAACCCCCTTTCCCCACCCAACACTTCTGATGATTAATCCTTGAAGTGTTTTCTGCCAAACACTACAGGAAAGAAAAGTCAAATAAATCCTGTATGAAGGAAGGCCCAAGAGGTAAGAGAGCCACTTTCTCACACTTCTGGAAAGAACCCCCAAATCTAGTCTCCATTGTTTCTGTTTTAACAGGGCAATAGTCCCAGAAAGCAGTACAAAACTTTGTGGTCTTTTTTTTTTCTTTCTATACAAATCCCATGGAGAGTTACTGCTCAGTTCGCAGTGGCTCTGACTTTAAAATCCAGTATAAATTGGATTTTAAAAAAGGGATATCCCAAAACTCAAAGTTTGAAAGACATGAATGCTTTAAGTCCAAATTCAGATGCAAGTTAAATAGCTGTTGCATCACACAAGTCATTTAAAGTTGTGGGCATGCATAGTAAGGTTGAATTTTAGCCCTCAAGCTATAGTTACAAGCACAAGAAGAGGGATGTCATCCAAACTCTCCATCCATGTAACATTAGCGTGTTGTTTAATGGAACTCTCCACACTTCTGTAACTGGTGCCAGCCAGAAAGTTTACTTTCCTTGTGAAAACAAAATGCCTATCTAGAGCAAAAAGCTGAAAGCTCCCTTAACCAGTGTGACACAAGTTGATTTACTCCCTTTTTGGTTCAACCTCCAAAGGACTTGCCTCTTCCTAGATTTTTTTTGTAGCTTCCGTCCTTTAGTGAAAAGGAAGAGAATAGCACAGTAAGTGTTTTATTCCGAGTATTTCAACTTGCTTACTGAAATGTTCTCAATGCTGATTTCATGTGGGTCATAACCATCAGTAAACCTTTACTGTTGCATCAGTCTTTTCCAACCCGCCCCTGCCATGAAAAATAGGGTCAGGCCCTTGGTTTGCTTTGTTTTGATCCATGAAGAAGGCTTGCAGGTTTTTGTTAAGGATATCTTCTACTTGCTATTATGTATCTGAATATACCAGTTCCTGATTCTTCTTGATTTGGTCAACTCCACCACTGAACAATTTGTACCATGTATTTCTGGTGTGTCCTCAACAGCACTTGTCCAAATGTGCCTGATCTATATGCTTGGAGCGATTGCAATGACTACTAATTTTGCTTATAATAAATACCTTGTCATTAATGATTTTTTTTAGATGTTTTATGACCAAAATACTTAAAGAACCAAGAGGTACTTGCTGTGTTTGAGAGACTAGATTATGTGTGTGCGTTCATAGCACTTTCTAGTACGTTATTCCATTAACATCAGCAAAGGCAGGTTTTCCTTCAAATACAAATGTGGTGCATGATTAGCTTTACCATATCAGCTATGAACTCTGGTGTAAGGGAGAGTCTTGGGTTCAAAGCTTAGGTTTTAAATCTTTGTTGCCTCACATCAATTCTTTCTCCTAGTCTTTGAATGGTTGTTAGGGGCCATAGTAGTAGACAAGTCCTAGTTGGTTATAAATGTTTCTGAAACCTATTTTTACTTCTTAAGCGGTGGTGGTGGTGGTTGTGCATATGGTGTTGTGTGTGTGTGGGGTGTGGTTTGTTTGACTGTTTTTTACAAATGTATTTGTAAAAACAGACATACTGATACCCTTACACCCAGAAGGTAGCCTATAAAGTCAAGTTATCATTGAATAGGTCTTGGAAAAAGCATCCTTACAATCTTGTTATAGCAACCCAAACTGGTAGGTGTTTTAATACCCTTAAATGTTTCTATTTGGCAGCACACTTCTCTGATCTCTGCTAAAACATGATCAGGAACAAATCCCTTCTCTCGGAGTATTTGCTGAGATGTTTGCTCTCCAGATACTTCAGACTAGTCATTCTAAAACTGCTCCAAAGAATGTGCCTGAAAGCTTGGATGGAAAAAATGTTCTTTTTTTTTTTTTTTGTGACTGGTCATGCTAAAACTAGCTGAAAAGACAGGCCTCGGGGTTGGGTGAAAATGTTCTCTTCTTGTAAAAGAGAAACTTACATTTTTTGGAAAAAATGGGAAAGAAGCTGATATAGAACACTGACAGCAGTGTAAGCAGAGTGTCCATCTGCAGGAATTCCAGACAAAAGGATGAAGGAAGATTTTTCTAAAACTGTGATCCTAAATATCAAATGTCTTGTCAAACAATAACTGAAGAATTCAAGTCAGAAATATTATACATTGACTCTTTTGAAGAAAGAGGTTAATCCCCCCTCTTTTTTTTTTTAAAGAGATGGGAAAGTTAAATCTTTCCGTCTGCTAGATGTTCTAAGGGAAGGGGAAAACTACTTTAAAGTTCAGTGCATTTGGTCATCTAGAACTGTTCACTTTTTGAAGAGGGCTGGTAGTAAGATGAGCAGTTGAATTTTTAGGAATATTTTCCTAAATAAAGTACTGAGAATGGGTTACAACAGGGGTTAGCAACCCCTGGCATGTGTGCCGGCACGCAAGGCCACTTTGCTCGGCACATCACCACCAGCTTGGGTTCTAGGCAGCTGCTGCCAGCCACAAAGTGTGGATGGGCAGCTGCAAGCCTTGCTGCAAGCAAACTGGGCTCTGTGGTTTGGCAACAGCTACTCGGGGTCTGCTCTAGGCTCCAGCATTAGCTCCATACTGGTAGGCACACGTGCCTCGGAGCGGACAGTGTGGGAGCAGCCTGAGGCAGTGCAAGCCCAGCCTCTCCTGCACTGTTGGCAAAGAGCTGATGACTGGGCTCTGGAGGCTGGCGCAGCTCTTTGTAGCCAGCCCAGGCTCTGGGCAGTTGCAGCGGGCAGGTGGCAAAGAGCTGCGCCAGGCTTCACAGCCCTGGCATCAGCTCCACGCTGGTAGCAACTGCATGTGTACCTCAGAGCGGACAACAGGAGGGCCGTGCTGCTTCAGGCCCTATCTCCACTGCCTGCTCCAAGGTGTGCGTACACTCGCCAGTATGGAGCTGATGCCAGTGCCTGGAGCAGCTGTTGGCAGCCTCCCAGTTGCGGCCAGCCCAGGCTCTGTTAGCTGCTGCCAACCATGAAGCCCAGGCTGCTTGCAGCAAGGCTGACAACTGGGCTCACCTGACTTCCACCTTCTCCCAGCGCCACCCCCAGTGAGGTTGGTGCTACCCCCTTGCCAGAAGCACTGCACCTTTTGCGGGCTTTGGTGGGTGATTGGGCTGATGGGCAGGCTCTGGGCCAGGGCCTTGGCCAATTGTGCGGCAGCATGGGGTGTGGCTCCCCAGAGAAGCACAGGAGCTCTGATGGGACCAGGGCATTATTGGGTCAGACTTTGTCCAGTGGCCCAGGAGCCTGGCTCTGTGCGCCTGCGCATCTGGCTTCGTGTGTGTGTGTGTGTGTGTGTGTGTGTGTTCTGGTTCTCTGTATTTGTGCACGTGTCTCTATCTCATTGCCTCTTGTTGAACTTGTTGCAATATTTATGATTTAATAAATATACTAATATGCAGTGTGTCCTGCCATGTTCCTACCTTTTTTCTACTCCCACACCTTCCAAGGTAGACATTGTGGGTTTTTGGCACTCCAGCCAAAAAACGTTGCCTACCCCTGTGTTACAAGATACTATAAAGCACTAGCCTTCAATTATTTACTAACTGTATAAATATAGCCATGATTTGTTATTGTGTAAATATCAATAATATAAATGCAAAAACTGATAGTGTAAACACAACTATTTTTTTTTTTTTTTCAATTGCCCTGACCTCTAACCTGCTCGGAGCACACTTTTTTTTTTTTTTTTCCCCTCAATGCCAACAGCTGCAGGTGTCTTATGTACTCCAGTGCTCTTACAAGTCCTAACCAACAGCAGTGAACCAGAAGCAAAGATAAGAGTAGTAAAAATTCTAACACAAATATGCTAGCAAATAGAAGGTTGATTGTTTGTTCAGCTGATTTGCCAGTATTCAGAGGTGTTAACATAATAGAAATTACCTGAGAACTAGCAGTTTCAAAAATTTGTGAAGGTGTTGCTTTCAAGAAACTGTTCGAAGGGCTTGATTTGACATATACACATTCTGGACATGTAAAATTAATTAATATTTAAAATGATTAAAGTTTTTCATTTGGAGTTCCTCATAATTGGATCTAGCATGGTAGGTCTGGATCAGGTTTTCTGAATTTAGGCTAAAAAAAAAAAGAGAATACACTTATTATCACTTCAAAATGAAAAGGAGATATAGTTGCATATTTCCACTTTTTTTTTTTTAAGGACAGGTTTGTTCTTTAATGTGGCACATAAAAATTCAGCTGTGCCCCCTCTGTAACAGTAAATGATTTGCAACTCTTTAGGTCAGATACATGTAAAGTATTGTTCAAATAGAAGGTAAAAGTTTAGCTGTGTGAAACATTGCTCTTCTCCAGCAGACAAACTAAAATGTCTTTTGTGGCTCCAGCTCCCCACACCTTTCTTCTGAAAATGAAAAGTTATTTGTTATAATTAACTACACAGCTTGTTACATTGAGGAGGAGGAGAGCAGGCTTGGCACTGATGTTTTCTCAATATGTAGGCTCAGCAGGACAACGCCTTGTAGTCCATTTGGCAGAAAACCAACATACCATTAGTGATCAAACACCTGAGAACTTGGCTATGGCAGAGCATGTGTTTAAAGATGGGCCACATGGTTTTGATCTAGCTGAAAGATGGCATTTTTTTTCTATATTCAGTACAGTGGCCAAAGTTAATTTTAATTGGTTGTTATACCCAATCCTTATTCTCTCTTTAATATTGGGATACTGAAGGGCTTCTTATTCTGCACTATGTTTCAGTTTCTAGATCAGTGATTCTCAACTCCTTTTTAAGATCATGGCACTCCTCATTAGACTCATTGCTCTCTTTGGAAAATGCCAGTTCTTAGTTTATACTTCTTTTTTGGCTGCAAGAAAAATAGAGAAATTCTTTTTGTTGCAAGAAACTCAAAGATCACAGCACATCAGAATGTTTTTAATTTCAAATAGGAATTCATGATATCTCTGGGTTCATTTTGTAAATCCTCCTTGTACATGCCTGGCAATGCTAACATTGTGTGACACCTTGGTAAGGGTCTCTGCTGTGGCACGTGTTCTAAAAAGTCCAATAACATTATCTTTTTGAAGGTGGAATCCATTTAGTCTGACTGGGAAAGAAGGGAAATAACCAATTTCCCACTTGTTTCTCTTATTTCTGTAGGACAAATTAAAGTACATAGAGTAAAATGTTGTTTAAGTGCCCATCCAAGGGACATACTACAAAGCACTCCTAAAGAGTTTGAGTGTAGTTCTACTCTACCTTTTTATAAGTAATCCTTCTTGTTCAGTCCTGTGAGTGATCACTCAAAACAAGTCTTATGCAGCTGTGGTTTGGAACGCTCATTACTGAGTTACTTTTGGAGAGGAGACTGTTCAGAGAAGCTTTTCCTGTAGCAACTACTATGGATAATAATGATGAATAAAACTCGGCAAAACATGAACTTCATTAGGGATTTCCACCCTTGCTGCCCGCCCTGTGTGACACAGACATCTCAGCCACTTTTCAGATATGATATAACAGTATTTGAATGATGCCCCCTACCTCACCAAGAGTTATGCAGAGCTTCTTAATGTATTATGGGATGCAGCTCTGATTGATTGTTCTTGGGCGGGGGGGGGGACTCTTTATTACTTTGATACACATCTCAGAGTTGTTTGCATTTGTTTTCAAGTTCTTATTAATTACCAGCACATTTTATGGGCTATAATCAAGGAGACTTACTGTAGCAAGTCCTCTCAGTCTTGGAAGTCCATGACAGTGTAGCGTTTGTCAACAGTTTTCTGCCATGAAAGTGATTGTGATGCAACCAAACACTGGATTATAAAATTGCATAAATCTTAGTTTCATCCCAGCACAGTTTATCAAGTGGAACAGGTATCTCCCTCTGAGATTCTTATTTGACCAAACATGCATGAAGGTTTCCAGCCTATGGACTATGGGACACATTTCTGGGTGACTTAATACTTGCCTGTACTTTCTTCTGGTTTGGGACTTATGAGTCTTTATAGCTAAAAACTTGCTTACACACCTGTTATGTGAGCACAGTTGCTCAGGCTTGCTATGCTGGAATAACTGTCCTGGCCTAACTCTTGCTGAAATAGCTCTTCTTACAAAATCAAAGCATCTGCCCCGACTGCTAACCACAATGGTGGTTTTGCTTTAAATCTTCCTCCTGCGTTTTTCCAAAGCCACCTTCTGGCACTTCAGAGGAGTCTTAAAACGTCTTCTGCCCCTACTCTTCAAAGTGTAATCGCTCTTTTCTAAGAAAAAGTACCATATTATTTTTTGGAGATTTACTGATTTAAAAAAAAACAAACCCCTTTTAATGTAGGAAAAGAAAGTGAGTGCTGGATCCCTAGTGGCAGCGAACTGCAGACCGAAATAAACCCGTGGTGCCAGTCGGCCGGGGGTGCCGGAGCGCGGGGCTGCCGCGGGGGGGAGGAGGTGGCTGGGAGCCGCAGACGCGCTCCGTGACAGGCCAAGGACAGGGCGGGCTGGGCTGTACTCTGGAGGCGCTGCCAGCCCGTACACCCGCTGCCTCCCCCGCTCCTGCTCACGGGGCCGCCCCCGCCGGCCGCAGCAGAGGGCTGGAGCCTCCTCCCCAGCAGGGCGCGGCGGCCGCACCTGCCGGGGGCGGGCGGGGCGGGGAGGGCTGGCGCAGTCACTCCGCTCGCGGCCTCGGGAGAACAAGGGCCCTGCGCGGAGGAGCAGCAGGTTCCGCGCCTGCCGGCGGGAGTAGATGGCGGCGCCGCTCGGCCTGTACCTACGCCTGGGGCAGTGGCTGCTGCTGCTGCCCGGCCTGGCCCGCGCCTTCAACCTGGACGCGGAGCAGGCGGTCGTGCGGCGCGGCGGCAAGGGCAGCCTCTTCGGCTTCTCCCTGGCCATGCACTGGCAGCTGCAGCCACAGGACAAGAGGCTGTGAGTGACCCGGCCCTGGGCTAAACTTCCCCGCTCTCTTCCCCTCCCCTTCCCTCCGCTCCGCTCCGCTCCCCGGGCAGGTCCCGGGCGGGCAGCACCGACTCGGCCGGGCCGGGCCGGGCCGGGCCGGGCCGGGGCCACCTGTTGGCGGAGCGCTGACAGGCGATCGCCATTTGCCGTCCTGGGCGCTGGTGCAGGGAGCAGGGCGGGGGCGGTGCCAGGTCCCGCGGCCGCGGCGCGCGGAGGGAGGCGGCTGCTTGAGGTGCCTGCAGGCTGCTGCCATGTGCGCCGCTCCCGGGGAGCCGCGGGCTCGCTGCCGGGGCCTGGGAAGCTGCGCCCCTCGCACGTGCTCCAGCTGTGAAGCTGGCTAGAAAAGAGGCTGCTGCTTCTTCCCCGCGCAGGAGGATAGCTAGTCCCCCGGGGCTCCGTCTGCTCCACCACTTGATCAGGGGCCCGGGAGGGATATCACAGTATTTTACCAACTCCTTTTCAAGGCTGAGCTGGTCTCGCACTCCTCATGGGAAGACGGCACGGGGGCGGGTGTTGCCAGTGTAATGGTGCAAGGACAGGCGGCGCTCATGGAACAGCCAAAGGCAAAATGAACGGGAGGAGGCTCGGGCTTCCCTGGGGAGCTGCTTGGTGTTTACTACCTTCTGTATGTGGTATCCTTGGGTGACAGTGTGAGGAGAGGTTTCCTTGTGACAGGACAAGTAAAGTCCTTATATTTTGCTTTAATGCTGAAAGAAATAAGAGTGTGGAACTGCCCTTGTAAGAGAGAAGTGGGGCAAGTAGCAGTCAGAAAGAAAGTTACGTTTGTAGGTCTGCATTTTGCCCTGACTTGCACTTGTGTGACTGCTAATTGCAGTGAAGCTGCATGAGTGAACATCAACAACTATTATTGTTAGCTCTTCATGCTTGTAGGACAGGGGCTGCCAAAGGCAAAAGAATAAATGTCTTAATGCAAGAAGTTGCTTTTTAGAATGGTATGTCATTGTCCTATCTTGAAGGCGTTATGATTGCGTTTCTTGAAAGCTTGTGTCATTTTACTCTAAATGATCGATAAAAGGACAGTCTGCAGTTTATTAGACCTTGTATGGTACAGTCAAATGTGGCTAGTGAGTAGATATTAAAATGTCTAGGGATATGAAACCAATAGAAGGACAGTCTGCAGTTTATTAGCTTCCTATGGTATGGCCAAATGCAGCTGGTAGTTAGGAATTGGAATATGTGGGGACATAAAACCATTCTTTAGGGGTTCTCGGTCTTGGCAGGCCAGTTGCAATGTTCAGGCAAATTTGTGAAATTTTAGATTAAAATTTTCTAAGATTATTAGAACGACACTTCTGTGTTAGCTGTATGTATAGAACACTTGGTGGCAGTTCAGATCTGAGGGAAGAGAAAATGAGCAGTTCCTTAACTTATGGACAGGGCTGTCTGAAAAAAAAAACCCTGAGTAATGCAGAACCAGACTAGGGAACAGTACGCACAAGCTGAATCCTGCAGACTCCATTGGAGTTGTGCAAGCTACTGTAAGGTAGAAGACAGGGTAGATTTGCACGTAATAGACTAATTTGAAGAGTGGCCCAGCAGTTTGGGTGTTTTCTGTGTTTTAGGAGACGAAGGTTCAATTCCTTCCTGTCCCTCCATTTCTATCTGTAAAATGGGGTTAATTATATTTGCTGGCCTTACTGGGGTGTTGTAAGAATAAAAGCATTAAATATTGTAAACTGCCTGGATACTTCAGTAGTGTTGACATATAAAATACATTGCGCAGATAGCATCCCTAGAAGGCAATACTTTTAAGCTCTGTGGAGCTGGAAACGTCTTGTAAAACAGCAACATAATCAAACTCAGTGGGAGTTTCATCATTGGAAGACTGAACTAAAGGACTATATTTCAGACTTTGTCTTGTATTAATAAAAAACTAGATAAAATAATGGTACTTATTGTTGGTAGCAAACGACTCCTTTACAGTGTCCATTGGGTGCACTGAGGCCACCCCAAACACAGGAATTCTTTCTATAGGCAGGACAGCTTATGTCCTTTGTGCATGTGTTTCAGGAATGTCTGGGTGCTGGCAGCAATTGAACCTATTTGACAGTTAAGTAGGTAAAAAAATTACTGTTATTGTCACAGCTGAAGATAGGACATGCTGTTGGGAGTGATTGCAAACTACCTGTGAGTCTGCAGCTCTATCCAGTTTTATTTTTCAGATCTTTTGCAAAGATAGTTTTATAAACTGTGGCCTCATTGAATCAGATCAGCTGAAACAATAAAAGCAATAGATTTATTTATTTTGCATGTTCATCTTGATCGAATGCTAACTTCAAAGCTCAGCTATGGATTTTAAGTGAGCACTATTAAACATGCAGCCAAAATGCACAAAACACATTTTACCACTGAACCTTAATTGAATGTGACAGCTGGGTTCTTGCTTGGCATGGTTCTTCAATCTAAAGCATAAATCCAGACTGGAATCATTTTGTGCCAAGTAATTGAATCCTAGCAAAAGCAAGCAGGGAAGAGAATCCTTGGGCTTTATCATTTGAATCTAGGAATAGAGAACCCATTTCAGCATGCCAACTGCAGGTTATCAAAGATGGTCCTTAGTTGTCTCAGCAGTATTTTCTTAATCATCTTCCTCCTTTACCTGATACAGGTTTCAAGATAAATTATTTTCATTTTCTTTTCATCACTGATTGCTCAGAGTGAGAATTACAAAACCTTTGTAGGATGCGGGTGGAGAAATTTGAGGAAGTATGACTAAGATCAAGGTACAATTGCAGTTGTCTTTAATAAAACAATGTTTACTTTTGATTATCTTTTCCTCATTCACAGGATGCAAAGGGTTGTATATTTCTAGATTTACATGATGATAATTACTTACCATTATATAAGTCCTTGTCTTTTTATTATAATTGTAGATGACTGGTGTAGACTTGCTCCCAATTTCATAGGTCATCGCTACTATTAAGTATAAGGTTATGAGCTTCAGGGCAAATAACAGTTTCTGCTGCAGGAGGGAAGCTCTTCACTTGCAAGTGACAGAGCAGAAGAACTTGGGTTTATTAGCCAATTGCAGGATGTCTTTGAGCTGTCCTTGTGATGTTATCAAAAAGCCAAATGCAAGACAGATCATGTGAAGAGTTTCCAATAAGGACTGGAAAATAGTAACAATGACTGTAAATGGGGACTAGTAAGATCTCCTCTGAAATGCTGATTGCTCATGTTGAAGAAATACAAACTCAAAGTGGAACAGATACAGGGAAAGCTGTCAGGCTAATCAGGGAAATGGAGTATATATCATTCAAGGGAGACTAAAAATGCCTGGTTTAGTAGTTAGTCTGGCAGAACAAAGATTAAAGGAGTATGTGATTTCCCTCTTAGTACACCAAGGTAAATGCCAGGAAAAGAAAAGAGCAGCTTAAGTGAAAGGACAATGTTGGCACAAGAACAAATGGCTATAAACAGGCTATGCATAAATTTAGACTGGAAATAAGAGGGAAGATTTTATCCATTAAGCAAATGAGATTCTAATATAGTTTTCCAATAAGAGTGGGCAACCAAAACATCTAGCTTTAAGATGGAGTTTGATCAACTGATAACCAATTTTTGAAAGATATGCAGCAGCAGGAGGAAACTGAAATCAGTGATGCAGCAGATCACTTCTAGTCCTTTAGTTCATACCAATTGACCCCATTAGAGATTTAATTTTGTGACTTAGACCAGGATATCAAACTTGTCATAGTATCTAGGGTCAGAAGGGGCCTAGAGCAGGCCATCTAGTCTGACCCCCTGCCAATGGCAGGAACGAGTGCCAGGGTCACAGGACCTCAGCCAA
>JAGPOW010003685.1:40795577-40847746 GCA_030014935.1 Caiman crocodilus
CTGAAAAGGGCATAGCCGTCGATGCCTATGGCCCAGTCATGGGTCGGGTCCCACCAGGTTTCCGTGAGCCCAACCAAGTCCGGGTCTTCCACAGCCACCGGGAGAGACAGCTCCTCCTCCTTATCCAGCCCATGGGGACAGATGAGTGGTATGGGATCAATCCATGAGCCAGATCAAGCATCCTTCCCCCCCCCAACCCCACTCTACCCTAAGCCAGATCTAATGCACAAGGTGCCTGTTCCAGGCGGTTTAGGATCATAGAGGAGAGACCTGGAATCCTAGGCTTAGCGGCTGCTGTTGTTGCTGCAGGAACAAGACATGGTGCCAGGCTTTTTCCTGCAGTACTGCTGCTCTTGCCTGGGTGCTTTGCAGCCAAGCCAGGGAGAGTAGCAGCTCTGGAGCCCCAGCAGCATGCTGCAACTTGCTCTCATAGTAGCAGCCAAGTACTTGGGCAAGAGCTGTTGTGCTAGATCCCTAGCAGTATTATACAGAGAAAGCAGCTCAGCCCAACATTGTGGCATTTGGCTGCTTCTGTAGGAGCAAGTTGCAGTACTTCTGGGCCTCCAGCACCACAGGTCTCACCTGGGCTCTTGGCTGTGCAGGAAAGTCCCCCCCATCACAGCTAGAGCCAGGGCAAATGTCTGTGGGGTGGATGACCTGGCTCTGATATTTGACACCCCTGAGTTAGACCACTGATCCTACAAGCACTTGAGCATGTATATATTTTTACTTATTATGCTAGTCCCTATTTGGGCTTTAAGGAGCTAAACGGATATTTTTCAAGGCAGGCGAGAAGGAAGTTGTAGTATTCAAATTTCAGGATGCTGAAGACCTGGATGAAAGTTTAGCTCTGATGATAGAGGGGAAAATTCAGATACCTAACTTGCTTGGGCCATGTCCATGCTAGAAGGTTTTTCTATGAGGACTTTTTTCTGTTTGCAGCTCCCAACACAGCTGCTATTGGAGCACGGGCTCACCGGGCTACTTTGGCACTTGTGCTGATTCCTCATATTCTTTGTTCCTGGCATAAGAGGTGTTTCATGTGGAGAGAGACGGAGATTTTTATGATTGCTGATACTGCAGTGTTTATACAGTTTTTCTAGGCTGGCAGCTCTGTGAAGGGGAGAGTTTTTATTGTCCTGAGAAGTGTATTTACTAAAGGAACTTCTGTCAACAAAACTTTGAAGTGTAGGTCAGATCTTAGGTATGTTTGTGAATTCCACTGCACCTTGCTACCCTTTAACATTTCTGCTAGCTTTTACTTTTGTCTATGAGTTCAAAAAATGTAGCTTTGCCCTTTGTCTCCTAGCCTCCTGTAATACTGCCGTCCCAATTGCAACATTTATTAAAAAGTTCTACTGAGAGAAATTGCCAGATTCTGCGGTCCTGATTCTTTTATCCTTCTTCTCTGGATGACTCTTGTTTTCCCCTCATTTCTTTGGTGGATTGTCTCCTTTTCAGGATGCTTCCTTTGAGGACCTTCCCGTTTTCTTTGTAGAGCCTATACCTGTGAATCTAATCCAGACTATTCTTTTTCACTGTTTTGTCTGTGAAACAAGATCAGTTTGCAGTTGCTTTCTGGACAGGTTGGAAGGGCAAGGTGCATGTTGGGGAGGCTGGAGAGGATGAGGTTATAGTAGTTAAGGTATAAGATCCCTAGGTTCTAGTGTTTGGAAGAACTGATTTGGAAGATACAGAAATTTAAAATGGAAGCTCATTTATATTGTTGTGAGGATTCCAAGAGTTAAACAGGGTTTGATTTGTTTCCTCTGTGAAGAGGAGGAATACGGAGTTGCCAGGGTCAAAGGAGTAAGGAGAGATAAGGAGCTTTTTCTCCCCCACTCCCAGTATGAGTTAACTGAGTCATCTGTAGCAGGCAGTTGAAAACATAAAGCACATACTGTAAGAAGTGTGTTACAGCACAGAATGAAGTCTCTTCATCAACATTCCTATTATGCCTACGCTAGTGCCCAGTTTATCCATTAAGCTGTAGAAATACAGCACAATTAAAGCACTCCCAGGACTATCCTGCACTATGGAGGCTTTCCTCCATAAGGTTATGTCAGCAAGGCCCCCTGGTGGAGATGGAGCTTAGACGGTCCCAAAAAATACTTTTGCTGTAACTAAACCACTACCTTACACAACATCAGCTGGCACAGTATAAATAGTGTATCCATGTGTGCTTGTGTATGCATGCATGGGGGTCAGTATATCTATGTCATCTAGGGCTCATGTTTTCTTTTTATACTCCTGATCAGCACGGGCTGGCAAGGCTTCTTTGTATTGACTTTGGCCTGTACTTGGAAGCCTCTGCCAGTATGTCATGCTACCAAACCATGCCTATTGTGAGCGCACTTCACACCATTAAAACTGTTTTTTTGCTTGTTAATGTTTTCCAGTCTTCCACGAATAAAGTAAACTATAGCAGCTAAAGCACAGTTTTGCTAGTTTTAACTGTGTTGATTTTTAGAGGCTTTTGCAAGTGTAGTTGAGTCCATTGCAGATCGTATTACACCTCTGGCCATCATAGCCATACTAGCAAAAGAAGGTGCAGTCACACAAGAGAGCTTGATGACAGTCTACATTAGCATAGTAGCATCTCCTCCTCCAAATTTTTGCTGGTGATGCCAAAAGTTTTTTAGGTCATTTTACTGTAGCTTATGGATGGCTCAGATTCTTCATCAACACTATGCTGGATGCGTGACTTGCATGAAATGGTATTGTTAATTATGAGGCCTGACTAGAAGAACAGTTTATTCCTTTGTCTTCTGATTTCAGTGTGAGTTTGCTGGGGTAAATGCTGAAGGATTTGGTGCATAGTCTGCAATGATAGTAAATAGCCTCAACTTCAAGTGACAGCTTTAAAAAATAAGCTAAGACAGCAACTGCAATTAAAGGTTATTGAACTGGTGCTTTACTACTGGAAAATGCACACACATGTTTTATACTTTGTTCTGTCCTTTTCTTTAAGTACCTGGAAGCTGATGGTCAAATATAGTACCTGCTTATGTTAACACTATCTCATCAACTTTGTTGGAGTTGCAGTAGCTCAGGGCTGTCCAATTTCAAAGCAGTCAGGGTCTACACTGTGTGGACTGCACCAGGGTGAGTCATGGGCCCTTGCCGTCACCCCTGCCTGACACTGCGCAACATAGTCCCTTTCTGCTTCCCTGCCCTGTCCCTTTGTAGGAGCAGGAAGCAGTAGCTGAAAGAGGGAAAGGAGTCCTGGAGCTCCTAGCTGCTGTTGCAGTCCCCCGTATTGCTCTGGCTGTAGCTTAACCTCTTGCAGACTGTATGTGGTCTGTAGGCTACCAGTTAGACAGCCTTATGGATAGCTTATGAAACTGGCAGTAAGTCCCTGGAATAATGATAAATACACTTGTGGAATGAATGAGCTAAAAAGCCAAGATGCAGTGATAGCCTCTATATTTATTTGTTTGTAGAAGTCTCTGGAAGCTGTAATGGACATCTTTGGAAGCACTAATTAGTTTCATTAGGTTTTGTGTTTGGAACAGTGACAATGCTTTTGCTACATCTCTGTTTCTGCAAGCTGAGATGTTGTTGCAAATAAAAAGCTGGGAAATGTCAAGCTTGGCAAAGACATTTTCAAAACATAACAGCTCTTTTCATCTAGATGACTTAAGGTTCCTATTCTTCGTTTGTCTGTTGTTCTTCATCCTTTCTGGAAGGCCTGAATTTGTGACACTGACTCTGTATACCAAAACCATGATTAGTAAACAATGTTACAATATAGAAATTAACAGTATGGATGTTGTATATGGCTAGCCCAGTAAACTTTAATGATGCAGAATGTTATAGGTGTCCTGGTATACCTGTAAATAAATCAGATCTATAAGTTTAACCATGTATGTCATCAACCTGGAGATGAGATTAGAACAGCCTGAACAGAACAAAAATAGTTCATAGTGCAAACAAGGCCGGACCTTGAACTGGGGGAGGAGAAGGCAGTTGTCCTTGTTAAACTAACTTAACATTCAAATATGCAGGTTAAGGACAAGAATTTTCCTTTACAAGTTTGTTCTATTCTTGGATACCAGGGTTAGTGAGTTGTTTATAAAAATCTCTGAACTTAATGCAATCCAAGAACATGCATAAAAGTGAGTGGGGCTGTGGGAGAGGATCTGAAAAACAGCAATACCCCCAGTGCTGCTCCTTCCTTCTAGGCTAGGCTGTTGTAGATATGCACAGTTTCCAGAACTCTGCCATGCAGTCAGACATGCATACAATCCTGTCTTGTACTTAGAATGTAGCCCTTTTGTCTTCAGTAAAGCTATTAATGAGTCATTCTTTTGTGCAGAGGGTCATAATAGTCAAGACATTCATTTTAATAACAAGAAAAACATCTGGTGCCATCCAGATTGAGAATTCAGGATGCTAACGGGTTAGGATAAATTTATCAGAAGTACGTGACTTGCCAGGAAAAGTCCAAAGATGGGGAGAACTGAAGAGTTTTCTGTCCTCCTCTTGTCCACCCTTTCTATTCAATTGAAACCTGAAACTGCAGGTCCAAAGCTGACTGTGGCATACTTGACATTTGCGTGTTTTGCTTTAATTCTTCAGTACAGAAATGAGAGTCAGAGCTAAGAATAATGGCTCTGCTTTGAACCAGATTCCTGAAAGATCTAGCTGGCATACCACCTCCCAGACTATCTGACTGGTATGAGAACTTGCACTGTGCTTTTGAGTGACGCAGTTGGTAGAAAAAGATGTGTAGAAAACGTGAGATGCAAGAATTTAAAAAAAGTGCTGTTCAGATATCTGAAGAACATAAACATGCACACAACAGTGCTTACCTTGCTGTATGAGGTTATATTTCAGGGTAGAAGGATTTGGGACAGGTGTGACATTCAGTTTTAGACATCCTTCTATAATAGGCACAGTTAGAAGGTCATTATCTGGCATAAAGTCATAATGCTTTCTATTTACATTTGGAAGCATAGTGTCCTAGACTTTAAGGTTTCATTTCCCAAACGTATGGAAGAAGCAGCTGTGGTCTTGAGAGGCAAAGTGCTTTTAGATTTGTCTCTGCAGAGGTATTAGTATTTATTTATTAGAATTGTATGTACCTCTTCTCAAGAAGTCTTAGGGTAGTGTACAGTAGAAGACAAACAATATGGAATTAGAATTAAATATTTAAATAAGATGATGCATCAAGGGAAAATCCTCCTCATCTCCCAAATTAAAACTTTATGCTTTACACCCCACCATTCTGCTTTTCTGCCTCTGACCAAGGAAAGTGGCCTCTCACCCAACCCAACCTCACTTTCCAACCCATTCAATACCAGCATAAAAGAACAACAAATTCCTCTCCCACTGTATTTCCTCCAATCTGCCCACTATCACTCCCCTGCCCTCATATCCAAGGGAATCCTCAATTCCTTCTACCCTTGCCCTTCTCCCCCTCCTTGATACCATTATTCCACCCAAACCCATGCCTCCCTCTCACATGGCTGTCTGTGCCCACCACCTGTTTCCCTGTCTTGCGTCTGTGGGAGTCCCCAAACCCGTAATGCCCTCTCTCACAGGGAGACCCTATTGAGGCTTGTGCGTTATGGTGAAACAGTGGTGGGGGAGGTAGTGGTAATTTTGAACATAGAAGGAGCTGTTGAAACATTAAATTATGCATAACAATTATTTGGAAAAAGGTACGGTACAATTTTTTTGTGCCAGTATGTATTATGCTGGGTGTGGGTGTTTTTTTTGTTTTTAACTGAAATAGCTAAATGAGTTAAAGCTGCATTTTCCACTGGAGATCCATTTATTGATTGCTATTAAAGTGCCTTATACTAGCACAGCTTCTGCTTCTTTCCAGGAATAAAATGTATTGTTAAATGGCACCTCTCTACAGATGTATCTGCATACATGCTGGGGGAATTATACATAATGGTTTAATTCCTGAGTGTAGTCAGTGCATGTGGATAAGCTCCCATTCATTCCCATCTTCCAGTTACTTCCATTTGTGATGCTAAGGCAGCATAAATTTCTTTTCTTTTGCTTGGGAAACATAGCAAATAGTTTGTTTTAAGAATCTACCTCAGAAACTTTAGATAAAATAAGTTGTATCTCTCTACAGTTGGCTCATTTGAGTAAAATCTTAGACTGAATTGGGAGTGTTGTAAATCTGTACAATGGGGCAATCAAATTAGGGAGAGGAGCAATTTTTGTATTATCTAAGTTTGTTAGAAGTGTGTTTAGTAAATGAGCAGTCTTTGTGGTAAAAGTGCTTTGCATTTGCATAATGTCTTTATCTGAAAATTGCAAAGCAATTTACAATGGTAGTATTCCTGTTTTACAGATCAGAAAACTGAGGCAAAGATACTTGCAGAAAATCACTGTAATTATAACTAAACAGTTTTTGATTCTGTGGACAGTGGATGTGCTATAATTTTCAATTGGGCGGATTAGCTTGTTATTCAGAAACGGGGCAGGAAGGCTGACTTCCCACAAATTTTATTCTTTGTAAGCTTAATAAAGAAAACAGATTGGTTTACAGATTTAATTTATTATTGCCTGGTTTTTCTATCTCAAAATAAAACGAAAAAATTACCAAATTGATTAGATGTCTGCCATTTTAATTTAAGTAAATCTTTCACAAGCTACAGGGTATTACCATCCAACTTTCTTTCTTTTTTAAGATCTAGCTAAATATGCGTGTCATTGCCCAAATATAATTTCATAATGGAAAGTTCAACAGCAGATCTGGCTACTCCTAGAAGAATAACAGCTATTAAAATTGTTTTGGGGGCTTAGGTTATTGTTTGTTTTTAAACATTTGAAGATCAAGTTGGAAAAAACATCTCTATGGGACTGAAGGTTAAAGGAATGCAAATGAGTAGGTAAATTGTCCTTTTAAAAACAAGTAAGCAAAAATGTACACCAATTGGAGAGATTGTTTCGACTTCTTCATTGAAATATACTTTGATATAAAACTAACGTAATGGTAACGTGCTTGATAGGTCAAGGGGTAGTAAGAGGCCAACAGGCTTAGTAAGATTTTGAAAGAAAATACATAAAATTACATGGCATATTAGAATCATAGAAAATTAGGCTTGGAAGGGACCTCAGGAGGTCATCTAGCCCCAACGACCTGCTCAAAGCAGGACCATCCCCAACTAGATCTTCCCAGCCAAGGCTTTGTCTAGCCAGGTCTTAAAAACGTCTAAGGAAGGAGGTTATAATATGCCGTATTCTTGAATGTTGCATGTATTTATTTCTCAGAAATAATCCATACTTAGTAAAACTATAGACATACGTAAGCAACCTGTTGTTCTGCAAAGAGTTGCAAAAGAATCCAACCTAGAAAAAAAGAACCCAAATTCATTTAAATTAATGTTGCTTCAGTGGATTGTATTTTATCACCTCTAAATGATTGTATACCTGAATCTTTTCTGCCTCTCTAAAGCTGATAAAAATGAAAACAAGAGAGAGACCGATATCTTGACCTGTATACTGTGTGCAGAGCATTTCTGTACTTTTCAGCCCTGTGGGTGTTCTTAAGAAGAATGTCCCTTTGCACTTGAGAATGAGAGCAATGTGTCTTTGGGTCCTTTTTCAAGGACCAATCTGTATCATTGATTATTATTTTCTTGTTTAACAAGTCCAGCAGTGCCATTTTATTTTAATGAATATGTCAGAAGTAGTCTGTAGATTGAATGGAAAGAGGACTTGTATCTACAAGGCTTGGGGTTCTTAGTACAGCAAGGCCCAAATAGTTCATAAGCAGGTTGCAAAGCATCTGGATAATTGGTAGTGGGTTGCTGAATTAAGGAAGAGTTTCTCATCTGATTGTTGAGGCTTTTACTTCAAAAGGAACTGCTTTTCCACTCAGCTAAAGCACATCAGCTGTCCTGCACAGCTGATTGGAGTAGCACCCTTTGACAAAAAAGCTGTGGCAAATGAATGGTGCTGCACAGCTTCACAGTTTGATTGAGGGGGAAGTGACAGGACCTAACCCTATGTGGTATCTAGAGTCTACTGTAAAAACCTTGAAGCACAGGTTTTAAAAATTGTATTTTGCAGAGTACTAACTGGTGTGATCCATGTAGCATAGACTCTTTGCATGGCATTTGCGCTCTTCCATTTTCCCTCCCTACTAAATCACATTTAAAAGTATATTATTTCCCTAATATTAGTTTCCTATGTAAGCAATTATCACAGTTTGTACAGGGAGGTTATGGCTGTGAAAGAAGGGATGGAGGTCTCCATTATCAAGAGTTCACAGGATGAAAAAGTCCTAGTCTTAGTACAGTATGTAGAACCTGCACTCTCCATTTTAAGAGATGGCTAATTAGCTTCAGGGTAATCACTATGCTCATCTATTTGCTTTCTTTCCTTCCTTCTACACCATGCTGGAGTTTGAGTCCCAGGGGTTTGTGTTAATAAAATGATTGACCTGCTGCTGCTGACTTAAGCACTATATCTTCCCCCAGTCTGCTGTCCCCAGGGGCAGAATACCTGCAGTTCTTGCAGACTTAATCTGGAGTTTTGGGTGCTTAGTATCTCTGATAATTAGGTTCATGAAGAGCATCTTGTAAATGCAGAGCAGTCAGGCAGAAAATAACTTTTGAATGACTCATTAGGCTTGCAAAGTGATGTGAATTGCTTGAGTTGTTGAGATATGGGTAGTACCATATGCACACGAAACGTTTGCATAAGATCCTGAAAATAAAGTGGGAAGACAGAATACCAAAAGGAGGTACTGGAACATACGGGACAGAAACCACTCAAGAAGAGACTGCGACAGATCGGCTGTGTCAGGAGAATGGGAGGAGACCATATCCCCAAGAATATTTTGTATAGCAAGATTCAAGACGGCTCTAGAAAGTGGGGTCCCTCTCTATGGTGGTACCACAATGTGTGCAAAAATTTATATGAAGTTGTTCACCATCAGCATATAAAAATGGGAGGAGCATGCAGAATTTCCTTTGAGAACATCCGATACTGGGTGCAGCTCCAACATGAAGTGGCTTTGATCCCGAGGATGGAAACAAAGCAAGAAGGAAGAAAGCAGCATGCTGTACACTTGGAATTGGGCTTGTCAGCCACAAACAGATTCAGCAGGCATCCGACTAGACCACCTGCATGTACGTACCGTGATTCAGGGGATCGAAGGTTGCCTGCATGTGCACAGGTTGAAACTGGAAGGAAAGTACATTTCAGGGAACAGCCCAAATGGGCAAGCGCTGCTGAAAGGGATCTCATCATTGGCTGTGTGATTCCCTTTTCACAGTTTTGTTTACATTTTAAGTGTTGTGTATAAAAATTGTAACTTCTTAATGTTGTTTTCCCATTTTTTTTCATACACACTGCTGAAGTTTTGTACTAGTTAAATCTATTGGCTGTGTCTGGATCCTGCTTCATCCAGGGGCATATAATTAGAATTGCTCACTGGTTTTTCCTTATTCAATTCCTCAATTAAATTTTAGAATTTAATTCTAAATATTTATTTAGTATGGGCCTCAGTCTCCATATGAGAAGCAGACCTTAAAGATGATGACACAATGCACTTGTTCAGTGGTGCCAGAAATAATATATATATATTTTCATCTGTACTGGGGAGTTGCATCTGATAAACCAGGAGCATAAGGGATAAGAGAGAACTTTCAAAGTCTAAGATCCATTTTTGTTCATACAAGTCAGGTTGGCGAGCGGGAAACTTAATGATATGATTTGGTCACAGAATGCTGAATAACATTCAGCTCCTCTCCTTTTTCTTTTCTCTATTTTTTTTCCTCCATAAGTAGCAAGAGAACAATGGGCTCTGTTGCGTGTTGTCAGCAGGGATCAAGCAAAGTTGTAATAACTAGTAAGCAGTACATTAATTTTTCCTATCTTTCAGCCGATAAGACTGTCATAGGAAATGTCTATTTGAGATCCAGCGTTATTGTCATGCTCTGCTTAAGTGAGAATGTGAAAAGAAAGGAAAGAACGTACGTATGCATTTGGTAGGGGGAGGGTGATTAAAAAAATAAAGTATAGATTATGTGGCGTGGTAGATAAAAGTGAATTTAAGTTAATTTTAAACTTTCAGATTCTAGCTACTTTTTGAAATGAATACAAGTTGTTTTCAGAACTGGAAAACTGAACTCCTCACAGTTTGTCCATTACTTCTCATATAATATATTGTACATGTATATTATGCATGTAAGGAGGGAGATGTCTGTGGATGTCATAGCTCAGTTTATTTCCTTAAAGATATGCTGAATGCTTGCATGGAATTAGAGGGTTGTTTGGGCGTTCTAAACAAATATGTAACTCATTTTTGAGCAATATGTTGTACTAATAAAAATATCTTAATAGAGTGGTGGCCTTCTAAGTGAGGGGACTGTCTGAATTAAGTTTATTTGAATAAATCTATGGTTTAGATGGTATGTAAGCACACAGATTCTTAAATCCTGACCTTCAGCAAAAAAACAAAATGCTGGGTGTCGGGGAAGAGGATTCAGCTTTCTACTATGGTAACATTTCTTACTTGTACCTTTTGATAGTTAGCCTTTTTTCTTGGTCCTGTGAGGTACAATTAGTCCACAGCCATAAAGGTTTAAAAAACTGGAGCTTTGGTGTCTTGGCTTGACTTTGCCATCCATACAGATTTCTCCTGGTTGGCCATATATTATGTCCTTATGCAGAGAAACCTTTATTATTAATAAAGTTTTGATTACATAGCTTGCACCAGTGGTTCTCAACAGTTTTAGGCTCAAAGCACCTCTGGCTCAGGTAGTCCCTCAGAAAATGCCAACTCTTAGTTTCTACTCACTTTCTGACTGTGGGTGAACCGATAGAGATTTTTGGGACTGATATCAATAGCTGATTTTTTAAGGAGGCATACTGGCCAATACCGATCTGATTTCTGATACCAGCCCAGGAGTTTGGAGAGCTGCATGCAGCTGATAAGTCTGGGGTGGTGGAGGGTGGGGACGGGGGAGTGGGCTGGGGCTGGGGAAGTGTTGCCCAGCGGGGACAGGACGGAGCCATGGCTTGTCTGGGGGTGGCTTGTCTGGGAGGGTGGCTCGCACTGCAGTGTACTACTGCACATTGCTTATCCAGGAGCTGGTTGTCTGGCAGCTCCTACTGCTGCTCCTGCTGGTCATCTGGGAGGGCATGGGGGAGGGTGCATGTGCCTCCAGATCTGTGCAGAGTGGGGCCCTGGCCCACCCCATTCCAGCCTCCCTGCCCTGCACAGGTGCAGGGACACACAGCAGGCCCCCCACCCCCCAATGCCCTCCTGGACGAGCGGTGGGAGCAGTGGCGGGAGCTATCGGACAAGCAGGTGAGCGCTGGACCAGTACCTCCTGGACAAGCGGCGTGCAGTGGCAGGAGCCATGACCCCCAGAGGAACGATGGCTCTGTCCTGCACCCCTGCTGTTCCAGCTGGGCAGTGCTTGCCCCAGCCCCACTTCTGCTTTACTGCAGAGGCCTTGATCTGCTCCCACCCTCACCCCCCCCATCCCTTCCCTTCCCTGGCCCCTTCTACCACACCAGATTTACCAGCTGCATGCAGCTCTCCAAGCTGCTGGGCTGTGCCTCTCACTGCCTGTGTGCTGCACTGTGGCTGCATGCACACACGGACATTTATCAGACAAATTGTCTACATCAAGCCAATTTCCAATACAATCAATTTTCTTTATGTTGGTGCTGATCTGATATCTGACCGCATTGATGGACCTCTTGTGTAAAAATAACACAGCAAGTTTTCTAATGCAAAGAACTCTGTCCATGACTGGTCAGAATTCTGTTAACATTATGGATTCTCATTTGAAAACATGTTTGTCTTGTTTGGGGTGCATGCATGATTCACAGGGCTAACATTTCACAGTACCCCCACAACAGCCCTGAAAGGCTCTCAAGGCACCCCAGGGTTCTGTGGCACCTGGGTTGAGAATTTTGGCCTACACATGAGCTGCTGGCTAGCTTCACTGATTATTATTTTTATTTTTTTTAACTTTGTTCAACTTCTCTATGATATTTGTGATTGTGAGTTTTGGCATCATTGTAAATGTTGCTTAATTGGAAAGACAAATTACATTTTCAAACTTTAGGCTGCTGGTATTGTTCAGGTGAATTTCTCACTCTAGGCCGGGGTGGGCAAAATGCAGCCTGTGGGCCAGATGTAGCCCACCAGGCCATTCTGTCTGGCCTGTGGGGCCCCTAGAAGTTGTAGAAAATTAATATCCATCTGTCCTTGGTTGCCTGTCATGTGGCTCTCAATGGCTTGCCAAAACTCAGTAAGTGGCCCTCTGCTTGAAATAATTGCCTATCCCTGCTCTGGGCTTTGGCAGCTGTGGTCATGTATTGGGGAATCCACTTTGTTGTTAGACTGTGTCACAATTGAATGGGCTGAGCAAAGCAAATGTTAAAAAATGACTAGTTGCAATGAGCAGCAGCTGGAACACACTTTAGTCAAGTGACAGTAGCAGGACACTGGGCATGTATATGCCAGTTAACGCATACCAATAAACTTTGGAGTAATAAGTTTTGGAATCTGCATGTGTACCCAGGATTGCAGCATGTTTCATATCTTCTAGGGTCGGAAGGGACCTGAACAGGTCATCAAGTCTGACCCCTCCCCTGGGCAGGAACAAGTGCTGGGATCATAATGACCTAGCCAGATATCTATCCAACCTCCTCTTTGAAGACCTCCAAGTTAGGGGAGAGCACCACCTCCCTTGGGAGCCGTTTTCAAAGCCTGGCAACCGTAACCATAAAGTAATGTCTCCTGATATCAAGGCTGGACCTACTCTCAATCAATCTGTGGCTATTATTCCTTGTTACCCCAGGTGGTGCCTGGGGGAACACAACCTCACCTATTTTCTGTTGGTCCCCCCTGGTGAGTTTATAGACGGCCACCAGATCCCCTCTGTCTTTTGTGGAGGCTGAATAGATCCAGGCTCTTTAGTCTATCTTTGTAGGGCCTGGCCTGCTGCCTTCTCACCATGCAAGTGGCCCTCCTCTGGACCCTCTCAAGGTTAGCCACATCCCTCCTGAAGTGCAGTGTCCAGAACTGGACACAGTACTCCAACTGTGGCCTGACCAGTGCTGCACAGAGGGGAAGGATCACCTCCCTGGACCTGCTTGTGATGCACCTGTAGATGCATGACAAGGTGCGGTTAGCCTTACTGACCACTTCCTCGCATTGGAGGCTCGTGTCCATCCTGGAGTCAACAATGACTCCAAGATCACTTTCAGCCACTGTTGTTGAGAAGGGTGTTCCCCAGCCTATAGGTATGTTGCAGGTTCCTTCTCCCTAGATGCAGCACCTTTCACTTGTCTGCATTGAATTCCATTCTATTCCCATCCACCCACCTCTGTAACCTGTCCAGATCTACTTGGATTCTGTCCCTCCTCTCCTGTGTGCCCACTTGTCCCCACATCTTTGTGTCATCAGTGAATTTGGACAGTGTGCTTTCCATGCTCACCTTGAGGTTGCTGATAAAAATGTTGAATAACACAGGCCCGAGGACTGAGCCCTGGGGAACTCCACTGCCTGCATCCCTCTGGGTTGAAAACAACCTGGTAGTTGCACCACCGCTTTCTGGGTGCAATCATTGAGCCAATTTGCCATCCATCTGACTGTGTAGGTATCAATGCCTCAGTTGTCTAGTTCTTTTATGAGAATGGGGTTTGAAAAGGTATCAAAGGCCGCCTTGAAGTTCAGGTAGATGACATCCACCTCAATGCCTGCACCTAAGGACTTGGTGACCTGGTCATAAAAGAAAACAAGATTAGTTGGGCAGGGTCTGCATGCAATGATTCTGTGTTGGTTGACTCTGAGCATTACTTCCCATGCTGGGCCCCCACAAATGTGCTTTTTGATAATTTTCTCAAAGGTCTTCCCAGGGACTGAGGTGAGACTACCTTGTCTATAGTTACACGGGTCCTCCTTTCTCCAATTCTTGTAAATGGGAACCATACTGGCCCTTTTCCAGTCCTCTGGGACCTGGCCAGTGCACCACGAGTATTCATTCAACTGTGCCGGGAGCCCTGCTATGACCTCTGTCAGTTTCCTCAGTACCCTCAGACCTGCTGATTTAAACATGTCCAGCCCCTCCAAAAGTTCCCTAACTAGATCGTCCCTGACCCTAGGCATGGCATCATGTCCCCTGAGCCCGTCTGTACTCCTAGTGGGAGAGTTGTCCTGGTCCCTGCTCAGAAATATGGAGGCAAAGAACTTGTTGAAGAGATCAGCTTTTTCCTCTGCTGCAATCACCAGATTGCCAAGCCTGTCCTGTAGGGGCCCCACATTACCTGACCTGGGGCAGAGCACCCTTGGCTGGCAAGGAGCCCCAGGGACCAACCTGATAGCCTGTGGCTACTCCCCCCACTCAGTATGCTGTTGAGGGGCTGGCTGGGGCATGAGGGTGCTTCAGTGTATGGTTAGTTGGCAAGCATCCCTCTACACTGAAGCATCCTCGTGTCCCAGCCAGCCCCTTGAGTGTCTGCATATGCACTGCTGTGGAGTTTTTTACTCCATAGTGGGATAGTACTTGTAAATACTTGTACAAGTACTTGTAAAGTATTGTCCTGCTGTGGAGTAAATTTAGTTTACTAATTTAGTTTAGTAATGGGGCATATGTATAGATGGCTAGACACTTACAGTACTGCACAGCTACTTAATCTACTTGCAGCAAGCTTGCGTCTTGTGTAGACATGCCATCTGTCTGCTTTACTTTGTTTCTCACTTCCTTAATGGTTTACCATTTTGATTATAGTCTTAAGCTACTTCTGTTAGTCCTTTGAAAGAAGATATTTATCCTCAGATGTATTTAAACTTCCTCTGGATTTTGTTATAATGAATAGTATGTCCCTATTATAACTGAGCAGGAGGGGAATCCAGCCAGTCCATTTCCATATTCTACCTACTACCCTTCTAGGCACATATTTCAGAAAACTAGCAAGGTAAATAATGTGGCTTAGATATTTCACGTTTATTCTGAGGCATCAAAAAGAGATGTCTATTTTAGAGTACTGAGAAAAAGCTGATGCAAAAATAAGTTTTCAGACTTCTCAGGATGTCCTAGGCAATGAAAATGAGTTTACCTATGTGTTTCTGATACATAGGAAACATGAAACTTGTGAAATAATTTTCATTGGAAAAATGGTATTCAGTAGCAGGATGGACTTAATCCATTAGCTTCTCTTTAAGTACAGTAATATGTGCAGTAGTAATATGTGCAGTAGATTTCAATGAGATTCTCTTGCTCACCCTTACTTTGCAGGTAGTCACTTTAGGTCTGGTCTAGCACCAGTGATTAGAAGATATCAAACAATGCCAAAATGTGTTATTAATCCCTGTAAAGCTTCATAAAGTAGGGAAAAGGTATGCCTTTTTGTTTCTCTAAATTGATAAAGGTAAAGACACAGTAAGGGTCAGTTTGCTGGTGAGCAGCAATACACACAGGATATACCTGCACTGCAGTCAGTTGTATGACTGCGGCTGGTGTAGACATATCCAGGGACAAATCCAGAATGGGGTGTGGTGCTACATACTCAGCCTCCTCTTCACAGTGTAGGCTGGCAGCTCCAGTTCCCTGCAGCCTTGGATGCCCGAGCCCTCTGTGGAACTGTGATCACATCATGAGAGCAGCAGTTAGGGACTTTGTCTCCAAAGCAAGTAAGAATTCTTACCTCCCTGCCCTTTGGCACTTCCTTTCTCCTCCTTCCCCCCTACTTCCCCCTGCCTAGTTAGGTCTCGAGGCATAGGAAAGCAGCAGCCCTAGCTGCTGCTGCCACAGTCCCTGGCTGACCCAGGGATAGGGGAAA
Organism: Caiman crocodilus; assembly: GCA_030014935.1. NCBI lineage: Eukaryota > Metazoa > Chordata > Crocodylia > Alligatoridae > Caiman > Caiman crocodilus. The sequence continues at coordinate 40,811,358 of JAGPOW010003685.1, forward strand.
CCCTAGATCTGCTCCTGCCCTACTCTAATTGAGGCTGTGAGGAGGAACTGTGTGCAGAGCTGGGCACACCTGGAGACAGTAGCAGTGGTAACTGGACAAGTTCTCCCTCCTTGCCTGATTTCCCTGCCTGGTCTTCCTGGGTGTTCCTTGCCAGCGTGGACCCAGGTGCAGAGAGGTAGAACCTCCTTGCAAACACCACTGTCCTCGGCTGACCTACCTTCTCGTGCAGCTTCTCCCTGCAGTACCAACTGGAGTGGGGAAGAAGCAGCTAGGACCCTGGTAGTGGTGAACAGGTCTCCCCTTTCTGTGCCCAGAGGTGCAAGTAGAGAGGGCAGGAGGAGAATGGGAGGGGAAGTATTGCTGAGCATGGAGAAGAAGAAATGGGAAGGTGCTGAGAGGAAGGGGGTGAAGGAAATTCTTAGCTGATTTGGGGACAAAGAAAGGGCTCCCGCTGCTGCTCCTGTGTCATGATCTGCCCACCCCAGCAAGGGGGAGAGATTTGCAACAGGGTATGCTGCAGCACTGGTTATCCTACTCCAAAGTCAGAGTACTCTACATAAGTAATGGAAAATATGTTTTAAGTACAGCCTGTGTAACAATAGATGATTGTTATATGCCCCAAAACGGTTTGTTCAAAAGTACTTTAAGTATAAAATATGCTTCAGTTAGGTTAGCAGGTTTCATTTCCATCTATTAAGGTAATGATCTGTCAAAAGGTATTAGGATCCATGTGAAATAGACTCTTTTGATATATGTGAAGGATAAGCACTTGTTTTCCATATGCCATCTTTGGGCATGGAATACCAAAACAGTCATTAGTTTGCCTGCCATAGCTTGGTTTTGTAGCACTTGCCCTGTCCCTTCTATTGCTTCTTATTTCTTTTACCATCCTCCATGGTATAATATGCTCTTTTTTTTAAGAGCTGATCAAGTGAAATGAAATTGTTAATCCTTTAAACACCAGGGATTCAGGAAGGGAGATTAATTGTCTATCTGGGCAGCAATTTTGTTGTTAATTTGAAAAGACACATCTGGAGTTGTATATTGATAGAGCTATCAGTAACCTACAAACTGTAAATGACATGCATCCTTACAGAAAACATCAAAAATTGGTTCTGCAGCCACATAATTACCTGCTAGATTTTTGAGGGATCTGGCAAAGCTTGATCTCTAGATGATATGCCATATAACCTCTATTTATGTTCACAGGAGTTACGCTAATACATCGAGGGTTTTTACCCTGTGAAACACATTTTGGTGCGTTGTTTTCATTATCTTGAGGTGATGACTCCATTCATACAGCAGACATGGCCTCTGCAACAGGGCAACTTTTTTTCTTGTACTGACCAAATTTAGTCATGGTTGAATGCTGTGTATTTTTAAGCCAAATAAAACCTGTCAAGACCTTTATAAGGGATTCTTAACCAGAGAATTTAATGATGGTTTATTTTTGGCGGGTTGGAAGACAATAGGGCCTAATCCCATTCACACTGAAGTCAACAACTAACCCTCATCAACTTTACTGAGAAGAACTGGCCACTGTATAGAACATTTCCCACTTGACTTATGTGAACTATGACATTTTCCTACTTATGAGCTGTTGCAACTGCAAGGGCCTTTTCTTTGTTGAATTGTTCATAAATGCCGCCTTTGTAGTATGGCTGTTGTTGCAAGGGTCGGTTTTGGCTGAGAAGGAGGTTTGAGCTTGGGAGTGTCAGTACTAAAAGCATGAGCCAGAATGATTGGTTGCTGGAGCTGGAAGCAGTAGCAGACAAATGAGCTAAGGTGGACCAGTCCTTAGAGTACAAAGACCCATTCTTGCCGAAGCATCCCAAACAGGAACAATGTGCGCTGCAGAAAAGATTTCTGTCTAGGAAAGCTAAAAATCTAATTTGAAACAAAACTAAGAGCTGTGACCAGTGAAAATGAGGATGTGTTTGTATAACAGATGTGTTCAAATTAACTGTGGATCTGTGGATTACGCCTTCATCATGGTCAATGGAACCAAACAATATGAGAGCCAAGCAGTGGAAGTGCTGGTGAGAGGGTGCAGGAGCTGATGTCTCTGATCAAATTAAAAAAAAATGTTAGCCATAAAGAGCAGTGGCATTCAACCTTTTGACCCCACAGGTTGGATAAGTGGCCCAGGGTTGATCCACAGGCTGGATTCCACAGGCTCTGCACAGTAGAATCAGGACCTGGGGCCTGCCACCTCCCCCACTGCCCTGTTTGCAGGAATTGGGTCCCAGGGGCCTGGTACTGGCCCCTCCTGTCTCCCTCAAACCAGAATTGGGCCTTGGGGTCTGGTGTGGCCCCTGTGCACTGGGGGGTGGGCTTTGAGGCCTGGCACTGTCCCTGCTGAGCCCTGCCGGCCAGAATCAGGCCCCTAATCCAGTATGCAGGGCCTGGGACTCGCCATGAGTCTGAACATCTGGCAGCAGCAGGAGATGCTCCCCCGCTACTAAATTTCCAGAACTGTGGGGAACCCCATGGGCTGACACAGTGCCACGGACTGAGACCTAAGCACCCCTGCATTAGGGTACTTTGTATAACCATTTTCATAGTTGATCACTTTTGGGATTATGCTGCAGTTTTTTGTTTAGTTTTTGTTTTTTTGAAAAGGAGATGAAAGCATAATGTCTACAGTGACAGCAGTGTTATCCCACAATAACCACATGAAACGGGATTTTTAGGCTTAATGAAAGCAGAACTGAAAAGTGTTTACACTACTGACAGCTTTATTTAGCTTATTTATGGACACGGCTAATGGTTTGTTACCCAGGAAGCACTTCAAGTGATTCCTGTTCCAGTCTGTGCAGCCTTCAGAAGGCTGACGTGATTAATGTGCTCCATTCACTTCTAGCGAAAGCATGGCAAATATAGGATGTTTTCTGGGCTTGTGAGGTAAAAACTTCAAGATTAAGACAAGTAGCATTTACAGTAATGCTCACCATATTTTCTTATCTGTATTCAAGGGCTGTCTGATTTCTTTGGATATTTAAATGTCTTGGCAAAGTTTCTGAAGGCAATGAACTTTAAGACCTGAGTGTACAGTGACATGCAGTGAAGTGATACCTTCTATCTTGATTATCATTTTTGACCTGTATAATATTGTAAATCAATGCTAGATTAACAAAAAAGTGTTGCTTTTTAAGAACAGGATGTTCTTTCCAGTTATGCTAACTGGATTTTTCCTTTTTAATTTCCTTTTGCCCAATTTACTGTGTTGGACAAAAGATACTATAATGAATCACTGAAATTTATTTCCCTGATCAGAAATATTTTGACAGCTTTTTATATAGTCTCTTGCAAAGTGCCAAGCCATGCTCAGGATGAAAGTATAAAACGAGCAGTGAAGGCTGATGAAATTATAAGGTGGTGGGAAGCAAGACAAACCAAAAAGCTTTTAGAAGCATCTCTTCTAGTTCAATAATTTCTTCTCAACTGCAGCTTTTGTGTACAAATGATCAGTGCATTTAAATGGGTAAAACTGGAGGGAAATTTAATCCTATTTTAAGTTGATACTGCTACCATTTCTTATTGCATTGTCACTGTTTCCATTAGTTTGGTAAGGATTCTGAAAGCATATAATTCAGATCTGTCACAGTTGCTTGTTGAATTTCTGAGGAATTACTGTGGAAAGCAAATAAGAATTTAGGACTAAATAAATTCGCTGTTGATATTTCATATTTGCTCTTAATGGAAAGCTGTTGCTGGTGTATATGTTTGTTTGTTTGTTTGTTTTAAAGAATTTTGGACTAGATTTTATGAACTAGGTTACTTCCCTTCATCTGTTCATCAGACTTGAGTGAATGATGTTCATTAACTAGTAGCAAACATGGACATACCTGAATCACCAAATAAGATCTGAAAAGCTATTTTTTCCCATTGTATAAGCACACACTTTTTAAAATGCATTGTCCGTGGGCCTCTCTATGTTCCTGAAAAATCAGTTGGAGTTCTGCCATTCCGCATATTCAGCGGGTGATATACACTTTACAGACAACAAATGTTTGTCTCTGATTCTGGCTGTATAGAACAAATTTCAGTGTGGTCGTGAGTCTTAATGAGCTATGGCTGCAAGCAACTACAAATCTTGCAGTGGGCAGCAGAGGCTGAACTTGGAACTTTAGCACCAAAATCATGGGCCTCTTTTATCTGAGCTGAAATTATATCTTGGTTGTGATGCTTAGTTAAACTGGTTTTCTTTCATGAAGGCTTGGAGTTTAAAGCCTTGTTTTTTCCGCGCTACTGTGTTAAAACATATATGCTGTGTCTGTGTTGGAGCAAACCCATTCCTAGGAAGCTGACTGCTCATCACTGATTAAGAATGGAAGGGGCCCTGCCTTGGTCATGACCAAAGGCACCCAGCTCAGAACAGGAATGGTTAGAATTAGATTAAATATAGCTTCTGCTAGTGTCATGAAGTATTAATTCCCTCAACTAGTCTTAATTTGGAAAGCTCAGGTTCTTAATTACTGTCTATGATTAGAATTAAGGGTGAGTAGTAGATATTAGCTCACATAATGAGGCAGCCTTTCAGGTATTTTTAGCATAAAGCAAACTGTATGTCCACTGACAGCACAATCCTTACAGACCTCAATTTTCACCAGTGACAACCTAGTTCGCCTCCTGTGAGAAATTCATTAAATAGTTTTGTTACTTGGCTGGGGGAGAGGTCATCAATAGACCTGTGTGAAGCGGCTAGTATTCAATTCGGATTTGGCCAATTTGGGGGACAGTGATTCAATTCAGTGATTAGAATCATTGCCACTGAATCTGATTCAGAGATTCGGCTGCCGCCCCCTACTTACCGGCATGGAGTCCAGATCCAGCTCCCTGTGGTGGCGAGTGGGGACTGCCTGAATCTCTCTAAAGCTCTCTGAATCTTTTCCAAATCAATTTGGAGAGCTTTGAATCCATTTGAACCTTTTTGTTTGTCTCCTGATTCATTTCGAATTCGGCCACCAAATTGGGTTGAATCTCCTCCCAATCAAATCGGCAAATGAAGCTTTCCCAGCCCTAGTTAGCAGTAGTATAATGTACAATTAAGCTAATTAACACAGAGGCTTTTCTGCACTATGGCTATAGCTGTGCACTCAGATAACATGCATAGCAGAGCCCGTTTGCTAGCAGAGCCGGTTGGTGAAGACATGGCATACATAGACAGAATGGGTTTTCTCTGCTGGCTTTGCTCTGCTGTCTCCCTGAATAACATATGCAAAGCTTAAAACAAACAAAAACAAAACCCACTCCTTTTATCTGTTCTGTGTCTACTTTTCTGGCATCTTTTTACATTTCTAACTGACATAGCTGTGCCAATAAAACTTTATAGGTTAGGCTAGACCTTGAAATCTAGACTAATACAATATTGTATGCCTGCTTCTGCAACCCTCTTCTAATCTGTAGTTTTCTGTCATGTGAGGTTCCTTTTGGGTCTTGTGTATGAATCATAGAAATTGCACAAAGCTAAATTTCCAGGAGAGAGGCTAATATAAAGGATGGTTGACATGACATGAGTCTGTTTTATGGTTTTATGACATGATAATCCAGTAGCTGCGCATAAAATGGAAGCCTGTCTCTTTCAATCTCTGTGGCAAATACTGGTCTCTAGCTTCTGTGGACTCCTGAGCCACATTTTAAGATCTTAACTTTAGGCATTTGGGTTTGAATGGTTTAGCCACAGCTTTATGCCTTGGAGAAGAGATTTTAATAAAAGGCAAGTCAGCTTTACAATAAAAAAATTAAGAGCTCATTCTCCAGTCTCTTTCACAATAAGCTCTTTGTTTATATTGGCAGGAAAGACATTTTGAGATGAGAATATTTGTGGGTGGTGGTTGTTGTTGTTGTTGTTTTTTAAACAGCCCCCCCCCCAACTTTTATTCTTTGTGAGGAAGTGGTTTTGATCACCTTCAAATTAGATTCAAGAACATGCATGGCTGCAGGAAAAAAAACTAGTATGCTTGCATACATTAAAAAAAATTATTAATAAAATAGAATAAGTAGCAATGCATGGTGACTTGAAGTAAAAATAAGCCCATAATGGTGCTCTCAAATGTTCTGCAATGCTCTTCACAAGAATATATAGTCTAATTTATGTGGGTTGCCTCAGTTAAGATGAAATTCCCCTCACTGTGTATGACCTATTCAATAGCATACTTCTTCTCACTATGGTTATTTATGCAGCATTATGTCTGACCCGCTCTTTTATGTTTGCTTGATTTATTGAACAAAAAGTAATTGAGCATTTATTAGGAATGAAAAATATCTAGTCTGTTTGAATAATCCTCAGGCTCTTTCTGATGACCAGTCTGCAGTACCCCAAAGAGTGTTTGGTTAGCTCAGCCGGGTGTGCTTTATAGGGCAGGCATGTAGTGCTTTAGTTTGGATTAATTCCACCACTTGTTATGATATCTTTTGGCACTGCTGGACAATGCATTCTAGAATGTACCAACATCTGTCTAATCTAAACCTATTTTACTACAGTCTGTTCATAATCTAGTAAGATTATATAACACTATTCAACAAACATTTTATGTAAAATGCTTTGAGATTCTCCTTTGTTTGTGAGCCTTCACAGCCCAAATATGCTGCTGAGGAAGTAGGGAATATAGCTGCTGTAGACTGGTGCTGAATGTTTGCCCAACTCCACTCTCTCACATTCCCAGTCCAGGGGATGCTCAGGTCTATTCTGAAGCAGGTCAGTTGCTAGTAGTTGGTATGTGCCCAGCAGCAGAAGTACAAGTAGCTGTTACCTAATATATTTTTTTTTAATATTTGAGAAGGTTGAAGGGGAATCTGTAAAGCAATCAGCCAAAACTATATATCTGTATCTATTGTTAGAGTGTGTGTGTGTGTGTGTGTCTAACACACACACTCTCTCCCTCTCCCTCTAACAACCCATCTTGTGACCTGCTGTGGTTTACTTGACAGTCCAAAAAACACACGTTTACAGTTACATCATTTAGTCCAATTAACAAAGACTGCACTGTGCACCTGCGTTCCTGCATGCTCATGCACTGATCACTGTCGCAATTATGCAAAAGACTACTTCAGTCCCTGCCCCCACTTCCCTTCCCAACTCCTCCGCCTGTTTGCCCAGTTCTTTTACTCGATTCCTTTCTTTTCTCAAGTTATCCACAGAAGTCCGTTAACTATATTTCTTTGTCAACAGGTTGCTGGTTGGAGCACCTCGGGAGAAAGCTTTCCCAGCCCAGCAAGCTAACAGAACTGGAGGATTATATTGGTGTGACATTATATCAGAGACATATTGCACACGTGTCATGTTTGATGAGAAAAGTAAGCTCTCTCCTATTTTTGTTTTAAACTGAAGCAACTGCGTGGAGCACAGGGCTGTGCAATTTCTAAGTGGCCTGGGGCAGCTGGAGGAGGGTGCCCAGAGCTCCTGTTACAAATGAGCTGATAAGGAGAGTTGTGGCTGAGCAAGAGTCCTGGGACTGTAACTTAACCATGCAGCCAATGGGCTGCAGTTGGACAGTCCTGGTTTATCAAACAGCAGGTCATGAGAGTCTTTACAACCAGATGTGATCATCTTTTGTTCATTTAAAAAACAAAACAAAACAGGGAAAAGTTGCTTTTAAGAAACTTGAAATATATTTATAGTTGTTCTTATCTGTTTTTTGAAGATGCATAAATCTTGGTTTAATTACTAAAGCTTCATTTAAGCAACAAAAGTCTGTGATAAAACAAATGTTGATTGTCAATTAAGACTTTCAGTGACAACATGTGTAAACAGTGCCACCTAAAGGCCATTTGAGGTACTATGTAAAACTGCTGAAAATGTTGCAAAAAATGTTCATTTTACTGCTTTTAATTGTAATATATGGAACTGTTTTGCGGTGATCTACAGCTGACCCACAGAAAGAAAGTAAAGAAGACCAGTGGATGGGCGTAACTGTCCGAAGCCAGGGACCAGGAGGGAAGGTTGTGGTAAGTATGGGATATTCTTAAACATCTTTTCAGGCTTATAAGGCATGTAAGAAATCTACCTGGAGGGGTGTAACCTTTCAGAGCACTCTGTAGATTTTGTTGCCGTCTTCTAAATCAAAGGAATTTAATTTGTCCCTAAGGTAGCAGGGGATTTTAGATTATCTGAATTTTTTTCCACCATCATGACAATTTAGAACAGAAGAGATTTGGAATATTTTTCTAGGAATCTGAGTTTTAAGTTGGCATTAGTAGGAAGCTTTTTAAAATTTAATTTTAATATGGAAGCATAAGATTGTCCTTCACCTTTTTTTAACCCAGAAGATTTCTAACCATCATACTTTCTTGCCTGTGTTGCAAGAGTGGTCACATTGTCTTGGATTTATATTGTGTATTAGCATACGTCTCAGTCTGAGATATAGTATGAGTTTATTATGATTACAAAACAGTAGATGTCCCTGGACATTTTATTGGCCTTTGAGCTAGGGTTGAGGAGTGAATTAACTTTGTAATAAGACCTTGTATTAACGAGGCAAGTCACGATATGAGGCCATACCATTTTTTGTTTTATATGGTGCAGAGTAGTTGTTTCATAAGTTATCATTGAATGACACCATAAATCTCTGTAGCTAAATAATTGTCCTTGTTACCAAATATACTTTGTAGAGTAGTGTGGTGCCAGCTACATGTTAGGTACAAGTATGTGCTGAGAACTGTGGCTGTGTTCTTGCATGGGAACTCTTCCAGCCTCACTACCTCCAAAACTGGAGCAAGCTATTTAAGAAAATGCAGGAGTGAGTTAGTACTCCCAGAGTAGGTAATTAATTGTTCTGATATGCCTCAGAACCTGAGTGGAGGGTCAATTTCACATGGCCGTGAACAGGGAGACAATAGCTATCCGCTGAGCAAAATGTGTGGGAAGAGCAATTCCCTTCCCACAAATCCAAGTGAAATATGGTAAATGTACATGTGAGATCTGCCATATGCAGAATTTCCAGTAACTGTATGAGTGATAGTGCAGTCTGTATGGAAGGTGGTATGTTTTTCATTCCTACCCAACATGCAGATGTTACAAGATATGACTCCACTGTTCTGTAGAATGCAAGAAGGTGGACTAGATCCTCAGCAGACCTAGGTGCTTAAGTTGTGCCCAACTCCACACATGCTGAATTACAGAACTGTGATCTTCAAAAGTTCTGCTGAGCTCTGCCTGGCTCTGGAGGGGCCTGAAGTTCATGGGGGCTGGATCAGGCAGTTATCTTGTTTTCCAGGACAGTCCTGAGTTTTCAAGACACTGTTTCAGTGTCCCCAAAAAGTCCCTGAAATGGCATCTTTGGTTTGAATTTGGAAAATCTGATCCTCCCTCTTTTTGTAAGTTTCCGCAGTGACAAACAGTTTAGTTTGTCTGGTTTCATTGCTAAACAAATGTTACTCCACTGATCCCAGTTCAGGAAGTAGCCTCAGGATCTGCTTCTCAGTGTACATAGCACAACACTGCTAGCTACCACAGGAGGGCAGTTCTGCTTCTTCTGGTTTGGAAGACTTAATCTGCTGGCTTACAGTGCCTCAAGGTGGTCACCCTAGCTGGAACTGGTAATGGTGTAGACAAATTGTGGATCTGGACAATGTGGAGCATGTAGACACGTCTCCCGGATTTTGCTTCCTCCAAATTGGTTGCCATATGATGAATCTTATCATGAAAAATTAAGGCTTTAACACCTTAGTCTTTATAGTACTGAGTCACTGAGTGCCTGCCTCAGGCCTAAGCCCTGCTGAGATCCATAAACAAGGTGTCATTAGTATGTGTCATCTCAGTAGACCCATCTCTTGGATATGATGCCAGACATGTACTGGTGGTGAAACTATCATTTTTTATGCAATAGGTCAGTGTTTAGAGGACTTTCCTAGTGACTGCTTATGTATCTTATATTAAATGGACTTTGGTTATAAAATTATAAGCAGTCATTTGAGTAGGCACTAGGATCCAGGCCTCATCCTCCTTGGAAAATGTCCTGATCATGAGACTACAATCACAAGCTCTGCTTCTCTTTTTCTCTATCCAAATAAAACTTTGTGTTTTGCTGAGTGGATAGGCCAGAGCCCATTTCTTGGTGCCTGAGCCTTCCCGTGCATCATATAGGGAGCCTATTCTTCCTAAGTTTAGAATGATGGACCCTGCTGTAGGGGACAGATACCCACGTCCCTTGGCTAAGGGAGAACATAACTTATTATTTGACTTCTAATGATAATTTTCAAGAAGACATAAAGAAGCCATGTTTTGGTTATCCATTATATCCTGGTTCTTCTTGCAGACATGTGCACACCGCTATGAGAAAAGACAATACGTGAACACTCTTCAGGAAACTCGTGATATCATTGGGAGGTGCTATGTGTTGAGCCAAAATCTCACGATTGTGGATGATATGGATGGTGGAGAGTGGAGTTTCTGCGATGGTCGATTGCGAGGCCATGAGAAATTTGGTTCATGTCAGCAAGGTGTTGCTGCTACTTTCACCAGAGACTATCATTATATTGTATTTGGTGCACCAGGCACTTATAACTGGAAAGGTATAACCCTATTTCCTTCCTATCTTGCTAGATTTTTCACCAGCAATAATTTCTTCGATGTTAAAAAGGATGTTTTTAAGGAAAAGATCTCATTGGTGTCAACCCCGAAAGTTTGTCAGTTGTTCTCATAACCTGCTAAATTGTCTCAAAACTTGTACATTACAAACTTAGACTTTAAAAAAAAGTTTAAAGTTAAAATAGAAGTAGATACACTGATTCTAATTGTATAGTAGGATTCAGTGCTTGTTTTAAAGGATGGATTAGAGCAAATTTAAAGTGTTGCATACATTGTTTTTAATGTTTATTGGGCCAGCACATTATTTTCTGTTTTTCAAATAAACACCTACACTAAGGCCTTTTTCATACCTGGCCCCACAGTGTACTTGTTCCTCTGTGTTTGTGATATCAGTCCCTCACTGCAGAAACTAATTTATCCTGAACTCAATACTGCAGGTAATGAGAAAGTGACCAAAGGCCAAGTATAAAAAAGGAAAAGAAAAAAGAAAACCAAACAAAAATGTAAATATTTAAGGGAAAATCCTGGCTTTCACTTAAGTAAAATTTTCACTGGCTTCAGTGTTCTACTTAAAAACTAAGGCCTTGGCCCATACCCAAAAAATACTGTACCTCTTGGAAAAATAAATGAATACATGTGTCTCATTCAGTCTTTGTGTAAAAGCTTCTAATGCCAGTCCTGCCTCTCTTCTTAGTAATTTCTCTCTTTGCAGTTCATTAAACGAACAGCTGAAAATGCTATCTTCCCCCTCCTGTAGAATGTGTGATCTGTACCCCTGCTATAAATTGTTCCTTCATATACCTGTGTCTTTCATGTGAACCATGCAGCATTTTTGAGTTAAGCTTGGGCACAAGGTGTACTTTTGTGAAAACTTAATCTTTCACATATCTGTTTCTGTCAAGAAAATTTGACCAAGCTGAAACAGCATATTGTATTCAGAGATTGCTTTGTCTTAATTGCAGAGACCTGCTATGGTGGCATATCAGTTTTAAGAGTATTTTTTCATATTGGGAAAACCATTTTTGTACTTTCCAAATTGTTAAATATGCCTGTCAAAAGGGAAGCACCCATTTTTATTGAACTTGACACAACTATTTTTAAAAGGTTTCCCAGATGTAACATTTAGCATTTTGTACTGATTTGATAAGAATTTTATGATCAGTATTATAGATTAGTCTCATAAGACTTTAATAGAAAATGCCACTTTATATGCTGGACTAAGAGGGTTCAAAACCTGTTTGTTCCATGTTTGGTTGACAATTTTATTAGTATACCATATTTTTTAGATTATTGCATGGTATCATCATGACTCCCTCGATACACAGAATACCATGAGACTTAAAAAGGCAACTAGAATTTACAAATTCATTCGTTTTTAAAATAACTTCACAAAACATGTTAGTCATTTGGCAGTTCAAACAACAATCTTGACAGCACTGTTCCTAATGTCAACCAGGGACCATTTATCTATTTATTTTCCTCCTTGTCATTCATTCATTTTTTATTTTACGCATTTCATTTCCTCAGGGGTGGTTCGTGCAGAACAAAAGAACCAGACATTTTATGAGCTGAGTATCTTTGATGATGGGCCTTATGAAGTTGGTGATGAGGCTTCCCGAGATGAAAGTCTTGTTCCTGTTCCAGCTAACAGTTATTTAGGTAGGATTAAGCACGTGTGATAGAACTATTGAGACTTTGAATACTCACTATCCAAATCTGGTATGAAAATTTAAAATATGAGTAGAAAGCAAATCATTTATGGACTGTGTAAAATACAGCCCATTCTTGGTCATTCACAGCCTCCTCTACATTTATGGGCCTTTTGAAGTGTAAGATGATACTCTGTTAAGGTATCTCTTAAGAGCTGCTAATGTAATGAAACATTTAAGAGCTTTGACAAGGGACTTCAAATTATTGGGATATGATTTATAATCACTCTCCAATGGTAAGTAAGTACTATCTATAGATCCGTAGCACTTGGCCATGTAGCATTGGGAGTTCTGGTAAAACTTGAGTTTCTGGACATGATTGCTAAGGCCTCATATTGTATTTATCCTTACAACATAAAAACTGTAGCCAGCTGCCAGACAATGGTTCTCAACCAGGGTGCCCTGAAAACCTGGGGTGCTATGAGAGCTTTTCAAGGGTGCCATGGAAGATAAGTACTGTTAGGTGTGCCAGCACGCACTTGGGATTCACAAGATAACCCCAGAGATTTCAAATAGAAATTCAGTGTAAAAAAACGCTGACCCTGTTGTAGTCTTTCTGAGTTCTTTGCAGTAGAAGAATGTCTGTTGTTTTTCTGTAGTCAGAAATTCAAGTTAAGAACTGACACTTTGAGGGATGCCTTGAATTTTAAAGGGTTGAGAACCACTGTCCTAAGATTATTTGCAGTCTGGCTGTTCTAAGTAATTCAAGTACAACCTGGTAAATATGCTTTTAACAGTTTTAAACATTAATGTAGCTTGACACTGATATAGTGTGATTTTTTTTTTTCATGATAAATAATAAAAGAAAACTTCCCTATTTAAACTAATTTGTGAAGAAAGACAATTGGTCCTAGATCAATGGATAGATGGGATTGCAAACCAACAGGATAACCTGGTGAAGAATAAAGCTGAACTGAATCTTTGAAAAGCTGAATAGTGTTAAGAGAAAAGTGCAAAGTCATTTGGTCTCTCTACACCAGCACTTTAGAAGTTAAAAAAACTGCTGTTTGATGCAATCAAAATGAACCCGGAAGGTTAAGTGCTGGTGATGGAAAAAGAGATTTAATTCTGGCATTGTGTATGGGAACACTCACAAAAGTGAGGACCAGCCAAGGTTAGAGCCAACTTGGAGTGAATTTTTTTTGCAACTGTTTAGCTGATCTAATAAAATATATCACATTTACCCAAAGAACCTTGTTTGCAAAGTGAGCATGAGGCTTTTTAAAGAGGATATAGACCATGAACTGCAGATGCAGAATGAACACAATGATCTAGGAGGCATTTGTTCAACTGGAATAAGATCAGGAATGAATAGGTGCAGTGGACGATAATTGCCGATGGTAGATGGACAAATTGATAGCCAAACTAAGGACCTGAGAGGTCTTTTGGATTGAGGAAAGGATGCCATAGGAGGAGTTTTTAGATCACTGTGCAGAGACTAAGACTTTAAAAAGTATGGTGATTTCATATTTGGTCTTCCTGTTCATCAGCATGGATTTCATATCAAACATCATACTGCATTTACATTCTAGGATGTAAATTTAACTGGTAGATTTGTCATTCTAAAATGATTTTTATTGATTTGAATCTTTCAAATTCAGTTAGTTTTCCCTTTCATTGACATTTATTGGCAGTTGCTATGCCCTACGTTATTGAAATGAGCCTGCATGATTCTGCAGTTGCTTTGCTGTTTTAATGATCATATTTTTATTCTTCTTTGATCTCTTCCTTCCATATATGTTTACAGGTCTTCTGTTTTTGACAAGTGTTTCTGATACTGATCCTGATCAGTTTGTATACAAAACACTACCTCCCAATATAAGGGTAGACAAATCAGTGGATGTGATGATGAATAGCTACCTAGGTTTGTGACCTCTTGAGGTGACAATATATGTGGTCTCAGTCATAGTTTTTTGTTTTTTCTTTTTTTTAAACATCTACGTAAACTTGGACACATTTTTTCCCATTTCAAATACACGTAGATAAAGCCATGTGATGGCAGGGATTCAGATGAAGGATAACTTGGAAAGTAAGATGCATTTAAGACAAATTAACCTGCAGTATAATTCTTAATGTATCCTGGGGCCTTCTTACCAAGTTTATCTGAAACTCTGTCTTGCAGTGACTTTTTTTTTTTTTGTAATTGAGAATTGGAATAGCAGTGGTGAAGGATTACAGGCGGATAAAAAGGGAAGCCTTATTTACTATTTTTATCACTTTTCTCTCCTGATCTAGACCTTTTTTTCCTTTGACTTTAACTCTGGCTAGTGAAAACTTTTTAGCACAAATTCATGCCATGTTTCAATATATGATGCAATAATCATATTTAAAGTATGAGAAACAACTCAAACTCCCTTTTTTTAAAATTTAGGTTTGATCTTGGACATTTAGGGCTTCATTCACTTAACTTGAATATGTTTGTAAATGACATGCTTAATACTGCTAATTTCACCACTACAGATTCTCAAATACGGTGTAACAAATTAACATAAGACACTGTGCTTGTGCAGTATACTTTGCATGTATATGACTGAGAATGCTTTCTTTGTATGTATGTTTATGCGTGTGTGTATAAAACTTCATAAGTACTATTCATTCTGTGTTAAAATAAATACTTAAGCTATATTAAAGTGGTAAAGTTTGACTTGATCTTAAGTTAATACATTTTGAAATGGCTGCCATAAGCATATATGACGTATATGAAAGGTACAGTTGCATGGTCAATAAAATCTGATACTATATGGACAGTGAGAGGTGGAGATTTGTGTCTGGATATACAGTGTTTAATACATACATGTACAGACAACATCAGATTTCATTGAGCAAGTATGCTTATGGTGGATTTATATAAGAAAAATGTTTTCTTCAGGCCCTTCATATCTCTAGCAAGAGCACAGATATATAAGCCTCACAGCATTTTATATTCACACTTGTGCACTCTTTTTTTTTTTTTTTTTTTTCCAGCTGATCTAAAAGCTACTGGAATGAATAGCTTACACTATGGATATATTTGCTAAATTTGGTTGCAGTACCATTATTAAAACCACTTTAATATAGTGTGCATATGTACTTTTCATATTTAATGATGAAAAAAAACCCCTTACTTTTGTGTGCTCACTTTTTGTTCTAGGTTTTTCTTTGGACTCTGGCAAAGGTATTGTGTCTCAGGAGGAGATGACTTTTGTGTCTGGTGCACCACGAGCCAACCACAGCGGGGCAGTTGTTTTGCTAAGAAAAGATCCTAGTATTCAGAGAGCGCTTTCACTTGTGCATATATTTGAAGGAGAAGGGCTAGCCTCTTCATTTGGCTATGATGTTGCAGTTGTGGATCTCAATAAGGATGGGTGAGGCTTTTTTTCTTCCCTACTAAGTTCTGATTTTCGCATTGCTATGGTGTCTTCCGGGTAAAATAGGTGCCGAAACATGTGCTCTGTGGGGGGAGTGGTTGGGACAGGGGGGAGGGTGTTTTAATTACAGTGGTTTCCAGACAGCTACTCTAATTAAAATGGCTTACTGTCATGTGTATTAAGTCTCCAGGTATTTTAAAATGGCCTCAAGACACTTTATCTAAAGGTCATTCGACGAAGTTTAGATATCGCCCTTACAGTCATTATAAAACATGCAAGAGTTTAATATGTGACTATGTTGCAGTGCTTAAGCTTAAGCATTCTAATTAGAACGTGGAGCAAGCTTAATTAATTGAGTTTTCTCCAACACGTTCTAATTACAATGCAAATGAGTCAATGTATTTTTTTTTAAAAAGTGACTTGAAGATGCTGAGAAAAAGGGAAGGTGTATATATTTTTTTTTTTTTCTCCTTTATGCTATGTAAAGAATACTTGCTAAATTTAGTTTTCTTATTTTGTTTTTGGACTGTTTTTCCTGCTTGATTCCTACTAGGAATGCTAAGTTCCATGTTCTCCAGCTTTGTGGAGGACCTGCTGAGGGTCTTGGAGTAGACTGGGCAAGCTTTCCTTGTTAACTGGAGGGTGTTAGTAGGGGAAAAAAGTCTAATCACTTATGGGCAACTAAGTTTAGAAAATGAATAAAGCACAAAAAAGCAGGAAAAATAAACTAATTTTGATACATAAAGAAGCACTCGAGCTTTCGTTATATGTCAAAGAAGGGGGAAAAGTCTGAAACTAAACTGTCACTTTAATGAATGTCCTTAGGTTCATTCTTGTTACTGTACCCATTTAATGTACTTTTTAACAACCTTTGCTACCTCTTTGTCAGACCAACTGACTTAAATTACATCAAGCCCATAGTCTTTAAATTGATGGGCATTTCCAGTTACTTTTCATAGCTCTTTTAAAATTGTTGTGTTTTATTTTAAGTTGGCAAGATATTGTTGTTGGAGCCCCACAATACTTCGAGAGAGATGAAGATATTGGTGGTGCTGTGTACATCTACATTAATCAGAACGGCAATTGGGAAGGCGTGAAGCCAGTTCGCCTTAATGGAACTACTGATTCCATGTTTGGTCTTGCTGTTGAAAGTATTGGCGATGTTAATCAGGATGGATTCCCAGGTGAGAAAGCAGGCCTTGAAATAAGCCTATGCCCATTTTTGCTCAAAACCAGTTTCTGAGCACCTCATGCTATCATGGATGTAACCATTCAAAGATTCTTCTGAATATCGTAATTTCTTTTCAACAGATATTGCAGTAGGGGCACCCTATGATGGTTCAGGCAAGGTGTATATATATCATGGATCTAAGAATGGAATAAATACAAAAGCAACGCAGGTAATTAAGATCATATGCTCAACCTTGAATTGATGTTAAACATAAGAAGTTACCCTGACACGTTAGGACTACAAATATCTACTTCCCTCCCACTTCTACCAGTGAAAAAGGGGGTATATAAGAAAGCTCTTTGGGGTTGTACAAAGGGTGTGTTGTTGGCAAAGAAGATCAGGAGTGGTTAATATAATACTGAGCCCTTCTACTGAGGAAATCGGTGTAGAGTTCATTATCATGAATAGGAAGTGGGGAAGGGGCCACTGGCTGCATAAGCTCTATTTCATAAGGGATCTGCTAATACCAGAGAGCTGTTGATTAGAGCCCAGACATCATTTTTCTTTTTTCTTTTTTACTTTAAAAAAAAAAAAAAAAAAGTGTTTCTCTCCTTCGAGGTGTCTTACCTAAATGAAGTATTCTCAGAATTCCTTGAAATTTTTAATTTTTGAGTATGAAACCTTTGATATATCCTTTTTAAGAATCTTAAATGCTTCATTCTTGACAGTCTGTTTGTTCTTAGGTTCTTGATGGTGAAAAAAATAACATTCAATTCTTCGGTTATTCTATTGCCGGAAATATGGATCTTGATAGAAATTCCTATCCTGATATTGCTGTTGGGTCACTTTCAGATTCTGTATCTGTTTACAGGTAGGTACATAATATTTTACTAAATCCTATGTTGATTTTATTTTTTAACACTCTTCTTTGAACCTGTGTTTTCTCAGGTTTGTAATGCGTATTTTAATCCTGAGGTTCAAAACTCTGTTTCTGCTATTTGAATGCTTAGAGCAAGGGCTGAACTCAGCCCCCTTCATACCAAGATATAAACAGATTGGGGGTGAATGAGAGAGTCGGTGAATCCACAACCACAGATCTATCATCTCTTAATTGAGGCATTTTACCTCATTTACTCTGTACAGCTCTTTGCTGTAATGAAGTGGCAGATGTAGACTGTACAAATTTTGCTATCATCTCTTCCGTCCCAACTGCTTTGGCTTCTCCTTTCAGGAACCTACAGGTGGGCTGAATAACCCACTTCTTCATTGTCTTGTCTCTCAATTAGGCCCAATTTCTCATGTGCTAATTCTGTTAGTTTAACTCCATTCTAAGTTTGTTCAGTAGTTATAATTTTGATCTAACCTTTGGGTAGCATTAACAGACCTTTTTTGTTTGGATTAATTTGGTTCTAGTCTGTCTTTTCCTATTATAAAAGCTTCTGTTATCTCAAGTGTTATAACAATCAGTGTTATGTTACAAACTTTTTTTCCACCATCACTTGAGCTGATAGCTTGGGTAGGCCTGTATCGCAATACAGCCACAACTTGGGCCTCTAGGTACTGTCAGTGCAAACAACAATAATTTATTTCCTGCTGCAATCTTTCAGCTGTGTGCCATAGATGCTGTCCATAGGTTGTAGTAGTGGGGCTAAGGGAACTATTTTGGTCTCTTATGGCTACCTCAAGCCTGTATTTTAGCTATTAATGCTTTGTATTGAACACAGGCTTTGATCATGAGAGGATCTGGTGTTAATGTAATTCCCCTCAACATACAGCATCACTGAAAATAAGCAGGAAGGGGAGGATTTGATTGGTACCATGAACCCACTTCAGATTTAGAGTTTTGGTGCTTATCTTCAGGGCTCTCCATGTTTAGGGTTCAGCATAGCTAAATGGGCATCAAAAGCTCCAGGATGAAGGGCATGCTTGACAACTTGTTTCCTTGGGCATAGTGAAACTTTACCATAAAGGTAAAGCTCATCTCTATAGGAGATAGAGCTTTCTGGGAGGCCAGTCTGAGACTGGAAAAACTCCCATGGGAACTAAAGAGAAATCTTCCCTTCAGAAGAACTTTAAAAAACAGAACACTCCACTGCACATGCAGTTCTTCCTCTGATGAGAGGATGGGAGAATAAACCACACATGACAGATTTGTTATGCTGGTTCATGGTGTACTAAAAGGTGCTTGATATTATGCTGATGAAGGCAGCACAGAAATCTAAATAGCCAGAAGGTAAACACAAGAATATTTAAGTTTCTGTGGTATAAAACTGAGCCAGCAGAAGCCTCCCATTACAAAAAGGAGTACTCCATTACAATAAGCAGTACTTAAGTCCACTTTTAGGGCAAATTTACCAGCATTGGTATTGCTAGAGTCAATAGTAAAAACCCTATTTTTTATATTTAATAAATAAAAAGAAAAATATACTAATATGACTTTTATGGGTGTAATGCTATAGAAGTAGTGGTCACACTGTGGAAAAACAAATTTTCCACAGCAAACATAACTTTGCCTACTTTGCACATTAAGCTTGATATGTACATTTAATCTAAATGATTTCTGGTACCTACTGTTTCCTCACTGGAGCTGAATTACAATTGCTTTTGAGAATCTTTACTTTGAATTTCCTGATTCTTGTAATATAAAATGCGATAACCTGCACTTTTTTTTAATCTTAGCAATAGTAGTCGCTTCATCTTTGATTTTTTTTTTTTTGGTCAGGCATGTTTATCTTGTCTAGAATATGCTTTGTTTCTAACCATACTGAACATCAAACGCAGTAATTTTTTTCAGGGCAGTGTGATTTTTTTTTTTTTTTTTTTTTTTTTTTTTCAGGGTAATGTGATATAGGGTATTCAGTGTCTTCACAGTAAATCTGTGAGCGCGTAAAAGCCTTTTATAAAAGTGAATGAGTAACATGACTATTTTATTAATTGTAACTTTTTTTTTCATCCCTTCAATGCTACCCAAAATAAGGTCTCGGCCTGTTATAAGCATTAAGAAAACAATTAAGATATTGCCTGACAAAATTGACTTAAACAGAAGAACCTGCCTTGAACCCAGTGGAATCTGGTAAGGTGTTTTAATTTATTTAATTCTGAGGCTTGGCATAATGAGTGTTTCTTATTTTGTTTCTTAGGCTTCACAGAAAAAAAACAAACTTATCAGACTAGTTTTCATGTTATGAGAATGAAACTTTAACTATCAAGGTTATTATAATGTATGTTTGAGTCCCAATATGGACTCTCAGAATCTTTGGATTGTGTCTACTAGGCTGAAGTGCTGTGACAAAAGAGAATTAGATTTTTATCACCACATTCAATCATTGGCTTTTGTTCTTGAGTGCAAGGACAGGGAAATGGATTTAATTGGTTGTTCCTGTGTATCTTTATTCTTTGTTGTGCAACTTCTTAGAACTTAGAATTCCTTGCTTTACTTCAGAGTTTTCTTTTGACTGAAAAAATAATGCTTGCACGGTGTGCATTTTTAACAAGAGCTAAAAGGCTAAGGTTAGGTAAGCAATGGAAAGGAATAGGAGGTTTCTTCAAAGACACATTTCACAGTAGTAAATTTCAACTGTACTCTTTCTTCATTGCTCATAGACTGTATATAGATGTCTCATTGGACACAAGCCTGATTTTGTTCCAGGGTTTGACCCAGTCAAAACAGGTGTGGCGCACTGTGGCAAAGTGGGAACTCCCTGACCAGCCACAGATCTAGTCTCCCACCTGCCTCTCTCGTCTGCCACACCTTGTTGCTAAATGATTAGGGTTTTAATTAGGTGGGAAGCTGCCCATTGAATGCCCTGTTCTCTTGAGCCTATGTATACAGCTCTAACCACCCCTACCTGGGCTCAGGTGGCCACAGCCGTGCTTGGCCCCACTATCTGCTCCCTGGGGCCTTGCACCCCACATGGGCTCAAGTGCCACACCAGGGCGTGCCTGGCTCTCTACTGCCTCTGATGATAAATAACCCACCTGAAGGTTGGGGCCGGAGTTAAGGTGCCCCCCTTTCTTTTCACTGGGGAGGTAGCTGGCCTGGCATTTCCTGGGGGCTCCCACACCACAAAGAGCCCCACCAGGGTGCAGTTTTACTGCCCAGGGCCAGGAGGCCTCCTTCCCTGTAGCCTCTCCCTGACCTCCTCCAGGTTGTTCTTGGAGCAGCAGCTCCTCCATGAGATGTTGCTTCCCTCAGCACCAGGCAGCAACTGCTGTCCCCAGCCCTGCTGGTCTGAAACTTAAGATGGCTGTTCGTCAGGCCTGAGCTGCACATGTCTGGCCCAGTTCTGAAAGTGGCAGAGCACCAGGAGTGCTCCAACTTAAAATGGTTGCTGGGGGGGTGTTTCCCCTGCTGCTCAGCCAACAAGCTTCCCTCAGAGCTTGCAACTTCACTAAGTGGTGAGCACCTCACTGATGCTCTACCACACATGCACACAGCTCTTCCAAGCTGCATTGCTGCTGCTTCTCTACCAGTAGGTCAGCAAGAGCACACAGCCTGGCTGGCTTATCTTCGAATGCCCCACAGTAACCTTATAGACATGCACAGCTGCGTCCTAGGCAAAAGCTTAAGCACATTTTATCCTACATACTTCAGAGGGAATTGAAGCAGGAAACTGGACTTGTATGTCTGTTGAATCTTGGGACAAAAGGCATTCTCCTGGGACCAATTCGAGGTCTATTTGCAGCCTTACACTTGAGCTTCTAAATAATAAGAATGAATAGGGTGCTTGGTAGGGTACATGTTAACTGCTCTCCCTCTGTTTAGTATCATTTTTTTTTCTTCCCTGTCCTTGTCCATGGTTCAGAGCTCTGCTTATGTTGGCAAAACCCCCAGTGAGGGTGCAGCTTTGTATAGTGCAGCTGATATCACTCTGATGGCAGAAAACCTATAGGCAACCCCTGCTTAACACTGTTTCATTTAGTGCTATTTAACTATAACGCTTATTTTAAATTGATACCTGATTTTGCCTTGGTGCTCTGCGAGTTTCAATATAATGCTTGTGGTCACCATCTTGGGTTATTAAAAACAATCGCGGTAGCCATCTTTGGTTGTCATATACTTTCGTTTTCACTTAATGCTCATTTTGCTTAACGCTCAGTTTTTCAGGAACCAATTAAGGAGTGCTAAGCGGGGGTTGCCTGTACTTCTACTGACAGAGCAGTACTTATGCTAGGGGGCCTAAATAAGTACCTGAAATGCTGTTGCCAGAATTAGTGGCAGTAACCCCGGTACCCTTTATTTAAATGCAACATGTTTGCTCATTTGAGAGCGCTTTAGATGGCTTTTTCATTACCTGGCAGATCCTCTCTAGAAGCAGATGCAATGGGCTCTTTGCATCTTAGCTCTAAAAAGAAGGGTTTGATTCTTTTCTTACTTATTCATCATAAATTATTGAGACTACGAGACCATTGTAGGATAGTAGAAGGCATGGAAGGTAGTATTAACATGGAATAACAACCCCAGGGAAATGTTGGGGTGATGTTATAGGTTACCTTTATGACAGTTTAAAGGCACTTAAAACCCATTAAAGAGTGTTAACTCATCCTAAAACCCATCTAAGGGTGGGGCTGTCTTCTAGCCATTCTACCCAGGTTGAGATAAGGTATTGTTAGTCAGTTCCCTGGAGATCTAGTGATCAGTTTGCAGTCTTCCAGAATCCCAGGATGCACAGCTTCCAGTCACTCTACCCCCTCCCACCCTCTTGTGGCTCCAGGGTCTCACCACCCGACAGCTCTGTGCAGAGCACAAAACCACTGCGGCTGAAGTGCAGTGGCTGGGGGAAACACGCTTTTCCCTGGCTCCACAGTCTCGCCACCTGAGAGTCCATGGTCTGGCCTTCCAGCATGCCTCCCCAGCCTACCGCACCCTGGCCCCCCCCGAAAAGCTGGTTCCTGGTGAGGAGGGCTGTGGAAGAGGGCTCGAGGAAAAGTTTTCCCCTTCCAGCCTTCCATAGCCCCTCAAAACTGGGACTAGATTTGGGGAGGCTTGAGGAAAAGCTGCCCCGCCCCTTCCCAACTACTCGCCTGGATAAGGGAGGAAAGGGCCAGGGGTGTGGGAAAATTTCAATTACCCTCAGGTAAAGTTGGCTTAAATTAAGTTTTCCCATGCCTTGTGCTGGGCTTAAAGGTACAGGCTGCTCCGAGCAAGGCTTTTGGGGCACGTGGGGAAAGTATGGGATGGGATGAGGAATCTGAGGTCTGGTTTGGAAGGGTTCTTTGCTGCTCGTTTGGAGCCCCCTCCCTCCAGGCGGGGGTGATCAATTATTTTGGGCAGAGGGCTGCTTACTGAGTTTTAGCAAGCCATCAAGGGCCACATGACAGGCAGCCAGGGGCAGATGAATATTAATTTTCTAAATTTTGGTGGTGCCCTGCAGGCCAGATAGAATGGCCCATGGGCTGCACTTTGCCCACCCCTGCTTTAGGCTGAGACGGGACCTTGGAAGACTTGGGGGGTGGGGGGAAGGGGAAAGCTGGGGTCCCCCTAAATCATCCCACCTGGAACAAGATTGTGAAAGGTTTAGCAGGATTTGTTGCAGGTGGTTGGCACTTGCCAGCCCTCTCCCAACCCCTTTGGCCAGGACAGGAAGGCACAGCCCCCCTGTGCCTCAGCAGTCTCCTCTCAGCCTGCCAGACATTCCAGCCCCCAACCTTCCCCAGAGAAGGCAGTGCCAGAGGGCTTATTGGAGCAGGCTGGTGTGAGGCCATCTGTCTGGGCTCGGCTAGGGGGCTCCCCAAGGCCCAGTTCTCTACTGCTACCCACAATTCACTAATGCAGGGGTTGTGACTTGTACCCCCTAGCACCTTTCCACGTACCCCTGTGTACAAGTGGGCGGGCAGGGATGGAGCACCACCACCCCGTGCTGCTGTCTCCTAGGAGAAGGGCTTGGGGGAGAGGATGGGGGAAAGGTAGCGCTTTCCCTCTGTGGGTTGCACAGGTGCTGCCCGGCCAGCTGATTGCGGGCTGCCATCCACCACCTGCTGTTGCCATGTGCCAGCCCCCCTGGCTGCCACCACCAGAAGGGGTGCGCTCCTTTAAAAAAGGTCGCAAACCCCTGCACAAACATATGAGAGAGTCTTAATTTTTTTTAGGTTTTTTTTTTTTTTTTTTTTTTTTTTTTACTTCATTTCTATGTGCTGCCACCCTCCCCTCTCCTTTCCCACCAGACAGGGAATGAATTGAGTCTGGCCACAGCACTGCTTGCTAGTCCTCTAGTGACAAGTCACATTTATGCAGGTCAGAGATGGCATTAAGCCTTAACCTGCGACTGCTCTGAAACTGTCCTAAGTTCATGTTGGCTAAAATGTTTTAAAGGTAACCTGTAATAGTACCCTCACATGAGCTTTTCACTAGAAATATGAAATTGGGCTTATCTTCCTATGGAACAGACAGTAAAACAGAAACTAATCTGATTGTACAGAAAGAAACTCCTTTACCAACATAACTTTGGGAGTGACCCGTTATGTACTAGCTTCCTATAAGCTTCTGTACGAGCACTGACGGTGACTAAAACTAATCATTACACCTGTGCTAACACAATGCAGAGTAGATGAGAGACTGCTGTGAGAGAGATGGCATTTTCTGTCCTCTCAACATGAATGCAAATGACTATACAAGGTTCATGGCAACAGAGAATTGCTCCCATCTATTTTTAAACAGGCTCTCTCTGCACATTACAGATATCACACAATTAACTGGTTAATTGCACAATTACCTTAAGACCAGCTACATGTGCTATCATGACATAAAACTCCAACTGACTGTAACATTAGACCTCAAATATGTTCTGACTTTATAGATGATAGTTATTGAGCTTTAATTTGCGCCCCCCCCTCCCCCCTTACCCTCATGTGGGAGCTCTGTCAACTGCAGGGGTGCACCATGACCAGCCAAGGCTGGGAGTCCCGCAGCTGAAGAAAATCTCAGCCCCAGTATCTGCCGACTTCAGATCCTGGCACCCAGTGTCTGCAGCTGTGGGACTTCCTGGGTCCTCATGCTGCTGGGGCCAAAAGTCCCCTCAGTTGCTGGACTTCTGGCTGGGCATGGTACATCTTTGCAGTTGAGAGCCCTGTCAATTCGTGGGGCTCCCAGCTGCAAGGGAGAGCCTGATAAACATGTAAACTAAAGCTTAGTAGCAACTAGCTGGTTCCCAGCAGCCAGGGGGGTGCATGAAACCCTTGGGCCTGTGGTGCCACAGCTTGGGGGTGCATGGGGTACCCTTGCAGCTGTGAGCCCCTCAACTGAGGGGGCTCCGAGCTATAGGAGTTCCCCCTGCACTGGCAATAAGGAGAGATGGGATCTAATGCATGATTGTGGATTTGGCATTAGAGTCCATCACATCTTTACCTGCTTTTGGAGGGGGGGGGCGGGGGGGCGGGGGCGCAGTTAAACAAAATGTTTCTCAGTTGCCAGGATCAGTCATTTGTTCTGTCATCATCCCATTAGTTCTCCTGAGGATTCCCACAGTAAAACAAGGGATACAACAGGATTTTTTTTTTAAAGGAGAAGCGCACTGCAAAGCATCCTGTTTCTGAAAAGTACCCTTCTGGTTTAAAATGCATTTCAGAAGAGAAAAAGGCACTTCTTTCTTTTTGTAATGCCCTATTCAGGAAGAAGTGAAATGCCAGGTCTCATATGAAAATGAATATAATTGAAAATTGATTAAACTGTTCAAAAACATTAAAACTTGTCAACCTGTTGCATCTTGCCTACCTGAAACTAAATTCTTGACTTCTTACAGCCTGAATGTTGAAGCATGTTTTGAATATACTGCTAACCCCCAAGATTTCAATCCAAAAATAAGTAAGTAGATAAAAATACTTCTAGTCTGCTTATTGTGGGAGTAAGTCTATTTAGTGCTATGGAAGAAACAAGCAGCTGTTTGCTGTCAGAAAAAGTTAACTGCAGCGGTAGCCACATAAACTGAAGTAATCTGTGCTTGCTGTTTGTTCTAGATTTGAAGTGTAATTCAATACAGGGCACAGCTGGCTGTCACAGGAGATCTGCAGAGAAGAGCTAACATATGACTGAATGGCAGGTTTCTGTATAAACACAGTTGTGCTGTGTTACTAAATGGTGTGGCGACCAGCTGGATTTGACTAGTTAAAGAGTCTTTAAAAACTCTGTAATTATTAGCCAACAACCGCTCCAACAGAATCTGTGAATCAGTTCGCACGCCAGTACTTGGTGTCACTTTACAAAATATATAGTTTTTAAAAGCCTATTTCATGGAGTTAAAACAAAAAAACAAACAAATGTAGATGCGTGCGTATGTGTGTGTGTATGTATGCACGCACGCACGCACGCACAATTACATTGCTTTTTAAAAATTAAATCAAAGCCAATTCCAAATGTTTACAAGTGTCTGGGAAACAATGAGCAAAGAGAGAACCCCGAAAAATCCTCCCAAAACAACAAAAAAGCTGTGTGTGTGTGTACGTAATCTTATTCATGTAAGATTGGAATTTTTATTCCATAAAATTAAGGAGTGTTTAAAATAGTAGTTTCAGATACCTTCTTTTACTTGTATATGGCTAAGATGCTGTAGTTTCTTTGTAATGGAAGGGGGGCATGTGTTACCATACATTTGGAGAGGGGAGGGAATCTTAAATGTATGGCCTTATAGTTAACATTGAATCTAATGTGCGTGCATCCTCTACGCACAAGTAGCCAAGCTCCCCAAACTGCTGCTTGAGTGGTAAGGCCCTGCTGTTATAGCTGGGAAGATATTAATGATGCTAGTAAACTTGAACAGGGATTTTTTTGTAAAATCCATTGACTAATGATGAGAGTGCTTTTGGATCCAAAATGTTAAAGGAAAGGGAAGGTGGCTGCCAAATGAAACAAGTATAATCCTGGCTGTTAAAAGGTTGTATTTAATAAGGCTTTGCAAACAAGGGAGTGTAGTCAGTATATTGTAGTACAAGACAATGTATGGCAGGACCATAGTTGAATATATTAGCATTCTTAAGTTATCATACTTTCTGTGTGTGAAGTATTTTTCCTTTTATTTTTCATTTAGAACTTAACTATACTTTTGAAGCAGAAAAGGATAGGAGGCGCTTAGGTCTACCTTCCAGAGTACAGTTTCCCAATCATCCATCTGATCAGCTTACTGGGAGTATAAAACTACAAGGACAAAATACAAGGGAGTGTGTGAAAACATCTCTTGTACTCCAGGTAAGGTGATGGGCAGAGGATTTTGTCTCACTTTCTGCTACAGTTGAACATTTCTTTGTGGAGTGGAGTGGGGTGGGAGGGTGAGGATGTATCATCCTACGGTTTACATTGTCTCATGGTTACTGAGAAGAGACAGTTACTGCTATTTTTGCCTTCCCACTTGGTCTTCTTGTGGATCATTACCGGTGAGAGAAGTAATTAGTAAGCTAATGAGAGCACTGGGGTGTTCAGGTCCATGTATTAATGCATTTAAGTCAATAAATACTTTGGACTTTCTGTTGTGTTTCTAAAAGGAAAGGTTCTACTCTACTTAGAATATATTGCTTTGTTAAGAAAGCCAGTGTCTTGGGGTTTTTATACTGTGTATTAAATATGACATTTAAAATGTTTAACAGGAAAATATCAAAGATAAACTACGTCCCATTCCTTTGTCAGTTGATGTTAAAATCAGTGACTCAGACTCTGGCTCACAATCCAGGAGAAGGCAAGGAAGAGCACTTCCTGATCTTGTTCCAGTTCTAAATTCAAATGAACCAGAAACGGTGAAGGCAGAAGTAAGTCTTTTATTGCATGTTCTGCTGGAGATCTACTTAAACTTCACAACTGTGTAGGACAGAAAAAGGAGGAGTTGGGTTATTTGCATAACATATTGGTTCTAGCACATACCTTGACAGTTAATCCCTGAAATAAGAGCTGCGAAGAAATTGGCTGTGACCAAACTGATATGGCAAATCACATAAATTAATTTTGTGATCTCAGCTGCTCTCTTACATTGGCTGTTATCAGTCACTTAATTATGCAAAGTATTTTAAAAGTTGCTTATGCATGCTTCCTGGGACAGAAGTGAAGATGACAGAGGTGGCTAACGCACTAGCTTTCTATTCCAGGAGACTTAAGTTGAAATGTAGTACTTGATTGTACTTGAACACTTAATTGAGTCATCTTATCCAGATGCACACTAGTCCCAGAACACAGAATCGCTCTGCAGTCTAATATTTATTGAGTGCGGCAGTGTTAGAAAGCATGCATCCAAATTTTAGCAAAGCACCAGCCTGCAGTACTCTCGCCAGGACTACTTTGCCTGTTGCATGAACCCAGTGATCTGCAAGATGCTGAGTACTGCATGTAACAGGCCAAGTGCTGTCTTGGAAGAAACCCCTTTTCAATGTGAAGGGGAAGGCCCCACATTGCCTACTTTTGCATTTTCACATGGCAGTTGGCAGCAAAAATTTAAATTACTAACCACGTGCTAGTGTCCTTTTATCTCTGTAGTCGAACAAGTCCAGGGGTTCTGAAGTGCCTATACATCTGACCTTAATCACAAACATGTCAGCAGCCTGGTTTAATATTGTTGTATATGTTTGTATGTAACTGATTCTGTTTTTTATGTATGTGCAGTTCTTAAAAGAAGGATGTGGAGAAGATAATATATGCAATAGCAATCTAAAACTTCAGTACAGATTCTGCACCAGAGAAGGAAATGAAGACAGATTTTCTTATTTACCAATGTAAGACTTGATTCTTGTATTGGTTATAATTTAAACTAAAGTAGCTGTGGGCAAGGGCTGCAAACATGAGCAAGGTAATGGAGACTCCATTTTAAAAGAAGAAATTGAAGGGGTAGTTTGCTTAGTAAGACAAAGTCTAACAGGGGAGTCCAAGCAGGGAAAAGAAATGAGCCAAAGGATGGTATTGGCACACAAGCAAGGGCCAATGTGGCCATGTAAGGCCCTTGTAATGTGGCCATGAATAAAATATAGGCCTGAAATGAAGAGAAGTGTTTTAACCATGAGACCAAAGAGGTTATAGAACAGTTTTCCAATAAAAGTATGATAAGTTTACAAATGCAATTACATGATTATATTGCCTACTATAATAGGAGACTAGACTGACTCAGGAGGTCTTTTTCAGGCTTTTATCCCATGTTCCTGTGGGCAGACCTTCTTCAGTACTTTCTTGGTGCTCTCTAGGCACTGCATTCTAACATGCCCTGATCACCAGCTGTCATGTGTCATTTCCTGGTTTAGCATATGCAGAGCACATGGGTAGGGTGTGTTTGAGAGTGGCATCCAAAGCACTGTGGAAACAGTGTAGACATACCCTGCATCTGCAAAAATGACTTAACATAAATGGATGTTTAGAAAGGATCAGATTTTTGTCTGTTTTTTTTCTAATGCATGAGACTTAATCAATTTTATTTCTTTAGTGAGAACAGTGTCCCAGTGCTTGTCCTGAAAGATCAGAAAGATATTGCACTAGAAATAACGGTGACAAATAATCCATCAGATGCAAAAAATCCCAAGAAAGATGGTGAAGATGCACATGAAGCTAAACTAATTGCAGCTTTTCCAGACAGTTTGACTTACTCTACGTTTAGAGAGCTGAGGGCTTATCCGGTAAGTATTCCAGAAAAACAAGGAAAAAGACACATATGTATATTTAAATAATTATTTAAATATTTTGACTTGTAATGTCTTTCATTAACTCAGGAAAAACAGTTAACTTGTGGTGCCAATCAAAATGGTTCTCAGGCAGAGTGTGAACTTGGAAATCCTTTCAAAAGAAATTCCAATGTAAGTGGCATTTACCTTTCAAGTAGAGTTGGGCCCACGCTTCAAAATTAAAATTCTGGCCCCAATCCTGAAGTGGAGGTTTGAGGGAGGGAATTGGTTTGGAGCCCAGTTATTTTATTTATTTTAGAGCTTGATGTATTTTTAACTTGACATAAACTTGCTCTAGAAAAATGTATTAAGTGCTTTACTGTACATTTTATTTTTTTTGTTTAGGTAACCTTTTATCTGGTTTTGAGTACAACTAAAGTTAATGTTGACACAACTGACTTGGGCATTACGTTAGAGTTAGAAACGTAAGGCTTTTTTTGTTGTTTTGGGGGTTTTTGGGTTGTCTTTGCTCATTGTTTCCCAGACCCTTGTAAACATTTGGAATTGGCTTTGATTTGGTTTTTAAAAGCAATGCAGTTGTAATGTGAAAACTGTTAAGATTTTAAAATAAACAGTGTTGTTTCCTTTTATGTTGTAGAACAAGCAATCAAGTTAATTTGGCTCCAATTACTGCTACTGCTAAAGTGGTTATTCAGTTGCTTTTGTCAGTTACTGGGTAAGTGTTTATAGTTAATGAAACAAATCGATATGGGAGAACTGTTTGATGTATAACCCTCACTGAAATGTGTTTTTTTGTTTGTTAATTGAACAGAGTTGCGAAGCCTTCCCAGGTATACTTTGGAGGTAACATCATTGGTGAGAGTGCTATGAAATCTGAGGATGATATTGGAAATTTAATAGAATATGAATTCAGAGTGAGTTGATCTTGATTATTAAGATGTCATGACTGTTCATCAGATAAGCAATCTAATGTGTTTCATACAGGTGAATATGTAAAATCCAGCTTATTTGAGGCAGGTTATCCTTGGAACAGGATCTCTACCTTCTTGGTTTAGAAATCCACAGCCTGATCGGTGCACAAAGAATGGGGCTTCCTTTAGCCTTGAAAATATTAGGATTTCATTTCCCAAAACTGGCTTCCATTTGTTTGTGGGCAATGTTGAGTGCAGTCCCCTGTACATACCATTTTCTACCAAAAATATCCAAGTGACAAAGTTTATATAAACTGTACTGATGACATACTCAGGTGCTTAGTACTCAAAGTGTTTGCGTAGGAACTGACGTACACAAAGTGGAGCACGCAGCGACAGGACCTGTGTTGAAGCCACTTTCAACACATGGTTCTTAGGAGCTCACACTGGTTTTGTGCTTTTTAATTACTAAAGTATGGACTTCACATCCATGTTTTTCAAACAGTGAACACTTTGTAAACACCAGAACACTCAGCAATGTAAACATTTGCTCCTGTATTTTCATCCATTCAAACAGGCTTCTGTTCCACATTTGCTCAGTACTGCACCTTTCTTTTCCATTCAAAGCTAGCTGTTGTTCCACTAGAATTCCCCCTTGCCTTTCAAATGTCTGCCCTGACAGGTAGTAGCATATGGGCCATGTTGCACATTCTACTTTTGAGCTGCTCAAATGTTGACTGGTTAGTGTTAGTTTGAGTTTGGAGCAGTCTCACCTTAAGGATAAAAACCTTCTCTGACTGTCCCTCACCTGCACAGCTGTGACTTGCCACTAGAAGACTGGCAAGCAGGGGCCTAATTAGGAGCTACAGGGAGGCGAGTTACCACTACAGGGTTGGTGAGTCAGGACAGGCTTTTATCCCTACTCGGGGTGGGGGTGGAGGAGGTGGGGTAAGAGATGGGTTGCCTGGGGGTGAGAACATGAAGCTGGGAGGTGGAGCATTAATGGGATGGGGTGGGTAATGAAAAGGGAGGTGGAGAGGAAATGGGTGTAGGGGAAGGGTGGTGAAATGAAGGAAGATTGCCACTGAAGGAAAACTAAAAAGAAGCATAAAAAAAAAAAAAGAGGAAGCAAATTAAAGAGGGTCTCATATTTTAATAAATTGGAATTTGGGATTGGGGTGTTGGGGGTGCTGATCATCCTTCCTGGGGTGGCTGAGGAGGTGGGAACAATGAGACTTACGGGGGAACTACTGCCCTGCCCTGGGAAGGAAGCCCCAGTTCATGGGAACTTGATCTGGCCCCCTACCTTGTTCCTCCCACACTCACTCCCCCACCATGCTTAGATCCCCCACTCCTGGACCAGTCCATGCCCTGCAACTGGGCATGTGTTCTGCAAGCTGTTTGCATGGGTTTGTACCCCTGGTTGTGGGAAGGTCGTGTGCTTAGGAATGGGAGAGGGAGTTGACTTGGTGCCAGGAGTGCCACCTGGGCAGTAGAGTTCAGGAAGTAGAAATATTGTCCACACAGACTAGGAAGATCGGGGAGGAGATGCTGCAATTTGGGATGCTGGAGGACTGCAACTTGGACACATTAACGAAACAAGAACTGGGTAACACAGATTAGAGAGAAACCTGCCTGGGAGTGGCGCAACTTTAAGCTGCCTAAAGGGTGCTTAAAACTTGTTTCAGGTGTTAATGTGCGGACAATCCAGTGGTTAAGAGCTCCTGGAGCTGCCTAAAATTAATGTGTAACAAGACCCAAAATCAAAGCTGGAACCTTGTCCTCCTTTCTCTGCACAAACATGGAAGCTCTCAATTTGTGCATTCTTGGTTTACGATGGAGGGTTTTGAAAAAGGTTTAAGGGGAAGGGAATGGGTTGAAAAACACCTTTATCGTTATTTGTCTCATCTTGGACCACGAGATGCATACTTTCTTCTCCAGCTTTGTTTACATACACCTAACAGCAATGTGAAGGCACTGGCAGTACTTAAGTGTACTTTTGTTTCTGATTCAGTGACAAGGCCATGGCCATTAGGCCATTCTCTTCTGACTTTAAAAGAACAGGAAAATAGAGTTTAGGGGGATTATCAAACTGGTACAGCATTGGTTTTCAGTCCTTCTTTTCTGGTGACTGAACTTCTAGTTTGACCCTAACTACAAGATACGAATTTTTGTAGGGCTTCCAATCCCATTCACTGCTGTGACTCCTCATTTAGAAACTGCTGTAGTAGGGCAAGAAGGCCAGAGTTGTCATTCTGTGCTGTCAGATTTCCCCCTGCTGTTGCAGTCTCTCTGTTTCTATATAATTGAATGCATTTTTGTTACTGCTAAAAACATCCTCGCTCCTGTTGCTCTTCTGGCAGATGATAGATTTGCAGATAACATTGGCTGAGGGAGCAGATATTCCCTGAGGGAGCAGTTGTTGCTGAACTTTGTAGTTTACATTTCCAACTTTTAACATTTGGTTGCATCCTCTTGGACTATGCTTATATAAACCCAACTGCCTACATGTTCTATTCAGATCCTCACAGGCTTTTAGTAAACCTTAGACTGTAGCTTTAGTTTTACTTTTACTTACAAGATCTAAAGTAAAAAAATTGAATCTCTCCTGTTTTTATGTATAAACTGTACAGCATCATCTAGAACACTTATCGTGGGATCACACTTCCTATCATTTAGGAGAATTGTTATCTTGTATTTTGAATCCATAATTGTTTGAAAAAATCACAAATATATAGTACTTCAGAATATGTGCTTTTTCCATGATTTTGGCATTTATATTAAAAAACCTCTTGGTACACAGTTTTTAGTGTGCATTTGTAACTGTAAATCCTAACTTTTTATGGGTTTTGTTTTCCTAACAGATAACTAACTTGGGTAGACCACTTAAAACATTTGGTACAGCTTCATTGGACATCCAGTGGCCTAAAGAAATTGATAATGGCAAATGGCTGCTGTATTTGATGAAAGTAGAATCCAAAGAATTAGGAATAATCTCTTGTGAACCTCGGAATGAAGTAAACTATTTGCAACTCAGAGTAAGTGCATTTTCACCTTTTAAAAGAAGGTTAATTTATTGCTGAAGAACTGTGGAGAATGCAATAGTGGGATGTTGGACCATGTGTAAAAGTGCGCCAACAAGTCCTGATTAGAATGCATCAGAGCAAACTGGATTAATTGAATCTGCTGGAGTCTTCTAATCGGAACTTTCCAGCATGCTGCAGCATCTTGTGTATTTGGTGTCCCTGCATTTCAAACGGTGGTGGGGGAACTATAACTAAAGCTTGTCAAACAAGCTTTAGTTAACCTCCTTCTCGCTGACATTTTGAAATGCAGGATGCTGAATACATTTGATGCTGCGGGCATTTCAATTGGGGTAGCTCCCAAGAGCCGCTCTAATAAAAATGCACTTTGTTTCCCTGTCCCCCCCCCACCCACCCCGCATACATATAGGTGCCTTTGGTCCTTATCTTGGAAACATTCTGTATTGCTAATAGCTTAGAAAGTGTATCAGAATCCCACAGTACAAGATCTCTCTGTTCTGGTTTCTTCTTTTTGTATTTACAACAAAACATTTTATTTTTTTATTTTAAGAATGCAGTTCTGTTCTTATGGGGAAAATTTTGTGCCAAAAGGATAAAGGAGAACAGGACAACTATTATTAATATGTGTTTAAACATTTTAGTTTTAAAGCCTGTCTCATTTCTTTTGGTCCCTTTTCCTCGTTTCTTGGGGAAAATCTTTTGGCATTTGCCAGTACCCGCTTAAAAATCTTTCTTGCCCTTAGTTTTTCAGCATAAGGGCCTAAGCTTTGCAGCCATTTGTTGAGAGTAGCCCTTTGAAGCAGATGTAGCATTGGGATCCAAATTAGCCCTTATAAGACTAGGTTTCTACTTAGCTAGATGACTACAAAGTGCTGCTTAGGAGACAGCTGCTAAAATGAGGAAAGCATACTCTGCCACATGGTATTCATCTTTTCCGAAACCAAGCTCCAACTAAAACCGTCCACTTGCTTTTCAAACTTGACTAACTGTTGTGGCCAAGTTGTAGGCAAAGCCATTGAAAGGAGCCAGTAGCAGCCTTAGTAAGAGCCACTTCCCTTTCAGCTACAGTACTGTGTTCATCAGTGGCTGAGAAGAGTCTAGTTTGTTCATTTTTACCTTCAGAGTGCATAGGAGAGAAATTGGGGTGAGAGGATGAATGGTTTTGATTGTGCACAGTAGTACTCATGTTCTGAATGGCTAGACATGCGTATTGACCTCACTAGATGCTGTCTATGTATAAATTAGAAAAAAGCCAAAGATTTGGTTTCATTTAATCTGTTTTTAGTTAAGTAAACTTCAAACATACAGGTGATCTTTTTTTTAAAGGTGCTTGGAATTTATTTAACTGGGAAGTTTATTTCCTTTTTTATTTGTAGACTTTACTTAACCCATGGCTGACTTTAAAAAACTTTACAGATTATGATGGGTGATCATAAATCTAGCTCCTGCTGTGATATTAGCATACTCAGTGTCAGTAGGTATTACCTAAAGAGGAAGGGGTTGATGGTAATAAATGTCACTGACTCCTGCAAGTGCTTTGTATGCAATTGCTGTTGCAGGACGTGGGAGTTTTTTGTATGCAAGAACAAGAGATTGCAAGAACTAGCCTATATCTTATCTTCCCAAACAGTATGGATGCAAAGCACAACCAGAAGAACTGTTTTTTTGAGCTAAGGGCCCAAACAGAAGAGCAGCTTCCTACTGTAACTTGAGAGTGCTTTGCAGGAAGTGATATGAGTTGCAACAATTCCCCTGACCAACCAGAAATTTGCTATTCCATCTGGATTTGGGAATTCCAGCTGCTTGCTGCTAGCCTGCAACCTGGTCTCCAAAGCAGTTTGGCTCCCCTTTCCAGCCTGTTACTGTTTTCAGAATGGGAGGGAGGAAAGGGAGCACAGGCAGCATGTTCTTGGGGTTCCCTGGCTGGTGTTGAAGGTTGGGTGGGTGGATTAGAGTTCTAATCCGCACAGCCCACCCTCCAGAGCCAGCTGAATAAACCACAGACCAAATTCCTCTGCTCCCTTTCCCCCCTCCCATTCTGAAAACAGTGACAGGCTGGCAGCTCCACAGACACAAGTTACAGAATACGCTCTGCTTTGGACCTTCGCACAATGAGGGTTCAGATTTTTGTGGGTTTGGGCCCTTTTAAAAGTGGTGTGCATCTGTGTGCTTCTGTTTTGGTTGTGTCTGTAGACCACTTTGTGGAGCCAGATCAGGCAAAAATTGTAACTTCTGTGTGCTGTTTGTCTCTAAGGTTCTTCCCCATCTGCATACATTGGGATGTATAGTATTTCGTTGCACGTTACTGTTCTTCTAAAGCATATGAGCCCTCATTTGTATCCTTACAATCTCACTGATTTCGTGTGTGTGTGTGTGTGTGTGTGTGTGTGTGTGTGTGTGTGTGTTTAGTATAAAATAAAAATATTTGGCATAACTGAGTTTAAGCCAGTAAACTGGCGGGGAGAGGGCAAGCACGGCATCAACCCCAAGTGTTGACTTGGAGGAGACACTAATATAGCCCTATCCCACCAGGAGTCTTTGCCATGGCAGGTGCAGCTCTATGCTACATAGCCATAGGAGCCAGACAGGGGCAGACTCCATAGCCTCACTGCATCTTGGGGGCAGGTGGTGAAATGGCACCATTTCTGCCACCATCCTTCTTCCCTCCATTATCCCCCTAATGCTCTGCTATAAGAGGTACACCCCTGTGTCCTAGGGTGGGGGGAAAGAGAATGTGGTGCCAAGAAGAGCCCCCGGTAAGCCTACACCACTCCCTATGTCTCAGCTGCAGCAGCTGCTACTTAACGAGAGTCCTGTCAGGTAAGACTCCACTTCCCCCACCCCCTTGTTCTCCAGTCATCAGATGATGCCCTGTCCTGGTCTCTGGCATTGAAAGAGATCTCAGACTTCATAGATGTTAGAGCTGGAAGGGACCTCGGGAGATTTGAGCCCAGCCCCCTGCCTGAAGGGCAGGAAGTCAGCTAGAGTCAAAGGATCTAACATGAGCCGGCAGTGTGGGGAGGCAGTCAAGAAGGCCAACGGTACCCTGTCGTGCATCCATAGATGCATCTCGAGCAGGTCCAGGGAGGTGATCCTC